>CM024760.1:60363794-61054683 GCA_014218235.1 Colocasia esculenta
AAGAATAGAAAAGGTATATGAGCTAGAAAGTACATCAGTCATAGACATGAGGACATCAATTTTGATGATCTACTTAATTGGTTTGCGTATATACATAAACAGAGTGTTTGATTAATACTTGAACAGTGTGAAGTGTATAAAAAATAAAACTCAATTAGGATTCTGAAACCAAAAATGGAATCCCTTGGACTACTACATGTCTCTGTTTGATTTCAAAAAGCACAGTGCGAAATGATAGCTTGCAGTCACCTTATGACTGTGATATCAAAGTAGTAGCAACCATGACAATGTTTTGGCATCAATTTAATGCCTTATCTGGAGGCTGACTGAAAGAAAGAGTTGTTCTAGCAGAATTTGGAATCCAAATATCTGCAATGCCAGAGAAACCTGTTCAAGTAATTGAGTGGAAGTTCCCTGCACAGAATAAATATACAGTCAACACAGATGGGGCAAGTAGAAGTTCAGAATTCTCTGGAGGAGGTTGCATTTCATCCTTGTGATCCAAGAAGGATACCCATGGAATCTCGAATAGTCATCCACAATAACAAATCCATATTGCTTTCCTCCTAGACTGGTGGTCCTCATTGGCCCAAATAAGTCCATGTGTAAGAGTTCTAAGGGTTTAGAGGTTGTCATCATAGTCTTTGACTTAAATGAGGATTTTACATGCTTCCTTTTTGCACAAGGCCCGCAGATGCCATCCAATCTTGTGCTAATTTTAGGTAGAACCTTCCACTAGCCTTCTCTTAATCAGCTTCCTTATGCCATCCAAACTGCAATGGCCCAACCTTCTGTGCCACAGCTCAGTTGATTGCTCTTTGCTGACTGCTAAACAAATGTCTTGATCTTTCAGCTATTCAAGGTAAAGCACGTACAAATTCTTCTCTCTGTTGGCTTCAAAAATCACCACTCTCCTTTATAATACTGCATTTGGATTCTTGAAATTTGATCTGATGTCCCTTGTCGCATAACTGGCTAATGCTGATAAGGTTGTGCTTCAAGCCTTTTACACATAGAACATCTTCAATTACTGTCTTACCTTTGCTGCTCACTGATCCACTGCCTATCACAGTCCCTTTTCTATTATCTCCATAGGTGACTGTGCCTTCTTCAGCTTCTAAATGGGTAAACAGCCTTCTGTTTCCTGACATATGCTTTGAGCATCCACTGTCCAAGTACCACTTGGATGCCTGGGGATTTCCTGAAAAAACATCTAGCTTTAGGTACCCAAGTTCTTTTGGATCCTGGTTGGTCAGTGTCATCAATTCATCTTTTAATTATCCATTTTTTGTGTTTGGTTGGACAGGTTATTACTGTGACCTAGTCTATTGCAATGACTACAGCATGTTGTTTTAGTTACCCTTTCATACGAAACATACTTAAGGTTAGATTTATATGAAGTATCTTGTTCAGCTACAAATTTTTGAGTAGGATACGTTTTAGGATATATTATTGTGTATTCATTATCTGGGGGTGTATAGCCTAATCCTTGTTTTTGTTTTCCTGACCGTCTAGCACCTTTTAGTATTAAGGAAATTTTCCTATTGATGAATTTTTCTAATGTACTAGATAGTCTTTCATTTTCTTCTGTTAGTATTTTGATTTCATTTTTCAGTTCATCTGAACTTTCTTATTTTTCTAATTATGTTATCTGTTTGTTTTTATTTTTTAGATCTTCGCATAATAACTCATTTCTTATCTTAAGTTCATTAGCCTGCTTCTCTAGTTGTTCATTTTCTATTTTTAAATCTGAATTAGTGTTCTCTAGACATGCAACATTTTTCTTAATAGCTTTTAGTAATTTCGATACTTCTTAATATTTACTATAAAGCTTATTGAAAGCTTCTTCTAAATTATCTGAATCAGAATCATTACAAGAATCGAAAGATGAGTCAGAAGTTACCTTTTCTTCAGTATTTGCCATGAAGGCCAGGTTGGCGTCTTCTTCTTCCTCGCTACTTGAGTTTGACTCGCTGTCCGAGTCGCTGCTGTTGCTCCAAGCTGCTGCCATTGCTTTCTTCTTATATCTCCTGAATTTCTTGGAGCTGTCTTTCTTTTTGAATTCAGATTTTTTGAGCTTCGGATATTCTGCTTTGATATGTCCGGGCTTCTTACACTCGTAGTAGATGGTCTCACCTTTCCTTGAGTCCTTTCCTTCTACCTTCTTAAAGTCCTTACTTTTCTTGAAGTGTCTTCTGTCAGACAGATATCTTCTATTTTTGGCTAAAATCTGTTGAAGCCTCCTAGATAGCATAGCTTCTTCGTCTTCACTATCTTCACTACTGGCTTCATCTTCTGACTGTTCCTCAGAGCTGCCTTCTGCTGCTTTGAGGGCATTTGTGTGCTTCTTCTTACTAGATGATTCTCCTAATCTCTCCATGTTTATCTCATGGGCCATAAGGACCCGATGAGCTTTTCCAATGACATCCTTTTCAAGTCATTGGCTTCTTCTATAGCTGTTACCTTGGGAGTCCAGGAAGTTGGTAGGGATCTAAGAATTTTCCTTACCATATCTCCCATCTCATACCTTTTTCCTAATCATGCTAACCCGTTGGTGATGTCTGTAAATCTGCTAAACATCTGTGTAATAGATTCTCCTAGCTGCATCCGGAACCTTTCATATTGAGTCACCAGAATGTCTATCCTGGTTTCCTTGACTTTGTCGGTGCCTTCATAAGTGATCCTGAGCTTTTCCCACATTTCCATGGCAGATTTGCAGGCAGATACATGATTGAATTCCCTTTTACTAAGGGCACAACACAAAATACTTTTGGCTTTGCAGTTGAGAGATATTTTCTTTCTATCATCATCAGTCCATTTGTCCTTTTCGTTGGTGACTAGAAGATCTCCTTCTTCTACAATTGACCAATTTGAAAATCAAATCCTTGCAAGAAGTATTCCATCCTGGCCTTTCAGTAGGTGTAATCTTCTCCATCGAACAACAGTGGCCTGTTGACAGACTGACCTTCACAGTGACCTTGGGCTGCCATTGATCTTTACTCTTCAGATCGTTGGATCTTCTTCTTTGTCGAAGAGACTAGCTCTGATACCACTTGTTGCCCAGCTAGCTAGCCTAGAGGGGGGGTGAATGGGATATTAAATTATTTGATACTCAAAACATGTTCACAATAGTCACAAGACAACACTTCGCAGATTGTTAGTGTTAGTGAAGACAAAGATAAACCACACAAGCAATCACACAACACAAAAAATTATCCTGGTTCGGATATCCTCTCCTTAGGATTCCTACATCAAGTCCCTGAGCAATATCTTAGGAATTCACTAACCCAAGGGTACTGTCCCCCTTATGGACCCTTACACACCCAGCCGCAGATGGTCTTCCTTCAATCTGAAGGGAAATACACCACCCTGGATATATGGAGGAGGAATTATAAGAGATTTTAAAGGCTAATTATCTCTATGTCTTAGAGAAATAGGAAACAAGTAAGTCATAAATAAATAAACCACTGAATATTTCAAAAAAGAGTCTACTATACTGAACATCATATACATCCACTTTAACACTCTGAACCTTGCCCATTCATAAAAAAAGCTCCATTTATGCTGTTCAATTTTGTTGCTTGCATCTCTCCCTTGGTCATCTCACTAAATAGAAAAATTCCCTACTCTATAGACACCCAGCTTGATAAATGAATCATCATATACATCAAGTCAAAATCTCCAAAATAATTTGGGGAACAGACAAAAAAGCAAGGAGTCAAAATCTCCAAAATATCCAGTCAATCACAGAAAGAAAAAAATGATCACAAGAGAAACATAAACACGAGTTCATATCTTCGAAACATAAACTGACATATCACCACCATCAAATTAATCTTGGCCCACTCCACGCAGGGAGATAACAGACTACACAAACAAAACTCGGGATTTCGGACCGGCAAACTTAAAAGGTGCTGAACTTGGCGGTGTTTGTGCAGAGTGGACTTGGCGAGATCCGTCACAAGAGAGGCTTCGGGTGGATAGGGCGTGGCGAGGTCGCTGCGTCGGTTCCGCCAAGGGCGTTGTCGTGAGTGAAGGCCGGTGGAGGCGCAGGAGGCGCGGTGCAGGCAAGGCAGGCTGGCGGCACAGGAGGGGTCGCGGAGGTGGACCTAGCGCACTAGCAAAGGCGGGTTGTGCTGGGTTTTCATTCTAATGTCTATAATAACATGTTTTTGATGATGAACAATCTTAATTGTGGTTTGATACATGACAAATAACTTGATGCAATATTTGGTCTTTCATGTATTCATAATATCTCACTATACATGTTTGATCATGTAGGTATGAATGCATACATCTAAGCTATCACAAAATAAGAGAAACAGATCACAAAAGCACTGAAATCTGTCACCTGTCGACAGACTCCAAGGTACCTGTCGACAGATGTGAACAGACAGAAAACACCAAGTTCAGGAAACAACCATCTGTTGACAGATGCCCAGTCGGCTGTCGACAGATGCACTCAGGAAACTGTCAACCGAAATCCCAGACTTCTATGTTTTTGAAAAACTGTTGCTATCTGTCGATAGATGATCAAGGCCTGTCGACAGACGTAGAGAATCTTCAGATACGAAAACTTTCCAAGTTACCAAATATGGTGTTTCCAACTCCCACGTCTCTCCATATGTAAACACCACTATATAAGCAACTATTTGAAGCAAATCTTGTACAGAAGCAGCCACCACCAAAACCCTAAAGCAAGTCCAAGAACAAGAGGTGTTGTTGCTGCTCTGCTTCAACCTGCTGCTCAGAGATAGAAAGATCCATTGATCCAGCAGTACTGAAGATAGAACGTCATGGATTCAAGCTTCTCCATGGATCTGAAGCCATCAAGACGATGTTTGAACTCCATCCAGATGTTCCCCAGAAGAGTTCTCAATTAGGATTCATCCCTTCCACTCAGAACTCTTCCTACTTTCTTTCTTCTATCATATGTGTGTGTGTGGGTGTGTCTCAAGCAGCCCTTGTGCTTGATTCACGTGTGTGTGTTGTTCTGATCATGGGTGCACATCAGATAACACGTGTGTGTGAGTTGTAGTCACTGAACTAGCTCGTAAGTAGTTTGCTCTACGTGTGTGTGTGGACCGTGGACGTAGGATACACAAGTTGTGTACTCCGAACCACGTAAATCTTCGTGTATTGTCGTTTGAATGTTTCTACGTTAGATGGTTGATAGGCATGTTGTCTCTACACACGTTAGATAGATTACTCTTTCATCTACACATCACCAACACACATCCAAGTCTTACTTTGATTCTAATACAAATTCAGAAAGTTTGTTTTGTGATTAAAAGAGTTGTATTACATTTTAATGGACAGTAATCTATTCACCCCCCCCCTCTTCTAGATTACCATATAGGGAATTCTGCAAGCTTTCAATTGGTATCAGAGCCGCGTTTCTCTGATTTACTGTCGTACTTGTTTGATCTTACGATCAGGAGATTCACGGTCTAATGGAATCTAACAAGGGGTACATGGCCGAGGGACACTCAGTGACCAGGCCACCCTTCTTTGATGGCACTGACTATCCATATTGGAAAATCGTATGCAGGTGTTTCTAAGAGCACAAAACTACGAATTGTGGAAAATAGTCAGCAAAGGAGCATACTCCCTACCTCAGGACGAAGATACTTGGACCAAGGACCAGATCGCAAAGGGGACACTCAATTGGAGTGCCCTCAACATGATGTAGTGCGCGGTCCACCCCAAGGAATACTCAAGAGTCTCCACGTGCGCCTCAGCAAAAGAGATGTGGAACAAACTTGAGTTGATCTACGAAGGTACATCTCAGGTAAGGGAATCCAAGGTAAGCATGTTGGTTTCAGAATATGAAATATTTAAAATGAATAATGATGAAACCATCTCTGACATGTTTGCAAGATTCATGCTTATTATAAATGGTCTAAAGGGTCTTAAGAAAGAATACTCAGAAAGTGATTTGGTGAGGAAGATACTTCGGTCTCTTCCATCCTCATGGAACACCAAAGCCACTGTCATTGAGGATTCTAAAGATCTCTCTATAATGAAAGTGGATGAATTGATTGGTTCTCTAATGACCTATGAACTCAATGTTAAAAGAAAGGAAACTGAAGAGAACCCAAGAAAGTGTATTGCCTTAAAAGCATCCAAGAAAAATTCTTAGGTTCCAAAAAGGATGCTCAACAGGAAAGCAATGAGTCTGAAACCTCTAGTGATAGTGAGAATGATGAGATGGCCATGCTCACTAGACAGTTCAAAAATTTCTGAAATTTAAAAGGAGAGGTTCAGGTAACTCTAAAACTTTCCAAAAGAAAGATTTCTCAAATAGATTTGATTCCACTAACAAAAAATCTGATGTTGTTTGTTATGAGTGCAAGAAGCAAGGGCACATGAGAGGAGAGTGCCCCGAGCTTAAGAAAAAACTGAAGAAAGAAAAATCAACTTTAAGAAAGTCAAGGCGATGATGGCCACTTGGAGCAAGAAGACGAAGATTAAAACAGTCAAGCTACCTCGGGAGATGATGAAGTTCAGTGTCTCATGGTACGAAGTGATGACTCCAACGAGGTAAACTCTTCCTTTGAAACTTATTTTGTTAATGAATGGGAAGAAGCTTACACTGTCTTATTTGAAAAATTCTGTGAATTTAAGTCTAAAAATAAAGCACTCAAGAAGAAAATCAATTCCCTTGTTCATGAAACTAACAATAATGAACAAATTCAATCCTTGAATAAGGAAATTGAAATGATGAAAATTGATGAACAAACACACAGTGAGGAAATGGATAGCATGAAACTTAAACTCCAAGAAGTTCAAAAGGAAAAAGATGATCTAATGAACTCCCTTGAGTCTCTTCAAAGTGAGCATGAAAAGCTAAAGGAAAAATTGGAAAGAGCTGAAAAAGAGATAAAAGGAAAATCTGAAGCCCTTACTACCATGGTAAAGGGAAAACAGAATCTAGATGCAATTTTAGGATCCAATGTTTTTGTTGCAAGGCATGGGATAGGGTATCAACCAGTAAAACAAAAAGAAATGGCAAAAATCTGTTAACCTCTTTCATTGATCCTAACCCATTCTCAAGCAAACAAAACCCTTCAAAGAACAAGAAAAATCAAACCAAGGGTAAGAAACAGGAACCTAAAGTCACTAAGTTTGTTGCAAGTCAAAGTAAAGAATTTGCCACAGGCCCCAAACAGGGCTGTCGACAAGACAAGCTTCAAGCTCCCAAAGCTAGACTAACAAGGCAACAAAAAGGAAAAATGCCTATGCATGCTCCAAAGAACATCAAGCCCACTGTTGTCAATAAACCATCATCATGCAATATCTGTAAAAAAATTGGGCACAATGAAAAACAATGGTGGAAAAATCCAAATAAACAAAAATTCAAACAAGTTTGGATTCCGAAGCATTTACTGTTTGGCATGAATGATACATTGGCACCCAAAGTAATTTGGGTACCAAAACCTCTTGTCTAATCCACATGTGCAGGAATGCCTAGCAGCCCACAATCAAAACAAATAGCACTTGGATAGAAGCTGCTCGAGGCACATTACGGGCGACAAAGGAAAATTTTGTTTGCTCGTGGAAAAAGATGGAGGTCAAGTCATTTTCAGAGGCAACAATAAAGGCCAGATTATCGGCTCAGGTAAGGTTGGTAGTATGCCTCTAACTCTATAGAAAATGTATTGCTTATTGATGGTCTTCATCATAATTTACTTAGCATAAGTCAATTGTGTGATAAGGGTCATAAAATTGTCTTTGAATCTAACTCATGTCAAATTCTTGATAAGGAAACAGGAAGTCTGAAATTTTCTGGAAAAAGAATAAACAACATCTATATGGTTGATTTAGATGATCCAGAAAATGATAATTTGTGTCTTATAGCAAACAAACAGGATGAGCTTACATTGTGGCATCATAGGCTTGGTCATGCAAGTTATAATTTGTTGCACAAGATCATGAGGCTCAAACTGGTAAGTGGACTTCCTGAAATCTCGTTCAATAAAAATGAAAATTTCTGTGATGCATGTGCACAGGAAAAACAAACCCGGAAATCCCTCAAATCAAAAGCACCGGTGAGTACTTCTAAATCTTATGAACTGTTGCACATGAACCTATTTGGACCTACGAGAACACTAAGTCTCAATGGCAAACGATATGGTTTTGTCATTGTAGATGATTTTTCTAGGTTCACTTGGGTGAAATTCCTGGCTCACAAGAATGAAGCACTGAAACTATTTGAAGAATTTTTTAACAAGAATGAGCATGGAAATGTCAACAAAATATGCTCCATCCGCAGTGATCACGGAGGAGAGTTTGACAACAACTCCTTTTCTGATTTCTGCAAGAACCAAGGGATAGAACACTTGTTCTCCTCCCCAAGAACTCCAGAGCAAAATGGGGTTGTGGAGAGAAAGAACAGAACTTTGGTGGAGATGGCTCGCACCCTTTTGGTTGAAAGTCAACTTGCAAGGACGTTTTGGGCAAAAGCGGTGAACACATCCTACTACATACTCAAAAGAGCCATGGTAAGACCTGTCATAAAGAAAACCCCCTACGAACTCCTGAAAGGTAAGAAACCCAGTATTGGTATTTCAGAGTTTTTGGCTCAGAAGTATTAATACATAACAATGATAAAGTTGATTTGGATAAGTTTGAAGCCAAAAGTGATCAAGGTATTCTTCTTGGATATTCAGAACACTCTAGAGCTTATAGGGTGTTTAATCTTAAAACTCGCAAAGTGGAAGAAACTCCATATGTTGTTTTTGATGAATCTCAAACCAAGCCTAACGTTTCTAATGATTACAGGTTTGAAGATGAAACTGAAGGAACAACACTTGGGGAACTACAAAGAAAAACAAAAGAAAGCTCTAAAGTTGTTTCTAAAACCAAAAGTGGATTTCTTCGCAGGTATGATGATGAGAATGATGGAATACTAATCAAAGAAAAAGAAGAAGTATCTGAACAAAACCACAACAAGAAGAACATGATATTGAATATCCTCAACACTTCCTCCCCCAGAACAACCTCCTCAAATGCAAGATCCACCCGGGTCTTCAATAGTCACTAATGTGAGGTACTCTAAAGATCACCCCCTTCAGAATGTGATAGGAGATATAAATGATTCGGTTCAAACTTGATCTCAGGTTAATCAAATAGTTGAATATGACCATTTAGCTTTTGTCTCTCAAGTGGAACCAAAAAATGTTGAAGAAGTCTTAAAAGAAAATTCATGGATTGATGCTATGCATGAGGAGCTTGGGCAATTTCAGAGAAATAACGTCTGGAGTTTAGTTCCTAAAACCCCTAAAATGTCTGTCATAGGAACAAGATGGGTCTTTAGAAACAAACTAAATGAAGAGGGTAAAGTGGTGAGAAATAAGGCTAGACTAGTTGCAAAGGGATATAATCAAGAATTATGTGTGGACTTTGAAGAATCCTTTGCACCTGTAGCTAGGCTAGAAGCAGTTAGAATATTGCTAGCATATGCATGCTCAAACAAGTTCAAGATGTTTAAAATGGATGTTAAAACTGTCTTCTTGAATGGCTACATCAAAGAGGAAGTCTATGTCTCTCAACCACCTGGCTTTGAGGATCATAATAAACCTAACTATGTCTTTAAATTGCACAAGGCTCTTTATGGTTTGAAACAGGCACCCCGAGCTTGGTACGACAGACTAAGCACATTTCTGGTAAGCAAAAACTACTCAAGAGGTAAGGTAGACCAAACTCTCTTCACAAAGAAAATTCACACTCATATCATTGTTGTTCAAGACCCTTCACTGTGTGAAGAATTTTCCAAACACATGCATAGTGAATTTGAGATGAGTCTAATGGGGGAGCTTCAATTCTTTCTTGGTTTGCAGGTTAAAATTGGAGGATGGCGTCTTCATAAACCAAGAAATATATGACAAAGAGCTACTGAAAAGGTTTAAGTTTGAACAAACCAAGCCTACCTCAACACCCATGAGCACAAGTATAAAACTGAAAATGATGAGAAAGGTAAACCGGTAGATGCCAAGCAATACCGAGGTATGATTGGCTCACTCCTCTATCTTACTGCAAGTATACCGGACATTCAATTCAACGTTTGCCTTTGTGCTAGATACCAATCTAGTCCAAAGGAAAGCCATTTAATTGCAGTTAAGAGAATATTCAGATATCTCTCAGGTACGTATGACATGGGTCTTTGGTATCCAGCAGGTAGTAGCTTTGACTTGATTTCATATTCTGATGCTGACTATGCTGGATGTAAAATTGACAGAAAAAGCACTAGTGGCTATTGCCAAATTCTTTGTGGTTGCATGATTACGTGGGCATCCAAGAAGCAACACTCGGTTGCACTCTCCACCGCAGAGGCAGAATATGTTGCTTCAAGGAGTTGTGCGGCACAAGTGTTGTGGATAAAAAGTCAATTGTGTGACTATAACATCGACATTGGATGCACACCTATCCTATGTGACAACACTAGTGCAATCAATCTATCAAAGAATCCCATTCAACACTCTAGGACAAAACACATAGAAATTCGTCATCATTTCTTGAGAGTTGAGGTAGCCAACAAAACCTTAGAGATTAGCTTCATACCCACTGAAAAACAATTGGCTGACATCTTTACCAAACCTCTAGCTGAAGATAGATTCACCACACTGAGAAGAGAATTGGGCTTGTGCAAACTGCAATGAAACTCATCCATATACTAAGCATATGTCCCTTGTGTGCACCAACTATGAGGTATATCAAATGGTGATTTGTGGAAGAACAAGTCATGCTTGTTTGGAAACTTTCATTATGCGTGAGAAAAGATTCTCCGCCAAGTATCCATAGTTATGTTGCATGAAAGGGTCATGTACTTTCTATAAGGAATTAGTTTCTTTACATTTTTGCCCATTCTCTATTCTTTTTGAAAGATTGAATATCTTCATGGTCTGTCTTCCTACATACTCTGGTGTGTTTATTTGATTGGTCCAGTTGTGCAAGTGTGTCTTGATTTTCTTAACTGTTTGTGTACACATGAACACACACTATAAGGGAGCTAGTTCAGGTTAGATGGTTTTCATCGTGAAGGAAATCACTCATCCTTTGTGTACCTTAAATTTCCTCACATGCAATGGTCATTTCATTCCTCATTATAACCTTAAATTGGCTTTGCACAGGCATCTGTCGACAGTCCTCATTCACTGTGTCGACAGCTCAGGCCCCACAGAACACAGATTCTGCACTCTGTGTGCATCTGTCGACAGGTATGCACAGGTTCTGTTATCCCCGACAGGCCAATCTTCTGTCCGTGTGCATCTGTCGATAGATGAAATTTCATCTGTCGATAGACCACCACAGTTTCTGACATCCCTGACCGGGCAACACTCTGTCTGTGTGTAGCTGTCGACAGGCTTTTTCTAGCTGTGTACAGACACCCTCAATCAAGGAAATTCATGCTTATTTCATCACACACTTCTTGAGCAGGTTCATGTCTTTCAACTAAGGTGTCTATTGGGTGATTATGCATGTTTGACTCCATCATATTCACATGATATTAATGTTATTCCCTAAACCACCATGATTTTGACATACTACTCATGTATGAGTCTAGGATATATCATTTTGAAAACATTGAACTATCTTCGAGGATAAACACCTAACTCTCTTGAATAATTTCCTTGTAGGCACACACTATTCTCAAGTAACTTGAAAAGTCTTATGGTCATTGAACCTTATGTCTAATATTGACTGCTAATCATATACATTCTTTGATCTTGAGCTTTAATCTAAAATGGAGAAAAGCTACCTATTTCTAAAAAAAAAAAAAAGACAAAAGTCAATCAAAATTTGGATAAAGGTAGAGCAATGATGTGTCTTGCTGAGTAACCGGGGAGATGGGCATCACAGTGTCTGCCCTCGCGTCAAAAAGCTACCTCATCATCTCTATACAATGGTATGATGGACACTTCCACTGAGTAACTGGGGGTACGGACACTTGTCATGTCTATCCTCACGTCAAAAGGTGTGAAGTTCTCTTAATTACCACTTTTCCCATTGCATTCATTCATTGCAAACAAACAAAAACTGAAATAGAGTGGAGCCTCCACTGTGTGTCAAATCACAGGGTCGTTGGTGTTTATGGTTATCAAGAAATTTAGACATTCATTTCAATCATCATTTGATCATCATAAACTAGGGACAGTGTAAGGCCCTCGAATTTTCGTCGCATTATTCGTATTTGTGTGTATATACTTGTGCTTGTGTATATATATACATATTTACGTATGTATTGATTAGTATAATTACGTGTGCATGTGTTTATATTAAATATAAATAATGTATGTATTGCATGGTGATAGTATGGATGTAATACCATATACATATTGCATGTATATACGCATGGTATGCATGGTTTCTGCATATTTTGGACTTCTGGCCGAAGGCCATCTTGGCGTCAACCCATGGCCGTTTGAGGTGGTGCCAGTGTCCAGACATGGACGCCGACACTAATCCTGGCGTCCAGCGATATGGACGCCAACATCTCTGGCCTACATGTGCAGCAGAGCTGCAAGCTTCTGAAACAAGGTAAGCCAACCATTGGGGGACTGTCCCCAACGACTCTGAAGGCTGTCTAATCAGCATGGTGAGTGGGAGAAAGGCTCTCCTTATGTCTGAACCCGAAATGGCCACTTTCCACTCCTCCCTTCACCTTGCAAGAGGAGAAAAAGTGAGAAGAAAACCCTAGGAGAAAGCTGTGAGAAAAACCCAATTTGCCCACCAAAAATCCCCACTTCTGAAGCTTGATCCGGAAATCTACTGCTTCAAGGAGGTTGCTGGATCAAAGGAGGAGGCTTCCCCGACATCCCCTTGGCGTGGAGATCATCCAGGAGCCCGGAGGAAGAGATCATTTGGAGGGAGTTCTGCACTTCTTGGGACAGCCCAAGGAGAGCTTCACCGAGCCCTAGATCCTTTGGAAGAATTTTTGAAAGGCAAGTGACCTATCCATGATGTCCCCGTATGAGTCTAGGTTGGTTATACAATTTTTGTACCTTTCTCTCGAGTCCTAGACCCTCCCATTCACCAAATCTTGAGAGGTCGGGTCTGTGTTTCTGCACAGACCTGTCTCGACGGCAAGGTCCCTGGACGCCCAGATCATGCTTGGCGTCCATCGACCATGCCGCTGACCCTGAGTCAACGGCCAGAGACTGCCGCCAAGTTCCTCTGGACAGACTCCTCTACATTAATTTCGGTATGGTTTCCGTGATGAGGATATATGGTAATCCTATACTCTATGTATATAGTCAATTATGGTGTGTGGATGGATGTGGTATGTGATGGTGAATGTAGGAAATATTGTATCCCATAAACTTGTGAGCATGACTTGTTAATGATCTCGTTAAATTTATGTTTCATGAGTAGGATTAGATTGAATGCCTTGGTTTTTTGTCAATTCATGAAGATTAGTAGATCAATAGATGTATGCCCAATTTTAGTGAATTGTGCATGCTTGCATGAGTTGCAAATAAATTCGGTTCGGTAATTAGAAAGACATGCAAAAATGGTTTATGGTGTTTGATCTATAGATGAATGATTTAGGGAAGATTATGCATTCTCAGATCATGTATGTGACAGAAACCTCTGTTCAACAGTAAGTGGCAACATTTCATGATATGTTAAACTCCATGTAACTTGAATTGTAAATGACATATAAAAATAGGTATTTGATTTTCTGTAAATTATATTTAGCTCAGAAAAATCTGAAAATTTGAGTGTATGATCTTGAACCCGAAAACAGCATGTGGTTAAAATTTCAGGTCATTTGGATCAGTAAATAAGGAGTTATGTATTTTCATGTGAAATGTGATAATCTACGTATATTATCGTAACATGGTTAGTTAGTGTCTACAACCAACCTGATAGTGAATTTTTGTGTGTTAAACTTCTGAAATTCTGTAGTACCATGTTAGGAAAAACAGAGATATTCATGCGAGTGAGAAAGTGAATGTGATGAAAAGTGTGAAGTGTAAAACCATGTGTAAAACGGTAATTGTGTAAATGTGTAACTGTGCCAAATGACATGCTTCCGTAGAGGGCAGTGGAGCTGTATTAGGGAAAAGTCCCCCTGAGAAAGTTCAATGTGTAAAGTGACCCTAGGGCATTAGGGGAAATCCTGGAGGTGGACAAGTACCACTGGTTAGGGTGGAGACTTGTTCTCCCGGTTTGCGCAGTCCAAGAGTCGCCATTGGAATGCCTTGATGGCGTCTATGTGTAATGTGATGTGTATATGTCCTTCTTTGGTGGTTTGGACTATGTGTCACGGCACCTAAAATGTGTAATGTGAAATGTGTATGTGCTCATGTGTAAATGTGTAAGTGAACAATGTGAATGTGTATGTGTGAAGTGTAACCATGTGAAGGAGAAAACTTGTGTAAAGAAAATGTGATTCTAAATGTGAAAATATGTTGTTGAAACCATGTGAGACAAATCTGAAATCATGTTAAATCAGTGAATTTATGTTGTTACCATCATGTTATTATGTGCAAAGATGTCTAGAATCCATGTTAGGGATAATTGGTGAAAACGGGTACAAGATAGCATGATTGTTTGATCCAGTGATATGTTTTGTGCAATATTGTAGTTCTCATGTATAGGTTTTCAGCCATGAAACTATGTGAAACCAGCAACATAAAACATGTGAAAATGTCTATGAATGTGTTTAAAAACATGTAGGATCCATGCTAGTCGTTTTTCCCTTTCATGTATGTAAAATGTTCATGTTGGCAGCTCTCATGTTTTAGCTCTTTAAAGATTAAAGTTTCATGAATAATTGAATAGAGAGCATGTGATAGGTGGATTTTATTCTTAGAAATCTGAAAGCATAACCCATGTATAAAATTTTAAAACCTTCATGATAGGTTGAAACTTGAATTGACTAGCATGCCATGTGTTGCAATTGTAAATGTGCATGTAGAAACCACTAGGACTTGTACGTGTATGTTATGAGTAGCGTTGCTTGCTGAGTCCTTGGACTCACTCCTTGCTTTGGCGTACAGGTATAGTTGGTGACACGACACCGTTGGAGGAGACGGTGGAGACGGACTCCGAGCGCAGAGACTAGCTTTGGAGTTTCTTGAGATTTGTGTATTTCATAAGTATGTAATTTGAACATTGTATTAGAGTATTATGAAAAGGATGTATAAGTGTGGACATTGTGTATTTAATTTCAGCAATTTAATTTATGTGAACTTTTAGTTCATTTTTTTGTAAATTGCGAATTGCATGTATGTTTAATGTGGATAATGAATGAATGGAGACAGTTGTCTTTGACTTCCGCTACTCTGTTGTATATTCGCGTGTATCTCAGCTGTATGTATCGTTTGGGTAAATGTCCCACTGTGGCAGCACTCGCTATACCGATGAGGGTGGTATAACCATACCGGTATAATGAGGGCCGTCACAGACAATGTTGTTCTACAATGCTCTTAATCAAACAAGGGTAATGGTGTCTTTTCTCAATGTCGTAAGTTCTCTTAATGCTCTAACTTGAAACTCCTTGAGTATTATGTTTAAACCATTTAGGTCAATGGGATGGCTTTCATATCCGTGCATATGATAGGTTCCAATGTGTGTTCACCTATTTTACACCTTATATATACATCGTGTATACACTGCTCAGAAGTTCCTCTTCAAAATCAAAACAAACAACAGTCTGGCGCATTTTCTGAAGGCGCCTGTCGACAGCCCCCAGGGCGTCTGTCGACTGCCGGTGCCAGCCCGAATTTGGGAAGTCCAACGGACACGCCATTTGGGGTTGATTTGGTGGGACCCTTGCCTTTTAAACTTCCTTCCAATCTCTTCAAAAGGCAACCTCGGTTCTTTTCCTCCTCCACCACAAATCACCCTCCTTTCCTCCCCAACCAACCTCCCTCCCTTCTCTGGACGAGAAACCCTACCCCTTCCTCTCTTGCTCTTTCTCTCCTGTTCTACTATCTACATCCATCATCCCCTTCATACACCTTGCTCCTGTTGTCTCATGGCTTCCAGGGCTAAGAAGATGATGTCTCGTCGTCGTCTTGCCTCCTCTCACGTTGGTGAAGACTCCCAGGCTCTGATGAGCGTTGGACGAAGCATTGGGATGATCGTCTCCCCGAGCTCGTCATCCCACCCCGTCTGAAACTCACAAGGGTGAAGGGCACTTTCACAACGTTCGTCCCACCTCGGTATGTGGATTTCCCTTCTCTGGCCGACCTCTTCTCGAATGTCCAACCCTTGTTCGACATCCAGGGCTGGACGGTTCTTCTATATGCTCATACAGCCTACTCTCCCATTGTCGTCACTGAGTTTTTCAACAATCTCAGCCTCTCCGACAAGGGGGACTTCTACACCTCTGTAAAGGGCACTACCTTCAAACTCACCGCCAATCTGTTTAGCACTGCCCTTCAAATTCCTAACATTGGGGCTGAAATTCTAGCACATCACCCAGATGTTTCTATCTATTATCCTCTCATCACCCACCAACCCTATGATGGCACAAAGAAGATTTCTAAACTCAATGCCAATTCATTCCCTCCTCTGAACAGCACGATCCATCATATTTTCACCACCCTCATTGCACCTAAGCATGGCAGTCGTGAACTAGTCACTGATGTTCACAAATCACTGTTCACCTTTTTCCTAAACTGTGAACCCATAAACTTATCTGCCTTGATGCTTGGCCTCATCAGTCAATGCTACTATAATCTCAGGAGATCCATGCCATTTGCTTGCCCACTCACTTCTCTCATGCAGTTCATTGGCATCCCTATTCCAGACAGTGAGTGTGTATCGCTTAACTCCCGCAATAGCTTCGATCTCACTGCTGCACATCGCATGGGGTATAAGATGGTTGATGGAGTGGTCACTAGGGAACTAAAGGGTAAGGCACCAGCTGCTGCCATGGATGAAGACACTGAAGAAGATGAAGCTCCTGGTGATGAAGACGATGCTGATGAAGACTCCCAGTCTGCACCTCTTGATGTGCCGGGAGATGTTACTAGTGATGCTGCTGCTGAGCCCTCGATACGTGATCTGATTGCTCAGCTCCAGCTTCAGATGACAACTGGATTCAACACGCTCAATGCACGTATGGACACGATGGATACGAGCATTGCAGCACTTGACACTTGCCTGGATAACATCTCTACTGAGCTTCATGACAACCGTCGGGCTTCTGCACCGCCTGCCGATGATGCTGCTTAGTTAGTTTATGTGTCTAGTTGTGGGTCAAGTCCTGTTATCTTATTTCCGTCTGAGTCTTGTCTTGTCTTGTGTCATGTTGCTTTTATTCGATGTTCATGTAATTTCCTTCCCTCTCATGTCTCTTCAGTCAACACTCTTTGTCCTGTGTATGCTTCATATCATATTAATGAATTCACAGTTCTCTACTGTCTACATGTGTGACTGTTGTGCATACTTTTCGATGTTGTGAAAAGGGGGAGAACCTCAATTGTGCACTAATTGAATATTTTTGTCATCATCAAAAAGGGGGAGAATGTTGGGTTTTCATTCTAATGTCTATAATAACATGTTTTTGATGATGAACAATCTTAATTGAGGTTTGATACATGACAAATAACTTGATGCAATATTTGGTCTTTCATGTGTTCATAATATCTCACTATACATGTTTGATCATGTAGGTATGAATGCATACAGCCAAGCTATCAGAAAATAAGAGAAATAGATCATAAAAGCACTGAAATCTGTCACCTGTCGACAGACTCCAAGGTACCTGTCGACAGATGTGAACAGACAGAAAACACCAAGTTCAGGAAATAGCCATCTGTCGACAGATGCCCAGTCGGCTGTCGACAGATGCACTCAGGAAACTGTCAATCGAAATCCTAGATTTCTGTGTTTTTGCAAAACTGTTGCTATCTGTCGACAGATGATCAAGGCTTGTCAACAGACGTAGAGAATCTTCAGATACGGAAACTTTCCATTTTACCAAAGATGGTGTTTCCAACTCCCACGTCTCTCCTTATGTAAACACCACTATATAAGCAACTATTTGAAGCAAATCTCATACAGAAGTAGCCACCACCAAAACCCTAAAGCAAGTCCAAGAACAAGAGGTGTTGTTGCTGCTCTGCTTCAACCCGCTGCTCAGAGATAGAAAGATCTATTGATCCAGCAGTACTGAAGATAGAACGTCGTGGATTCAAGCTTCTCCATCGATCTGAATCCATCAAGACGAAGTTTGAACTCCATCCAGACATTCCCCAGAAGAGTTCTCAATCAGGATTCATCCCTTCCACTCAGAACTCTTCCTACTTTCTTTCTTCTATCATATGTGTGTGTGTGGGTGTGTCTCAAGCAGCCCTTGTGCTTGATTCACGTGTGTGTGTTGTTCTGATCGTGGGTGCACATCAGATAACACGTGTGTGTGAGTTTTAGTCACCGAACTAGCTTGTAAGCAGTTTGCTCTGCGTGTGTGTGTGGACGTGGACGTAGGATACACAAGTTTTGTACTTCGAACCACGTAAATCTTTGTGTCTTGTGGTTTGAACGTTTCTACGTTAGATGGTTGATAGGCACGTTGTCTCTACACACGTTAGATAGATTACTCTTTCATCTACACATCACCAACACACATCTAAGTCTTACTTTGATTCTATTGCAAATTCAGAAAGTCTGTGTTGTGATTAAAAGAGTTGTATTAAATTTTAATAGACAGTAATCTATTCAAACCCCCCCCCTTCTAGATTACCATATAGGGAATTCCGCAACCTTTCAGATTGGAGAGGGGAGAGGGGCAGTGCGGGGCGCGGGCTGGCGTGAGCTGGGCGGAAGCGGCGCGGGGCCGGGCGGTTCGCAGGGGCAGGCTCGCGGCGCTCACGAGGGTAGGCGGCCGGGGAGCTGTGGGGTTACAGGGAGGTGAGGTAGGGTGATGCAGGCGGACGCGGCTGGCGTTGTGGTGTTGGCGGAGAGAGAGATTACTGCACGGCGCTGCAGCATCGCCCTCACTGATTGGAGAGCAAGAGGGAGCGAGAAAGCGAGACTCTGGGGGATTTGGCGCCAGGGGATGGGGAACCAGGGACTTGCGGAGCACAACAGGGATTTGGCGCCCAGGGGAGGGGGGAAATTTTAGGGGATTTGGCGCCGCGGGGAGGGGGAAATGTTTTTGGGATTTTGGCGCGATTTTTGGGGTTAGAGATATTAATATTATCTTATTAGTATTTAAGATATTAAGATCTTAAAACATATACATTATATTTAAAATATTAAGTTATAAATAAAAAGAATAATATTAAATATTTATCACAATATTAATTTAAATACATGTGATGTCTGAAATTAATACCAAGTATAAAGTTATAAATCTAAAATATTTGCACTAGAAAATCATTCAAGGATTTACATTGTTCCATGTCATTTAAATATTAAATTAAAATTCCAAAAAGATTTGAATGAATAATAATTTATTTATGTAATTTCTCTTGGTACCATCGTAGACCTTTATAATTTCTTATAAAATTAGAACTTATTATTATTTTCTCAAAACTTGATATTGATATTTATAGTATGTTCGTTGATAGAGGACATGAGGTTAAACTCTGTAAGATCAATCTCTTTGATTAGTAGGTTCAGAAAAGTCACAGAGTCGACTCTATCCTTCAGAGAGTCGGCTCTATCCATTTAGAGAGTCAACACTAGCCTGTAGAGAGTCGACACTACCATTTAGAGAGTTGACACTACCCATCGGAGAGTCACACACTCTTCTATTTAGGTTGACACACTCTGTATTCAGGTCAACTAACCCTGTTTTCAAGAACTCAGTGGAGGCCGTTTGGTTCAGGCCCAAACAGGGAATACCCCCACACCTCTCATTACCTTTCAGTATACTTATTCATCAAGTTTATGTACCACTGTTTTAATGTCTTAATCACTTAAACTCGGGCAATATAAATTTACCTATTGGGCAATTAACTCATAATGTTATTACAACATTTTTTCCAGGTTCTAGTGAGACTGATAAGGAAGTGTGGTGGCCATTTATAGGCACCTAGGCCCATCATGAATCAGCAGGTGGGTATTTCCTGTTTGGGCCTGAACCAGGAGGCGGGTCTAGCCTACCGAGCAGGCTACCTACTTGGTACCTTCCGCCCAGGAGCTTCCGAGCAGCCCTTTGTCTCCCTATGATGGTTACAACGCATGCATGGCTCGCGTCCCACGTTCTAGGGAGCCTTAACCGCAAAGGCTCTCAATGGACGTCTCAGCACATAACTCCTCCGTAAAGGGCGCCAACCGACGCGTCCTTTCGGAGGGAGCCATCAAAGTTTGACATGCTCATCTCCCATAGGGCCTTGGCCTATAAAAGGTACCTACAACTTCCATGCCAAGGTACGCACGCTTACGCGCACAAGTCCCACACCACTGAACCTTTCTCCTTCAACCCTTCAGACAGTCCATTGACTTAGGCATCGGAGGGTTCTCCCCGGTTCTTCAACCGGGCCCCCTGATCTTTTTCTGGTGTTTGCAGACTTTCATCCACTACCGGAGACCATCTTCCTCTTCCCAGTGGAGGCCTATTTGACTCGGCCCAACAGGAAAACACCCCCACAGGAAACGAGCGAGCAAGTGACTGAGGAGTGAACATGAAGAACCACTTTTATACTTTCTTTTTTGTCTCTTATTGTACATTACTTGGTACCTACCAAGAGAAGAAGGATTATGACTGCATGACATAAGATATTGTAGTAAATATAATGTCATGTTTCCTTCCACCTGCAAGTTGTTCCTCTTAATAAAAGACATCTATGTGCACCTGGGTTTTTTCACTGCACTCGGGGCGTCACAATGTAAAAATTAAATAGTGGTCATTTATGGAAATATTAAATGACGGGACGTAACACACATACATAATGGTCATTACGTTTCATCACTTAAAAGATATCAAGTATAACATGGTAACGTGAAAAATAATTTTTTATAAAAACTTTTAAATTTTTTCTTCAACATTTAACTTATATTATCATATTTTAGAGATAATTACACATGAAATAGCACAATAAGTAATTTTAAGAATTTTTTTTCAAGACAAGAATTATTAGCAACGGTTCGCAACCGTCGCTTATACTTAAAATAAAAAGTTTAAAATATTTAATGATTTATATGATTCATGCTAAATATAGAAAAATATTATATATTTATTATGATTAATAAAAACAAATAGGGAAAATTAATTAGGAGTCTTTGTCAAATGTTTGATTTATTTTCCAGTCCTTGACAGAGCTGTAACTCATACAGTAATTGTTATCTTCTGTTACAGCATATGTTAAACTATGTTACAGTAAGGACCTCTCAATTACAGTCAGAGACTTTTAATTAATTACCCAAAGAATATTTATAATATATAAGAATAGTTAATTAAGTAGTTGACAATAAGAACTTAAAATATTAAATGAAATACACTTGTGATATATAAAAAATATTTACATCAACACGCAAACAAAAAACTATTGACACTTGCATACACGACTGTTATGTTCATCAAAACATATAAAGTGCATGATGTACATGAAAAATAAGTTTTTTTTAACTAATTTTAACATATAATTTAAACAATTTATTTGTCACTACTAAAGATATTAGAGACAACTTCATTAGGCCATCGCTAATAAATTTATTAGCGACAAAGCATCGTAGTCGTCGCTAATAATACTATTCGCGACGGCTTCTCATGGCCGTCGCTAATAATTTTTTTTTTTAGGACGACAATTGCTGCCCGAATGATGTTTTTAGCGATGACCTTGTAGTCGTCCCAAATAATATACTTTTAGCGACGTTTATACAATCAACGTTGCTAATAATTTTTAATGGGATGACTTTTTTCAACGTCGCCAATACTATACTTTTGGGGGCGACTTTTTTTTATAGCTGTTGCCAATACTATACTTTTGAGGGCGACTTTTTTAAAGTCGTCGCCAATACTATACTTAGGGGACGATTTTTTATAGCCGTCGCAAAATACTCTTTTTAGCGACGACTCTTTAAGCCGTCCCTAATACTATAATTTGGGGACATTTTTTTACAGCCGTCGCCAATACTATATTTTTGGGGACGCTCTTTTTACAGCCGTCCCCAATACTATATTTTTGGGGATGGCTTTTTATAGACGTCGCAATACTCTTTTTAGCGACGGCTTTCACCACAAGGAAAGCGGGATTACCGATGGATATTTCCGACGGATTAATTGCCGTCGGTATTTCCGACGGATATTCCGACGGAAATATATCCGACGGGAAAATACGTCTGAAATTCGACGGAAATTAATCCGTCGGAAATATCTGTCGGTAATTCAAGAATACCGATGGATATTCCGACGGATATTTCCGTCGGAATATCCGTCGTAAACTGCTACACCTCCCCCGCGAAGCCCCTCTCTTTCCTCTCCTGCTCTCTTTCCCTCTCCACTCTCTCTCTCTCTCTCTTTCTCTCTCTCTCTCTTGCTCTCGCCCCCGGTCGCCGACGACGGTCGCCGCCGCCGCCGCCGCTGCTCGCCTTCGTCGGTCGCGCGCTCTCCGCCTGTCGCCGCCGTCTCGCCGCCCGCCTCCGCTCGTCGCCCGCGGCGCTCCCTTCCCGGTGAGTAGCTCCCCACCCCCGCCACGTCCTCGGGCCTCCCCCCACCCGGCTCCCCTCCCCCCCCTGTGCGAACCCTCCCCCTGCACTCGGCCCCCCTCCCCCCCACCCGGCCCACCTCCCCCCCTTGCGTGGGTCCCACCTCCCCCCCACCTCGCCCAACCCCCCCCCTCCCTTCCCACCCCCCCCCCACCCGGCCCCCTTCCCTGCACTCAGCCCCCTCCCCCCACCCGACCCACCCTCCCCTTTCCCCCCCCCCCCACCCGGCCCCCCTTCCCCGCACTCAGCCCCCTCCCCCCACCCTCCCCCTCCCTCCCCTTCCCCCCCCCCACACCGGTCCCCTACATATTGTTGATGTGAATGGTATTTATCGTTTTAAAGTTGAATAACTTGATAAATAAAATGATGTAAGAACATTGATTGACTGTTTAAATCTAAGCTATGATACTTGGATTCTTGGATACACTAACATCTAAGATGTTAATGGTCTTAAAACTGGTGCTAAAAGGGAGATAAACCCCCTTATCTCATTATCAAACTCCCTTTCATGTTTTGGTTATGCATGTATACCTCTTATTTAATTAGTTTGGGAGTGATCTAAAGAGGGATAGTTACAAAAGGGTGTAACTTTAATTAGAGTTATCAGCTTTTGTCTCTAGTTTGATATCATTTACATTAAGGGGGGAACATGGTTTTCTAAGGAAAAAAATGCATCATTATTGAGTATCTCTAGGAACAACTTTTATCCCGCTCCATGGTGGGATATCTACCCCCTTTAATAGCCCTTTAACCATGTATAAAAAATCTCCAGGCTTATTCTAAATTGATTATCAAATTGGGTTAAAGTTTATCACCCATGTTAAGTAGGGTGCAAAACCTTTTAACAGGTTATCAAAACCCGCCATAATAGAGGATCAGGTATAAGTAAATCTGGTATAGGCTATTTGTTTAGGGGATTTTTGGTTTGAGATGGTTTAAATGAGAGATAGTTATGTAGGGGATAATTTTAATGTGATGTACAATGTGATTGATGTTCGTTAAGTTAACGAAACGGACGGTTATCGGGTTATTGGTTACCGTTGACATCCCTAGTTTGCATGAATAACATATTCTTTTGCCCTCGATACGGATGAATTGACTGTGCATATTCAAGAAGATTGTCTTGGTGTACTCTAGTTGCAAATGATGTATTTCTATTGAATGTGATGGGACAGGTCAGGGTATAAGCTGAGACTACAGAGAACATCCTACAAGGTTTAGTTTTGATGAAAAGATAAAGAGTAACCACGTACACTAATCCTAAAAGTATACTTTTGATTTCAAACAAAGGAACCCTCCACACACCTTGACATACAAGGGTATTCTCAAAGGACCATTTTAAATGAGTGCATATTCTGTATCTGTCTCACCTAGATACATTGACAGGATATGGATATTTTGTAACAAGTTTGCATAAATGGAAACAAAATCTGGAGGTTCTACTTTGAGTCGACTGAAGTGAGAGTTTATATTGTTGATTAATCCTTCTTTGTTCCTCTCATTAACTGTTCTGGCATACTGCATAAAACAATCTGTAGCCTTGTAATGAATGTTATCATTTAAGATTGATGACATGCCCTGAAGTGCTTTTGTTCTGCAGGTTGACAGTTCTGGAACAATGAACCTTGTAGAAGCATGTAGGAAAGCTGGAGTGAATAGATTTATCCTGATAAGCTCAATATATACTAGTTAATGGAGCTACAATGGGACAGATATTTAATCCAGCTTACATTATTCTGAACATTGTTGATAGCTAAACTCCGGGCGGAGAGATATATTAGAAGATCTGGTATAAATTGCACCATTGTAAGACCTGGTGGTTTAAGAAATGATCCACCAAGTGGAAACATAGTCTCTAGAAAATGACATTCACTTCATTAATTCATCATGAAATGGCCAGTTAAAACATTTTCCAAAAATAAGACATTCTCACCAAAAGATAACTACAAGTAATGCATTTTAGGTCATATGGACTGCCATTCTTTCAAGGGTTCTCAAATTAAAATAAAAAACGAGAGAAAGGATAAGATGGGGGAGGAGACAGAGAAGCCCTAAAAATTAGTATGCGAAATAATCTCAATATATACATGAGCTTAACTATCTTCTCCAAACCCAAAATGGGGCTATCTAGAATCTTACGGAAACAATGAACGTCTTACTGATGGCAACGGCCGTTTTGTACCAGAACAAATTGACAATAAGAAACAAAGACACATTAGTAATATGCCAAACTGAACTCGTCTACTCAGCTCATCTCAGCTCAAGGTTAAAATCTCGCCACTCTAATAAGATATACATCCCAATTTAGGAAAACAAAATTAGTACGAACTCTTCCTTCTAGACATTAGTTTAGTTTACGCTTAATTGTTCACTTTAAGTTTAATGATTAGTATTACACTTCTTATTTGAATGTATTTGCTTATTATTGCACTTGATTATATGTAATTTTATTACACTTGATTAGTATTGTAGTTTTTACATTTATGTAATTCATGTACATGTATGTATGAACTTGTTTTATTATTGCATTTGTTCACATATATGATTTTGATTTCATATTCATTTCATTTTCATGTGCGTTTGAAATTTGATCTATGCATGTATAGTAATTTTTCACTGCACACACATCACGAGAGCGTGTCAAGGAAGTTCAAACCCCGTTCAAGAGACATTGTCAAGTCTTATTTCAATAATGAGAACGTGTATATCTAACTCAAAGTCTTGAATTGTCCGTTTTTGGACAGTCTGTGATGTTTGATCGGAGTTAGGTGGTCATTTATTATGTGATTGTATTATTTGTTGAAAATTTCGGGTGCGTCTACTCACTCCTCTCTGATATACCTTTATTGATTTAGAATATTTTCTTAACCACTTATTAGTAAGTGTTTAAGAAAATATCTAAATCAATAAAATTTTTTGGTATATCGGAGAGGTGAGAGGAGATGCTGCCGAAATTTTCAGCAAATAATACAAACACATAGTAAATGGTCATCTGAGTGCGATCAAATATTCACAGATGGGTAAAAAGTGATAATCTTAATATATATCCTACCTATTCATTTTGACTTACTCGAACGATGTGAGGGTCTGTTGGATTTTAACTTGTGACATGACATTTAATCTGTGTAGGAAAAATGTCTTATGAGAATCGGTCATGGATGTACCGTGGAATGGTGAATGGAGTTGTCACCGAGGAGTTTAAAGACGGAGTTGACAGTTTTATCAGTTTGCATTGAGTAATTCCTCAGTAGCAGTCGATCCGATGGGTAACATCCGATGTCCGTGTTCGGCTTGTAAGAACATAAAGTGGATATCGACATGGGATGTGCAGCATCATTTGTATACGAGAGATTTGTTGCCCATTATGAGATATGGTCGTGTCATGGTGAGCATGTTATTCAGTCGTCTGCACAGGCTCATTACTTTGCGTCCACAAGTACGTACGTAGACATGGTTGTCGATGCTGCTGGTCCAGAGTTCAATATGCATGAAGATGAAACAAATGAAGAAGTGCCGAATGATACAGCTCAGAGATTTTCAGTTACTTCGAGATGTTGATGAGCCATTATGGGATGGTTGTGAGAAGCATACACGGTTGTCTGCAGTGTCGCAGCTACTGAATTTGAAATCTGAATTTCATATAAGCGAGAGTTGTTTTGACCGGCTTCTCTTACTCGTCAAGAGTATGCTTCCTCAATCAGAGAGGTTACCTGCTGACTTTTACCGTGCGAAGAAGATGGTGAATGATCTGGGGCTTGGTTTTATGAAAATTGATGCATGTCCGAATCACTGTATGCTGTACTACAAGATGATGCAGATAAGACATCATGCTGTATTTGTAATCATGATAGATTCAAGCCCAAGAGAGGGGACAAGTCAAAGCAGAAGGATGTTCCGTATAAGTCATTGCGGTATTTTCCGATCACACCCAGATTGCAGCGGTTGTTCATGTCCCCGAAGACAGCTGGACATATGACTTGGCATGCAGAAAGAGTCCGTCGTGACGAAGGTGAAATGAGTCATCCTGCCGATGGTGAAGCTTGGGCTCATTTTAGTCGTACTCATTCTTACTTCGCAAGGGATCCACGCAACGTGCGGCTGGGTTTATGCACAGACGGTTTCAATCCATTCGGAGGCTCGGTGGCATCTTACTCATGTTGGCCAGTATTCTACAAACCGTATAACCTCCTTCCGCCAGGCATGTGCATGAAGCGTGAGAATCTGTTCCTTTCATTGCTCATTCCGGGTCCAAAATCTCCAGGAAAAATATAGACATATATCTTAGACCGTTGATTGATGAGCTGAAATTGTTATGGTCAGATGGGGTTCTCTGTTGATGCATCAGAAAACAGAATTTCAATTTGAAGGCTGCATTAATGTGGACAATAAGTGACTTTCCTGCGTACGGCATGTTATCTGGTTGGAGCACACATGGGAGATTGCATGTCCTTATTGCATGGAGGATTCTAAATCATTTGTGTTGAAATCTGGGGGAAAATCATGTTGGTTTCGATTGTCATCGTCGGTTTTCTACCGAGTGACCATCCTTTCCGAAAGCAAAGGATTCTTTTATGAAAAATACAACTGTGATGGAGCAGGTGGATATGGAACGGGTGTCTGGTGGAACATGGCGAGGCGGGTCCAGAACGTACCGACGGTAACACAACTGGCTGGTAGTACTCGACAAATCCCTGGCTTCGGAAGGATCACAATTGGGTGAAGCAAAGCATCTTTTGGGAATTACCTTATTGGTCAACACTTTTGATACGACATAACCTTGACGTCATGCATATAGAGAAGAATGTTTTTGATAATGTGTTCAACACAGTTATGGACATCAAAGGCAAAACGAAGGACAACGTCAAGGCACGTTCGGATTTGAAAGTACTTTGCAGACGCCCAGAACTAGAGCTGCAGCATGTTCAAGGGAAAGTGGTGCAACCTAAAGCTGCATATGTGCTTGGGGCCAGACAGATTAAGGAAGTGTTGCAATGGTTGAAGCAATTGAGATTTCCAGATGGATATGTCTCGAATATTGCCCGTTGTGTAAATATCAATGAGGGAAAAATATACGGAATGAAGAGTCATGATTGCCATGTTTTCATGCAAAGACTGATCCCACTTGCTTTTCGTGAGTTGTTGCCAAAGCAAATATGGGGAGCAATGACTGAGCTGAGTCATTTCTCCGAATTTTAACAGCATCAGAACTCAGACTTCTTGACTTGCAAAATATGGAGCAAAATATAATACAGACAGTCTGCAAATTAGAGAAGATATTTCCTCCAGCATTCTTTGATTCAATGGAGCACCTGATCATCCATTTGCCATATGAGGCTAGGGTCGGAGGACCAGTACAATTTCGATGGATGTATCCGTTTGAGAGGTATATTTCTATATCCGTAGTTTATTCACATTACGCGAATTTTATATTTCATATGTATTCATTCGATCTATTATTATCGTAGGTGCATGCACGATCTTAGATGAAAGTCCGCAACAAAGCACAAGTTGAGGGTTCCATTACCCAGGCATACCTCATTGAGGAGATATCGAACTTCTGTTCGATGTACTTTGACACGGAAATACAAACCCGACGCACTCAACCTCCACGTAATGATGATGGTGGAAATCCTATGTGTCGGACCAACTCTCTATATTCAAGTGTCCCGGACAGGCGTTCGGATATTCTTCTACTCGCCCACTTGAAGACAGAGAGTTGGTAGCTGCGGAGATCTACATCTTCATGAATTGCGCAGAACTAGAGCCCTACATTGAGTAAGTTGTGCTCACTTATGATATACATCATTTACATGCAATGCTGGTAAATGAACGGTTGTGTGACATTTACATTGCAGAGAGTTTGACTCGTTCATACTACAACGAAATCCACGTCTGACGGACGTGCAGGTTGAAAAGGAACGGGAGAAGTCTTTTCCGAGTTGGTTAAGATCTCGAGTATGTGTCTAAATATTTTGAATCATATATGTTACGTTCTTATGCATAATTAGTTGTTGTAAGTCTGTCTATTTTTTGCTAATAGGTTGATCAAGGTTTTATTACCGATTTAAGAGTACAAGAGATCAGTTATGGACCCTCGAAGATTGTACGTGTCTACCCAGGTTACATTGTGAATGGATACAGATTTCACACGAGAGATTATGGACGCAATAAGTCTACGATGAACAGCGGCGTATGTGTGAAAGGAAGTGCCTACAATGAAAATGAAATTGACTATTATGGCATTCTCGAAGAAGTCATTGAACTGCAATTTTTGGGACAAGACAACATTATATTTCTCTTCAAGTGTCATTGGTTTGATCCGACATCTATTCGTCATGACACAACATATGGAATTGTCGATGTCAAGCATAAGTCCAAGTTGAGTACATACGAGCCATTCATACTGGCGGCACAAGCGCAACAAGTTTATTATTCAAATTATTCATCCCTGAAATTAAGAGATTGGTGGGCTGCATGTAGAGTGAAATCAAGGTTATTCCCTGAGTATGAGCTTCTGCCGCCTGATGATGAGCTCGACGGTGTTAATGACAATTATTTCCAATCGGAAAGGAGTGACGCACAGAGTTGGCAGCTTCTACGCAGTTCAATATTCATGATATAAATGAAACAATTTGCTTACATAAGGATAACGAACAGGAAGAAGTTGACCCAATGCCCTTGAGCGAGAGGTGGAGTCTGATGTGGATGAAGACTCCCCGCATGAGGAGGATGAATTCCAAGATGATGAAGAAGATGATGCTGAATAAAACATGTCGGAAGCATCTGATGTTGAATTACGATAATATACCCTATACTTTGTAAGAACTTCGTGTTTATTGCTAATTATATTTTCATATTAAATTGCTACTTCAAAATTTATTGCTGATGACAATTTGGATGTATGTTTATTTATCTCAAGAGAGATATGGTACGTGGAGGACGGAGTCGGACGGTTTCTACGTCCGTTGGCAGAGGGTCCGGGACCCCGTCCACGACAGGTATATGTATATGTAACACAATACTCTATATTATTGTTCATATAAATTCACGACAGATCTAACGTACAGGCTCATTTGCAGGGTTTGCCTCCCCGTCTGCGCCGGTCATCCCAGCGACAGGTATATGCATATTACAGAAAGAACCACATTTACGTTATTGTTCATATTTAATTCACGAGATATAACGTACATACAATTTTGCAGGGTCTGCCTCCCCGTCGACGTCTGCCTCCCCGTCCACGCCGGTCGTCCATGCGGCAGGTATACGTATATATTGTTGTTCAAGTTAAATTCATATTTTCTAATGTGTAAAAATTTTCAGCGACCGCCTCCCCGCCGAGCACGGGAGCAGTGCCACCTTTCCCTTCTTCCTCACCACCAGGTACGTGTCAGCTTCCATACATTAGTATGTTTGTTGTCTTGCAATTTATCGAACAATAGTGTGCTTAATTGTCTTCAACAGAGGTCCAGGGTCCGCATGCAGCAGCGGATGAGGGGGGCCCTCAGCTACCGGGACGGCATCCATGCTGGATCTCCGGGTAAAGTTGATCAGTTCAAATTTACTTTATTTGTTATTGATGTTATACATTTCATGTACAAAATAATGTGCAATTGCAGGGGGAAGATAGATCCCGTTTCTGCTTCCCGTCATATTACGACGCTGGTCCATGCACATATTCCAGGACCAGTGGACACATGGAGAGAGTTCCCGGTGTCCGTCCGGGATCAGTTATTTGACATGTTCACGGTATTTTTAAATCTTAGATAACTATCTGTCATTTATTTAATTACTATCCATGTTCGTGCAGAAAGCTGAGTAATTTCATTTCTTTACAGCGGAGGTTCACATTCACGAGACCCGAGGATCTCCCTCGAGCTCGAGCCGTCTGGGAGTCTACTGCCCAGACTAATTTAAGAAAGTCGATGTGGGAGGCCCGGGACAAGGCGCAAAAGAGCACAGGCAATAGGGATCCTAGGGCTTGGCTTGATGACGGCCCTTCTTGGCTGAGGAAGGATTATTGGCAGTCCCTTTGTGAGCGATGGGCTGCTGGACCATGGCAGCAGCGGTCACAGGCGGCCATACGCAACAGATCAACTCATCCGGGAGAATGTGCATACTAGTGGGTCCATATCTTATGCGACCCACAGTAAAAAATTGGTAAGCATAATATTGTTCAATTGTTTAGTACATTGATTATTATTGTCAAACTAACTACGTCCGTTGAATTATAAGCATCACGAGCTCGAGCGTGCCCCTACCTTTCGCGAGTTATTTGATCGGACTCATAAGCGGAAGGGGACGGATGACTATGTTAGCGAGAGTGCCCCGCACGATCGTTGTAAGTCAACCTATAAATTTTGAATTCAATTATGATATTAAATTAATTTATTTTTAATAATTAATTTTAATTTATTTTGCAGGAGAGGTACGACAGGACGATGACGGAGCGTTATGCAGAGGGCACTCCTCAGCCAGACTTGGATGCAGAGGCTTGGGTCGAGGCAGCGGGAGAGCCGAGGAAGGGCCGAGTGTACGGCTTTGGGGACAGCCTGGATACTCAACCAGTGTTGTCCTCATATGCCAGTTCGATCGCTCCCCCCACATACGCGAGTTCATCTGCTGCGCCCGCCCGCTAGTTCCGTAGAGGAGATTAGAGGCCTCATTCGGGAGGAGCTACGGGAAGAGCTACGGACGCAGTTTGGCGACATGGTTCAGCAGTTGATCTCAGCCATGCATGGAGTACGGCCCTCACAGCCAGCACCTCAGGTCAGTATTAGTATTAATTTATATACTGTGCATGAGATAAAACCACTAAAGAATGTCAAGTTTATATAAAAGCCTTAAAACACCCAACTTCATATAAAAGCCTTAACACACACAACCCGGGGGTCCAAAATCCCAAATAGGGATCGGATCGATGTGCCGTTTTCTCCGACACGACCGGGTGGGTTAAAGCGAGTGTAGAAACTGACGGAATCCAATTTGGATCTCCGGATTGGCCTGGCCATTCAAACGACCGATCTAAAACACCCAACTTCATATAAAAGCCTTAACACACACAACCCGGTGTCCAAAATCCCAATAGGGATCGGATCGACGTGCCGTTTTCTCCGACACGACCGGTGGGTTAAAGCGACGTGTAGAAACTGACGGAATCCAATTTGGATCTCCGGATTGGCCTGTCCATTCAAACGACCGATCTAAAAACACCCAACTTCATATAAAAGCCTTAACACACACAACCCGGGTGTCCAAAATCCCAAATAGGGATCGGATCGACGTGCCGTTTTCCTCCGACACGACCGGGTGGGTTAAAGCGACGTGTAGAGAACTGACAGAATCCAATTTGATCTCCGGATTGGCCTGGCCATTCAAACGACCGATCTAAAAACCCCAACTTCATATAAAGCCTTAACACACACAACCCGGGGGTCCAAAATCCCAAATAGGGATCGGATCGACGTGCCGTTTTCTCCGACACGACCGGGTGGGTTAAAGCGACGTGTAGAAACTGACGGAATCCAATTTGGATCTCCGGATTGGCCTGGCCATTCAAACGACCGATCTAAAAACACCCAACTTCATATAAAAGCCTTAACACACACAACCGGGGTCCAAAATCCCAAATAGGGATCGGATCGACGTGCCGTTTTCTTCGACACGACCGGGTGGGTTAAGCGACGTGTAGAAACTGACGGAATCCAATTTGGATCTCCGGATTGGCCTGGCCATTCAAACGACCGATCTAAAAACACCCAACTTCATATAAAAGCCTTAACACACCAACCCGGGGGTCCAAAATCCCAAATAGGGATCGGATCGACGTGCCGTTTTCTCCGACACGACCGGGTGGGTTAAAGCACGTGTAGAAACTGACGGAATCCAATTTGGATCTCCGGATTGGCCTGGCCATTCAAACGACCGATCTAAAAACACCCAACTTCATATACGGATCTAAAATACTATTGATGACAAGTTTTAAATTTCACTATTGAAAATAATGTATGCATTTTATTATTATTAATGTTTCTCATTTTTTTTTTGTTTTAATATAGGATCCAGCTCCAGACGATGACGAGACAGGGACAGCAGACGATCCAGCAGATTTATCTTGATATTTGTATTCATTATTCTGTATGATTTTATATTTATTGTATGTTATGATATTATGTTGATTGTGAGTATTTGTTAAATTTAGAATATTGTAGCAGGTTTGACATTGTAGCAGGGTTCACAAACCATTTTCTTTCCTAATTTAAAAAAAAATGGTTTAATTTCCGACGGATTTACCGACGGTTCATTATCCGTCGGAATTACCGACCGAAATATCCGTCGGTAATTCCGTCGGAATATGCTGACAGATGGTTTCCGACCGAAAATGTGTCAGCATTTACGGACCGGTATACCGACGTATTTGCCGACGGATAAACCGTCGGTAAATACCGACCGTGTTTCCGATCGATATATCCGTCGGAGTTGCCGACCGAATTCCGACGGATATGTTATCCGTCGGAAATTTCTGACCATCTATTTTCGACGGATCGTTTCCGACGGGCTTTAGACGGAAATCGGTCGGAAGGACTCATTTCCGACGGAATACCGTCGGATTTTCGACGGATTCAATCCGTCGGAAATCCCGCATTTTCTTGTGGTGTTTTTAGAGCTGTCGCCAATACTCCGTCCCTAATACTCCCTTTTCTTGTAGTGATATTATAAGTTAAATATTAATTTTTTATTATTTGCATTTAAAATAGTAAGATCTTATAAATTCTATTTAAAATATTAATTTACAAACTAAAATTACTAATATTTATGTATCCATTAGAATATTAAATTCAATGTATAATATAAATGTAAAAAATGAATAGTATTTAATATAAACGAAATATATTTATAGATTATAGATACATATATATAGATATATTTATATAGATTATATATATGGATAAAATTATAGATTATAGATTATAGATACATAGATATATATCTATGTGCTAATATATAGATATATATATATATATATATGATTGAAAATAGTCGACTACAAATGTTACTTTTTGTAGACGACCACGATCTACAGTCGTCTACATATATCAGCTTTCTTGTAGTGTGAGGTTAATTTTGTTAAGACCAATCTCTTGATTAGCAGGCATAGAAAAGCAAGAGAGAGTCAGTACATATCCTTCAGAGAGTCGACTCTACTCTTCAGAGAGTTGACACTATCCTTCAGAGAGTCGACTCTACTCTTCAGAGAGTCAACACAATATTGGATTTCATTCAATCTAAAATTCGATCATTAGATTCGCTCTCGATCTATGTATACTTGATCAGTTGGGTTTGTTACCAACCTAAAATAATATGATCAAGATCCCTACATTGGATTTGCTCTATGTCCAAATCCTAATCGCTAGATTTAAGTTTGAACAAAATGTGACAGTTGGATTCACTATCGATATTCATTTGATCAAAGATCTGACCTTTGAATTCATTTTCGATCTATATATATCTAATCAGTTAGATTTGTTGTCAATCTATAACAATCTAATCACGATACGCACATTGGATTTGTTACAGATCTAAATCCTGATTGTTGGATTTGAGTTTGACATTTGAATTCACTCCCGATCTAAATTTGATCAAGATCTAACCATTGAACATATTGTCAATCAAAATAGAACCGTTGGATTTCATCATAATAAAAAATCTGCCTGTCAGATTTGCTGTCAATCTATAATCTAATCGATGAGTTACATAATATTAAATGAGTATAATATAATATATCTCATATGAAATATAAAAGTTAAACATTACTATTTTGAATATATAATAAATACAATAAAATATTTTTAAGCATAATGTTTTATCATATAATTATATTCACTAAACAAATATAATACATTTACAAATATGTAAATGCAATGTGTATAATATATATATATATATATAACAACTAGAGAAAAAACGTAACTTATAAATTTATATTGTATATATATATCTTCGCCTTATTTTATTTTATATAATAATTATATATAATATATAATATATTTATTTGAATAATTCAAATAATTGTATATATAATATAGCTAAACTACCATAATATAAATAAAATAGGTAATAGTTAGCACAATGGTTAATGAAAATTAAGTAAAATAACATATAATGTACACATATATTCAATAAACTAAAAGTGTAACTAATGAATTTGTATTTGTTTTATTTTTTTTTAAAATAATATATAATAAATATAGATAACTATATCAATAATATAACTAAACTACTAATAAATAATATAATTAATAGTTAGCAACATCTGTTAGTTAAGTATAAACCAGAGGGAGGAAGATTTGTCTCTAAACAGCGACGGATCAGCGACGAAAAATTCTATCGCCAATTAGAGAGAACAAATTTCATCGACGAATAGTGACTGAATTGTGACCGAACTTAATCGATCCCAAAATATAGAGATCGAAAATTTCGGTCACTATTTTGTGACCGAATTGTGACAGAGTTTAATCGATCCCAAAGTATAGAGACCGAAAAATTCGGTCACTATTCGGTCCCAAAATAGGGACCAAATAGTGACCAAATTTAATCGGTCCCAACATATAGAGACTAAAAGTTTCGGTCACTATTCGGTCCCAAAATAGGGACCGAACCTAATCGGTCTCAAAATATAGAGACCGAAAATTTCGGTCACTATTCAGTCCCTATTTTGGGACCGAATAGTGACCGAATCCAATCGGTCCCAAAATATAGAGACCGAAAATTTCGGTCACTATTCGGTCTCAAAATAGGGACCGAATAGTGACCGATTTTAAATCGGTCTCTAAAATATTTATTTAGCGACTGATTAATTTCAGTCACAATTCGGTCACTATTTTGTGACCGAATAGTGACTGAAATTTTCGATCTCTATATCGGTCTCTATAAGCGCTTTTTCTTGTAGTGATCAACCAAATTCGAAAGAAAGAAACTTTTATCAATTATTAGAAGATTATAAAACACCAATATATCCTGGTTGTGTCAACTTTTCAAAATTCATATTTTTGTTGAAACTATTGCATATTAAGTCCATGAACCAAGTGAGAGCTTCTTGTAGGGGTGTGTTTCTCGAGTTACTTAGAGAAGTAATACCAAAAAGTGCTAATTTACATTGAACATGGTGCGAAGTGAGGAAGACCATTAAAGATTTTGGGTTAGGTCATGAGAAGATAGATGCTTATCAGAATGACTATGCATTGTTTTGAAATGAACATGAACATAAGGAACAATGTTCAACATGTAATGCACCTAGGTACAAAGAAAATACACAACAAGATAGACTGAAGAAGAGATGTCGCAAACTGGTGCCATACAAAATATTACGTTATTTTTACAGTGAAAGATAGATTGCAAATAATGTTCATATCTTCTAAGATAGCCAAGTGTATGACATGGCACAAAGATGGCCGATGTCTCTCGAAAAATGGAGAGATTCGACATCTTGCTGACTTTGAAGCATGGAGACATCTCAACAATCAATTTGCAGATTTTGCTGCAGAGGTACGTGACATGAGACTCGGCTTAGCAATTGATGGGTTCAATCCATTTGGAATCATGAGCAGTAGATACAGTGTATGGCATGTGATGATTGTAGTTTATAATCTTCTGCCATGGATGTTCATAAGTAGATGTTTATGTTTTCGTCATTACTTATTGCAGGTCGTGAAAAGACTGGAAATGACATCAATGTCTATTTACAATCGTTGATAGAAGAACTGAAAGATTTGTGGTCAATAGTGTTGAAACAAATGATGATTCCAAGAAACATAATTTTCATATGAGAGTTTCCCTCCTTTGGATGATCAATGATTTTTCAGCATATGCCAATTTGTCGACATGGAGTACCCAAGGAAAACATTCATGTCCATCCTGTCATTATAATACAAATTCCAGATGGTTGCACAATTGTCGAAAATTCTATTATCTGGGGCATCGACGATTTTTGCCAATTAGTCATAGAGGGGGAAGATGTGAGTATCAACAAAAATTTAATGGTGTGGCTTAACATCGTAAGCGTCCAGAAGTGTTAACGGGTGCTAAAGTGTGGAATCAACAACTTCAACTTCCTCACATCAGATTTGGATAGAACTTTAAAAAGGATATCCAGAATTTAGAAGGATGGAAGAAACAAAGTATTTTTTTATAAAGCTCTCATATTGGTCAAATCTACTCATTCGACACAATCTGGATGTAATGTATATTGAGAAAAATGTATGTGATAATTTGTTGGGAACTTTGAACCTACTCGATAGGGAAAAGAGTAAAGATAGTCTGAATGCATGGTTAGATATGAAAATGTGGGGAATCATACCAGAATTTCATCCACATACAGACAATCTTAACAAAACCAGGTTGTCAATAGCAGTATACATTGAACAAATTGCAGACAATAGTTTTGTGCAACTTTCTATGTAATATAAAAGTTCTAGATGGATGTTCCTCTAATTTGATGAAATGTATAGATATTGTTAGTTGAATATTGTTAGGGCTGAAGAGTCATAATTGCCATGTATACATGCAAGTATTATTGTTATTGGCAATTCGTGGTGTTGTCAGTGAAGATGTGACAGATCCCATTACAGAGTTAAGTATATATTCTAGAGATGTACATTACAAAGTTCTTCAACCAGATCATCTACTTAGACTGAAAGGTGATATTTCAGTAACATTATATAACTTGGAAAAAATATTCCCACCGTCTTTTTTTGATATCATAATTCATTACATTATACATCTTACATATGAATCGAAAATTACCCGTCCACCTGTTATTCCTAAGAATAATGATGGCATTCCTATTGTTGGCGGGCCTCCATCGGGTCATATGGTCCGGTGAATGCAGCACTTCCTGCTAGCGCCATGGGTATCGAGGTGCACAGTGCAATGCATGTGCATGACATTGCCCACGTGATGCCACGAAGCTCCCATGCAGTCGTGCTCAAGGTTCCACAACTTCATCCTACTGGTTCACCTATTCCTGCTGATAACATTTTGACAGACGATGCTCCTTATGTGAAGAAACAAACAGGGTGGCCACTTTGAGGGTGAGACACGTACAGTGCTTTCTGTCAGCGATCTTGGCACCTCTTTGTATGTGCATGCCGTGGCACCTTTGCCTGTTGCCAACAATGAGGATGCTGATACGCTCCCTCACGAGGGCGCCCTCAAATCTGGTCAGCTTATATCACATATCTCAATGTTCACTCTCCTGCATGCACTCCGTCTTCAACAGGTCAAGCCGATTCGCCCTCTGGGGTGATGGCGTCATGTTCCACATCTGATGGTGCTTCACCATCCATTTCTCATGTCTTTTGCCGATGCATTGCGCAATAATGTTCGGGCTACTAATATTCGTCAGACTGTGGAAGAATGGGCTCCTTCGTTCCTCTCTTGTAGCTCCTACTTCAGTTCCACCTCGGTCTTCTATGGAGGATCCTTCGGATGGCACTATTGTTTGCCTTCCTATTTAGTACAAGATGATATCTTTAATTGATGGAGGCAAAGAATCTGCTCCTTTGTCCACCGAGGTGCTTGTGCAAATTCAGAGTCTGGTTTGGTGCGTCCGAGTGTCCAAATCACCGCCCCCTTCCCCCCCCCCCCCTACAACAAGGTGTCAGGACACGTAACTCTGACAAAAGATCTAATTCCTCTGACTCCATACTAGACTGATCCTTTTGTTATTTTCTGTTTTCTTTGGGCTGATGATTAATATTCACCTTCACCCCTTTGCGTAGGGTGTCTATGTCATTTGTGCAGGTTGTTTACGCTATTTGTTTCTGCACCTTTTTTTGGGCTGTCCTTCCATGTTTAGTTAAACCCCTCTACGTAGGGTGTCTAATATTTGGGCCCATGTTTCCTTTGTACTACTTTTACTTTTACTGTTATTAATATATATTGCCTACATGATCTCAACATTGGAACTTTGGTTCCCTTATCAGATAAGCTAGGTATCGCCTTAATTAATTAATTTTTTTTGCCGGTCTAGTACAATACCAATAGATATAGATAGATTTTTGAATAAATTGAAAGATTATATTTTAAATAGAGCACATTTGGAAGGTTCAATTTTTGAAGAGTATCTAATAGAGAAAAGAATCTCATTTTGTTCAATTTATATAGACGGTATTGACACTCTCTTTAACCGAAGGGAAAGGAATTATGATGGCCCCTTTGAAGATAATAATGAACGAGATTGTTCGATATTAAAATATTCTGGACCTTTCTTAATAGGAAATGGTAGTAATTTTTTTGTTTTTTTAATCAAAATAGTCCTAAAGGCCTCAAACTAGGAGAGTGCACCATCCCCCAGAAGAAGAAAATGTACCCACTCCACCAGTGAGGTCAACCTAGGCCAAAATTATATAAAAAAGAATAGCAATACAACATCTAAGGGGAATACCCCTGTCAGACCATTCTTACATGAAAAAGACAAGATTTATCAATGACAACAAGCCCCTTACATGAGTGCCGTAAATTATGAATCCCCCAACATAATTAGCATGGGAATCAGCAACTCGATTGGTTTCCCAGTAAACATGGGACAATCACAGAGAGTCTCTACTAATCACATTTCTAGCTTCCCTCCACCATCTATAAAAGCACCATGAAACAAACTTATGCTGCTGGATGGAGTTCACCAGAACTTGTGAGTCCAAATAAACAATGGAAAGCCGATAACCATGAAATGCTGCCAAGCGAAGGCCATTGCAAAGGGCTCAGATTTCTGCAATCGTGCTATTTCCAACTCCATAAAAATGAGCAAAAGCCACATGAATATTACCCTATTTGTCCCTAACACAGCCACCACCTCCACACTACCCAGGTGTGAGGCCTGGGAGAGGAGGGGGAGATGGTCCCTGCATTCCCCATCCATACTGTGTGCAGGGGGCTCCGAAAAAGGCTGTCTGGCCTATTTCCGGAGTGGGAAACCCCCCCTCCTCCCCTTCTTCTCCCCCCTCCCGCAAGCCACCACTTCCCCTGAGACTCTACCCCCTATGCCGATCTCTTATCGCTCTCTCTCTATCGCTCTCTCTCTCTTTCTCTCTCCTTCTTGCCCAGAGGAGTCAACGCCATCGCCTTGGACTTGTGCAGGAGTTGCCGCCTCTGTCTGCCTTGTCGTCCCGCTAAGCCGTTCACCACCGGGAGGCCGCGCACATAGGATGTCATCCGCGGATGCCGTCGTCGTCTGCCTCGCCACGCCACCTCCACTGTCGTTGCAGTCGCCGACGGTCCTACTGCCGAAGTAGGGACCCCCTCCTCCCTCTTCGGCTTCGGCTAAACGTCCCCCTCCCCTGTGCACTGCCGTGGCTTCCTCCTTCTCTGACCATTCTCCCGTTCTCTCTCTCTCCCCCATTCTCTCTCTTAGGCGAGGGCTAGTGGGGGCCGGAGAGGGCCGGCGGTGGCCGGAGGCCGGTCGCAAGCGGGGCTTCCCCTCCCCCTGTAACGGACCAGGGTACTTATGCCCAATAAGGCTCCATATCCAGAACCGCCTCCCGCGAACGGACCGAAGTCTCGCAAGGGATATCTCACACACGTGTCTAGTAAGAGTATAAAAGACAAACCACAAGAATATAAGACACAAGAAAGTACATGTGCTCATATCTGTTCACAAATTTGTACAACTGTCCCATTACATTAATACATGTCCAAATAAAAAGAGTACAACTACCTGGGGCATACCCCGAGGGAGCACAAGCTCACACAACACTAACTACTACTACACTACTGCTGGTGGTACAAGTCTGACACAACGCCGCTGCAAGCCAAGCACACGGCAAGCCCTGAAAAGAACTATAGGGGAGTGAGCCTCAACAAGTCACTGGCTCAGTAGGGAGGCCCCCAAAGAATAACAACAACTAAACAAAAGAGACCTCAACCTCAAAGGGGTCTCACCGGTCACACATATAGCCAAACCATTTCATGCTCACAACATTCACAGTAGATAATAGCTGAACTTAAATATAACAATAAACAACAAGTCATCGGAAGGAATGTGGGATTACAGTCCGTCCCAACATCTGAAGTGCCTAAACCACAGTCTCACTGGCACACGGCTACAACAACTAGTTGCCTAAGCTATAAGCCATACAGGCAAGTCACTGCCTAAGCTGCAAGCTTCACAGGCGAATCTCAAACACTTGAATAACAGGACTGCTAACAAAGAGCTAGTCCTTTATACTCCAAACCTCACTACATCGAAAACTACAGATAAGTTGTAGGACTCGCTACAGCTAGCTAGTCCATAACACACTAAATCCATAATCGGAACCATGCCCAAGAAGGGTAAAGCACAACAAGTGGAAGGTCTCACACGGCCTCCACGGAGCTTAGCTTTACTAAACCACAATATGCCTAAGCCACAAGCCTCATTGGCTAATTACCCACAAAGCTAACATAATTAATAATCACAAACTAATCCATAATAAAATATAAACAAAGATCTACTTAAAATAGTTAGGATACAATAAGTGGCAGGTCAAACCACAAGACCTCCACCACACACGAGAACCTAAAAAGGTTGGTACACAATGTACCATCACAAAACTACCAAGTAACCCACGAAGGGAACATGTACCTGCTACTCTGAGGTACCACAACACAAACACCCGAACAAAGGGTACAGGAAGGTGGTAAACACCACACTGAACCACAATTATATTATACTATCATTTAGGCACAACATTACAGGTAAAACCTTAACCGTCAAGTCACACAAACCATAACTCCGTCACAACATTAGGGCACACCTCAACGAGTCAAACCTCGACCACGAGTCAGAAACTCACGAACCACGACAAGTAGCAAAGCACGAGTCGGAAGGGAACGACGCCACCACACAGGAACGGACTACTGGCTGATCAGGCCAGTATCCAACCAAGACAACACAACACAAGAACAACCTCTCAGCCTCGCAGTCACGGATGAAAGGTCCAACTGCCGCTCCACAAGAACAAGTCAAACAACTGTGGAGACCAACCAACACCACACCTGCAGACACACAACTACAGGCCCATGCCTGGCACCTCTAGAGTCTGTGGCCGGAGCACTCTAAAGTGAGGCACTGGAAAACAGGACTAGCTGGGGACCAGTGACGTCTACTGGTGTCCATACCCCCAACTACGAGCGCGCTACAAGCGACACAAGAACAAACTCTGGGAAGTCGCTGTCCCACTGCCGTCTTTCCCTCAGTCGGACGTACAACTCAAACTCAGGAGTGAGGGTGTCCAGGAAGACGACACAGACCTCAACGGTACAACACAAGCATCGGGACAAAACCCCGAGCACAAGAAACACACGTGCCTGGCTCACAAAGAACCTGGGGTACCTGACTAGAGAGGCATTCCGGAATAGGCGCCGGACCACCACACTCGGCTAGCACAAACCACGATACTTATACATATAGCCTTTACTTATAATTTATGATATACAAGTGTTTAGGATTAGCTTAACATCGGTCACCGTGTGACCCCAAAGCTATCCCACACCAACACATAACTGAACCACAAACTTGCCTATCATTGGTCATCGTATGACCAACGTGGCAACACACACCACTTACTACATAAATCAATGTAATATTATTCGAAAGACAACAACGAACCACGGCTAGGTCGGTATGGACCTTCACTGCCCAAACACCACAAAGTCATGGCTAGGCTCACACAGGAACCTCACTGCCCAGTTATAACGACAAATCATAAGAATTGCATTACAACAAAGTGTATAGTCTACACACTCTCAAACCACGTAAACAACACGTGTATATTACACTCTGATTGGTGTACCACACGTCTACCACATAAACCAGATGTCCAACACATGGACAACGCACTCCAAGAGTGCCACGGGTGCCAACGCACCACACATACCGCGTAAAGCAATTACGTACATCACACATCATACACGAAAAACATGCCCATTACATGAGCAGTATGCTCCAAGAGCATATCAAGTGTACTGGCTCACACCGGTCATCGCCATACACACACAAACACGTAATATTCATAATCAGAAAAGCTACGTAAACCACACTGCATGAATACATGCACAAGTTGGCGGCAACATCGACTGCCGCTTATAAGAAGTAGACGGCAAGAATTCTAGCCGTTTATATCTCGGCTGATGAGCTTGGCGACAAGCGATCTTGACGCCAAGTTCTCCGGCCTTAAACCCTGCAGAAACCCTAATCCAGCTCTATAGGTTTTCCAACCGTTAAAACTACAAGAAAATGTACTGAAACGATTCTTTAAACATGCATGAACCCAAAACAACCCAACACAGCATGCTACGTACATTAAATTACTCAAACCAACCATTATCCCTTCATGGTGCAACTAATCCAAAAATATAATAAAAATGCTGGTTCAAGTAGTTAAGTCATGTTTTAATGTTTCTAACAAGCTAACAGGGCTCGACCCCTACCTCAGAAACGCAATTAAACTCCCGAAGAACCTCGAATCACGCCGACACCCGAGAAACGTCCCACGAACACCGCGCTCCAATCTGCCATTCCCCGCCCGATCTGCCGCTATCATGCGCACCATGGCCTTCCCATGAGCTCCCGTCGACCTCCAGAACTCGCGAAGAAGCTCAAGGGTGAAGGTGGGGGAAGAGGAAGGGAGAAGGAGGAGAAAGAACAGAGCTCGGGTCTGCCATAAAAACACAGGCATGTCAGGTTAACGTCAACCCTTGGGCCATTTAACCAGACCGCCACAACTAGACGTCCACAAAGCTTGACGCCAAGTTCAACAGTCGACGTCCTCATCTATGGACGCCAACACACTGCTGGTGTCCAGCAAGCTGAACACCAACACGGACCCAAACCAAACCCGGTAAGGATCTAGTAAGAAACACACAACACTAATAGGCCTCATATTGGCCACCAAACCTACTAAACCTGAATCCACGAGGATCCAGAAAACGTGCGACATTACACCCCCTCTCTTCCTCCTCCCCCTATCGCGGAACACGGAGTCGGGTTGGGAATGGGATTTAGGGGGGGGGGGGGGGGGGGGGGGGGCAGAGCAGTGCGTCAGGCTGCTGCCCGGCTGGCACATTGTGCCAGCTTTGTCCTACCCGGCGCAGTGCGCCGGTGTAGCACCCTGGAAAATTTAATTACATAAAAAATTAAAATAAATGGAAATAAATAATTTCCATAATACCAGAGTATTTAAACATACATATCATTATCGTATGTGCTAAAACGCATCGGAAAATCCCGTAAAAATTATAAATCAACCCCAAACATTATTACTAAATGTTCCACAAAGAAACTTGGGCCAAGAAAAATCGGATTAGCCAAGTTTAAAGTGTTTTGCGACTTATTATCGTAATTCATGAATAAGTCGAAAAATCATTATCACACGTACTTGGATGAGTCAGAAAAAAGAAAAAAAAACATAAACGGACTTAAAATAATATCCTCTAATGAACCATCAAGAAATTTGGGTCAATAAAAATCATTTGGGCTAGGTTTAAGAGTTATTGTGACCGATTATGCAAATTAGGAAACAAGTCGGAAAACCATTAATACGAATATACGACGAAACCATAAATTAAATAAAAATGTTGGCGACACTTCTAACACTATATATTAATGAAACAATATCATAATTGGGCTAATGGACATTATTTGGCCCAAAAATCAAATGAAGCAAGAAAATGCATGAAAACTCCTAGCTTAAATAAGCTAAAATTAGAAAGAGGCAATTAGAGTTGAAATAGGATGAGAACATGCATTATTGGCAACCCAAATTCGTGCTTAACTATGGGGTGAGGTTTCCTAAAGCCTCACACACTCTAATGGAGGAAGAAATGCTCAAAATTGGAAACTAGTATGTCAAAACCGCAACCCTAGTTTCCTTTTCATAATAGGACTCCTAAACACCATGGATGCTTAAATACTCTTCACCAAACCCTTGGGGATGAGTTTACATCTTCTTGGGGTCGTGTGGAGGAGTTCTTGGTGGCTGGGGAGCAGGAGATCACCCACACCAAGCCATTCTTCTTCCCCTTCTCGTCTACTGCGACCTGCACAAACCGTCCACTTGAAGTCGACCAAAGGTGAGTCAAACCGTAACCAAACCTTGCAAGACCTATACCCCTGGAAAGAGGGTCGAGCCAATGTTCGAACCAAAGTGGAATGCTCAACTTCCATGCAGTATACACGGAGTATTAAGCATTCTTCTCCAAGTGGTCTGAACACGGGTTTTCTAGAAAAATGAGACTTCTTCAACCCAGAAGGTAGGGTTTCTCGAGCCAAACCTTAATATATCCTATACCAATGTGTAGAGCATCAAGTTAGCTTTGGTTTCCCACTAGTTTCATCAAATTCCAATGAGTAGATTTTGAATTATAAGCGTTTTCCCCAAATCGCGCACTGTTAGGACTTTTCCAATTCTTTATATGTTGCATGCGATTTAAGATGGAATTAGATCAAACCCACAACATAAACGTTTTTCTAATTGTTGTCCTTGTCATGTCTTATGTGGAACATTTTGTCTAAATCTCATTAATTAGAGAGTTATAAGCGTGGTAAGAGGGTCACTGCATGATACTCTATTTTCGGGTTGCACTTGGCTTTTACATTTGTGTTTGACTTGATTAAAGCATGTTGAAACCATCATCGTTTTCTAATTACGATTTACTGGAAGCACCCTTGCATGTCTTGGTTGGTTTAGAACTAGTTTCGTTATTTTTCATGCACTGTACAATTTATTCTCTATTTTTGAACAACCCTGTGTCAAAATAGGGAAAGTCTGGTCCGCAATCCAAAGCACTGTCCTTTCTCTGTTAGATTCAGGCGCAGACCCTGTGAACGCGACGGCCCGATAAGCCGCGTTCTGAGGTCTTGTGACGACAGCAAACCCGTCGTGTTATGAATGCGACAAGCGCGCCGTCGCTATCTCTCTATCTGATCTGACTGCCTTGTCGCGTTCTGTACATACCCTTGTCGCGTTCTGTCCCGACCCCGTCGTGACTCTTACTGAGGTCCGTCGCGACCTCAGTATTTCGCATGAAACCCCACTTATTTTCTTTCTAAATCTTACCGCTATACCCGAGGTCTGATTAATATGATATTTAACGTGTAAATTGCATGTCTTGTGTCTAATCATTACATGATGGTTATTTAATGGCTTAAAAGTGGTTAACCCATTTAAAAGTTTTAATTACATGAAGGTTATTCTAATTGCCTCTGAAATGTTATGATCCACTCATGCAACTTGTGATTTAATCTTTCCATTAATCTACCATGTTTCAAATGATAATTATTATTCTTAAAATCTTGCAAACCCATGTGTAGTTAAATGCATTGTTCATTTCGTGCCATCATGTTAAGTGCTTTCCGCGAGTTTGGAATCGATAGTTTGTGAATAGAGACACGCATACATCACTACACACTTGCACTGTTAGGCAGCCCTTTCTTGGGAATTTGGAAGCTCTCTACCGGTCATTCCGAATTGGTAGACTAGCAACCATTTCTCCCAGGCCTCCGTAAATCTCCTCTGACCATGGATTCCCACATGGCCGACGAGTTGGTTGTACCGTTGAAGTTCCCTGGAGATAGCATGCACTTCCTTTCTCTTCTTGTTCTCGTGAGCGTGATTGACAATCTAGACTAAATCCATTAATGTAAAGATTGAACTAAAGTATAAATCGTATCGTTATACTGCCAAATTTATCTATTGACCATTGTTATCATGAAATCATGTTCAATTTAATTATTACTTGTTCTCATCATCATCATGAACATGACATTACACATGCTTACATGTTGAAACTCTCATTGGTCATTATGAATGACTGTGGGTATCTACATTTAAAATTTTACATGAGATGCTGACCGGGCACGGCGAGTGTCCAATGGCTCCAGTCTAGCCCCAATGATGGAGAGTCATAAACATATTGTTAACCATGGGGTATAATGATTACTAGCGTTGCATCTGCGCTAGGAGTCTTGCTTACTTGTTGAATGATAGATACAATAACCACATACACGTGTCCTAGTGTACATTCCTGATGGATCTTTTCTTGGTGTACATTGGTGTCTACGTGCCTGATTAGTGTTACTTGAACGTGCTCGTACATTCTTGCTTGCTTGCTCGCGTGATATGACCGTCCTGCATTTAATGCAATTTACATGATATCTTGCGTGCTTGTTACATGCCTCACTCTTGACAACATATTGCTCGTTATATTCTTGCTCTGTCACGATCACTCTCTCTCTAGCTTGTTTCATGTATCATGTTTTAACGAGTTTTATTCGTACTTGCATATCATTCATCATACTTACCTAGTTCTAAATTGCTAATCACTTATATCATTGCCCGCACATTGCGATATAAATCCTACTGGACTAGTTTGCTCATTCCCTACTTTTACCCGATCTAGGTAACTATGAAGTTCAAGAGGGAGAGCAAGTAGAGGATGGGAATTCGTCTGAGTGATGAGCGTTCCAATTATGAGTCTATCTATAGTTAGTTTATTTTGAGTGTTAGAACAATGTAGTAGGAAGTGAGGTATTATGTACTTTTGCTTTTATTGAGTCTTAGTCCTATAATAGTTTCCATTTGGAATACAATGAGTTGAGATTTGAATAAAAGATTAGTTGAGTTCAATATTTGGGCCCTATGATGATGTATGTTATTATACATTTAGTGCGTGCTAGCTAGAGGCTTATTTGCCTACTGTTCACGCCTCAGGTTATCGACTCGAATTAATTTTGAATTATTACTATCTGCTACGTAATTCTCGGGACGTGACAGTTTCGTGGTATCAGAGCCTAGGAAATCCAAATAGGATATATGTCTCAGGATTAGGAGATACCTATGGATCCTAAGTCATGGAACTTAAATATAGTACCTGTGAGAATGGGTAGAGACTGGGAATATGATAGAATGAAGAAAACACTCCTACCCATTGACTCTTATAATGTATCTAGAGACATTAATTGGTTTCCATCCTTTTCTCAAGAACCCTCATAACTGTCTCACTCGACCGCAATGGCTCGCAACCAATGGCAAGCTATGCAAGAAACAGTAGCTGGATTGACTCAGGCCCTACAAAATGTGGTTCAGGCTGGAAATCAGGCTGCTGCAGTTAGAAACGAAGCTGGTGATCTGCACTACAATTTTAGGAGTTTGAACCCTCCTCGTTTCTCTGGATCCCCTGATCCGGACGAAGCAGAGAACTGGAACGAGGAGATAGAAAGGATCTTCCAAGTCATGCAATGCACTAACAGGGAGAAGGTGGTACTGGCCACTTTTCAATTCACTAAGGATGCCCGAGCATGGTGGAAGGCCACATCGGCCCATTTGCCTAATGTCGGAGAACTGGAGTGGGCCGGATTCCTGGAGATATTTCGGGGAAAGTATTTCTCTGAGAGAGTGAAGGAGAAGAAGGCAGCAGCGTTTTTGCACTATAACAAAAAGGAATGTTCGTGGCTGAGTATGAGGCTCAGTTCGCGCGTCTTGCTGTGTATGCCCCACACTTGGTGGGAATTGAAAGACTTAAGGCAAATCGGTTCATGGATGGGCTTAGGCCCATATTCATTGAAAGGCTTGGACCACACAATATTCAAACTTACACTGAGATGGTCCAAAGAGCTTAGCTAGTAGAAGACACCATGGCCAAAGTAGAGGGCATGAGGGGCAAGCACAACTCCAAGTCGGTCTTTGTCAAGAAGGGAGCACTTAATATTGCTCCAACTTTTCGTAACAACAACGTCAACAACAACAACAAGAGGCCGAATGTCGGAAGAGATGATACTGGAGACAAGAGAGTCAAAGATGAACGTAGGCAGTTGGTTGAAAACTGTAAATTCTGTGATAAACCAGGACACCGAGTTGAAGAATGCTGGAAGAAGCTCGGGGCTTCCTTGAGATGTGGTGGTCATGACCACCGTATTCCTGATTGTCCAATGATGAAGGACCAACCAGACAAAGCACTGAATGTACCACGACGTCAAGGACGGCTTAATGTTGTCGTAGAAACTGACCTACCCGAGGAGGGGGGGTATGGTGGAAGGTACCATTTCCATACACTCTCAACCTGCATTTGTGCTTATTGATACTGTTGCTGCATATTCATTTATTTCCACCACATTTGCTACAAGTCTACCTGTCAAACCTGTACCTTTGAAATCCAAGATCACTGTAGCCTCTCCACTAGGCTCAGAATCTGAACTCACTCACTACTTTCCGAAATGTGAAACTATAATTGGAGGATACAATCTCCCTGCCGACATTATCTATTTAGACATGAAGGGTTATGATGCCATTTTGGGTGTGGACTGGCTAATCGAATATGATGCCAATGTAAACTGTCACCATAGGAGGGTCACTTTTAAAAGTCCAAACTTTCCAACTCTATCGCTACTTGGCACCCGTTATCACAAACACCCTATCTTGATATCCTCCTTAAAGGCGTCTAAGCTGATCAACCAGGGTTGTGATGCTTTCCTAGTTTCCGTCTTGTCAACTGAAAATAAGAAACCAACCCTAGAAGACATTCCAATAGCCAGGGACTATCCTGATGTATTTCCAGAGGAATTACCTGGTATACCACCTGAGCGGGAGGTAAACTTCACCATTGAGTTACTCCCTGGAGCAGCCCCTATTTCAAAAGCCCCGTATTGCATGTCCCCTGTTGAATTACAGGAGTTGAAGAGACAGATCCAAGAATTGCTAGATCAGGGTTTTATCAGGCCTAGCACATCTACGTGGGGAGCGCGAGTGCTATTTGTCACAAAGAAGGACGGGACAATGAGGCTATGCATTGATTACCGTCAGTTGAACCAGTTGACAATAAAGAATAAGTACCCACTGCCCTGCATCGATGAGCTGTTTGACCAGATCTCCGGTGCACAATATTTCTCCAAGATAGATCTAAGATCAGGCTACCATCAACTAAGAATAAAGGAAGAGGATATTCATAAGTCTGCATTCCGGAGTAGATATGGTCACTATGAGTTCGTAGTCATGTCGTTTGGTTTAGCCAATGCTCCAACGGCTTTAATGCAACTTATGAACAATATTTATAGGGCATACTTGGAACAGTTTATAGTGGTGTTCATTGATGACATCCTTATTTATTCCAAATCCAAAGAAGTATATGAAGAACACTTGAAGATTGCTCTGCAAGTGCTTAGAGACAATCAACTCTATGCCAAACTAAATAAGTGTGAATTCTGGATGGAAGAAGTGTCTTTCCTTGGCCACATCATATCCAAGGAGGGAATCTCTGTAGATCCATCTAAGGTGGAGGCGGTAAAGAACTAGGCAAGGCCGACGACTGTGTCGGAGATTAGAAGCTTTCTGGGTTTAGCCGGTTATTATCGTCGCTTCATTAAAGATTTCTCAAAAATAGTTGTACCATTGACCAGGCTTACCAGGAAGGAGAATCCATTTGCATGGACTGATGAATGTGAATAAAGTTTCAGGGCATTGAAAGAGCACCTTACCTCAGTACCCGTACTGACACTGCCAGTAGATGGGGGTAGTTATGATGTATACACCGATGCATCCGGGATTGGCCTAGGCTGTGTGCTGATGCAAAATGGGAAAGTTATATGATACGCGTCCAGACAACTAAAGAAGCATGAGGACAATTATCTTGTACATAATCTGGAGTTAGCTGTTGTAGTCTTCGCTTTGAAGATATGGCGATATTATCTATATGGTGAGAAATTCATTGTGTTTTCTGACCATAAAAGCTTAAAGTATATGTTTTCTCAGCAGGACTTGAATATGAGACATCGGAGGTGGTTGGAGTATCTCAAAGACTTCGACTTCACGATCCAATATCATCCAGGAAAAGCAAATGTTGTGGCAGATGCTCTAAGTAGAAAGCCCATGATCACATTGTCAAGTTTAATGGTGGGCGAATGGAAGTTGTTAGAAGACTTCGCCAAGTTAAATATTGATGCTGACATCAAAGAGAAGGGATGTCTTGTTGCTAGTGTTAGAGCACAACCTACACTATTGGAGGACATCACAACACTCAAGACAATGACCCTGTACTTGTGGAGATTAAGGCTAATCTAGACCAGAGGCCAGATTTCTCATTAACTGAAGATGGAAGACTATTGTTCCGGGATCGAGTCTGTGTACCCGACCATGTGGAGACAGAGAAAATGATTATGGATGAGGCTCACAAGACCAGGATGCCATTCATCCTAGAACTATCAAAATGTATCAAGATTTGAAAAGAAGCTTTTGGTGGACTAATATGAAGAGAGAAGTGGCGGAATAGGTCGCCCGCTGCTTAACATGTCAAAAGGTCAAGGCGAAACACTTGCGCCCCGCAGGTAAACTCAAACCCCTAGAAATCCCGGCATGGAAATGGGAAGGCATAGGGATGGAGTTTATTTTTGGACTACTCAAATCTAGAAGTGGATTTGATGATATCTAGGTGATAGTCGACCGCTTAACTAAGTCAGCTCACTTCTTGCCAGTGAAGAATAAGTGGTCAGTAGATGTTCTGGCTGCATTGTATGTGAAGGAAATAGTCAGATTACATGGAGTACCGGTGTCTATCGTGTCTGATAGAGACCCTAAGATTACATCCCACTTTTGGAAAGGACATCACTACTCCTTGGGATCTAAACTAAATTTTAGCACGACTTTCCATCCACAGACAGATGGTCAAATGGAAAGAACCAACCAGGTGATTGAAGATCTGCTTAGAGCATGTGTCCTAGATTTTGGAGGTAGCTGGAATGAACACTTACCTCTTGTGGAGTTCGCCTACAATAATAGCTATCAAGCTAGCATTCAAATGGCACCATTTGAAGCACTCTACGGCAGGATGTTGCCGATCTCCAATATGCTGGTATGAAGTTGGTGAAAAACAAATGCTACGACCAGAGATGATAAGGGAAACCATAGAGAAGGTAAAGCCTATTAAAGAAAGAATGGCAGTGGAGCAGCAAAGACAAAAGGCATATACATATAATAGAAGAAGAGACCTAGAGTTTTAGGTAGGTGAACATGTATTTTTGAAAGTGTCTCCAGGCCATGGGATCAGGCGTTTTGGCATTAAAGGCAAGTTGTCACCAAGGTTTGTCGGGCCTTTCGAAATCCTTGAAAGAATCGGCGAGGTGGCATATCGTCTTGCTTTACCACCACAAATAGATGGAATACACAATGTGTTCCACATATCCATGTTGAACAAGTATGTACGGGATCCATGGCATGTCATAGAATATGAATTCTTGGAATTCAACAAAGACAGAACATATCAAGAGAAGCCTATTAAGATCGTGGACCGGGAACTGTGCCAATTAAGGAACAAGATCATCCCACTGGTAAGGGTTAGATGGAATCAACGCATGGACGAAGACCACACGTGGGAAACCGAGGAAACAATGCGCAAAAGATACTCGGAGCTATTCACAAGTATGTACACCTCACTTGTACAATAACATTCTATACATGAATTTGGGGACCAAATTCTCTTAAGTGGGGGAGGGTGTAGCACCCCGGAAATTTTAATTACATAAAAAATCAAAATAAATGGAAATCAATAATTTCCATAATACCAGAGTATTTAAACATACGTATTATTATCGTATGTGCTAAAACACATCAGAAAATATCGTAAAAATTATTAATCAACCCCTAACATTATTACTAAATGTTCCATAAAGAAACTTGGGCCAAGAAAAATCAGATTAGCCAAGTTTAAAGTGTTTTGCGACTTATTATCGTAATTCATGAATAAGTTGAAAAATCATTATCACACGTACTTGGATGAGTCAGAAAATTAAACAAAAATTATAAACGAACTTCAAATAATATCCTATAATGAACCATCAAGAAATTTGGGTCAATAAAAATCATTTGGCTAGGTTTAAGAGTTATTGTGACCGATTATCCAAATTAGGAAATAAGTCGGAAAACCGTTAAAACGAAAATACGACGAAACCATAAATTAAATAAAAATATTGGAGAGACTTCTAACATTATATATTAATGACCCAATATCATAATTAGGCCAATGGACATCATTTGGCCCAAAAATCAAATGAAGCAAGAAAATGCATGAAAATTCATAGCTTAAATAAGCTGAAATTAGAAAGAGGCAATTAGAGTTGAAATAGGATGAGAACATGCATTCTTGGCAACCCAAATTTGTGCTTAACTATGGGGGGAGGTTTCCTAAACCTCACACACTCTAAAGGAGGAAGAAATCCTCAAAATAGGAAACTAGTATGTCAAAACTGCAACCCTATAGTTTCCTTGTCACAATAGGACTCCTAAACACCATAGATGCTTAAATACTCTTCACCAAACCCTTGGGGAAGAGTTTAGATCTTGTTGGGGTCATGTGGAGGAGTTCTTGGTTGCTGGGGAGCAGGAGATCGCCCACACCAAGCCGTTCTTCTTCCCTTTCTGATCTGCTGCGACATGCACAAACCGTCCACTTGAAGTCCACAAAAGTTGAGTCAAACCATAACCAAACCTTGCAAGGCCTATACCCCTGGAAAGAGGGTGATGTCTACATTCTAACCCAAGTGGAATGCCCAAATTCCATGCAGTACACAGGGAGTATTAAGCGTTCTCCGCCAAGTGGTCTGAACATGGGTTTTCTGGAAAAATGGGACTTCTTCAACCTAGATGGTAGGTTTTCTCGGGCCAAACCTTAACATATCCTATACCAATGTGTAGAGCATCAAGTTAGCTTTCGTTTTCCACTGGTTTCATCGAATTCCAATGATTAGATTTTGAATTATGATCGTTTTCCCCAAGTCGCGCACTATTAGGGCTTTTCCCGTTCTTTATATGTTGCATGCGATTCAAGACCGAATTAGAGCAAACCCACAACCTAAATGTTTTTCTACTAGTTGACCTCGTCATGTCTTGTGTTGAATGTTTTGTCTAAATGTCATTAGTTAGAGAGTTATAAGCATGGCAAGAGGGTCACTGCATGATACTGCGTTTTCAGGTTGCACTTGGCTTTTACATTTGTGTTTGACTTGATTAAAGCTTGTTGAAACCAACATCATTTTCTAATTACGATTTACTGGAAGCACCCTTGCATGTCTTGGTTGGTTTAAAACTAGTTTCGTTATTTTTCATGTAATTGTACAATTTGTTCTCTATTTTATAACAACCCTGTGTCAAAACAGAGAAAGTCTGGTCTGCAATCCAAAGCACTGTCCTTTCTCCGTTAGATTCAGGTGCAGACCCTGTGAACGCGATGGCTCGATAGGCCGCGTTCTGAGGTCTTGTCGTGACAGCAAACCCGTCGCGTTATGAATGCGACGAGCGCACCGTTGCTATCTCTCTATCTGATCTGACTGCCTTGTCGCGTTCTGTACATACCCTTGTCGCGTTCTGTCCCGACCCCGTCGTGACTCTTACTGAGGTCCGTCGCGACCTCAGTATTTCGCATGAAACCCCACTTATTTTCTTTCTAAATCTTACCGCTATACCCGAGGTCTGATTAATATGATATTTAACGTGTAAATTGCATGTCTTGTGTCTAATCATTACATGATGGTTATTTAATGGCTTAAAAGTGGTTAACCCATTTAAAAGTTTTAATTACATGAAGGTTATTCTAATTGCCTCTGAAATGTTATGATCCACTCATGCAACTTGTGATTTAATCTTTCCATTAATCTACCATGTTTCAAATGATAATTATTATTCTTAAAATCTTGCAAACCCATGTGTAGTTAAATGCATTGTTCATTTTGTGCCATCATGTTAAGTGCTTTCCGCGAGTTTGGAACCGATGGTTTGTGAATTGAGACACGCGTACATCACTACACACTTGCATTGTTAGGCAGCCCTTTCTTAGGAATTTGGAAGCTCTCTACTGGTCATTCCAAATCGGTAGACTAGCAACCTTTTCTCCCAGGTCTTCATAAATCTCCTCTTACCATGGATTCCCACATGCCTTTTCTCCCTGTTAACCATGGGGTATAATGATTACTGGCGTTGCATCTGCGCTAGGAGTCTTACTTGCTTGTTGAATGATAGATACAATAACCGCATACACGTGTCCTGGTGTACATTCTTGATGGATGTTTTCTTGGTGTACATTGGTGTCTACGTGCCTGATTAGTGTTACTTGAACGTGCTCATACATTCTTGCTTGCTTGCTTGCGTGATATGGCCGTCCTGCATTTATTGCAATTTACATGATATCCTGTGTGATTGTTACATGCCTCACTCTTGACAACATATTGCTCATTATATTCTTGCTCTGTCACGATCACTCTCTCTCTAGCTTGTTTCATGTATCATGTTTTAACTAGTTTTATTCGTACTTGCATATCATTCATTGTACTTACCTAGTTCTAAATTGCTAATCACTTATATCATTGCCAGCACATTGAGATATAAATCCTACTGGGCTAGTTTGCTTATTCCCTACTTTTACCCAATCTAGGGGACTATGAAGTTCAAGAGGGAGAGCAAGTTGAGGATGGGAATGTGTCTGAGTGATGAGCGTTCCAATTATGAGTCTATCTATAGTTAGTTTATTTTGAGTGTTAGAACAATGTAGTAGGAAGTGAGGTATTATGTACTTTTTCTTTTATTGAGTCTTAGTCCGGTAATAGTTTCCATTTGGAATACAATGAGTTGAGATTTGAATAAAAGATTAGGGTTTAGGGTTTAGGGTTGTAGTGTATTACGCCGGGACGTGACAGCCGGCGCTTAGACATCCTAGGGTTGTAGTGTATTGCGCCGGCAGGTTTTTTTGCTCATTTTGGGCCCTTCGTAGTCCATTTTTTGCGCCTTTTTGGCGTTGGGGTCTTCTCGGCTACGCCAATGGGCCAGTCAAGGGTCGAGGACTGCCGTGACACGTTCCTTAGTTTTTGGGTCTGCTCGGGTCGGCTCTAACTGGGGCGACAATTCTGTTTGACCGTTTGACATGGACAGTTGGGCTGGGGTTTTCGGCACCCACGTGGTGAGTTCCGAGGGCCGACCAACTATCCAAGGTAGTAATATATGTCTTTTGAGTCATCGTACCGGGTTCCTCGATTTCTAGGCCCGACCGGGTCGGCTTTGACCGGGCCGATGGGGCCGTTTGACCAGCTAACCGAGATAGTAGCCCTGGGGTTTCCAGCACTCGTGGGGTGAGTTCTGAAGGCCGACCAACTATCCGGGGTGATAATATAGGCTTTTCGAGATTGACCTTCAGTCGAGTTCTTTAGCGGATCCATTTCCGCACCGAGTTCCCGTTCTGTACTCGTGATGCATGTGCTAATTTTCTTGCACTGCGCCTTACTGGTCTTCACCCGGTGTTGCCATGATTGAGGGCTTGTCCCAGCGCACGATGCTTTTTGGGTTGTTACCATTCCCCGGGTCCCCCATCCTCATTGGCCTATCGAGGGTGGTTTCCGAGCCACGAGTGTATTCGTCGGGCATTTCTCTGAACGAAGGGGAAAATGGTGTTGGACAGTGGTGTTGAGTCGTTTGTAGAGCTCACTTAGTTGGTCCAGGTCCCGCCGAGTTTGGAGGGTCGCGGTGCGGGTCAGCTAGTCCGTTCTCACTGCCTCGCGTTACACGGTTCTGAAGTCGTGTCGGGAGGACAAGTGGGACCGTAGTCTGGCCAGACTACGGCTTGTGGTTGTGTTTGTCCACGCGTCTAACTCCGACGGAAGGGGAGACTTGGACTCGTGGTCGAGTAGTAAGTTACCGGTGGGCACACCTGACCATTGACTAGTAGAGGCTGGGTTATGCCTAGTGTGTGTTGTCCAGACGAGAGTTTTACCATCTGCTTGTGCAGTTTTATGGCGTGCTCGAAGCACATTTACCGAGGTTTATATTGTGCGTTGTTGTGTCGTGTTGATGGTAGATGTGGACTTGAATACTTTCCATTTATTTATTTCAATACTTTCTTAGTTGTGTTATTATTTTATTATATTATCTGCTCAGTTAGTAGTCTTGTGACTTGAGTTACCACCGCCCTTCCGCTTGGTGTAGTTAGCTTGTTTACTTTAGTACCACTATTCTTCCTGCCTAGTTTAGCTGTATTGTTCTTGTTTCCACTGTCGAACTGGTGAGGGGTTGGGTTCCTTGCTGGGCTTCGTTTGGGAAGCTCATTACCCCCTTACTTCCTTCTAGATTTGAGTTTGCGGGAGCCGGCACTCATGTTCGGACGGTCAGCGTCGTGCCGCTTGTGGTCAGCAGCGTTAGCAATGGTCAGTTTTTCCTTTTGCACTTGAATTATTATCTGAGACATTCTGTATATTCTTTCTTCCACTGTTGTATTTCTTTATATTGTTTAGCTATTGTAACTTGTTGTATATCTCACTAGACATATTTCTAACCCTTCTGAGTCTTCGGATCTGTGGGTGGCGGTCCAAGGGTCAAGTACTTGGAAGGTTGTGGGTATTGGATTCTTGGGTCATTAAACCAGGATTCCATTTGCAAGCACCGTCAACAATAAGACTGAAATCATTTATAGGAGGGATCCATCTGATAAGTTTCAACTACTTGGACAGTCAAAGAGGAGCGAAACCGAAATCATGAAGTATCTGCAACTCGTATGGCGTAGGAGCAACCTTAAACTGAACTTTAGAGAGTGAAAAGGAAATCTTGGACTTGATATTATTGATGATCACCCCAGGTGAAACAGTATTAGATTCAAACCTATTTCAATACCTCCCCTTCCAGATTTCCCACATCATAAGAATCAGACAATAGAGAGAAACAAAGCAATAGGGAGAACGAATATTGGAGTGCATAATGAAACTCCACACTCTAGTTGTAATCTAGCTGTGAATGTTGACCCTGGAGCTAATAAGCGGTTGGAACCAATGCCAAAGGATAACAACAATATCACTATGAATAAACAAATGGTTCAACTCTTCAAGTTGTGGAGACCTACAATAAGAACAACAAGAAATAGGGTTGTACTCTTGATATTACTGTTTGACATGAACACTTTCCAGGTTTACACGATCACACTCGGGCTACATTGTCAATGGATTTAGGTTTTGTACATCATCTATTGATGCTACAAAGGTACTCAGTTGTCTGGTGTTATCATCAATTCAGAACTTGAATCCGGATGTGATGAATATTATGGATGTCTAAATGATGTATTGCGAATATGTTTCGCTAATCAAAGATGTGTTGTTTTATTTGAGTGTGGCAGGTGTGATGTTTATGGAAAAGATAGAGGATTCAAAATATATAAATATAGAACTATTAGTTTGAACACTCGTCAAAGACTCAACACAGATGAACAATTTGCCCTAGAAAGTCAAGTGGAACAAGTGTTCAATGTAAATGACAACACAACACAAGGATGGATCATCCTTGTTAAAGTACATCCGCACGATTACTATGACTTGCAGGTTGAGCCTCCTAAAAATGATATGGAACCAAGTGACGAAGCGTTTCAAGAAAATTTGATGTTGTTTCGATTAGAGGAGAAATTCAAGATGTAGATCTATGTCAAAAAAGTAGCGTAAGAGTGGATGAGTATATTGATATATAGGTGTTTTACTTACGTTAATACTTATAGTTCATTTTTAACATAAATTTACATAGATGTTCAAGATCAACATTTTTAAATTGTTATTTTTACATATTTACTAACAATTTTTTTTAACACATGGTTTCTGTTAGTGAGCACTCTTTTCGTGATGTCTCACGCCTATAGAGGCATTAGACTTTGTCGGTCCCTCTCCCTCCGACCTCTCAGTTGATGCCTCCCCATGCCACTTCATAGGCGGTCTCTCCCCCTCCCTCATCTCAGACACTCCCTCCTGCTCCCACCTCTCAGGCGCTTCCTCTCCCTCTACTTTTCAGCCGATAGCCCCTCTTCCAGCCCCCAGGGCTCTTCGATGGCATCTGCATCTTCTATAGTAGGTTTGTATTTTAATTTAATGTTTTTATTTATATAATATTTTAATAGATAAGCTATGATGGCTTCATTGTTTATATTTGAACAGCTCCACCTACACCGTCTGCATCGTCTTGGGGGAGGGGCACTAGCCATCGAGGGCCGTCTAGGGGAGTTACAGAGAGGAGGTTGGGTGATGGACAACAGTGGAATGTCACCCTCGTCTGAGGATATGGCGTGGGCCCTACTATAGATATTTTTATGAGTTGTATGCATGTTGTATCAAAACGGTATTGTAAGATTTGGAAAAAAGATTTTTCTAAGCTTCATGCTGCGACTAAGGAGTTTATATTCAGAGATCTTCAAGTAATTATTGTTTAAAATGAATAATATATATGGGTAGATGTTTTATAATATAGTGAATGTGTTGTTCAGCTGACGTACCAAAGGGGTGAACAGAAAAAATAGATTTGGAGATGCTTGCTCTCACGACCGTCGTGCATCGCAGTTGGCATAGCAAGCAAAAAAAAAAAAAGTAAGCTTATACTGTATGATTTTCATATGTACTTTATTTTTTTATCTTGTTTATATATTGATAGGGAATTTGTATTTCATGTCACCATTTTAATGGGAAGTCTTTAGATGATGTGATTGCCTCCGTCCCAATAGCTCATATGATTGGCAGACAATGTGCGAGAAGTGGACTAATGCGAATGAGAGGGTAATATTTAAAATTGTTAGAGTGTAATTTTTTATGATTATTTTGTTTATATAAATTAAACAATAATTTTCCATTATTGTCTTCTTAGAGGGTTGCTGAGCAGAATAAGCATAACTGTTCTGCCCAGTTTATGACATATAGATAGGGCAGGACTGGTCATTATCAATTGATAAATGATTTTGTGAGTTCTCTTTATGAATAATATTTTCCCTTTCATTTAGTTATGTACTTACAACTCTTTCTCATTTTGTCTCAATTTAAACAATCTAATATACATGGACATAATCTGCATCGGCTTGAGCTTTTCAAGATGGGTCGATGTGAAAGACTCAACGGATGGCAACGAGAGCTGGGTAGATGAGGAGAGCAGGAGACGGTATGTCAGTAACTTTATTTTCTTATTTTTTTTTATGTGAGTACCGTTTCATTGCAATAGTTGTATCATTAATATTTTTTTCTCTACATTTTTTTGTAGGAGACTGTGACCCAATTGATGGCTCCTTCCTAAGATGCCGATGTCGTGAGCCACATTCCAGTGACTCCCGATGAGACCTGAATTTTCGTCATGGGAAAAGACTGACCTCATCGTATTCGTTGTGCGGGTAGTGGAGAGACACTGAGCACATGATATAAATCTATAGCAGTATATGACAGTTTAGAGCGAGGAAAAATATAATGCATGAAAAGTTAGAAGAAGAAGAAGAAAAACTAAAAGCACAGGTAGAGGAGATGACTCAAATGAAATGATTACTTAATTGGAGCAAATGGCTACGAAGGTGGATGAGATGAGCAGACTTTTCTCCTAGATACAAGTGTCATAGACACGTACCCAACATGTACCTCCTACAGTTTAGAGCGAGGGTGAGACATCGTGATGATCATGTCTCTTGATTTTCCCCTTATTCTATTGCACTTTGTCCTTCTTTGACTTTCTGCATATTTTTATAACATTATTTATGCATAACTTTCTATGTATATTTGATAAATTATGCATGTGATTTAATGATCCAGCGAGTCTGGGTGGTGGCTCATATGTGTGTGATTGAATGATCCAGTGAGTCTTGGTGGTGGCTCATATGTGTGTAATTGAATGATCTAGCGAGCCTAGGTGGTGGCTCATATTTGTATGATTAAATGATCTAGTGAACCTGTGTGGTGGCTCATTGTGTACGCATAGGGTGTGATGATAAAAATCATATAAAGATTTTTTGTTTTTTTGTTTTTAGGAACATGTCAGCGGTTGGACAACTACTGCCAAAATGACATATGTTAGTGGCTACAAGCCACTGACAAAAACAAGGCATATGGCTGCGACTTTACTCTACTGACAAAAGAAATTTGAATCAGCAGTTCCAGCCACTAACAAAAGTTTGATATGTCAATAGCTGACATCCGAGGCCTTAGAACCCTAATAGTCGTGGCTCATAGTCGTTGTTCTAGAATATATTTCCGCGGCTTCATCCGCGGACAAAAATTGGATATGGCTTCAGCTCTTGGAACCGCTTGCAATAATTTATGTTAGCAGCTACTGTAGCTATGGACAAATCCAACATATGTTTGTGGCCTCTAAAAACTACTAACAAAAGATCTGTCCACAAATGTTTTTGCAACGACTGTGTTAGCGCCTTATTAACCACTAACATAATATTTTCTCAGCGGTCATTCAATTTTTGACAGCGGCTGCCAGTCGTTGACAACTGACGGTTCTCCTTTAGTGCAAGTAGCATATGGGTTTACAACATAATTCCACTACCATACCTATTAATTTATAGAAGATTTTCATTTTTCATTAGACATTATCCCCAAAGAGAGTCACCAATTGCATTGCACGGGACTGAAGAAAAGGAAAGCATTTGGTGACCGGTGTTATAGAATTAAGTTAGTTTCAGCATTGGCTGGCGTGAAGATGACCCGATCAGATACCTAAAAAAATTATGTTTAGATAAAACATATATGATATAATTGTACACCATGCGTAGGTGTGTTCACCCATCATGTAAGACATGGTTCGTTTGAGTACGGCCCCAACATTTCGAACCTAACATGTTACATATTTGAAATGAAACGTGTCCCATATATAGGGATGACACCACCTCGTGGAAGATCTACAATCACAGCTGACGTGTAGGCCCACTCCGACGACCGTTCCCATAGATATGGTGTTGGATCCCAATATTAATATTATATATTATCACGTATGTACTAACATATGAGAATAACTGATCAGCTGCCAACAGGATGTTGCACGCCTATATTGTTTATATAATGGACCCGATGGTAAGATTTTAACAGTGTTCTCTTTCAAAAGCTTACCATCTGACATGATACATGGTGATATAGTTGCTACCGTGATGTTGACCTGGGCCGAGGTCACTAAGGTTGAAAGCTATGTATTGTTGGGTATGTGTATCTGATGCGAAAGCCATCCCACGTGGGAGGGGGAGGACGACACCTGGAAGACGATCAACGTGCATGGACGCTGGGAATGGAGACGAGTAACCCGCTATGCTCTTCCTCTGGTTTCCTCTCTCTATATGTCTGTAGTCTGTGAGACCTGATGGGTGTAATGACGGGGTTGCATGCCCCTCGAAACACACAACATGAGAATGTTCATGGCATGATATATGGATTGTGATCGCCACTTAACATGTTGCCCTAAGATATAAGTGAAGATTAAAGGCTAAGACACTAGGAAAAGGAGATGAGAAGGATCACTTACAGATGTCGCGATGAGAGGACTCGTTTGCGATATGAAGTCTGTCGCAATGCTCGAATAGGTCACATTACTGCTGTCCCGATAGAGGAGTCTGACGCCTTCTCAACAGTGTGGGAGATAATAGGGGGGACCTTCTTCATGTCCTCCAGCTGGCCAGAGAACAAGAGCCCCTCGTCTGATCTTGCCTTAGTACCTGACAAGCCAAAGAGACACAAGAAAGAAACCTTGTTAAACCATATTTACGTGAAGTACCTATTCAAAATGAAAAGAAAAGAATGAAACATGGAGGGAATGAACCGGGGGTGGTGTTTTGAAACCCCTTTGGGTTGTATGATACGTGGGAAGGAGGATATGCTTCTATTTAAAAAGAAAGTAACAACATGAATGAAAGAAAGATGAGAAGGATGGAAGGAGAAAAGGCCCCCAAAGGGGTGACTCCTTGGCTGTAGATAGTGCTCTTTGGTCATGCAATAACTTCAGAAGATGGTGGAAGTCACCTCCTTAGCTACCAAGCTCCATACTTGGAGGAAGAAGTGTTACTTGGTGCAGAGGATAATGAGAAAATGGGAAGAAATGGGAGAGCCACAAGCTAAGAGGGAGCTCTGGGGAGATTTGGGCAGCACTTCGTTGTAGCTAGGGGTTCTCTCCTCCTTTTAAAGAGTAGGGTCACTTATATAGAGAGAAGAGAGATTATCCTTTCCAGAAGTGATAATGGCCCATGAAAATAATAAAAACTCAAGTAAATATCCATGGAAAGAGTCCTATGAGGGTTCCAAGGGGAGATAGAGCCTCAAACCGCGGCTGGGGGGTTGGGGGGTTGTTGTGGATGAGGATAGACCCCAATGAAAGATAAAGGGGAGGTGGTTCCAGAGCCAGCACATGCAGACCATGTCGCGACGGGTTGTAGGGATGTGACAAGGATTGTCACAACGGCCAAGGTGGTCGTGACAATGAAGGTACATGAATGGATATTCACGACTTGTCATGATGATTAGAGTGGACGTGACCTTAAAGCTAACGCAATGCCACGATCCATCGCGTTAATGATAACCCATCATATTGGAATTTTAACCAATTATTTGAGAAATATAATCGATTATTTAGGAATTTTAATCAGTTAATTGGTATGAACGCGACCCTTAAGGCCGTCATGTTATGGTCTGAGGGTTGAAACCCTTAGGCAAAGACTCTAGAAGTGATAAGCTAGGAACTGGGCTTTAATGGGCTCAAAACAAGGCTAACAAATGTACTCAGAATGAATGATCAACTTGGGGCTTATTAAGGGAACAATAAATATGGTTCGACTTATGGGCCAGAGTCGGGTGTTTACAGATTACCCCTCCTTGGCTTCCACTTTGCAAGGGAGCGTAGCGGAAGTGTAGTGGAGGTGTCATGAAATGACGATGAAGCAGAGATGACGTGGGGTGGACTGAAAAGATGGGAACCAAGGTAAAGAGACACCCGATCTAACCAACAAGTAATAAAAATCATCTTGAAAGCCCTGAGTTAGCTGCTCGAGCAGAAAGCAAGGAAAACACAAGTCTGGACGAGAGGGAGAGAAAAGGACGATCAACCCTTCGATTGAGAGGTAACCTAGCTGATTGGCCTATAGGTTTCATTCTGGAGGGACATGAGCGTGCCATGTAGGTAACTTTGGCTCAAAACCTAGGAGTGGTTTGCAACCAAAATGGATCAAAAAAAGATGAAAATTGGATAGAGAAACTAGACAGAGAAATTCTTAACGAACTGGCAAGAGCAACTCACTTGGAGTTAAACTTTCCGATTTGGATTGGAATAGAAATTCTTGTTCCGAACATGAAGAACAATTGAGCATTCATCAAGAGCTCATTATTATCCAGGGTTGAGTCATGATAGTTCAAAAACGTACATGATGCATGCTGGGCTAAAGGAAAAGAAACCATAAAATCGAATACAAAGAAAGGAGAAAATAGAAAATAAATCAAGGAAAATATTGCTAAACCAGACAAGAATGGGTCGAGAATCTTCCTACAACTATTGTGCAAGACAGAGTCCATCATCCCCAGACTCAGCCAACTTAACAGCCTATCCAGTAATTAACAATGCGCACTTAGACCATCACTGTTTTTGATGAAGGGGCACTCAGATCCTAGAAAATATTGAGAACCAGCCGGTCCTTGAAATGATATAATAAGTAGGCTAACATATAGTAATGCAAGGGAATAGGGACAAGAAGATCATACCTGAACTTACCAGTGAGGCTCCAAATTTTTTTGTGGTGTTCTGATTTTTTCTATTTTTTGTGTTTTTTATGATAAATAGACAAACAACAATTGACTGAAAGTGAAGGAAAAATGTACAAACACAATATCAGAAAAAGCAAACTATGGATGGACATAAGAAAACATAACATGTGTTAATGTGACACCTCGGGGGGTCGCAACAATGTCGCGGTGCCCATGGAAGTCGCAACTATAATCACAGGGTTGTGCACCCCTCGAAACATGTTTTAAAATTAAATAAGGGTCATAGAAATATGGATGTGATCGCCACCTAACACGTTGCCATGGATAAGAACTGCGTAGGCTAACTATAGTGCTAGGAAAAGGAGAGAGAACATGGCACTGACCTTTGTCGCGATGGGTCTCCCCATCGCGATAAGACTGGTGTTGCGGTGCCCTAACAAGGCGCGTTATACTTGTCGCGATGCCCTATCCTATCGCGTTCTCTGCAGTATGGGAGAAAGTTGGTGTGGACCTTCTTTCTGTCCTCGGTCAGCCAGAGAACAAGAGCCCCTCGTAGACTGATGCTTGGGTGCCTGCCATGAAGAAGAAAACAAACAAATAACCCTGTTAGAACATATTAAGTGTAGTAGCTATCCATGAATGAAATGAAAAAGGGGAGCATGGAGGGAACGAACCTAGGGGATGGTTTTTAAACCCCTTGGGTAGCAGGAAAATGTGGGAAGGAATAGGAAATGTTCCTATCTTAAATAATAATAATAATAATATTAATATGCATGAAAGGGAAATGAAGAAGGAAGGGAAGAAGGAGACCCAATGGGGCGACTCCCTAGCTATTTTGTGCTGTCCTTGAGTGCTCGAGAAGCCCAGACGAAGTGGAAGTCACCCTCCTCACGCCCCAAGCTCCATGGATGAAGAGATAAGCATAGCCTGATGAAGAGGATAGGTAGAAATGAGAGGGAAAGGGAGAGCTATGGGCTAAGTGTCTAGTCAGGGAAGATTTTGGCAGCACTTCGTGGTAGAAAGGGGCTCTCTTTCTCCTCTGAAGGAGAGGTCTTGCTTATATAGGATAGGAGAGTGAATATCCCATTTTTAATTGATAAATACCAAAATGAAGAGATAAATCTAATGGCAAATCGCATGGGAGAGTCCTAAGGAGGTCTCCAAGGTTCTTGGAGCCTCAAACCGTGCTTAGGGGAGTTGGGAGATTGCATGGGATGAGGATAAAGACAATAGTGGACGAAGAGGAGGTTGTTGCGGAGGCTAGCACACGCGGCTGTAGTCGCGAAGGATCGTAGGGGCGCGACAAGATAGTCGGGACGGCCGGGCAGGCCGCGACTCTAAAAGCCACATGCATGGATATGCATGGGCTATCGTGACGGCCATGGGGGGCGCGACAAGGCTAACAAGGCGCCCCGACCCATCGCATTAAGGAAAACTGAATATTTCTAATAATTGGCCAATCAAATGGGAGAATAATGGGCAATTAAGCTCATGGACTCTTTAAAAGGAATTATGGACGGGATAAGGTGAAATTGGGCTTCTTAATGGGCTCAAAGCAAGGCTAATGATGGGCTCAAGGTGAGTGACCAACATAGGGCTTATTAAGATAACAAGAAATGCGGTTCAACTTGTAGGCCAAAATCGGGTGTCTACAGATTGCCCCTCCTTAGCCTCCACTCTGCAAGGGAGTGAAGCGGAAGTCTAGCGGAGGTGTCATGAAATGGCGACGAAGCGGAGGTGATGCGGAGTGGATTGAAAAGTGGGAGCCAAGGTAAATAGACACCCGATTCAAATAACAAGCAATTGGTATCTTCTTGAAAGCCCGGAGTTAGCTGCTCGAGCAGAATGCAAGAAAAACACGAGTCTGGATGAGAAGGAAGAAAGAAAAGGACAATCAACCCCTCGATTGAGAGGTACCCTAGCCAATTGATTTGCAAGTTTCATTTTGGAGGGACATGTGCGTGCCAGGCAGGTAACTCATGACTCTGTCTTGGGAGCGGTTCGAAACCAAAATGGATCAAAGGAACAGGGATGAAAATTATATAGAAAATCCATACAGGGAAATTATTGACAAACTGATAAGAGCAACTCGCTCGGAGGCAAACCTTCCGATTCAGAGTGGAATAGGATTTCTCGTTCGAAAACATGAAGAATGGTTAGGCACTCAACAAGGGCTCACCATTAGCCAGGGATAAGTCGTGATAGCTCAAAGTCCTACATGATGCATGTTGGGCTAAAGAAAAGAAATCATTAAAACAAATGCAAAAGAAAAGAGAAAATAGAAAATATATTAAGGATAATATTGCTAAATTATCCAAGAATGGGTCGAGAGTCTTCCTGCAACCGTTGTGCAAGACGGAGTCCGTCGTTCCCAAACTTATCTAACTTAACGACCTATCCGGCGATTAACAATGCGCACCTAGATCATCACTATTTTTGTTGAAGGGGAACTCAGATCCCAGAGCACGTTGAGAACCAGCCGGTCCTTAAAGCGATATAATAAGTAAGGTACCATATAGTAATGTAAGGGATACTGGTAGAGATACTCACATGACTTACCTATCATGTTTTATTTTTTGTGATTTTCTAATTTTTTATGGTTTTCTATAATTTTTTAGATTTTCTTTCTTTTTCATTTTCTATATATATATATTTTGATTTTCTGGTTTTCTAATTTTTTTGTAATTTTCTGAAAAACAAAACAACAAGTAAAATGATAAGCACGACAATATTACACACAAACTATGTACAGTCACAAGAAGACACCCAATTAGCACCAAACACATAAACACGACGTTTCTGATCAATTCATACCTAATTAGCACCAAACACATAAACACGACGTTCCTGGTCAATTGATTGGGAGGTTTGATTAGGTCGGTGGATGTCGCGACCGTGCAGTCGGTCTCCTTAAGGTAGCGGCGTGGCGGCGGGCTGCGACAAGGTCACGACATATCCGACCACCGCAATCTAAATGCGACGCATATATGCATCGCGACTCTACCCGAGCATTCAAAATGTAGAAACTCCCCCTTTCTCCCTCTTTTGTGCGTTCAAACGCTTCAGAACCCCAGCTCCGGCGAGTCTGACCCCTTTTGCTTCGTTCTCACTCTATATTGCTTCCTCACCCACCCCCTTTCTAACTCTCACTCTTTCTCTCTTATCCTCCCCTCACCTTTCCACACTCAACGGCGATGGAAGGAGGAGGCAACGACGACGGAGAGAAGTGGAAAAGACAGGCGAGGAGGCCACAGCGCCGCGTAGAGGAATTCTTAGTGGATGAGGCACTGGAGGTGGAAATGGCGGGGGCAGAGGCACCGGAAATCGACTTGGGGGTGGCAGCAATGGCCTGTGAGCAAGCCATGAAGAAGGTAGGCCACCAATCCTAAATCCTTTTTATTCGGGGTGTTGAATGAGTGTGGATGCCCCATTATGGGTCTATGTAGGGCGTGAGGCCCATGAGAATGGCCACCAGACAAAGAAAGTTCTGGTCGATCTGCATCTGAGAATGCGACGGGGCGCCCAGGCGCGACATTGTTGTCGCGATGGAGTTAGTGGCCGCGACATTGTCGCGACCGCCGAAGGCTGGCGCGACAAGGTCGCGGTCACCAGGATGGTCGGGACACTGTTGCGGCGCATCGGGGCGTCGCGACAAGGTCGTGGCCCTCCTTGCTGGCGCGGCCTCAACAAGAGCTGAAGAAGTGCATGAATGTGCTGACTGATTGCTCTTTTGTAGTTGCAGGGAGAAATGAGGGCCCGGGTCTCATGGCTCTTAGTTTTGGCGGTCTACCTGGCCCTCCCAAGATTCCAGAGGGGGAGAGGTTGGACGACATGGGGTTTGGGGAGGTGCTCCACATGGAGAGGATGAGGGCGGATGCCCCACTCACGTAGGCCCTGCGTAGCAGGTGGGACACAGAGGGGACTGCCTCGTGCTTCCATAGGGACATATGATCCCAAGCCTGGAGGACGTCAGTAGGATCATATGTCTGAGGGTACATGGGCGTTTGGTGAGTGGGTTCACCTACCCATGTTACCAATGATTGGCACGTAGACTTCTAGACTTGACTGTAGGTCCCAGGTCTTCTCTCATCTCTAGAGTGGAGCTACAGGAGAGTCTAGGGTTATTCCAGACTGGTAGGGAGGTGGCCGAGACTATTGACGAGCAGCTGCAGAGGCTGGTGAGGGGTTGCAGGGAGGTACTAGCTGATGACCCAGGGGTTCAGGCAGATCTTGACTTGCGGTGCTTCCCCACCTTCTTCCTTGGAAGACTCTTGTTTGCCACGAGGGGTGACTCAGTCCACTGTCGGTTCCTACCCCTGGTAGAGGATTTGGACTAGGTGGGGAGCTATGCGTGGGGATCGGCAATCTTGGCGCACCAGTTCGAGAGCCTGGGTTCCTCCGACAGGCAGATGGCCATCAGCGGCTTCTACCCCTTCCTTCAGGTACTCTTCTTTCTCTTGCCCCTTTACTTTAGCTGACTTTTGATATTATAATTGTGATCTAACTGTGTCTTCATGTTCTTAGAGGTCTGGACCTACCTTCACCTTCCCAGCCTGAGGAGGGGGACATTGGAGCGATTGGGCCTCATGCCCATAGCTCGACGCTGGGTACCGTGTCGTGACACACACCCCTTGGAGGAGCAGCTGGAGTCTATCTAGGATGCCATTGACATCTACCCTCAGCTGGATGTAAGTATTCTACCCCTCTCTTTTATGTTCAATTTTATTTGAATTAACTGCTTGGCTACTGACAAGAGGTGTTTGATGTGTAGGTGGTGTGGCAGCCATATCTTGAGGAGGTGGATGAGGGACAACCCTGGTTGGAGCCGACCCGCCCTTACATCGATAGGACAGTGTGGGTGCATGCTCTAAACCTTGTGCTACCTCTCCACCTGAATCTGACGCAGAGGTCGCTTGGCCTCTGTCAGAGTGCAGTGGAGTTCCCCAGCCAAGGCCAGACCCCTAGGCTTGGCCGGAGCTTCCGGGGACTCCACGACACCACTGAGTGGCCCGTGAGGGCCCACGAGCAGATTGATGACTGGGAGCACCGAGGCAGATGGGTCTGGTCCGATGTTGTGTCCGACGACGCTTACATGCAGGCATTCGCCTTGAAATAGGGGGTGAGGGTCTACAGGGGCGCGAGACGACAGGTAAATTTCTAAACTCAGACTCCATGAATTGTTCTTTATTGAATTGAGTTGACAGATCAGGATGAATTGCAGGTAGACGTGACCAGGGAGATCGCCTCGCTTCGGGCCCTACTGCACTCGGCAGTACAGGATCGGGAGGTAGCTCGGAGAGAGGTAGAGCAGTTAGAAAGTAGTAACGTACCAAGTTCATTTAGCTGACTGCGAAACTGACAAGTGTTCCATGTGCAGCGTGCGGAGATAGCGAGTGTGAGGAGGGCACAGGCCGGTGCATCCTCCTTCAGGGTAGCAGTAGAGGCACCTCAGTCGGATCTAGAGGACCGACTGGAGGGTGCATTGAGGAGAGCTGAGGAGGTGCAGGTGAAGCTGATAGAGAGGGTAAGTGTGATATTGATTTGAACTCAATTTGATTTATGCGTGATACTGACATGCCTCTCACAAGTGACAGAGCTGGAGACCGCCACCAGTCAGGTGACCTACTTGCGAGAGTAGGCCGATACAGTGGCAGCATCAGTCGCCCAGTGGCTCCTTCAGACGGAGACGGTGACAGCAGAGGTGGGCCGGCTGCGTGCACAGGCCGACGCGATGACTAGCGAGTTGGCGAGGCTACGCATGTAGGGACCAGCCGCAGATCAGGCAGAGTTGACCCGACTGCACACTGAGCTAGTCGCACAACAGACCCTAGCCTGGGAGATTCGGGGTATAGTGATGGCCATAGGCCATTCCCGGAGCCAGAGCAGGAGTAGGAGTGGGATGAGTGGTACAAGTGGTGCCTCTGTCGGGCAGTTCTTAGGTGGTTCCTCCAGTCGCCGGAGGAACAAGGAGGAGGGGAGATGCCTGGCAGGAGAGGCGAGTGCTCGGAGTGCTAGGGGTGGCGGTGAAATGTCACCCCCGCCCGACAGGCAAGAGGGATCTGCGGAGAGTGGCGGTGGACAGTGAGGAGTTTGTGAGCCACCTCCCCCTTATCTTTGTACATGATACTCTTATTAGTGGATCTTTTATCTTTGTGTCAATTTTATGCATGTTTGAATGAAATTGTGATTGACATGAGTGTGGCACGAGATCCGAATAGACTGAGCACATCATTACGCTTTTCAAAAGCCCCTTTTTTGGAATTTTTGGAATATCTAAATTTTTGGATTTTTTTTTTTAAATATCTATTTCTTTTTTTATTTTGAATAATTCTGAAGCCAAAGACACATGAAACGGAAAACATTCACCCTTGCTATTACAACACTAAAGCAAAATCAAACTGCTGGTAAAGGGTCCTCATTCATTCCCCTTTCATTAAAGACCACCTAAAGGTCAGTTGTGCATTAAGATGGTGGCGACCTGTAGTTGGTTGTCCCTAGCTTGCGGTGTCGCTACAAAGGCCATATATGGAAAACGGTCAAGCTTTATAAGAAGAAATGGAAGAAAATTTGGGAATAAGTCTTGTGTATGTTTTAAAGGACAAATTAGGCTTAGCTTCCTTCCACGACACTCCTCTTAGATATTCGATCTGTTATGCAGGGACTTTTGGTCATTTCATATTTTTGCCTGTTTCTTGTTTGGGGCATGCGTACGATCGGGCTCAAGGGCATCCCGTAGGGAACTGTACTGCCACTCTTTGCCATGCCCCTATTCCTCAATTTTCCTTTATTTGATCTTCTTTACATTTTTATATCACTTTTCTTTTGCAGGCTTAATTGACAGTCCCTATTTGAGATTTCCTCTCATCATGATGTGCTTAGGTTGGTCGCCTTACCCAAATAGCCCTTTTGCCTTTACACTTGGACTGAGTAAAGAGGAGAACAACTTTTGCAGCTCCTAGGTATGGCCTAAGTAGCAGCGATGTTTGCTAGAGGAGACGACTAAGGTTGTCATGTGAGTGTGTGCTAATCCTTGCTTAAAGTGACTTTTAACAACAAGGGAAGGAATGTAGGGCTCTTGGCGCAAAGTAATCCCTTGCCTAAGTGCTGTAGAAGTAAAATAAACCTAAGACTAACTCGACCAAGCTAGTTGTGAACTGAGATGACTCTTTTTTGAATTGAAATAAATATTTACATGTACAATGCCACCCCTATATTGAATGTACGACCTGCATTAGTCTTTGAACTTTGACTTTGGTTGATTTTAGTTAGTTCATTTGTTGGAGAAGGTGAAAATAGTGGTGGCAAGAATTGGAGTCAGCTCAACACAAGAACAAGAGGGAGACAAGACTCTACATAAATTTAAGAACAAAAGGATTTACAAAGAAGGAGAAGAATGTTAGTGAGGACTGAAACCTTGGGAACAGTGGGAGAAAGGATCAGGATCCCGAGTAGGTAGTGAAGGAGGAATCGGGTCAAACCCGAGATCAGGAGGGGTTGGAGGAAGGAAGTGCAAAATAGACGGTGGAGGATCATAAGGGGAAGTGGAAGGAGGGGAATCGGGACCAATATCAGGCATCCCTGGAGAAGGTGGACCCAATCTAAAGTTAGGAGGCTCGGGTGGAAGAGGAAGAGGGGAATCCTGAGCACCGGGAAGATAGTCAAGTGGCCCAGGTGGATGTGGAAAGAAACCCTTAGAATCTATAGGGTGATCGGGTGGCTCAGGAGGAGGAGATAAGTGAGGGGAATCCTGAATGCCTACAAGATGATTGGGAGGCTCAGGCGGAGGGGATGAAAAGATACCTGGAGTACCCATAGGACGATCGGGCGGCTCAGGTGGAAAAGGTAAGTGAGGGTTCGGAGACCCTGACGAAGTGGAAGAGGAAGAATGTGGAAATAGCCCATGAATGTGAGATCGGGCGTCTCCTCTTGGGACAAGGTTGACAAGAATGAGTAGCATTGAAAGATCAAGGTCGGAAGATGACAAGATAGGGAGATTGACATTTTCCTTGTAAAACATCAATCTTGATTTCAGCCTCCTTCGCTTATTGGAGGACGTCCTCATGTGGTGCCATGGCTTTTTTGCCCTTGCAGACAGATATGACCACTTCCTCTTGACATGTCTCCTCAGATAGCGGGACCAAGTAGCAGATGGTCTCGCCCTTCTTCGCAACCACATGGCTCAATCATTTTTTGTCATGACTGCTCCGAGTGCTGTTGTCCTTTGGTTATCATTCGCATGCCCAACCTCTATAGACTCCCATGGGGGAATGCCATAAATAAGTTCTTTTGCTAAGAGGGTTTCCCCAATTTGACCCCAGTTTGACTGGATGAGGGCATGGAGAGTCTTCGAAATGTCCTTCGGTATTTTGGATGGCTTGGCCTCTTGCCGCTTAAGTGAATACTCCGGAAAAAATGTGGAGATTGCATCGTTGAGAGTTTTGAGCAAAGGTTGCCACGACTAACCTTGGAGCATTGACTCTATGATGGCCTTAGTAGCAGCATGAGATAGCAAAACATTTTTAGATAACCCCTTCTTTTGACCAGCCATATGCAATGTAACTGAGCGAGGAGTAATAATGGCATCAATGGTAACATCATCAATGAGCAACGTAACAACTACCATCCATGCTTTGGAAGTGACTGGCACTAGTGCTTGGGAACTTTTCTTGATAATCATCTTATGAGGAGATGAAAGTTTATCCTTCCCAAATGGGCCCTGGATAAGGACATAAACTGGCATACGACTGATGTAGTTGTGAGGGTTGAAACACATGACCGGAACTGGGCTACTTTTACTCGGTCCATCTTGTACATGGGAAGTAGATTCAAGGCATGCTCTTGGTGGTTCACACCCACTCCATTGGGTGGTTATGGTGATGGGATGTATGGTGGCTATCGTGGGTTTGTTGGATGAAAATGGTTTAGCGTGAGGTGATTGGAGGGAGGCAAGGATAGGCTCGTGTGGAGAGAGCTCTTCTTCCAACTCAGAGGCTGAAGCCTTAAGCTTGGGAGTAAGAAACTCTTGCTCCGGCTCAGAGGTGAGTGGAGCTTGCTCGAGCCTTGGTGTGGTGGTAATGACTTGCTTAGGTGGTAGTGAGGTGGAGATGGTAGCGAGGGGTAAAGATGGAGGGTTTGTAGGAGGCGAGGGATCAATAGTTTGTGGCATTGGGGAAGATAACCAATGGCGTATCGACACAGTACGTTGAGACAACAGCTTGTCATCAGGGTGTGATGTGGCATCAAGGGTAGGTGTGGTGGTGATAGCCTGAGCAGGGGTTGGTGGAGGAGGCTGTTGAGGTGGTGACAGAGCAGATGATGCACTTGGAGGGTAGGTGAAAAAATGCCTCTGGCCTTGAGCTACTGGAGATGGCGTCTGCCTCGATGCTCATGCTTGTTGTTTTGACTGTGGTGCTGGCTGCTTTTGTGGTTGTTTTGCCATCTGTGATGGAGAGGGTTGCTGCTCCTGGCCTTGTGCTCTGCTATTTTCTTGACATTGTAGGATGAGTCTGTGCATTTCATCCCAATCTATCTTGTGCTCTAGATCATAGATCACATCCCGTAATTCGTAGAAGGTCATGACTGTATGCCCCGGAAGGCGATGATATGGGTAATATTCTGATCGGTCCACTGTCATGTCCCAGCTTGGCTTTTCTACAGGGAGTTGCAATGCATTGATGGACATCAGGGCCGTGAAGACATCAGAGAGGGATTCTGGCAACGGATGATAATGGGCTCGCTTTGGGCCAAGTGGACATTGTGATGGGTGAGTATGGGATGGTGTGGTGCGATGGCATGGCTGAGGGTGTTGTCCTTGTGGAAGTGGTGCGAGTTGGCTTAGTGAGAGTGGTGAGGATGCGTAATGGTCAGCGGAATGGGTAGGAGTGGTACATTGGATAACAACAACTTGGGCGTGGGTTTGGATTCCCTTATAGGCAGGCCTTTGAAATATGTAACTAGGTTTTCGGGCCTCAAACAAGGATGGCATGGGAGAGTCCCTGAGTTGGGTTGTAACAAAGCGAGCACGACTATATAATTGTTGCATGGATATGATGTTGTTCATAGCCAAGATGTGGCGGTACATAGGTATTGCATTAGCAATAATGAGCTTGATTTTCTCCTCTTCTGGGATGTGCATTTGAACATAGGCAAACATCTGACGCCACCTGTCAACATAGGTCGCAAACTCTTCATCGGGCTTCATCTGCTCAGCCACCAGATCGACCATTAAATACTTAGGCCCAGCCCAGTCTTGATATTGCTATAGGAATCTGACCTTGACAACTTCAAAATTCTCAACTTCATTGGGAGGCAGGGAATAAAACCACTCTAGAGAGGGCCCATCCAACGACTGCCTAAAAAGGTAGGTCAATAAGAGACAATCATGTTGGTAGGACGCCGAGTCATAGAGGAGCTCCTTCAGATGGATGTAAGGGTCTCCAGCTCCACTATATTTACGATAGACAGGAAGCTGAGAAAGTGGAGGGATCCAAAGACCATGGAAATCAGGGAGTGTATTATTGAAGGAGGGTTTGGTATTTAATTGGCTCCACAGGTGGCTAAGCTCTCACTTCATGGACTCAAACTAGGATTGAAAGTCCTAAGTCGAGGTGGATTGTGGATAGCGAGGGCCAGCTTGGGCATGAGAGCGTAATCGAGAGTCATGGTCCGGACCAGAATGAGCATAATGGGGCGATCGCAATAATGTGGGCTGAACCGAGGAGTGGCCCAATCTAGGAGTGACAATGTGAGGAAATTTAGCATGAGAAGGATCATGTGGGGCTATTGGGCCCATCCCAGAAGAAGTCCATAGGGAAAAGGTAGACAACAATTTGCCGGCCTGGTCGGGGCCCATTTCAAGAAGGGGGCGCTCCAATTCTTCGACCTCATCGGAGGAGGATGGTGACAAAATAGATTGGGAATGGGCACTCTCGTCGGCTCGATGGGCCTTGGACTGGGCTGAATTTATAATAGACTCATGAGACAAGGGGTCTACATGACGAGGAGAGGTTGGAGGATAGGTGAACTGCAATTAAAAACGAAACACTAAAATACAAATAAGGGGTACAACCACACAAGAAGGGGATGAGAAAATGAGTTCTCAAGCAAACACCAAAGTTAACATGATATGTGTCAGGGTTTTAGGGTTATCACTTAGCCTTTAATGGATTGATCCAATAGGTATGAACTCAAGTACTCCGATGACACTAAGGGGACCCACAACTCGCATAGGATGGCCTAAACTAGGGTACAATGGGCACAACCAGCCCGGCGAACCGCAACGTGTGTACGGCCACGGGGACTTACGGAGGCCCTTGGTAGGTGGCTCTAGTAAGCCCACGAGTACTCGCAGGTGAGAGGACCCACTCAACCAAGGGGGAAGACCTAATCTACACGCATCGAAAGTGTATGCATGAGCCTAAGTGCACCAAGGTGCATGCAATGTCTAACCTAACTTAACAAATAGTGACTGACAGAGCTCGGCTAAGGTTGCAACGACCAGATCTGCCGTGACCTTTTCGTGACCCGATAGCCGGACACGATAACAATAAAGATCAGAGTCCCACAATCACATGCAAACAAACAACAAACTGACTATCTTGGGACATAAAACAATCATGGAATAGACTAAACAACACATTAATACTAACTAAAAACATAGAAACTGAAGCATGGATCAAAACAGTAACAAACTATGTGTACCTTAAGATGCAACCTACAGCCACGACGCGACATTGTCGCGGTCCCTCGATCAATCGTGACACAATCTGAAACCAAACAGTAAAAGAAATGGAAAATCCAAACCCTAGCGGAATTCTAACAAACCCAAACGCGAATATACATGGTAGAACAGGATGTAACAGACATGGACACACCCTCAATGAAGGAACATTGCATGGGGGGGGGGGGGGGGGGGGGGAGGGGAACACGTACATAAAGTCGCGTCCACCTTCCAAGACACAATAGGATCGTGACGGCGCGATGTGCCGCGATCCCAACCGAACTCAAAAAGATAGGAAAAAACACATATATATACCTAACAGGGTTCTAAAAAAAACATTTAAACAAATCAACATGGCAGGCAAGCAAGCAACAATCACGAGGCTAGCACTGAAGGTCCCATCGCAATCACCAAAAGGTGTAATCACGGGGTTGTGTACCCCTTGAAACATGTTTTAAAATTAACTAAGGGGCATAGAAACATGGATGTGATCGCCACCTAACACGTTGCCATGGATATGAACTACGTAGGCTAACAGTGCTAGGAAAAGGAGAGAGAACGGGGCACTAACCTTTGTCGCGACAGGTCTCCCCGTCGCGATAAGACTTGTGTCGCAGTGCCCTAACATGGTGCGTTATGCTTGTCGCGATGCCCTATCCTGCCCCGTTCTCTGTAGTGTGGGAGAAAGTTGGTGTGGACTTTCTTCCTGTCCTCTGGCTGGCCATAGAACAAGAGCCCCTCGTAGACTGATGCTTGGGTGTCTGCCAAGACGAAGAAAACAAACAAATAACCATGTTAGAACATATTAAGTGTAGTAGCTATCCATGAATGAAATGAAAAAGGGGAGCATGGAGGGAACGAACCTGGGGGGTGGTTTTTAAACCCCTTGGGTAGCAGGAAAACGTGGGAAGGAATAGGAAATGCTCCTATCTAAAAAAAAAAAAAAATATGCATGAAAGGGAAATGAGGAAGGAAGGGAAGAAGGAGCCCCAATGGGGCGACTCCCTGGCTATTGCGTGCTGTCTTTGAGTGCGGGAGAAGACTCAGACTAAGTGGAAGTCGCCCTCCTCACGCACCAAGCTCCATAGATGAAGAGATAAGCATAGCTTGATGAAGAGGATTGGTAGAAATGAGAGGGAAAGGGAGAGCTACGGGCTAAGTGTCTGGCCAGGGAAGATTTTGGCAGCACTTCGTGGTAGAAAGGGGCTCCCTTTCTCATCTTAAGGAGAGGTCTTGCTTATATAGGATAGGACTGAGAATATCTGTTGTGTCCCTGGTTTTGATGATGACATTCTAATGTGCAATGATACACAGAAGATTGACATTTATCATTTATATTGCAGGAACAACTCAACCGGATCAAAATGTAACGAGAAAATGACAAATAGTGTCGACACTATCCAGGACATAGGTCGACACTGGACGATTTTGGATGGCGTTGTAAATAATTAGAATCAAGTCAAATCATCTTTAATGAGTGTTAAGTCAGTGCTTGAGAAGTTTTCAGCTTATTTCAAGATAGTGAAACTCCAATAAAGTCGACACTATGTGGTAATAAGGTCGACATTAAGTAGGGACAGTGTTTTCTCTGATGAAAGTTGAAGCTAAGGTCGACACTAGATGTGCATGAGGTCGACACTAACCATCTTTCAGTTCAACCCAGAAGGAAGCTTAAGTGAATTTCTTAAAGATATCACGTTTTCCATGTGCATGAGGATTCAAAGAAGTCTGTTTCTATTTGAATTAAAGTGAGTGTGTCGACACTTGGATACTTGAACACTTTGCATTTTCCCAGAATGCTCTAGTCATCAAGCAAGCACGTGATCCAAAGCTAACTAACTGGGATATTTCTTTACACATCAGCAGCTCTAGAAGGGTCTGATTTTGGTGGCAAAAAAGATTCCTTCACCTTTCTGGGCGGAGAAAATTGAGGGGGGCCACTGCAAAAAGGAGCTAGCGCGCGCAATCAGAAAAAGGTGAAAAAAGCTCCAGATTCGTAAAGGCAGAATGAGAAGAACGAGACGATGAAGAAAGGGGTGATGAGCCAAGAAGAAAAGTTGACTCCCAATGATCTGAAGCTAGAAATTCTATGAAATTCTTAGGTAAAGTTGCGATCCAAGGAAATCGATGATGATACAAGCAAGGATTGAAGCTACCAGAGGCAGATACTGAGCCTTCAAGAATAGAGGATTAGAATTCTTCTTCCTTCTTATTCTCTGAGATCAAATTACAGTAAATTCTAGAGGAATTCACTAAATAGGATATTGTTCCTATGATCTGAGTGGAATCTATTCAACTTCAGATCCAGATCAGGAAGTGTGATTTAGTTTTTCCTTTTGCAATGTTTTGAATCTTCTTTTGAACTTTGTAATTGTTTGAACTCTGCCTCTTGGTGAAGTAGATTGAATTGATCACTCAGGAAGTGTGATTGAATTAATTCAAGGAAAGTTGTGGATCAGCAGGTTATTGAAGCTGTGTATCAGCAGGGTTCTCAAGCTGTGATGCAGCAGTTGTGAAGAAGCTATGAATCAGCGTTTGTGTGTTTTGTACTGTCAGGGATTCTGATAGTGGTATCTCACTGATTTGGTGAGGGGTGGATGTAGGTCTCTTCATTGGAGCAGAACCACCTTAAAACTTCTTGTTCTTCTGTGGTTTGCATCGTTGATCTATTTGTGTGTGCATATATCCTTAAAGATTCTTAATCTGTTTTTCAAAAATTAAAATCGGGGCTAAAATTCTGAGGATTCTCTATTCACCCCCCCCCCCTCTAGACGATCCTTCCACACATAACACGTGTTATCAGAGCCTGGTTCTCAAATTGTTTGGCCTTATGACCAGGAGTTACTTGTGTATGATGGAATCTAGAGGTTACATTGCTGAGGGTCATTCTGTAAATAGACCACCTTACTTTGATGGTACTAATTATGCATATTGGAAAACTCATATGCAGGTGTTTTTACGAGCACAAGATCATCAAATATGGAGAGTGGTGAACAATGGACCTTATGAGCTATCTGAGGATGAAGAGAAATGGACCCCCGAAGAAATTAAGAAGTCAAATGCAAATTGGAGTGCAATGAAAATTATGTAGTGCTCACTGCATCCCACTGAATTTTCAAGAGTTTCTTCATGCTCAAGTGCTAAAGAGATCTGGAATCGCCTCATGGTAATATACGAGGGCACATCTGAGGTAAAGGAAACTAAGGCCAACATGTTAGTTTCTGAATATGAAGCTTTTCGAATGAAACATGATGAAACTATTTCTGAAATGTATGGTAGATTGACATTATTAACTAATGGGTTGAAAAATCTTGGAAAAGTTTATTCTGATAAAGAACTAGTGAGGAAAATTCTTAGATCCTTTACACCCATTTGGCATACCAAAGCAACTGTTATCGAAGAATTTAGGAACTTGTCTAGAACTATTGTTGATGAATTAATAGGTTCTTTAATGACATATGAATTGGGTCTAAAGAGATCTGAGGATGATCTGAGGAAGAAGAAACCTCTTGCTCTTAAAGCAAGTCCCAGCACCAAGGAGGTCACTAAAGACAGTGAATTATCTACTTCCGAAGATGAATCAGGTGAGTTTGCCTTAATAACTAGAAAGTTCAGAAAATTTATGAGAAAAGAAGGTAAGGGTTTTCTGAAAAGGAAACCTTATAACAACAATTTTTCTAAGCCCAGGACAAATGCCTACAAAAAGACTGATAGAATTGTGTGCTACAATTGCAGGAAACTAGGACATGTCAAGTCTGAATGTCCTGAAGCTCAAAAGAAGGCTCAGCCTAGATGGAACAAAAACAAGCAAAAGGCTATGGTTGGTACCTAGAGTGAAGAAGAAGAAGATGAATAAGAGGAAAGCTCAGATGCTGAGGACATTCATTCGAAAATCTATTTGATGGCCAAGGAAACTGAAGAAGAAGAAGAAGAGGTAAGCTCCTTATTTAAGGATTTCAGTTTGGAAGATTGGGAGCATGTTTATTTTGAATTGTTAGATCAATATGATGCTATTAAAAAGGAAAACAAAATATTGAAAAAGAAACTGAAACATTCTTCTCAAAAGGAGTCAACAGAAGAAGATGAAAAAATGTATACACAAGAAAGAAATGCTCTGAGAGAAGTAGTTAATGAACTAAAGAATCAGAACGTTGAAATTCTTAATGAAACATCCCTTGTGTCTGAAAAGAATGCAGCCCTACAAAGTGTTAACACAGAGTTACAAGAGGAAATTGAGAGGTTGCAAATTGAAGTAAACAGAAAATAGCAAGAACTTGAAATAATTTAAAGGGAAAAAATAATCTTGAATCCATTTTAGGTACGAGTTAATGCTAAACGAAATGAGGGGTTAGGCTTTAATCCCATAGAAAAGAAGGAAGTATGGCTAAAAACAATAACCTTCATTTCCGCAAAAACATCCGAAGCTTCCACTTCAACAGGACAAAAAATTGTAAAAATTGCAAAGGATATCAAACAGGATGGAAAAGTCAAGTTGGTTGATGATCAAAGAACAACTGAAAAAAGGTCAATAAAAGTGGGAAATGAATAAGGTGTTCAAAGGAACAGAAAGTTGGAATCACCTGTTTGGCAAGGTCGACACTACACTTATGGTAGGTCGACACTGTCACCCAGGAAGTTACAAAATCCACCAAAGTGGACAAACAATAGGTCAATGACATTCCAAAATTGGTCTCCCATCAAATGGACTCACAAGCAATCAAGATCCACTTATGTCAATGAACAAAAATGGTCGGATTGGAATAATTCGGGTCGACACTATCCTTCAGAGTGTCAACACATGCCCATGACTGTCAGAAATAATGAAACACAACACTTGGACAAGTTAAGAAATCAAGCCAAATTCATATCTTACTTGATCTAGAGAAGAAGAAGCTCCATGAAATATGATGGAAGAAGAAACAGTTCAAAACATCAAGAAATCGGGAAACAAAATGAAAGAAAGCATAACATCAGGAATGAAGAAAATACAAAAGTGAACAAATAGATCTTGATTCCGAAAGTTCTGCTTTCTCATATTCTCAATTTTGAAGGCATTAAGGGACCTAAATTTACTTGGGTTCCAAATAATCTTCCTTGATTGTGTGTGCAGGTATGTCTTACAGCCAAGAAGAATCTGTGGTATCTAGATAGTGGCTGTTCAAGACATATGACTAGGGATAGGAATAAATTCTGTCTATTATTTGAAAAGAATGTTGGACATGTTACGTTTGGAGGCAACAACAAAGGTAAGATCATTGGCTCAAGTAAGGTTGGCAGAAGTCTTACAAATTCAATTGATGGAGTTCTTTTAGTGGAAGGGTTGGAATATAACCTACTGAGCATAAGCGAGTTGTGTGACAAAGGTCACAAGGTAATGTTCGATTCTCAGTGCTGTACTATTTTGAACTGATTCTAATATGGTCAAGTTTTCTGGAAAAAGATCAAATAATGTCTACATGGTAGACCTTGATGATTCTTAAAAATACTAATTTGTGCTTAACTGCAAACAAAGATAACTTGGCATGCTTATGGGATCGTATACTAGGTCATGCTAGCTACCATGTGATTCATAAACTTGCAAAATTCAACATGGTCAAAGGTTTGCCAGATGTTTCTTTCAAACAAAACCTAAATCTGTGTGAAGCTTGTTCTCAAGGTAAGCAAACAAGAAAAACTTTCAAAAGTGGATTAGAAAGTCAATCTACCAAACCATTTGAACTTATTCACATGGACTTGTTTGGTCCTACAAGGACAAACAGTCTGAATGGAAAATGGTTTGGATATGTCTTGGTTGATGACTTTTCAAGATTCACTTGGGTTTATTTCCTGGCTCACAAGAATGATGCTTTTACTGAATTTCATGATTTCTCTAAGAAAGTTTCACAAGGTAAATTCAAAATCATTTCAATAATTTCAGAACATGGTGGTGAGTTTGAGAATGCTAATTTTGAGGATTTTTGTAGGAAAGAAGGAGTTTTCCACAAGTTTTCTTCACCAAGAACTCCAGAACAAAATGGAGTTGTGAAAAGAAGAAATAGAACTCTTGTGGAGATGGCAAGAACAATGCTAATTGAGAGTGGTCTGCCAAGGAAGTTTTGGGCTGAAGCAATAAATATTCTTGTTACATAATAAACGTGCAATGGTAAGACCTCTTGCAAAAGGACTCCTTATGAAAATTTGAAAGGTAAGACACCATCTATTGCACATTTCAGAGTTTTTGAAACAAAATGTTTCATTCTATAAACAATAAGCATGACTGGACAATTTGAAGCAAAAGTGAAACTAGGAATATTTCTAGGTTATTCTAATCATTCAAGAGCTTATAGAGTATTCAATGTGAAAGATAAAAATTGTTGAGGAATCACCTCATATCATTTTGACGAATTTAATGTTGACTCCTTTAGGGAAAAACAAGATGGAGAATTTCTGGAAGGCAAAGATTCTAAAGAAAGATGGAGAAAGAAGAAGCGACCAAGAAGAAATCAGATCACTGTGAAGTTCATGAACCAGAAAATGAGCTCAGAGGAAAAGATGGACTAATGTAAGAATGCTCAGGGATCATCCACAGGAAAGCATAATTGGTAATCTCTTGACCCTCCAAGGACAAGATCTCATTTTAAACTGTGTCTGAACTTGATCAACTTGCTTTAGTGTCTCAAATTGAACCTAAAAACTTAGATGATGCTCTGAAAGATACCTGTTGGATAAATGCAATGCATGAGGAATTGAATCAATTTGAAAGAAATAAGTGTGGCATTTAGTTCCAAGGCCCTCATCTCAAAGTGTCATGGAACTAAATGGGTTTTTAGAAATAAGGTCAGTGAAGAAGGGAATGTAATAAGAAATAAAGCTAGGCTAGTAGCAAAATGCTATAATCAGGAATTTGGTATAGATTTTGAAGAGTCCTTTGCTCCTATAGCTAGGCTTGAAGCTATCCGATTTTACTTACTTTTGCATGTGCACATGGTATTGAATTACATGAAATGGATGTTAAGGTGCATTTTTAAATGGTTTAATTAAGGAGGAAGTGTTTGTTGAACAACTCTTAGTTTTGAATGCACTAACTTTCCGACCATGTTTATAAACTTGACAAAGCTTTATATGGTCTGAAGCAAGCTCCCGAGCCTGGATGACCGGCTAAGCTCATCCTTGTAGGTAAAGGGTACTCAAGAGGTAAGGTTGATCAAACACTTTTTACAAAAATTCAAAATAAGGATATCTTGCTAGTTCAAATATATGACGATGACATTATCTTTGGATCAACAAAGCCATCCTATGTAAAGAATTTTCAGAGTTAATGACAAATGAATTTGAAATGAGTTTAATGGGAGAGCTAAAAATTTTCTTGGATTGCAGTTGTTCAATCAAAAGAGGTATCTTCAAAATCAGTCCAAATACATTCAAGAGTTGGAAAAAGTACAACATGGAGAACACAAAATCAATGTGAACTCCATGAGTACTACAGTGAGTTTAGATGCAGATCTGAAAGGTAAACAAGTTGATTCAAAAGTATACAGAGGTATGATTGGATCCTTACTTTACCTGACGACATCCAGACCTGACATTCAATTCTCTGTATGTATGTGTGCTAGATATCAATCTTGTCCTAAAGAATCTCATTTAAGTGCAGAAAAAAGAATTTTCAGATATCTTGCTAGAACTCAAGAATTAGGATTGTGGTATTCTGCATTCAATGAGTTCAATTTGGTTTCTTATTCAGATGTAGACTTTGCTGGGTGCAAACTAGATAGAAAGAGCACTAGTGGCTATTGCTAATTCATGGGAGGATGTTTAGTCTCTTGGGCTTCCAAGAAACAACATTCAGTGGCTCTCTCTACTACAGAAGCAGAGTATATTTCGGCAGGGAGTTGTGGCACTCAAGTGTTGTGGATTAAACATCAACTCCAAGAATACCAAGTAGATCTTGGATGGTACAATTTTGTGTGATAACACAAGTGCTATTTGTCTAGAAAAAATCCAATCCAACACTCTAGGACCAAACATATTGAGATCAAGCATTATTCTTAGAGATGAAGTCAGCAAAAATTCATTTGAATTGCATTTTGTAGAAACCCCTAAACAAGTTGCTGATATTTTTACAAAACCCATGTGTAATGAAAGATTTTCTTATTTAAGAAGAGAAACTTGGATTATGCTTGTTTGATTCTTGAATGTGGTGATTGAATGTGCTGTAATATTGTGATTGAATGGGAAGAAAATGCTGAAGCCAGCTTTTGTCGTCAGCTGCAATTTGTTCTGTGAAAATTTGTCTTGAAAGATTGATGAATTTGGATGAAAATTCTGGCTGGTTGATCTGTTTGAGAGAAGAAATGGTTGAAAAGTTATGAGTGTTGGTCTGTTGGTGCAGTAAAAGTTTCACTATGTTTTGTGATATCTGACTATCTTAGGTCGACACTTTCATCAATAGTGTTGACACAATTTTCTTCTCTACTAATTTTTGCCATTCCTGTAAATCCACTCATCTTTGATTTCCTTCGAACATAAAATCCTTGTCCATACGTTAAATAAATCCCTGTCTTTGTCTTCACATTAGCTACTTAGTATATAAAATGGTGAATTGAGGAAGGACAGGTCAAATATCTGTTCTTTCACTATGCGGAGTATATGTCTCGCCAAGTACCAAAAGCTAGTGTGCATTCACTAAGGTGGAGCAAAATTCCAATCATTCACTTCTCTTGATTCAGAATTCTTTGGAAAGGACAATTTTCATTTCTGAAATGCAACATTCTTGGCATAATCTCAGAGGGAGTTAATTCCAGTTACTCATTTGTCAAAACTCCATTTCTCAAATATCAAAGATTATGGTTTAGAATTCTAAATCTCTGATTGGCCATTTAAAAACTCTTAAAAAAATACATTTGTTTAAGATAACAGTGAAGAGAAATTTTTCTTCATGTGAAGTCTCTACCAATAGTAGACCTTGGAAATTCATGTAATGTGGTCTCTTGAACAGATCTTTGATGTTTCTGAAATATCTTTAAAAAAAAATTTCTTGATTCACAATAAATTTGAATTTCAATGTGTTGCTTTACAAATGGCAGAACAATTTCTATGCTCTGAGAAACTACAAATATCTGATAAAATCAGAATATCATTGTATGTCATGATGAGCTAGATATATCTGTTCAGGAATTTAAGATGATCATGACTAAGTCTGAGTAATTGGGGATTCTGGTGTTGACAGGACATGTGTCTTCACATGAAAGGATAAATCCTGTTCATTTTTGAAACAAAATGATTTCCCAAATGAGTAATCAAGGACTCTAGTGTGTACAAAACATGGGTTTTTGTATGAAAATGAAGGAAAATCAGATTGTTCATTTGTACTGTCAATTAGAAAAAAATTCAACATATTTTAGAAAGCTTGAGGGATCTTCCAATATCACCTTGTTTCATGTAATGAGTAATTGGTTTATCTTTGTAGTGATTTTGTCTCTTGGGGATCTATTTCTCCTATTTGCTATTTTCTTCTATGAGTTTTTCAGTCTTTTATTAATGGTTGTTTCAAAATTTACAATTTTTAAACCATTAATCTGATCAAAATTGAGAAAGGTCAAAATGAATGGGTAATTTTATTAACTTCTCCAGGACATTCAGAGAATTTAGTGCTTCATTGTGGAATGACATCCTTTCAATTTCTTTGAAATCTGAACCTCTCATTCATTCTTAGTGTCGACACTTTGATCATAGAGTCGACACTATGACATTTTCTTGTTTTGGAACAGTTAACCTTTACTGTTCCGCATGAGTACTGTTCTCATCAGATAGAGTCGACGCCTTTAATTTCGCCTCTTCGTGTGTATCAACTCCAAAAAGGTGGTTCCTTCCTCTCGAAAAGACCTCTCTTTCTTTTATTCCTCAATCCATTCTTCGTGTGTCCTTGTGCTCTCTCCAATCCGATACTGTTCCATTCTTCATGGCGCCAAAGCTACAATCTCATCGTGGTGGGAAAAGGAAGCTTGCTGAAGGGTCTGTTCTGAGAGGCGTTCCAAAGCAGCAAAGGGCATGTGTTTCGAAAGAAGCTGTGTTCCTTCCTTTTCGAGCCGACGATTTTCACATCCTCGTACAGAAAAGAGAAGGAACTTTGCTAAAGGTAAGAAAAAGCAAGAGTTTGTTGATTTAAGCAGTTCTGAAGAGGATGTCTCTAGCCAGCAAGGCATACATGCTGATTTTGAGGGAAGCCCTAAATCCCAGGAAACGGGAAATGGTTCTAAGCATGATCTTGAGCAGGAAGAGATGCCATCTCTATCACAGAAATCAAGTGAAAATCAGTCAATATCTTCTGAAGAAATGGAAGATGTCAACCTGGATCAGTTACCTGTGAGGAAGATGTCAAAATGCTCAGTCTGAACATGATGAAGAGACAGGGAATACGAAGAGAATGAACAGCGGAATTCTGAAGAAATCCAAGACGAGAAGAATCTGAGGATGAGGTTTAGATACTCTCTAAAGCCAAGAGAATGCTGATAGGAAACAAATCACTCTTGCATCCGAGAATCATCAATATCCATGATGAAGGTATGTCCGATGTCGTCCCAAAGTTACTTGATATGCTAAAATTTCAAGGTGGGTCTGTTTGTCAGTACTCATAGGACACACTGTCCTATTCTTGTCAAAGAATTTTTCAGAAATTGGTGAGCAAAAGGAACACTTTTAAGTCTTCTGTGCGAGGAGTTGAGATAGTACTCTCAGGAGAGGTTGTGAGTAATCTGCTAGGAATACCCAATGAGGGTATCAACCCACAGGAATTTCAATAATGTTCATGAAGCCTTCACTGTTTTGACTGGACAACCACATGATGTCCTCGATGAGAATCAAGCCAAAGTTTCACTGTTGAATGCAAATAAATTTCCACCAGCACACAGGGTGTTGCATCACTGGTGTACAACCATTTTGACTCCTCAGTGAGGAGGAAGGCAGAGAGTAACCAATATGCAAAGATGCATAATGTTCTGTCTGATTAAAAGGATCAAGATAAATCTAGCTACAATTTTTGCCACCTAATTCATGAAGCTTCAATTCCAAAGCTGAGAAGGAGTTTGCCATATGCCGCTCATTTGACATAATTTTTCAGCTAATGGGTGTATCATTTGCTGGAACCAACATTCCGAAGTTAGCCAGATATCATTTATATGATTTGGATCATGTTTGAAGTTCATGAAGCTAAATTTGAATCCACAGGAAGCTGAGAATGCAGTATTGGAACATGAACCAGTTGATGATCAGGTGCATCCAGCTCAGGAAAATGTTGCTCCTATTGATGTTGTACCCGAACAATTCTTTCATATTCCTTCTCCACCATCTACACCTATGTTTGATAATCCTTAGTTTGATCCATCTCACATATCTTCTCTCATGTCACTCATACTCCTGTTGCTCCAGTTGGCATGATATTCCATCATCATCCATAGATCTGATCCCATTCCACTGCTCTTCTTTCCTTTCTGGAAAAGCAGTTTGCTTCAGTCATAGCTCTCTTGACCTGATGAATACCAAGTTAGAGGAGCAAGCTCTCCAGTTTGATCAACAGTTGGAAATGATAAGAAGTCTCTACAAGCAATTATGACAGGCAAGAATAGATCCAAGGGTTCACTAAAGTTAGGTCTGATGGATGGTTCACTCAATTGACTATGTGTTTGAAAGTGCTTCCATACTCAAGCTAAAATTTTGATAATCTTGAATCCATTGCTAGAGAACTTCAACAGGTGCAGAGCATTTTAATGAAATTCCAGGGGTGGCACAATCAGTAAGATTGATACTTCACAGGATGGGCATTCTGAGGCGCCACAATGAAGATATCTCCAGGAGATTCAGTACATGCGAGATGAGTTCGACAAAGTCTTGAAAATGCATGACACAATGAATCAGATAACAGTAATCAGGCTACCTCTTCTGCAGTTGCACCCTCCATGCTCATGGTGTGATCATATTGTAGTGGTTGTTAAACAACAATTGGACCAACTGAAGGAGTTTCTAGATAGAAAATTTGGTGCTATTCAGATCTATCTCTCGATAAACTATGATGATCTCTATTTCGGTGGTTAGGATTGCACGGAGGCTCTTTCCCCATTCACCTCCTCCACCCCTTGCAAATGTTATTGTTTTGATTATGTCAAAGGGGGAGAGTTGATCTGATCTTTGTGTATGGGTGATCTATGGGTGATCATTCCTTGTAAAGTTTTTTTTACAACATCAGTGTCTCCTTGGAGTAAAATTTGTGGACTGATGTTAATTTGTTTCTCTGGAATGTGATATGTGTTATTTGAATAAATTCGTTGTTGAGGTGTGACAAATGGATGGTTGAATGTTGTTAATTTTCAAAGATCAAAACTTAGTGGTTGCCATCATCAAAAAGGGGGAGATTGTTGTGTCCCTAGTTTTGATGATGACATTCTAATGTGCAATGATACACAGAAGATTGACATTTATCATTTATATTGCAGGAACAACTCAACGGATCAAAGTATATAAAGAAAATGACAAATAGTGTCAACACTATCCAGGACATAGGTTGACACTGAATGATTTTGGATGGCGTTGTAAAACATTAGAATCAAGTCAAATCATCTTTAATGAGTGTTAAGTCAGTGCCTGAGAAGTTATCAGCTTATTTCAAGATAGTGAAACTCCAATAAGGTTGACACTCTGTGGTAATAAGATCGACACTAAGTAGGGACAGTGTTTTCTCTAATGAAAGTTGAAGCTAAGGTCGATACTAGATGTGCATGAGGTCGACACTAACCATCTTTCAGTTCAACCCAGAAGGAAGCTTAAGTGAATTTCTTAAAGATATCACGTTCGCCATATGCATGAGGATTCAAAGAAGACTGTTTCTATTTGAATTAAAGTGAGTGTGTCGACACTTGTATCTGACAGTGTTGACACTTGGATACTTGAACACTTTGCATTTTCCCAGAATGCTCTAGTCATCAAGTAGGCGCGTGATCCAAAGCTAACTAACTGGGATATTTCTTTACACGTCAGCAGCTCTAGAGGGTCCAATCTTGGCGGCAAAAAGATTCCTTCACCTTTCTGGGCCGATATAATTGAGGGGGCCCACAACAAAAATGAGCTAGCGCGCGTAATCAGAAAAAGGTGAAAGAAGGTCCAGATTCGTAAAGGCAGAATGAGAAGAACGAGACGGTGAAGAAAGGGGTGATGAGCCAAGAAGAAAAGTTGACTCCCAATGATCTGAAGCTAGAAATTGTCTAAAATTCTTAGGTGAAGCTGTGATCCAAGGAAATCGATGATGATACAAGCAAGGATTGAAGCTACCAGAGGTGGATACTGAGCCTTCAAGAACAGAGGATCGGAATTCTACTTCCTTCATATTCTCTGAGATCAAATTGTAGTAAATTCTGGAAGAATTAACTGAATAGGATATTGTTCCTATGATCTGAGTGGAATCTTTTCAACTTCAGATCCATATCAGGAAGTGTGATTTAGTTTTTCCTTTTGCAATGTTTTGAATCTTCTTCTGAACTTTGAAATTGTTTGAACTCTGCCTCTTGGTGAAGCAGATTGAATTGATTACTCACGAAGTGTGATTGAATTAATTCAAGGAAAGCTGTGGATCAGCAGGTTATTGAGTTGTGTATCAGCAGGGTTCTCAAGCTGTGAGGCAGCAGTTGTGAAGAAGCTATGAATCAGCGTTTGTGTGTTTTGTACTGTCATGGATTTTGATAGTGGTACCTCACTGATTTGGTGACGGGTGGATGTAGGTCTCCTCATTGGAGCCGAACCACCTTAAAACTTCTTGTTCTTCTATGGTTTACATCATTGATCTGTTTGCTTGTGCATATATCCTTAGAGATTCTTAATCTATTTTTCAAAAATTCAAATCGGGGCTAAAATTATGAGGATTCTCTATTCACCCCCCTCTAGACAATCCTTCCACACATAACAATATCTTATTTTTATTTGATAAATTCCAAAATGAAGAGATAAATCTCACGGCAAATCACATGGGAGAGTCCTAGGAAGGTCTCCAAGGGTCTTGGAGCCTCAAACATGCTTAGGGGGGTTGGGAGGTTGCATGGGATGAGGATAAAGAGGAGGTTGTTGCAGAGGCTAGCACACGCGGCTGTAGTCGCGACGGATTGTAGGGCGCGACAAGATAGTCGCGACGGTCGGGGCAGGCCGCGACTCTAAAGCCACGGAATGGATATGCAGGCTGTCGCGACGGCCATGGGGGCGCGACAAGGCTAATGCGGCGCCGACCCATCGCATTAAGAAAAACTGAATATTTCCAATAATTTTCCAATCAAATGGGAGAATAATGGGCAATTAAGCTCCTGCACTCTTTTAAAGGAATTATGGACGGGATAAGTTGAAATTGGGCTTCTTAATGGGCTCTATGCAAGGCTAATGATGGGCTCAAAGTGAGTTACCAACTTGGGGCTTATTAAGATAACAAGAAATGTGGTTCGACTTGTAGGCCAAAATGGGTGTCTACAGTAACCTTATCGAGTCGAATCGGGGCGTCGCAACACTATTCTGTGTGCTGAACCTCGAAACCAAGCCCTATCTCTATCCTAAGACTTATCCTATTTCCTATTGGACTCCTAAACATAAACCTAATGCAATGCTAACCCCTAGGTAAGAATTGGAGTGGGATTAACCCCTCCTAGGGCTCTATAAATAGAGGTGTCGGGCCCCAAATTCACAACCCACCCTCCCTCTCTCTTCTTCTCTCTTGGTTTTCTCTCTCTCCAAGCCGTGAAGAGGTCATTACCTCCCTCCAAGCCAACTCTCACCCCTATGGCGGTCTCAAGGCGCCAAGGACGGCCCATGAGGAGCTCCATCGCCTCACCTTCGTGCTCGGTCACGTGAGCTCAAGGCAGGATGTTCAAGTAACTTATTCTACCTCATCTTCTAGTCTTTCTCTCTCCTCTTATTCTTCTTCTTCATCCAACCTTTTTTCTCTTCTTCTAGATCATTCCGGGTGGAGGACGCTATTCAAAGATTCCATGGTTGGAGCCCATGATAAAGGCGCTCCCTATAGCGTCCATCAACTTTCTGCAGGGGTGGAAGCTGACGACTGTCTTGGTGATAGCAAGGAATTGTGACCAGATCGTGCATGTATGGAACAACATTACTGCACTTGTGGAGTTGTGGCACCCACAGACGCACACCTTCATCTTCCCTTCCTTTGAAGCCATGATCCTACTGGAGGAGCTAGAGATCATGCAGTGGCTCCCCAAGGACAAGAAAGGGGTGAAGCACCTCATCTCACACACCATTGCCCCTGTCGACTCCTAGGATATCCTCGCGAGATCACCAATAAGACTTGGGATCTGAGCACCATGACAAGCCAAGGCTACATCCACCTGATCCCCCTTTCTCAGTGGATCGCCTCACAGTGCAAGAGGAAGATCGAGAATTACTTAGCCATTGCCAAGGCTGCCGCTATCTACATATGTGGTGTCATTCTCTTCCCTACTCAGGATCATCTCTTATCTACTGCCACCTAAGCGTCATTAGCAGTGCGTGGGAAGGTATGCCAATCCCCCAAGCCGTCTTAGGCTATTTATAAGCTGGACTATCCTCTACAGCCACTGACGGACCCCTCTTTGGTTCTGTGATCGCCCTGGAGTGCTGGACACATCTGCTACAAGGCAATAGACGACACCTCCATTAAGTGCATAAGCATGGTTCATCACCCTCTCTCCTTCGTCGATGCTCCATTGCACATGACCACCATGGCGTGGTGCAAGACTGCAACAGTCAAGGGATGAACGTAAGGGATTCAAGATGCGCCTAGCCTTCCTCCACAAGAAGATTATATGCCTTCCTCAATGTATCGGCCAGGACCTATGGTTTATAGGGAATGAAGCACTAGTCCTCTACAACCCCCACCGAAGTTACCTTCAGCGTGGCTTGGCATGCACAGTTCTACCAACTATTTCTCACTATTCGCCTATTCAAGCAAGGAAGATGGACATTGTAGAGGACGAGCGGGACGTGAAGAGCGCCAAAATTCATTGGGATGGGTGTGCTATGGGCCTCATCTCAGCAGAGGTGACAGAGGGCGACTATGTGTACCAAGAGTACCTACAGGCACTAAGGAGGATCCGAACATGTGGAGATTGCGCCGTGGTGGAGGCAGCATGAGGCATAGGACAGGCTTGATGGGTGGTTAGGAATTGTATTAGGTGATAGGTAGGGCATGAAAAGATGATTGATCGACCATAGATATGATTGGAACGTGTATTTGATGATTTAGATCAATAAAATCGAATTTGTATTCACTGTTCCATACTTCAAGTCATGTCGCGACAGCTATAGATGCCACATTCATGTCACGATGGCTCAATAGGTCACAACAATGTCACGGCCTACTAGGCCGTCACGACCATAACACGATGTTTATAGCGATCGCGACTCTAACTGAGAGTTCAAAACACAGTGGCCCGACTTTTTCCCTCTTTCGCACTCACAACCCTCTTGCTCCTGTGATTCTAGGGCATCTCCGGAGATTACTCTCTTTGCCTTCTCGTTCTCTCTCTATGCTCTCCCTCTCTCTTCTCTTTCCCTCACTCTCTCCCTCTTTCCTATTCTCCTTCCTCCGGCGATGGAAGGTGGCGGTGGAGATGGAGGCTCTCCTGGCGGCAAGAGGAGCAAATGGCCGGTGATAAGGCAGCTTCGGCGGTGGGCTGAGGAGGTTCCGGTGATAGAGGTGGAGATGGCGGAAGAAGAGGCGCAGACAGTAAATGTGGAGGTGGCGGCGATGGCCTGGGAGGCGGCCATGAAGAAGGTAAGCCTAATCGCCCTAGCCTTTTGATTTATGGTGTGTGGAAATGGATGGTAAGGCCCCATAGAGGGTAGATGAGGGACAAAAATCCCAAGAGAACTACCATCGAAGAAGGAAAGCTCCGGTTGGCCACCGACTGAGAACGAGACGGTCCACCCCGTCATGACAAGGATGGTCGCGACAATGTCACGTTGGCCAATTGTCGCGACACCCAGGGTGGCCACGACCTTGTCGCGACTCAATGGGCCGACGCGACCTCAGCCAAGATCTTCTGACCTGCATGATTATACTGAAAACTTGCCTTTTTTGTGTGCTTGCAAGGCGAGATGAGGGCTAGGGTGTCCTGGCTCCTGGTGATTGCACTGTACTTGGCAGTCCCCAGATTTTTGAGGGAAAGGCTAGATGACATGCGATTCGGTGAGGTCCACTGCATGGAGCGGATGAGGGAGGATGCTCCACTCACTCAGGCAGGTGGGATGCAGAGGCGACAGCCTATGTGTTCCCATGGGGTTACATGATCCCCGACCTTGAGGACTTTAGTAGGATCAATGGGTCGAGGGTCTACGACCAATCAGCTTGCGGATTCACGTACCCGTGTTATAGAGACATAGCCCATAGGCTCCTAGGGTTGACAGTTGGGCATAGGTTTTCTCTAGTTCCGAGGGTGGACCTGCACGATAGTCTAGGGCTAGTGATGACGGGCAGGGAGGTATGGGAGACGACTGATGAGCAGCTAGACCGGCTGGTGAGTGGGTGTAGGGAGACCCTAGCTAGCGAGCATGGTGCTCAGGCAGATCTGGATCTGCGTAGTTTCCTCACATTCTTCCTCGGGAGGCTGTTGTTTGCCACGAGAATGACATGGTCCACTGCCACTTCATACCATTGTTGGAGGACCTGGACCAGGTAGGGGAGTACGCTTGGGGTGTTGCCCTTCTGGCGCACTAGTTTGATAGCCTGGGCTCCTCCGACTGGAAGATGGTGATCAGCAGGTTCTTCCCCTTCATGCAAGTACTCTTCTCATTCTCCTATCTCATTCATGTTTTCCAATTTGCATACCCGTGATCTAATCATGCTTCTTCTTTTGTAGGTCTAGACCTACCTCCACCTCCGGGGCCTGGGGCGGGGGACTCTGAAACGACAGGGCCTCATGACCCTAGCGAGGTGTTGGGTGCTGTGTCAAGACATGAACCCCCTAGAGGAGTAGCTGGCATCCATCTAGGATGCTATCAACGTCTTCCCTCAGCTAAATGTAACTACTATTCTCTCTCTAATCCTTAAATGCCTTGGATACTGACAAGATGTGTTATTTGTGGCGCAGGTGGTGTGGTAGCCATACCTATAAGAGGGAGACGAGAGACAGCCCTGGTTGGAGGAGGCTCGCCCATACATCGGTAGGGCGACGTGGGTTCATGCTCTCAACCAAGTGCTACCCCTACACCTGCACCTGGCTCAGCAGTCGCATGGGCTTGGTCAGAGTCCTGTGGAGTTCCCTAGCCTAGGCAAGACCCTAGGCCTAGCCGGAGCTTCCAGGGACTCCACGACATGACAAACTAGTGCGAGCAGGCCTAGGAGCAGATTGCGGACTAGGAGCACCAAGGGCGTCGTGTCACGTCTGACGTGCAAACGGACAAGGTGGACCTGCAGTCCTTTGCCTTGAAGTATGGGGCGAGCATCTATAGGGGCGCTCGATGACAGATAAACCTCAAAACTTAGACTTTGTGAAATTCTTTTGATTGAATTGGATTTGACATGATTTGGTGAGTTACAGGTGGACGTGACCAAACAGATCGCGTCACTCCAGGCCCTGCTACACTCCACCGTGTAGGACTGGGACATCACTAGGAGAGAGGTGGATCAACTGGTAAGCACCTACTCAAAGTTTGGAAACATACCAGTTCCTATAGCTTAATGATATTGAAAATTGTGTCATGTGCAGCGTGCAGAGTTAGCGAGGCTAAGGATGTCACAGGTAGGTGAGTCCTCGTCCTGGGCAGCAGCGGAGGACTCCCAGTCTGACCACGCCGATCAGCTGACAGGTGCCATGAGTCGGGCGGAGGAGGCAAAGGCTGAGCTGGAGGAGAGGGTAAGTGTGATTCGAACTCGATCCCTTTGATTAAAGATTGCATGTTGACATAATCTGATACAGGTTGCGAAGCTGAGGACTACCACCGGCCAGATAAATACAATGGTGACACCGATGGCTCAGCGGCATCTGTAGGCGGATGCGTCGCTAGTGGGGGTGGCCCGATGGTCCCTAATGTCAGAGACAGTGGTGACCCAGGTGGAGGAGCTGGCGACACTACCGGTGCAGGTCGTCAGTGGACTAGGCAGAGCTATCCCGACTCTGTGCCAAGACATCTGCATAAAAGATCTACATCAATGAGCTCCGGAGTTTGGTGACGGTGATTGGCCAGAGCCAGAGCAGGAGTAGAAACGGAGTGAGTGGCGCCTCCGTGAGATAGTATTTGGAAGGTTCCTCCAGCAGTCGAGGAACGAGGACGAGGAGGAGGAGAGGCACTGGGAGGGCAAGACAAGCACCCAGAGTCTGAGGGGTGGTGGTGACATGCCACCACCACCTGAGAGGCACGAGGGATTTGGGGAGAGTGGTGGTGGACAGTGAGGAGCTTGTGAGCCACCACCCCCTTATCTTGTACATGATGTTTATATTTAGTGGATCTTAACTTTTGTGCCAGTGTTTATGAATGTTCGGATGGTTTGTGATTGACATGAGTGGGACATGAGATTTGAGAGAGAGAGAAAATTGAGTACATCGTTGTCCTGCTCAAAACATCCTGTCCCTACACACTTAGCAAAACAAGTTAGATCTACTCTTTGGCTTACCCCGCCTGCATTAAGCAAGGATTGACTTTAACTTCATGATAGTGAAGGGACTAAGACTTATTAAATAGGTAAAAATAGAAAGTAACAATGCATGCCAAAAAATGATATGTACATCTACATTTTTTTTAGATTTTTGGATTTTTGGGGTTTTCTATTTTTTTAAATTTTTGGGGTTTTCTTTTTTTTGGGGGGGGGGGGGGGGTTCTAATTTTTGGGATTTTCTATTTTTTTTGGATTCTTTGGGTTTTCTAATTTTTTTGGATTTTTGAGTTTTCAATTTTGTTTGGATTTTTGGATTTTCTCTAGCGGCACCTGCTGCATTTGAGTGATTAGGTTTGATCCTCATCTCCCATTTCTTGCTGTCAGACACCCACTAACTATAGTGTGCATTTGTTCTTAGCCTCCCTTTGGCTAATTGCCCCTAGTTATTAGTGTTTCAACACAGACCAGGTGTGGGAGTGCTCTGGTCATTAGTGAGGATAGGAAGACATAGGTGGTAAGACTTAGCGTCGGTGCTCGGGATGTTGGTTTGTTGACTGGTTAGGGTGCATCTCATGTGCATTCCATCTGTTGTCCAGAGACTTTGTGGCCATTGATTTTGTGTGGGGCATGCGTACGACCGGGCTCATTTTCATCCCGCGGGGACTTTGCCACTCTTTGCCATGCCCCTATCCTTTATTTTGACTCATTTGCTTTTCTATATTTTTGTCCTTTATTTCTTTTGCAATTTGAATTGACTGTCTCTATTTGAGATTTCATTCACACATGATCTACCCCTTTCTTTGTCTTCAAACCAGTGATGCTTTTTCCCTTATGCCTTGTCCTAGTAAGAGGATAATAGGCCTTCACTTTCCCTAAACAAGGGTTAAGCAGGAAGACCTTTGTCTAAGGGGAGTCGACCATGGGTTGCTATGTTGTGTGTGTTGGTTGGACATAGGGGTTTTTTGACAACCATAATAGGATACGAGACCCAAGACTGTTGGTACACCTTTGCAAGGTAGCACCGCTATAGAAAATCTTTTATTAAGGGTAGAATCCTTTAAGATACAAGCCATTCCATGGGTGAGACAGCTCCTCACCATCGGCATTCACTATCCTCTAAGCGTTCCCAGGATACACTTCCTTGATGACATACAAACCTTCCCAATTAGCTTGCAATTTGAACCTAGGACCTCAAGATTTTATGAAAATTTACTTCAAAACCATGTCTATTTCTTGAAATTTGTGTTCAATCACTTTCTTTTGAAAAGTTCTTGAGAGCCTATTTTGATATGAAAGCATATGATTGTCTGTGGCCAGACGTCGTTCGTCTAAGAGTTCCAGCTATATAAGCAACGCCTCTCGACGTTCATCGAGATTAAGTTCTTTGTCCAGTTGTGCCCTTAGCGAAGAAATAAGTATCTCATATGGAGATACCATCTCCATCCCATAAGTGAGTGAAAAAAGAGTTTGCCCTGTGGGGCTGCGGACAGAGGTACGGTAGGCCCATAGAGCCTTAATTAATTTCTCAGGCAATCAGCAAATTTGTGAGACTCACAAGTTTTCTTTAAAATTTTCAGAAGTGTTTTGTTCATGGCTTCGGCTTGACCATGTCCCTGTGGATAGTACGGAGACGAATGATGCAGAGAAATGTTGAATTTCTTACATAAGTCTTGAAGCTCTTGAGATATGAACTGAGGTCCATTGTCGGTGACGATGCCACTTGGCACTCCGAACCATGAGATGATGTTCTTCATGATAAATCAGCACACGGTTGATCCTTTGATTTTCGCGAATGCTTTAGCTTCGGCCCACTTGATGAAGTACTTAGTAGCAATGAGAATGAATGATTTTTGTCTGATTTGAGCATTAGGATCACCAAAATGTCCAACGATATCAAAGGCCCACATGGAGAAAGGCCAAGGGGATGATAGTGGATGTAGGGAGGAAGATGGAGCATGGATCATGTCGGCATGGAGCTGGCATTTGACACATCTATGAACATAGATGGCACAATCTTCTTCTAAGTTTGGCCAGTAATAGCCCTGCCTAAGGATATTCTTAGCTAGCATCTGGCTATTCATATGCTCTCCACATTCACTGGCGTTGGCTCCTTCGACTACCTTCCAGGCTTCTTCGTCAGACAAGCATCTAAGGAGCATCCCATGTCATGTCCTGAGAATTACGCAGCAAAATATTCAGGAATAATTAGCAAGTCGATATTCCAAAAAGTGGATGGCGCTAGTCAAGGTAACCCGGGTGCTTGTGGGGGAGGAGGTTGCATTCGTGATAAGCTGGGTGCAGTTGTGGTGGCCTTTGCATACCATTACGGTTATGGAAATAGCTTAATCGCTGAATCTAGAGCGCTATGTGATGGGATTCGACTAGCATATTTCCTTGGTATTCACCTTGAGATAGTTAACTCTGATTCTCTTATATTGGTTAACTCTCTCAAAACAGGAAAATGTCCATCTTGGAAGGCGTTCTACTGGTGGAGGGAAGCAAGAGCATTGAGTCTCCAGAAGAAGCTCTCCATTGTCCATGTGTATAGAGAGGCTAATTAAGTGGCTGACGGTTTGGCTAAAGCAAGATGTTTATCTAATGTCAATCAGGTTTTCTGGGGATCCATAAATCTTCCAAAAGTTTGTAAAGGGCCCCTTCTGTTGGACAAGACCGGTCTCCCTCACTTGAGATATTTCTAACCGGTCTGCCATTTTTTTGTATCCCATCTTTTATTATAATAAATTCCAGGCCCAGGATCTCTCTGGTGGAGTGGGTTTTCTTTTCCCCGCTGGGGAAGGGTGCACTCTCCTAGATGAGAACCTGAGGACCTCTTTCACTAAAAAAAAAAAAAAAAAAAGATATTCCGAAAAGTGAGCAATCGACAAATAAGCCTCTAGCTAGCAAGCACTAACTGTATAAACAACACAACATAATTGGGCCCAAATAATGATCATAACTAAACTTATATTCAAACCTCAAACACCTATCTCATTTCAAGATAGAACTAATACAACTTTTTCATTGTTGGATGAAAGGAAAAGTACATATATCCTCACTACCTACTACATGGTTCTAACACTTAAAGCAAACTAGTACTATCTCTATGGTTGGAACACACTCATCACTCTGATGCATGCTCATCATAGCCCTGGCCTTCTCCTTCTTCTTCTTCATTGTCTCCTATGAGGTTGAATGGAGGGAATGAGGAAACTAGCCCACTAGGATTTATATCTCAATGTGCGGGCAATGATATAAGTGATTAACATTTTAAGAACTAGGTAAGCACGATTATCAAGATATGCATGAAACGATAAAACTCATTAAAACGATGCATGAGCAAGATAGATAAGCAGTAATGATAGAGCAAGAATAGGAATATGATAAGAAGGTTGAACTAGCAATAGATCACTTGGCACAAGCACGAAAGTTATCACTTGATGTCAACAGTTTATCAAAGAATGTAGGATATCAATAATTGCAAGAATGGTAGGATGGCCATATGATGCAAGCAAGCAAGCACGAGCACGATCATGTAACACTAATCAAGCACGTAGACACTAATGTACACTAAGGAAAGATCCACCTTGAAATGCACACTAGGACATGTGTATGTGGTTATTGTATCTAGCATTCAACACGCAAGTACTCCCAGCGCAGATACAACGCCAGTAATCATTATACCCCATGGTTAATAGTATATTTATGACTCTCCATCATTGAGGCTAGACTGGAGCCCTTGGACACTCTTTGTGCCCGATCTGCATCTCACTATTTTCAAATGTAGATACCCACAGTCATTCATGGACAATAAGAGTTTCAAGAAGTACTGACTAGTAATATCATGTTCATGATGATGATGATGTCATGAAATAAAAGGTCATGTAAACATTATTTCATTATAATATTAAAGAAAGATAATCTTGACAGCATAACTGCACGATTTATGCTTTAGTCAACTCTTTATATTAATGGTTTAAGTCATGGTAATAATCACACTCACGATAACAAGATAAAAGAGTAAGTAACATGTTGACATGGTATTGAAACATGCGCCTAACTTGACATGATTTGCAGTATTTTAACATGACATTCTTTCACATTAACAAGCTAGAACAACAAGATGGTCAATCAATAATTTGCTAGAATCACATCAGGTCATTAAAGAATAAATAGAATAAACTTTCATGTTGTTATGGATTTTTCATGGGTTATTAGGTTTTAAGCCACTGGACAGACTATACATACATAACATAACCATGACATGTAAACCTCATACTTAGACAGAGCAAAACTACTCTCGAGTAGGTTCTTTAAATCATGAAGGACATGGTGGTCTTTATTTACAATGTTTATAATAGTAAAAACAATGGTTTAGACAGTCTTCTAATTCTGCGACGGGTCTAACGGTCGTGTTTAGAGACAGCCGATATGGTAAATAGATTCATGACAGAAACGCGACGATTGGGCCTGTCGCCTTTTCCAATAGGAATCGATGTGGGAACGATCACCGTCGGGATCGATGTTGGAATGGTTACACGGAAATCGATGTCAGAATGATTCATGAAGGAGTCAATGTCGGAATGATTTATGAAGGAGTCGATGTCAAAACGATTCATGAACGAGTCGATGTCAAAATAATTCATGAAGGAGTCGATGTCAAAATTATTTATGAAGGAGTCGATGCTATAACAGGAGTCGATGTTGTAACAACTGCCGCAGGAGTCGATGTGAGAGCAAATCGATGTAAGAGCAAGTCATTGGGGGAACAATTTGATGTAAGAGCAAGTCGTTGTGGGAACAAGTCGATGTAAGAGCAAGTCGTTGGGTAAACATGTCGATGTAAGATCAAGTAATTGTGGGAGAAAGTCATTGTGAGAGCAAATTGATGTGGGAACAAGTCGATGTAAGAGCAAGTCGTTGTGGGAACTGAAGGATCAAAATGAATGTGTGGAAAAGATCTAGAAGGGGGGGGATGAATAGATCTTAGCCACTTTTGCGGAAGCTTAAGTAATTTGAAAAACTATTTAGAATCAGAGGCAATGTTATCAGTGAAAACTACAGATCTGATTAGATTTGAGTGAATTGAAAAACTTAGATGTGAAGCAAGTTGATTAAGTGAATTAAAAACGGATCCTATGCAAACATCTAGCGGATGAATCAATCAAACCACAGAAGACAAATGCACAAGGATTTTTTAGGTGGTTCGGAAATCACCCAAGTGATTCCTACATCCACCCCTCACAACCCGTGAGGCTTCACTAACACAACTGGGCTACACACCCAAAGGAGCCTAACAACTCCAACACTTCAGAGCATACAACTCACACAACCTCTAGAGCAAGACTACTCTAGAAACACAGAGCAAGACTGCTCAAACCAACCTTGAGCTTGACAACTCAAACTGAGCTCGACGGCTCACAACAACTGAGCACAATGCTCACACTAAAACTTGCTAGACACCAACTTAAGACTAAGATCCTCTAGCAACAGATCTAGTCGAAATTTGAGAACTCTAAAGAGAGTTATGCAGAAGCACTTGCATAATCTCAAAAGATATCTCAGAAGAACAGAAGAAAAGATAAATTGTATTGAAAGGCTTCGTTCTTCAGTGTACTCCCTTGTAGAAGCTTGAATTGGGAAGAAACTTGTGAAGCTTGAAGTCCAAGTCGATACTCTGCAATCTGAGAAGTTGGATCTTCCTCGAATTCTTCACCAAAGAAGTCTTCTACAGGATCTGCCTCCTTGGAATGCTTCAGAGGAGTCTTCAGGAATCAAATTCCAATTCCCACACCTTGAATTGGTGGAAATTGGTCTTCTGGAAGCACTTGGAGAGCAGAGGAAGGAGACACGATCTCTCTTTTGCCGCCAGGAGTTTTCTGGAGGCTCTAAGAGAGTTTTGGGTCACTTCTTGTGTGGAGGCTGGCCAAAAAGACCTTTTATAGCCTTAGGATTCCAAAGATACCCTTTCGGGGTACAAGGGCACGTGTTCCCAGGAAGATTCTGATCGCCCTAGAAGGACACATGGCAAGCGATACAGATAAGTTGGAATCTTGATGGAGTGTGTCGACCTGCCCTGGTGGCTGTGTCGACACACTGAATGAAAGCTGAAGTATGATCTCTGGTAGACCTTTGGTGTCGACACACAACCCAACTGGTGTTGACACACTTGTCTGGAAGTTGACAGCTTGATCTTCTGGAAAGGTGTCCTGTGTCGACACACAACCTTGTTGGTGTCGACACCCTGATAACACCTGAGAAGTGGCCTTCTGTGATATGTCAGGTGTGTCGACCTGATCTGCAATGGTGTCGACCTGCCCTGCTTGATTTTTGAATTGGCCAACTCGTGTCGACACACAATCTGGCTTGTGTCGACACACTTGAGCAAATTTGTCTATTTTCTGCCTTGGGACCTGAGGCCTTGTGTCGACACCATGAGAGGTGTGTCGACACACTTTCATAAAAAAAATTGTTCCTGAAATGTAAAGCACATGTATCATTAGATAAAAGATTTATCATGAATATAAATGATAATTTTGATTTAAAAACATGCTTTTTGACATTGATTTCAGGTATGATAAATTTGACATGTTTCATTTGAATTGCTTTTGAAAACACTTCTTGTCATCATCAAAATAGGAGGGAAATAGTGTAAATAAACACTCAACCCAACAATCCCCCCCTTTTTGATGATGGCAACATTAAATCCATATTTCAATGTGGTTTTGATGAAGTGTGATTTTAAGCAATTTTTGTTATTCAAAATTTTAGTTTTCTTTTTTTTTGTACTTGTCAAAGACTTTTTGAAATTTTCAGTAACAATTGATGGTGCATTTGTGAAACTCAATGTTACTTGAATTGAGATTTTTTATTTTTTTTTTGTACACACAAGTCAAGCAACTTAACAAGTATTCAAACACAAAGATTTTCATTCACAATGACACAACAAGTTTCATTGAGACAAGCAAACAAACATTTCATTCATTTCAATTCAGAAACACATTACATCAGGTTCATTCATTTTTCTCCCAAAACATTACAATGATTTTTCATTCATTCTTTCTTCTCCCCCTTTGACATCATCAAAACAAGATTACATTAAGTAGAAGGTGGAGGAGGAGGAGGAAGAGGAAGGAGGACTGTCTCTATGTCTGACATCCTCTTCTCCATGGAGGCCATGCTAGACTTCATCTGCTCATGGATTGTTGTCAGCTTGGTGTGTGTCGACACATGAAGAGAGTGTGTCGACCTGACCCAGAGTGTGTGTCGACACGGGTCACAATGTGTGTCGACACGGCCTTGATGAAAATTTGAATTTTTTAGAGGAAATTTTTTTTGAGAAATTTGGGGACATCTTTAGAATGATAAGGAATGAAGGAATTATCATTTCAAGGATTTTTAAGGGGCTTAAAAAATTCATTTGTTATATTTTGCAAAAATTCATCACAAATCAAGTTTTTCAAGCAATTTCCCAACAGGATATTAGCATTCCAAGACTTGAGTCAACAAGATGATAAATTGAGGGATATACTGTATCTAACAATCAACCAAAAACTACAATGTTTCTCAATTTTCAAGAATTAAAGATGTCATCTAGACCAAATACAATTGTGTTGAAAGTAAAACACAAACTTAAAGAACAACTTGATGAAGGAAGAGATGATTCTTTCTAAACAAATCTCCAATAATTTTCATATTTTTGTTCTTTTAACAAACTATCAAATGATATAAATCTCTTTCACTCAAGTACTAGTGTTTTTTACACACCATAGTCCCTGGATACTTAAGATTTAGTCATTGTCAAGTCTCAAAGGGGTAAATGATGACCTTTTGACATGAAAATATACGTTTTGTAGACGCCAATATTTCCAGTTACTCAGTCATCATCAAAAAGCATAGCACATTTTTGCTTAGTTTTGAATTTATTTTCGATTTTGATCCCCTTTGAACAGAGTTAGCAATAATGCCTCATGACATACATGGCACTTCATTCATTGTGAAGGTGTGCAGTTTCTCAGTACAGATGCCATTGCTCTGTTGGATTTTACAAGATTTTGGAGAGTTTGTGAGATAGAATTCAAATACATCCAGTTATCAGTTGCAATCAAGGAAATGTTTTAAGTTCAAGGCATAAATTGTTATTTAGTCTAGGAAGAGATCTGAATTTCTGTGGATTGAGAGACATAGTTGAAAGTTGATTAGTAAAAATATAATAAATCACTCAAGGTTCATTTTGTGACTCTAGACTTTAGAATGAGGACATCATGCAAGGAATTGATGAAATGCAAGAAGGGTTTTGAATTTTGCAAAAAGATGACTTGTGAATTCTCTAGCTCCCCCTGAGATGATGATTTCAACCATTTTTCATCAAAATAAAGATATGCAATTTTGAAACAGAAAGAAATTTTCTTCTTGGACAACAAGAACTTCTCCTTAATAATTGCATATTCATTTCTTGGTACTTGGTGGAGATAAGCTCTTACGCATAGTGAAAGTGTCCAGACAAGCCTAACTTGTCCTTCTTCAAATCACCATTTGATATACCAAGTAACTTCAATGCAATAAAAGTTGAAGGATTCATTGCCAAAAGGAAATGGAAGTTAAAACTGTACAAGTTTTGAAATCAGAAAAGAAATTCTCTTTGAACAATAAAAGCTCCCCCTCAACTATTGCATATTAACTTCTTAGTACTTGGCGGAGATATGTTCTCACGCATAGTGAAAGGTTCCAGACAAGTATAACCTGTCCTTCTCCAAGTCACTATTTGATATACCTTGAAGTGTCAACACAATAAGAGTTGGAGAATTTATTGTAAGAAAAAAGAATTAGAATTGAAAGTGAGAGAGATATGAACAATGTGAATGAGGGAAGCAAAGAGCTATGAAATGCAACGAACTCCCCCTTAGACAATGCATAACACTCAACCCAAACCTAGAGAGAAATCAAGAAGGTGGACACTTGCAAAGACCAAGTTCTCTCCTTAAAGATGAAAATCTATTTTCAGGAAGGGGTTTTGTGAATATGTCTGCAATTTGTTTTTCAGTTTCAATGAAGTGGAGTTCAAAAGACTTCTTTGCAACCTCATCTCTCAAGAAATGATGCCTAATGTCAATGTGTTTTGTTCTAGAGTGCTGAATGGGGTTTTTAGAAAGGTTGATTGCACTTGTGTTATCACATAGGATGGGTACACACCCTAAATCTTGGTTATAATAAAGAAGTTGATGTTTCACCCAGAGAATTTGAGTTCCACATCTACCTGCTGCAACATATTCAGCTTCTGCAGTTGACAGAGCAACTGAATGTTGCTTCTTAGAAGCCCAAGAAATAAGGCACCCACCTAGAAATACACACAAGCCACTTGTGCTTTTTCTATATAACTTACACCCAGCATAATCAGCATCACAATAGGCAAACAATTCTAACTTGCAACCAGCAGGATACCAAATTCCTAAGTCATATGTTCCAACAAGATATATAAAAATTCTTTTCACAGCAAGCATATGACTTTCTTTATGATTAGATTGGAATCTAGCACATAAGCACACACAAAACTGAATGTCAGGTCTAGAAGTAGTAAGGTAGAGCAGAGAGCCAATCATACCTCTGTAGGTCTTTGGATCTACTGACTTACCAGATGGGTCTTCTTCTAGCTTAGCATTTATTGCAATGGGTGTGCTTGAGTGTTTAAGGTTCTGAAAGTCAAACCTTTTCAGTAGCTCCTTGACATATTTGGTTTGACTGATGAAGATTCCTTCATTGGTTTGGTTAACCTGCAATCCCAAAAAGAATGTTAAATCTCCCATTAAGCTCATTTCAAATTCATTCTTCATTTGATTTGAAAATTCAGTGCAAAGGCCTTTATTAGTTGATCCAAATATTATGTCATCAACATAAATTTGGACAGTAATTATTTGATTTTTTACTATTTTTGTGAACAATGTTTGATCAACATTACCTCTAGAATATCCTTTTTCAAGTAAAAAGGAACTCAAACGATCATACCAAGCTCTTGGAGCTTGTTTAAGACCATAGAGTGCCTTATTAAGCTTGAAAACATGGTTAGGATATTTTTCATTTTCAAATCCAGGAGGTTGTTCAACAAAAACATTTTCCTTTATATATCCATTTAGAAATGCACTTTTGACATCCATTTGAAAGACTTTGAATTTCATGGAGGATGCAAAAGCAAGGAAAATTCTCACAGCTTCTAGTCTAGCAACAGGGGCATAAGATTCTTCAAAGTCAATTCCAAATTCTTGGTTATACCCCTTTGCAACTAGCCTAGCTTTGTTTCTTATTACTTGACCAGCTTCATTTAATTTATTTCCGAAAACCCATCTAGTGCCAATCACTGTTTGGTCACTAGGTCTAGGCACTAATTCCCACACTTGATTTCTTTCAAATTGATGAAGTTCATCATGCATAGCATTAATCCAATCAGAACTGGATAAGGCTTCATCAATTGACTTGGGTTCAATTTGGGAAATTAGAGCTAGTGAGTCTTCTTCAATGTTTTGCAAAAAGGATGATCTGGTCCTAACTCTATCATTTAAATTGCCAACTACACTGTCTAAAGGGTGATCTCTTAGAAAACGAGGTTCAGAAATTACCTGTTGAGAAGTGCCCACTTCTGGAGCAATATTACCTGAACCATTTGAAGATGGTGAGTTGTTGTTCAGGTTCTCTTCAATGTTGTTAATCTCCTCAACGGTTGGTGAAGAATCCACAATTAGGTCATCCTCTTCATTGTCTTGTCTTTCCCTGCAAGATTTAGAGTCATTAGTGGAAAAGGAATTTTCATCAAAAATAACATGTGGTGATTCTTCAACAGTTTTGGTTTTTAATATGTACACTTTGAAAGCCCTTGACACTTCAGAATAGCCAAGGAAGATAGCTTCCTGACTCTTAGCATCAAACTTATCAAGGTTTTCTTTGTTGTTATTGTGTACAAAACACTTGCACCCAAAAGTTTTGAAATAAGCAACAGTTGGCTTTTTATTTTTCAACAATTCATAGGGGGTTTTTCTGATCTTTGGTCTGACCAAAGCTCCATTTAGGATGTGATTGGCTGTGTTAACAGCTTCAGCCCAGAAGGATTTGGGCAGATTACTTCCTAAGAGCATGGATCTAGCCATTTCCACAAGAGTTCTATTCTTTCTTTCCACAACTCCATTTTGTTCTGGAGTTCTAGGTGAAGAAAACTTGTGAAAGATTTTAAATTCAGCACATAGATCAGAAAAGGATGTGTTATCAAATTCACCCCTATGATCAGTTAAAATGTTTTTAATTTTAAATGGATAAGTTGTTAAGATAGTGGTACAGAAATTCCTGAATTCAAGGCATGCATCACTTTTGTGGGATAGAAAAATAACCCAGGTAAATCTAGTAAAGTCATCAATGATTACAAACCCATATCTCTTGCCACTTAAGCTTAGAACTCCTGTTGGCCCAAAGAGGTCCATGTGAAGAAGTTCTAGTGGCTTAGATGTAAGTACTTCATTGAAGGCTTTAAAGGATTTCCTAGTTTGTTTTCCTTTAGCACAGATCCCACAAATTTGACCTTCAACACTAGAAAAAGATTCAGGAAGACCTTTAACCAGATTCAATCTTAACAACTTATTCAAAGTTCTGAAACTTGCATGGCCAAGTCTTTTGTGCCAAGTCTATGCAATTTCATCTTTATTTGCAACAAAACAAAGATTTTCAGAAAAGTTTTTATTAAGGTTGATCATGTAGACATTGTTTTCTCTTTTTCCAAAGAATTTGATTTTATCAGTTGATGAATCAATTATCTTGCAAAAATCAGATTCAAACACAACTTTGTGACCTTTGTCACATAGTTGGCTGATACTGAGCAAATTATAATCAAGTCCATCAACTAACAAAACATTATCTACTGAGTTTGAAGAAGTTTGACCAACCTTACCAGATCCAATGATCTTTCCTTTATTTTTACCTCTAAAGGTGACTGACCCTCCCTCCTTTTCAATTAGACAGGAAAATTTGGCTCTATCCCCAGTCATGTGTCGTGAACACCCACTATCAAGAAACCAAACATTGGTGTTGGGTGCACGACCTTCCTGCACAAAGATCAATGGAGAGAAGATTTTGGTACCCAAACAGAGTTGGGACCATCAGAATGATTTAACAAAGACATCAAATCCTTTCTCACCCAAATTTGATTTGTTTTAGATTTTTGTTTTGTTACTTTGGTGTTTTCAGCCTTTTTCTGTTTGTTCTTTCCTTTAGGAATGAAAGCACCAAGATCTTTGTTTTTGGTAGGAGGGGAGTTTTTCATTTGAAAATTTGAGTTCAGAGGAGGAGGTGGAATCCATGGATTGTGTTGGTACATCCAGAAATTTGGATAAGGGTATTGAGGATAATACCAACAGGGATTTTCATACCATTGGTTCCAAGGATTAGTCCAATTTTCTTGAAGTGTTGTCTTGGAGATCCAAGGTTTTTCATGGATTATTTCTTTTCCCTTTTTCTTATTTTTCAGATTTTTATTTGAATTTTTGGTTGAGTTGTTTATGGTTTTTGGTGTTGAGCAGGTCGACCTCTCCTGTACTGGTGTCGACACAGCAGCCACAGAAGTCTTCTTCTTGTGGACTAGTGTCGACCTGTCAGGGGACTGTGTCGACCTGATAGTCTTCTTTTGTTTTTGAGTTTTTGATTTGTTTTGAGTTTTGTTTGAGGTTTTGTTTGCTGTTTGTTGGATTTCAGTGTTTTCCAGATTAGGGCCCTTGACAAAATTAATTAGAGGTGCTTTTCCCTTTTTCTCACCAGATTTATATTTTGTTGGTTTCTTTTTGTTGAATCCTAATCCATGAGATGTGGTTGTCATGTTGGATCCTAGCAATGCCTCTAAGTTATCCTTACCTTTTGTGAAGGTTTGGATGACTTCATCCCTTTCTTTTAGCTGGTTTTTAAGAGTTTCATTTTCTTCAATTTTCTGTTGTTTTTCTTGTTTTTCAATTTCTAGCTTTTCAATTAAGTCTTTGAATTCTTGGGAAGCCTTTTGAGAGGCAAGCTTTAAATCATCAATTAAGTTTAGGAGATTTTCTTTTTCTTCAAGCAATTCTGTTACTTCAGATTCCATTTCAATTATTCTTTTGTTTGAAGATTGGTTATGGTAAAGATTTTCAATCTTCTTTTTGATGTGTTTGTTTTCTTTTCTCATTTTAGAGTATTTTTCAACTAGTTCTGCATACACATCCTGCCAATCTTCAACAGTATAATCTTCAAAGGATGTACTTACCTTGCCATCTGAGCTGTTGGCCATGAAGCAGACTTCCTCACTCTCTGAGCTTGAGGACTTCTTCTCTTCTTCTTCCTCACTTGTATCTTCATCAGACCAAGTGGCTACCATGGCCTTTGGCTTCTTATATCTCTGGAATCTCTTGTGCTTTTCCTTCTTGTTCTCAGGACACTCTCCCTTCATGTGTCCTGGCTTGTTGCACCTGTAACAGATAACATTTTCATCAGGTTTATGATTCTTATTGAAATTGGAAGAGGAAGTGTTCTTCTTACCTAAGGGAAATTTCTTTTTCCCAGTCATTTTCCCTTTCCTATATTTCAAAAATTTCCTGAATTGTCTGGTCATGAGGGCAATTCATCCTCATTCGACTCAGATTCTTCAGAACTTGTTTTATCCTGATTTTTATCTTTGTTGCTTGAAGAGGCTTTGAGTGCCATAGGCTTGGTCTTAATGATGTGTTCTTCATTTCTTTTTAAGTTATTTCATATGTCATTAAAGATCCAATCAATTCATCCAAAGAAATTTTGGACAAATCTTTTGAATCTTCAATAACAGTGGCCTTGGTATGCCAAATTGAAGAAAGTGAACGCAAAATTTTTCTTACCAAGTCTGCATCAGTATACTCCTTACCCAAAGCCTTGAGTCCATTGACTATCACCATGAATCTGGCAAACATTTCAGAAATAGATTCATTAGATTTCATCATAAAGAGTTCATATTCTGAAACTAAAATGTTTGCCTTGGTCTCCTTGACCTGAGATGTTCCCTCATAGAGTAATTCGAGTTTATCCCACATCTCTTTGGTAGATTTGCACATTGAGATTCTCGAATACTCCTTGGGATGGACAGCACATTGAATCATGTTCATGGCACTATAATTCAATGTTGCTTTCCTTATTTGTTCCCTAGTCCAGGTATCTTCTTCTCCCTGGTTCTCATAGGGACCCACCTCTACAACTTTCCAGATCTCATAGTTCTGGGCCCTTAGAAACACTTGCATTCTATTCTTCCAATAAGAATAGTCCAAACCATTAAAGAATGGTGGCCTATTTATGGAATGGCCCTCAGCTATGAAACCCTTTGAGTCCATGACACTTAAGTAAATGCACAGAGAAAGACTTAAACAAGCAAGCAAACAAACAAGCAAACAATCAAACACTCAATACTCAGAAACAAAAATTGCTCAGTTCAAATCAGATCGATGTAAACCCGCTCTGATACCAATTGAAGGATCGAAATGAATGTGTGGAAAAGATCTAGAAGGGGGGGGATGAATAGATCTTAGCCACTTTTGCGGAAGCTTAAGTAATTTGAAAAACTATTTAGAATCAGAGGCAATGTTATCAGTGAAAACTACAGATCTGATTAGATTTGAGTGAATTGAAAAACTTAGATGTGAAGCAAGTTGATTAAGTGAATTAAAAACGGATCCTATGCAAACATCTAGCGGATGAATCAATCAAACCACAGAAGACAAATGCACAAGGATTTTTTAGGTGGTTCGGAAATCACCCAAGTGATTCCTACATCCACCCCTCACAACCCGTGAGGCTTCACTAACACAACTGGGCTACACACCCAAAGGAGCCTAACAACTCCAACACTTCAGAGCATACAACTCACACAACCTCTAGAGCAAGACTACTCTAGAAACACAGAGCAAGACTGCTCAAACCAACCTTGAGCTTGACAACTCAAACTGAGCTCGACGGCTCACAACAACTTGAGCACAATGCTCACACTAAAACTTGCTAGACACCAACTTAAGACTAAGATCCTCTAGCAACAGATCTAGTCGAAATTTGAGAACTCTAAAGAGAGTTATGCAGAAGCACTCGCATAATCTCAAAAGATATCTCAGAAGAACAGAAGAAAACATAAATTGTATTGAAAGGCTTCGTTCTTCAGTGTACTCCCTTGTAGAAGCTTGAATTGGGAAGAAACTTGTGAAGCTTGAAGTCCAAGTCGATACTCTGCAATCTGAGAAGTTGGATCTTCCTCGAATTCTTCACCAAAGAAGTCTTCTACAGGATCTGCGTCCTTGGAATGCTTCAGAGGAGTCTTCAGGAATCAAATTCCAATTCCCACACCTTGAATTGGTGGAAATTGGTCTTCTGGAAGCACTTGGAGAGCAGAGGAAGGAGACACGATCTCTCTTTTGCCGCCAGGAGTTTTCTGGAGGCTCTAAGAGAGTTTTGGGTCACTTCTTGTGTGGAGGCTGGCCAAAAAGACCTTTTATAGCCTTAGGATTCCAAAGATACCCTTTTGGGGTACAAGGGCATGCGTTCCCAGGAAGATTCTGATCGCCCTAGAAGGACACGTGGCAAGCGATACAGATAAGTTGGAATCTTGATGGAGTGTGTCGACCTGCCCTGGTGGCTGTGTCGACACACTGAATGAAGCTGAAGCATGATCTCTGGTAGACCTTTGGTGTCGACACACAACCCAATTAGGTGTCGACACACTTGTCTGGAAGTTGACAGCTTGATCTTCTGGAAAGGTGTCCTGTGTCGACACACAACCTTGTTGGTGTCGACACCCTGATAACACCTGAGAAGTGGCCTTCTGTGATATGTCAGGTGTGTCGACCTGATCTGCAATGGCGTCGACCTGCCCTGCTTGATTTTTGAATTGGCCAACTCGTGTCGACACACAATCAGGCTTGTGTCGACACACTTGAGCAAATTTGTCTATTTTTTGCCTTGGGACCTGAGGCCTTGTGTCGACACCATGAGAGGTGTGTCGACACACTTTCATAAAAAAAATTGTTCCTGAAATGTAAAGCACATGTATCATTAGATAAAAGATTTATCATGAATATAAATGATAACTTTGATTTAAAAACATGCTTTTTGACATTGATTTCAGGTATGATAAATTGACATGTTTCATTTGAATTGCTTTTGAAAACACTTCTTGTCATCATCAAAATAGGAGGGAAATAGTGTAAATAAACACTCAACCCAACAGGAACAAGTCGTTGTGAGAGCAAATTGATGTGGGAACAAGTCGATGTAAGAGCAAGTCGTTGTGAGAGCAAGTCGATGTGGGATCGATTTTGACCTGAATCGATGTGAGATCGATCACGACCCGAATCGATGTGGGATCGATTATGTCCCGAATCGATGTGAGATCGATCACAACCCAAATCGATGTGGGATCGATTATGACCCGAATCGATGTGAGATCAGTTACGACCCGAATCAATGTGGGATCGGTTATGACCCGAATCGTTGTGGGATCGGTTACGACCCTCCAAAACCCAGAAAAATACTTCAATCATTCATGACAGACTTAGAACTCGAAATATAGGAATCTTTGGACAAAACTCTAAACATGAAAAGTGTCGAGGACAACAAGTAGAAGAGAACGATGGTTTTGGTTTGACTCAACTTGGCCTCGATTTGCATGCAACATAATAAGAACTCATGAAGCCTTAATCTTGCACGACTCTTGGAAGACACTTATATCTCAACAACGAGGGCTCCTGGGACAAAACTATGAACATGAAACTTGTTGGGTATGAGGAGAAGAAGAGAATTATGGTAATGTTTTCACAAAATTTGGCCTCGGGATGCATGAGAACAACATGAACATAAGCGGCTTCAATATGCATGACTTCGGGAAACACTTAATACACCATGCACACTCGAAAAAACTTCGGGAAAACAGATGCATATGGAAGCAGACTCGATGATTTGTAACATGGTTTAGGAGTCATTCATGTTTGGCCCGAGATAACCTACCTTTGGTCAATTCTAATTATGATCTCCTGTAGGGCGATGCAGAATGACCACATGGAAAAAGGCTTCAGTTGTGGGCCATCTCTTCTTCCTCCGGTGCTCTAGCCGTCCATCACACGACCCCCAGTAATGATAAACTCACCCCAAGGGTCTTTGGAAGAGTATTTATAGTGTTAAGGTAGTTTTTGGAGTTCTGACATGTATAGGAAAGAACGATTGCGTCCTTAGGTTGGCCTTTCCAGGTTTTGATGATTCTCATCCCCAAAAGAGTGTATTGGCCATTAAGAAACTCTCTAGTATGGTTAGGCATGAATTTGGGTTGCCATGTAAGGCTACATGCCTTGGGATTTGCCCTAACTACTTCATCCTATTTTCTACTCAGTTAGGGTTACGATTTTTCTGGTGTATTTTCATGCTTGGTTTTATTCTTGGGCCAGAAATTGTCCATTGACCCAAATCGGATAATGGGTTATTGATACTTGTTGTTTGAAGTCCCCCATCATTTTATTTGATTTATGGTCACATTATATGTTCATGATATTGGTTTTCATTTTTTTTGATAGTATGGAATTTACAAATTTCCATTTATTTCTAATTTTTAATTTACTAACTTTTTCGAGGTGTTACATCCCGTTTTGAGCGCATCTATACCGCACTTCTCCAACAATGGTATATCTTGATGTGGCCCTACATATGGCTCTCCTATCTTCAGATTCAACTTCTTCAAGGAAGGTACCATCGTTGCAATATTGTCCAATCTCATGGTACCATGGCCTCTCTTCTTCCATTACCTCTCCTAGATCCATGAGCATAACTTCCTTCTCTTCTTCTCTCTCTGCCTTCACAATTAACGAGTTCCTGAGGTTGTCGAACAAAGGATCTTGAGTGGATGGTACTTCTAGCCTATGGACAATGATAGTCTCAGCACTTTGGCTGAGAGGAAAGGAGAGGGATGAGGCCAAAGATGCTAAGGCATCGGCCAAGATATTCTGAGAGCGAGGAGTGTGAATGTAGATGAGTTTATTGAATTGCTTAGCTAGATGTGTGACCAAGTCTTGTTAAGGCTTGAGTTTAGGGTCACGAGTGCGGTAAGTAGAAAGGACCTACTGAAGACCGAGCTGGGAGTCTCCTATGATCTTGAGCTGACGTGCGACTAGGAGATAGGCACGTTTGACACTGGCTAGGAGAGCCTCATACTTAGAGATGTTGTTTGTGGCAGGGAACTAGGGTTGATATGCCAAGGGAATGGTGATTCCTTCTGGGTGAGCAGAACAACACCTACGTTCCGTTCCCTAAAATTCACAGCTCCATCGTGAGAGATGAGTGATAGGTTTTCATTCGGAAATTCTTCTTGGACCATGTCACTATGAGGAAGGGGAAGGTGAGCAAGGTGCTCGGCAATGGCATACCCCTTTATAGCCTTCTGAACCACAAAGGTGATGTCCAACTGAGACACGAAGCTTTGCCAAAGTGCCAACCTGTCGGCGAGGATTGGCTTATCTAGGAGGTATCTGATGGGATCCATCCTAGAAATGAAACTCACTTGATGAGCTAGGAAGTAGTGCTTTAGTTTCTGCGCTACTCACACTAGCGCTGCACATGTTTTCTCTATACTGGTGAGCTTGAGTTCGGCAGGATTGAAAAGCCTAGACAAATAATAAATTGCTCTTTCTTTGCCAATTTCATCATGTTGTGCAAGGACAACTCCTAGGGAGTCCTCAATAGTTGACAGATATAGGAACAGGGGTTTCCCTAGGACAGGGGCCTGTAGCACGAGTGGATTCATTAGATAGCTCTTGAGCTCATCGAAGGCTTCATATCATTTCGTATTCCATTTGAATTTTACCCCTCCTTTTAAAAGTTCATTGAAGGGACGACATCTTTGAGAATGTCGAAAATAAAACTCCTTATGAACTGTAGTCTATCAATCAATCCTCGATATTCAAATATATTCTTAGGAGGAAGCATCTCACCTATTACCTCGGCCTTGTTTGGGTCTATTTGAATCCCCCGCTTGCTAACTCTAAACCCTAACAGCTTACCTGAGGAAACCCTAAATACGCACTTCTTCAGACTCATTTTCAATTGATAATCACGTGCACGTTGAAACACTTCGGGAAGTATGGAGGAGTGTTCTTTTCTAGTCCGAGATTTCACCACAATGTCATGCACGTAAACCTCAACATGAATGTAAATCATATCATGGAAGATTGCTAACATTGCCCTTTGATAAGTGGCGCCAGCATTCTTTAATCCAAATGCCATAACCACATAGTAATAAGTTCCCCAGGGCATGGTGAAGGATGCTTTCTCTTGGTCGTCCAAGGCTAAACGAATTTGATTATAGACTGAATAAACATCCATAAATGAAAGAGTTTCGAACCCAGTGGTGTTATCAATTAGGACATCTAAATGAGGTAATGGGAAATCATCTTTAGGACATGCTCTATTTAAGTCTGAGAAGTCAATACAAATTTGTACTCTTCCATCCTTTTTCATTATCGTGACTATGTTGGCCACCCATAGGGGATAGAGTATTACACGTATGAACTTAGCTTTGTGTTGTTTGTCAATCTCCTCTTTCATCTTCAATACAATATGAGGGTGGAATCGTCTCAATTTCTGTTTAACGGCTATTGCCCGTGGCTTCAAGATCAACCTGTGTTCCACTAATGTAGGGTCAACGTCGGGCATGTCATCATATGACTAGGCAAATGACTCTTTGTACTCCCTCAGCATCTCTATAAGCTCTTCTTCTTCCTTAGGAGGGAGACTGGAAGCTATGGCTAGAAGCCTAGGTTCTTCATCCATCCCAATGTTTACCTCCTTGGTAGGTTCATCCACTGCTGATATGGATTCATCAAATTACCTCATGCCACTAGCATACATTTCGGCAGCGTCCTCTACTTCACCGTCCTCTTCATCCACTAGGTCCTCATCATTCAAGATTTCATAAATTCCAAATCCGACGTCTAGCCTCTTCTCTTCATGCTAAGCTTCTATGTTTAGACTGACCGCTCCCTAGACGAACTCTTCGACAGCTAGAATAGTGCCACACCTTTGATCCAGATATACCAGATATATATGGGGTATGACACTACCCTTGCTCTTCCTAGACGGGGACAGGGACTTACTAGATTCTACCCTTGAACCTAAACTAGAATTAAAACCTATGCGACACTCTGGGGGAGAGTGCAGAGGCTTATTAGATGGGTAAGAAGAGGATGCGGCACAGCCGCAGGGGCCTCCGATGGGTCTGGAGGTAGAGGAAAGCCACCCAAGCTCAGGGCGCAAACAATGAAGTTGTGGTGCAAGAGAACAGAAGGCCCCTCACCCAGGGAGTCCATTGTGATCACGTGCATCGGAAACAGGGACGGCCGCTCTAGCTAGAAGTGAAGGAGAAGGGAAAAGGTGGGGATCGCTGCCGAGGAAGGGGAGGTGAATGAGTGACAGGGATCGCCGTCAGAAGTGGGAAGCATGGAGACGGGGATCGCCATCTGAAAGTTGAATGTAGATGGGTGACGGGGATCGCCGTCAAATGGAAAGGATGGGGATCACCGTCGGGGAGGTGAATGCAGCTAGGTGATAGGGATCGTTGTCGAGATTAGTGCGAGGGGGAGTGAAGACAGGGATCGCTGTCCTAAGAAGAAGAAGGGAAGGATGGGAATCTCTGTCTGAAGAAGGAGAGGGGAAAGACAGGGATCGCCGTCCGAAGAAGGAGAGGGAAAGATGGGGATCACCGTTCGTATAAGGATAGGGGAAAGACGAGGATCGCCTTCTGAAGAAGGAGAGAGGAAAGATGGTGATCGCCTTCCGATCATTGGGGGGACTGAGGAAAGAGTAGAAAGTTTTTTTTTGTTTTGAATAAGTAAATCATATTAAACTAAGGAAGGAGACACACTACCCTCCATTTGAAGGCATGAGGAGAAAGAGAAAATCGTGTTGTTGAAAGAAAGGACGAAGTGGGGTAAGGGAGTGGTTAACGCCTCGAGAGCATCAGACAAGAGTTGGCAGACAAGGGGAGGTAAACAAGGGATGAAAGAGAACTTAGAAACAACAATTGAAAACACAGAATGTTTAGGGGGCCAGTAATACCTTGGCCTGAGCTTATCTACAATGTTTTTGTCTTCATATAACTGATCCGATTCTTTAATATCTTCATCGTTCCTAAGCAACTGTCGCTTGGAGGTGATTGCTGATGGGAGTTCCACCAATTCTGCCACTGTTGGGGCTAAGTGAGATCGCCATCCCAATACAAGTGACTGAATGCTATTGTGATGTCTTCCATATTAAACCACCTGTACCATTCTACTTCTGGATCATCAGTTTTCTTCCTTTTATTGGGCCGTGGGCCTCCAAGGCCTGATATGTGAGCATTGGTGTCATGTGATGGGCAAAATGACGTCCATGGACATTGTAATCGGTGAGGTTTGCTCCCACCACAATAGTGTCATACCCTAGCTGTACAGGTCCTCTGACAAAATAACAATATAATGACTCGGTGAGTGGTTGCCGATCTAGCTTCAGGGTGGAGGAGAAGGTTGTCCATAGCCGGATTTCTTCTTTGTACCCGAGGCCGTGTCTTGTGACTTGTTCGGAGGTGATGACGACCTAAGTCCTCCCTTGGATATGAGCTCTGAGCCCCTTTCTTGGCCGGTAACCGATTTTGAACATGATGTTCTAGCCCTTTTGTGTCTGATGGTGTTGCCCTTTTGGCAGTCGCCACTGATGGAGATACTATTTGGAGACTAGAAGAGAAAGTATAGGTCCAGGGGAAATTTACATCAAGTACAAATATAATAGGCTTGTTGGAGGGACAGACAGCTGGCACGATCATCTCAATAGCTTCAACCGTGTGAGTGGTAGTCTCACTCTTGACTTTGACAATTCATCCTTGGAATGGGAATTTAAAGCACTGATGGGCCGTAGAGGGGACTACCCTTAGTGCTCAATCCATGGGTGGCCCAAAATAACATTAAAAGTTAGATAAATGTCAAGCACATAAAAGACTACGGTCATCACGAGTGGTCCCAATTCTTCTTGCACAGAGATTACACCAGGGTAGGCCCATCTATAGTTGTCATAAACTGGAATAGTGGTAGGAGTTGGCTGCAAGCAACGCTCAGGTATGTTGCATGACCAGAGAGGGCTGATAGGGCACACATTTATTGATGCTCCATTGTCAACTAGGGCGGCATCAATGGCCATTTTGTTTATTGTCAATGTTATGCATAGAGGCATTTTCCTTGCCACAGGAGGAGCTAGCTCGCTATCTAAAAAAGTAATTGTTGGCCCCCTGGTCACAATTGATAGAACCAATGGCAATGTCTCTGGGTTCATGTCCTCACTGACCATGACCCTTTGTAGAAAAGTCCTTAAAGCATCCTGATGGGTCTGGGACCTCTTAATCAATTCATAGATGGAGATTTTGGCAGGAGTCTTATCCAAATGCTTCAGAATATCATATTAGGTGCCTGGGACCGGATCTACCTCTTCGATGTCCTACTCTTGTTTTTGATTGTTGGGGTTGGAGTTGTGGGTTGGTTGACCCGACATAGACACAGATGCATTGGGATACATTTGGTGAAATATTCGCCTGCTCCGGAGGGTGAGGTTGTGTTGTAATGGAGGTGGGGTGGTGCTAAGAATGGATTAGTTGGCTATTATTGGCGTTGGCAAGGGAGAAGATGGGATGTTAATTGGTGATGGACTAATGGGTGGTATGATGGGGGTGATGTATAGTGGTGACGTAATTGTAGCATTGGTGGGTGTGGTGAAGGTAATGGTGGTATGGGAAATAGCTAATAATTGACCAACTTCATATTCATCATCGTAGGCCCAAGCGACGGCTGGTGGTGAATGTTGGACAATTGCGTTAACATGAGCGGGTGGTGAAGGTGGGGGAGCAGGTTGAGGATTCGGAGTGAGCTGGTGTTGCGGCATAGGATTTTGGACTATGCTGAGATCATGAGCCGATTTCTGGGGTTGCTAGAACTGCTGCTACTATTGTGGTGGCTGCTGTCACCTTTGCTGCTGCTATTGTTGTCTCTTCCCCTATTGATCCATCAAGGTCTATATTAACCTCTTCATTTCTGCCCAATCAATTAGCTACTGCTCATGGAGATCATATATCATGTCCCTGAATTGAAAGTAGTCTTATACATTGTGCCTTGGATAGCGGTGATATATGCAATACTTGGTTTGGTCTGCTGCCATGTTCCAGTTTGCCTTTTCCAGAAGTAATCTAAGGGCATTGAGAGACATGAGGGCTGCAAAGATGTCAGATAGACTCTCGGGGAGAGGAGGGTAGTGAGCACTATTGGGACCATTGGGATTTCTAGGATCACAGCCATTCTGAGGTGGAGGGACTTGGTTATACTGGCGTTGCTCCTACAAAGGGTTTTGAGCTTGAGGAGGAGGTGGCCTATTGTTCCAAGGTTGTTGAGGAGGTTGGTTGTAAGGTGGTATACCTACTGGGCCTTGAGGGTGATTGGCTGCACCTACTTGCTCATTAGTTTGCATCCCTTCGGTGATGGCACCTTGTGGTTTCTTGGGGTAGTGAGACTTTGGAGTCTCGAACATGGAGTGGATAGGTGAGTCCTTGAGTTGGGTTTGAATGAAACGGGCTCAGCTATAAAGTTGATGCATGGTGGTTATATCATTCATGGCCAAGATGGATTGCTAGGTAGGTGTAGCATTGGCAATCAAAATGATGACCTTCTCCTCCTCTGTCATGGGGCAGCGGACCTTTGCAGCTAGAGCACGCCACCGATCAGCGGACCTTGTGTGGAGTAGATTCATATACAAAATCTTTGAGATGTACATAGGGGTCTCCTACCTCAGAGTATCGTCTATAGGCGGGGAGCTCTGATTGCGGTGGAACTAGGAGATGCTGGAATGACGAGAGTGGGATGTCGGAAACCTTCCGGGGGTCTAGTTTCCATAGAAGATCATGCAGCTGCCTTTTCATAGACGTCCACTCCGCAAGGATATCCGAGGGGGACGAGATGTGATGAGCGGGGACAAGGGAGCGTGACTGCTCGAAATAATACGACCTCTCACGGGGAAGAGCATTGTGTTCAGCCTAATAATATGAGGAAGTTGGGGGAGATTCATGCCGAACCTCCCATGCCAGAATGTAGCTGGGCTCAGAGAAGTGAATGGCATGCGAACGAAGGGGACTGGGATCATCCACGGTAGAGGGTACATGTGGGGCAAAGGCAACAAGCGCAGAGGAAGCCGCCTGTTGAACAGAGACATGAGAGGGCAGAGACAGGGGGTACTTGCCTTTGGAAGCAGTCAGAAATTCTCGAACTTGGGTTGACTCCAATGGGGAATCAGTTGACTGAATTAGGCATGCGGGTCATCCGCCCCAGAAGGAGAAGGGGGGTGAGACCGATCGTCGACTATGGTAGGGGGCTGGATCTGCCCTATGAGGGTGGCAGTAGAAGGTTGGGACATGTCCTCCAGAAGCAAAATGGGCAGAGAATCACTAGTAAGGACACAAAAATGGTTCATGCCGAAAGGAGGATTATGATATAATATAGTACTTTGGAGAGACTGACTTGATAAACCTAAACAATGATGCATGCACTACCCCTAAACAATTAGGGGAGATAATAAGACCACAAACAAGCCCTAGACTATAACACACAAGAATGGATGATGAGATAAGGGGGGAGTATATCAAACAAACACCCAAGTTGACATGATTAGCATTAGGATTTTAGGGTTTATACTTAGCCTTTAGTGGATTAATTAATTAGAATTGCACTGGGCCAAATAGGAACCCTATTAGGCATGTACTTGAGTACTCTGGTGTAACAAAGGTGGAAATACACAACTGACACGTAGATGACCTGAACTAGGGGGCGAGGGGTAGAACCTGTCTAGCAACTGCAATGTGCGTACGGCCATGGGGACTTACGGAGGCCCTGGATAGCAGGCCCTGGTCAGCCCATGAGTGCTCATAGGTGAGAGGGTCTCCACTAGCAAGGAGGAGTCCTCGCTACATGAAAATAGTGTATGCATGATCCTATGTGCACCAGGGTTCATGCAAATTCTATCCTAAACTAACAAACAGTAACTGATAGGTCTCTGCTTAAGTTGCGACAATCGGGTCCATCGCGACCTTATCGTGACCGAGGGACTAGTCGCGATAACCTCGGGTTGCAGAAACCCACAACTACACACAAATAGTGGACAAATAGACTAACCAAGGCGCAATACAACATGGAAGAAGGTAAACAGAAGATGAAGACTCCCTAGAGAAGCAAAAACTAATGCATGGATTGGAAAATAGTAATAAACAATGTGCACATGTTGTTGCGTCCTCTATCTCCGCCGCGACGATGTCGCGGCAACCCGATGTGTCGCGATAGCACCCAAAAATAGACTGGGAAAATAAAAGGAAAACCCAAGCCCTTGCAGGATTCTAGCACAAGGAATCACTAGTGTACTTGATATAGCAGCATAGAGATGACATAAGAAAGCTTTTAGAAGAAGATCAAGATGGAGGACAGGGGGGAGAATGTGTAACTGAAGTCGCGTCTGCCATCATGGACGCGATAAGGTTGCGACCACACGATATGTCACGATAATAAAAAAGGATAGAAATACACTAAAACGTAGAGGCAACCCTAACAGGATTCTATTAAACAATTAAACATACAAAGATGGCAGGTAAACAACCAAGAAGGACGAGGCTAGTAGTGAATGTCCCACCGTGATTGCCAAAAGGTGTAATCATGAGGTTGCGCGCCTCTCGAAACACACAATATGATAATTTTCATGACATGATATATGGATTGTGATCGCCACCTAACATGTTGCCCTAACATACAAGTGAAGATGAAAGGCTAACACACTAGGAAATGGAGATGAGAACGATCACTTAATGATAGGGGTGAACATCTTCCGGTTCGGTTCAGTTCACCCCATTTTTTGGGTGAACCAAAACCAAACCGAAATTAAGTTCAAACAAAACCAAACCAAACAGGTTTGGTTTGAACCGAAAAAAAAAAAAAACACATATAAAGGCTCAGACATCGGACATGAGTATCGAACTCAGGTCTGCCCCAGGAATTGGGAGGCGCTAGCCAACTGGGCTATGCATTCCCTTGTGATATATATTAATAATTAAATATATTTAATATAAATTTAGTTCATTCGGATTTCCAATAGGAACCAAACTAAACCATGGGACCTCTCAACCCGAACCGAACTACTCGGTTCAGTTCGGTTCAGTTTTTTTGGTTGGACCATTTTATGAACAGCCCTACTTAATGATGTCACGATGAGAGGACCTGTCGCGATATGAAGCCTGACGCGACGCTTGAATAGGTCGCGATACTGCTGTCGTGACAGAGGAGTTTGACGCCTTCTCAACAGTGTGGGAGATGATAGGGGGGACCTTCTTCCTGTCCTCCATCCAACTAGAGAACAAGAGTCCTTTGTCTGATCTTGCCTTAGTACCTTCCAAAACAACGAGCCACAAGAAAGAAACCTTGTTAGACCATATTTAAGTGAAGTACCTATTCAAAATGAAAAGAAAAGAATGAAACATGGAGGGAACGAACCTGGGTGGTGTTTTGAAGCCCCTTGGGTTGTATGAAATGTGGGAAGGAGGATATGCTTCTATTTAAAATGAAAGTAACAACATGAATGAAAGGAAAATGCGAAGGAGAGAAGGCCCCTAAAGGGGTGACTCCATGGCTGTAGATATTGCTCTTTGGTCGCGAAATAGCTTCAGAAGATGGTGGAAATCGCCTCCTTAGCTACCAAGCTCCTTACATGAAGGAAGAAGTGTGACTTTGTGAAGAGGATAATGAGAAAATGGGAGGAAATGGAAGAACTACAAGCTAAGAGGGAACTCTGGGGAGATTTGGGCAGCACTTTGTGGTAGCTAGGGGTCCTCTCCTCCTTCCAAAAGAGTAGGGTCACTTATATAGAGAGGAGAGAGATTATCCCATCCATAAGTTATGATGGCCCATGAAAATAATAAAAACTCAAGTAAATCTGCATGGGAAGAGTCTTAGGAGGGTTCCAAGGGGAGATAGAACCTCAAATTGTGGCTGGGGGGTTGGGGGGTTGTTGTGGATGAGGTTAGACCCCAATGGAGGATAAAGGGGAGGTGGTTGCGGAGCCAGCGCATGCAGACCAGGTTGCGACAGGTCGTAGTGACGCGACAAGGATTGTCGCGACGGCCAAGGTGGTCACGACAATGAAGGTACGTGAATGGATTTGCATGGCTTGTCACGATGGCGAAAGTGGACATGAACTTAAAGCTAACGCGATGCCACGACCCATTGCATTAATGATAACCGATTATATTGGAATTTTAACAGATTATTTGGGAAATATAATCGATTATTTAGGAATTCTAATCAGTTAATTAGTATGATCGCGACCCCTAAGGCTGTCTCATTAATGTTTGAGGATTGAAACCCTAAGTCAAGGACTCTTGAAATGAGAATTGGACGAGATAAGCTAAGAATTCGGCTTTAATGGGCTCAAGACGTGGCTAACAAATGGGCTTATAATGTATGACCAACTTGGGGCTTATTAAGGGAACAAGAAATATGGTTTGACTTATGGGTCAGAATCGAGTGTCTAGAATGGGGAGTCTCACATATATATTTATAGAGAGGAGGGATCAGTCCCAATGGACCTGAAGAGGGTCCCACCCATAATAGGATCCTAATGGACACCTAATGGGTTAAGCCCATGAGTATATTCCTTTACTTGGGCTGGATGGTGTGTTTATATTGTGTAGCCCAATACAAGTGGACCACAATATTGGGTAAAACCCAACATTCTCCCACTTAGTCCAATTTGTCACAACTACATCAAATCTTCCTTTGAAAACATACATATAATATAGACTGATATAGTATTAAAAGGAGTCTTGAAGATTTGATGTCTTGGGCTTGCACCGGAAGGGAAAAAACACGGTACATACACATATGATTAAAACCAAAACCACACACCACTCCAATTATTGGAACTTGAAGTGTTCAAATATAGTAAATCAAATGACATGGGTCATGGCGGTAAATGCATTCAAATCACACACCACCTTCCATGTACCATAATGCCACCAACTCACTACAACTGAACATCAAACTTTAAATTATAGATAAACTCAAACATAATGTTTATCTACTGGTCACCACTTAAGCATGCATTATGCCAACCCATAGACAACATGTATACACAAATAAATGGAATAGGTAGAATATAATAGAAGAATCATGACATTAATGTGATTACAAATAACAACATAATGTCAACTGAAACTGTCAGAACATATCGAGAGAGCTTACAAGACCCATCCAAATCATATGACTACAAAAGACGCTAGTAGGTAGTCCTTTAGTGAGAAAGTCAGCAATCATAAGTTCTCTCTCAATATGTTCTTTACATACTTCATGATTCCTCACTCTGTCTCTAAGAGGAAAATACTTTATATCCAAGGATCTACCACCCTTGGATGCTTTATTATTCTTAGAGAAGAAAACTATAGCTGAATTGTCACAGTAAATCTTGATAGGCCTAAAGATGAAATCTATAAATGGTAGACGTGTGAGCAAATTCCACAACTAAATTTCCTGACCACTAGTCTCAAAATAAGCAATAAACTTAGCTGCCATAATGGAAGTCATTGTAACACTCTGCTTTTCACTGCACCAGGTGATGTCTTCCCCTACCAAGAGGAACACATAGCCCGACATGGACTTTCACGTGTGAAGGCAACTACCAAAATCAGCATTAGAATATGTAACGACCTCCAGCTGATCTGACCTTCTATATGTCAACATATAATCCATTGTGCCTTTCAAATAACGCATGACTTTCTTGGCAGCCTTCTAGTGATCTATGCCTGGGTCACTCTGATATCTACTGAGCATACCCACAGAAAAAGCTATATCTGGACGTGTACAAGTCTGAAGGTACATCAGACTCCCAACGGCTGAAGCATAAGGAATAGATTCCATTTACTTCCTTTCTAAGTAATTCTCTGGACAATGTAATTTACTGAATTTATTACCTTTAAAAATGGGTACTTTATCGGGTGCACAAGATTGCATGTTAAATCATTCTAAGACCTTTGAGATATAAGACCTTGAGGAAAGACCTAAAGTGTCTGATGGTCTATCCCTTGTGATCTCAATCCCCAACACATATTTAGCTTCACCTAAATCATTCATCTCAAAGTTTTCAGAAAGAAAAGCCTTTGTTTCATGTAATAAACCAAGATCACTACTGGCAAGCATGATGTCATCTACATATAAAAGCAAGATAAAGAACTTACTCCCACTGACCTTTAGGTATAAACATTCATCAATAATGTTTTCCTTAAACCTAGATGATAGTATGATCTTACTAAACTTAATGAACCATTGACGGAAGGCTTGCTTAAGTCCATAGATGGATTTCTTTAATTTGCATACCAAGTGTTCATTCCCTTCAACATGAAACTTGTGAGGTTGTTCCATATAAACTTCTTTATCTAGGTCCCTATTAAGAAATGTCATTTTCACATCCATTTGGTGCAACTCTAAATTAAAATGAGCTACTAAAGTCATGACTATCCTAAAAGAGAGCTTCTTAGAAACAGGAGAGAAGGTCTCATCATAGTCAATACCTTCTCTTTGAGTGAAACTCTTAGCCACCAATCTGGACTTATATCGCTCAACTTTACCTTTAGAGTCCACTTTAGTTTTGAATATCTATTTGCATCTAATAAGTTTAGACCTTTTGGTAAGTTGACGAGTTCCCAGACTTGATTTTTTGCCATTGAGTTAAGCTCTTCCTTCATGGATTCAAACCAATATGTGGATTTTTCACTCTCCAGGGCTTGTGAAAACGTCATTGGATCATCAATATCACCCCTATCTAAAGCATCTTCCTGTAGGTACACCAAAAACTCATCAGATATGGTAGATTTCTTGACTCTCTGAGATCGACGTATTGTTGGCCCCTGATCCAATTGAGGAGGTGCACTACAAGAAAAAATGGGTTTAGAGACTGACAATTTTGGACCCAATTCGGTCACTAAATGATTCAGTGACAGAATATTGACCGAATAGGAACTGAAATTGTTGGTGAATTTTTTTTGTCAAAATTCTGCGACCGAAAAATTTTGGACACTAATCAGTTGCTGATAGGGACCCATTAGTGACCGAATTGTTTCGGTCGTTCACTATTTCAGTCACTATTCTAGTGATCAAAATAGTGACTGATTGTATTGGTCTCTAATAGTGAGTGAACTAATTCGGTCACTATTTCAATCACTATTTTAGTGGCCGGAATAATGACTGAGTATTTCGGTCGCTGATAGCGGCCAAAAAAATTCAGTCACTAATCGGTCTCTATTTTTTTAATTAAAATTTTAAATATATATATATATATATATATATATTAAGAAAATAACGTGTGCATATAATAAAAATAAAAATTATAATGTGACAAATGTCAACAATAATAAAATGTCCATAAAATGCCAACAATAATAAAACATAAAATGTCCACAACAATACATAAAATGATCATAACAATGAAAAAAAAAATCATGAATCCTCGTCTTCATCCTCATCTCCTCCGACGCCACCCAATGAAGGAACGTACAATAGATATATATAACAATAATAAGTTAAAATTAAATACTACTATAAGCAATAAATTATTTAAATTTTTAGATTTTATTCACTCACTTTTAAACTAAATTAACTAGTTTAATGTCAATTCGAGCGTCGAGCTCAAACCGGGAGTCCGAATTGAACTCCGTCAGTTTCCACAAGTTACACACATTGCTCCGACTGTGCTGCAACAAACTGAAGGTCGATCGGATTAGTATTTCTAATTTTGGACACCAAAACCTAGCTAAGTTCTTCCTTTTTAAACAAAACAAAACAAAACTAACTTTCTTAAGGTGAATTTGAGCGCCGAGCTCAAACCAGGAGTCCGAATTAAACTCTGTCGGTTTTTAGAAGTCACAATCATCGCCCTGGCCATACTGAAAAAACGTGGAGGTCAATCGGATTAGTATTTCTAATTTTGGACCCCCAAACCTATGTTCTTCATTTTTAAAGTAAATTAACTTGCTTAAGGTGAATTTGAGTGTCGAGCTCAAACTAGGAGTCTGAATTGAACTTCGTCAGTTTCGACAAGTCACAATCATTACCATGGTCGTGTTGGACAAAACCAGAGGTCAATCGGATTATTATTTCTAACTTTGGACCGCTAAACCTAAGTTCTTCATTTTTAAACTAAACTAACTTGCTTAATGTGAATTTGAGCATCGAGCTCGAACCGGGAGTCCGAATTGAAGTCCGTCAGTTTCCAAAAGTCACACATATCACCTCGACCGAGCTGGAACAAACCGGAGGTTGATCGAATTAGTATTTCGAATTTTGGACCCCCAAACCTAGCTAAGTTATTCCTTTTTAAGCAAAACTAAACTAAACTAACTTGCTTAAGTTGAATTTGAGCGCCGAGCTGAAACTGGGAGTCCGAATCGAACTCCATCGGTTTCCACAAGTCACAAGCATCGCCCTCGCCGTGCTAAAAAAAATTGGAGGCCAATGAAATTGGTATTTCTTATTTTGGATCCGCAAACCTAAGTTCATTTTAAAACTAAACTAACTAGCTTAAGGTGAATTTCAACGTCGAGCTCAAACCGGGAGTCCGAATTGAACTTCGTCAGTTTCCACAAGTCACAATCATCGCCCTAGCCGTGTTGCGAAAACCTAGAGGCCATTCGGATTAGTATTTATCATTTTGGATCCCCAAACATAAGTTCATCATTTTAAATCTAAACTAACTTGTTTAAGGTGAATTTGAGCGCCGAGCTCAAATCGAGAGTCCGAATTGAACTCTGTTACTTTCGAAAAGTCAAAATAATCACCCTGGCTGCGATGGAAAAATTGAAGACCAATCAGATTAGTATTTCTAATTTTTGACCACCAAACCTAAGTTTTTTATTTTTAAACTAAACTAACTTGCTTAATGTGAATTTGAGCGTCGAGCTCAAATTGAGAGTCTAAATTGAACTCCGTTAGTTTCTACAAGTCACACTCATCACCCCGATCGTGCTGGAACAAACCGAAGACCGATCAGATTATTATTTCTAATTTTGGACACCTAAACCTAAGTTTTTAATTTTTAAACTAACTAACTTGCTTAATGTGAATCTGAGCATCAAGCTCAAATCGGGAGTCCGAATTGAACTCCTCCAGTTTCAACAAGTCACACTCATTGCCTTGACCGTGCTAGAACAAACCGAAGGCCGATCGGATTAGTATTTATAATTTTGGACCCCCAAACATACCTAAGTTCTTCCTTTTTAAACAAAACAAAATAAAACTAACTTTCTTAAAGTGAATTTGAGCGTCGAGTTCAAACTGGGAGTCCGAATTGAACTCCGTCGGTTTCCACAAGTCCCAATCATCGCCTTGGCCATGATGGAAAAAACCAGAGACCAATCGGATTAGTTTTTCTAATTATGGACCCTCAAACCTAAGTTCTTCATTTTTAAGTAAACTAACTTTCTTATGGGATTTGAGCACTGAGCTCAAACTGGGAGTCCGAATTGAACTCCGTCGGTTTCCACAAGTCACAATGATCGCCTTCGCCGTCGTGGAAAAAACCAAAGGCTAATCGGATTAGTATAACTAATTTTGACACCGAAACCTAAGTTCTTCATTTTTAAACTAAACTAACTTGCTTAATTTGAATTTGACCGTCGAGCTTAAACCGGAGTCCGAACTGAACTCCGTCAGTTTTCACAAGTCACAATCATCACCCCGACCGTATTGGAACAAACTAAAGGCTAATCGGATTAGTACTTCTAATTTTGGACCCCAAAACCTAACTAAGTTCTTCCTTTTAAAACAAAAAAAAAACTAAACTAAGTTGCTTAAGGTGAATTTGTGCATCGAGCTCAACCGGGAGTCCGACTTGAACTCCGTTAGTTTCCACAAGTCACAATCATCGCCCTGGCCATGATAGAACATACTAAGGTTGATCAGATTAATATTTGTAATTTTGGATCCCCAAACCCATTATGTTCTTCCTTTTTAAACAAAAGAAACTAAAATTGACAATTAAAATAGAAAAGCTAAAATAAAATCAATTTACTCACTTACGGGCCCGTGCTGATATCAATGGTGTTGTCTGAGGAGGAATGCTGACCTAGGAGATAGCCTGGGAGAGCTAGGCGTGGACGGCATCAGACATTTGCGTATGCATCGTGTGACCGAACGAGACTCCAAACCAATGATCTCGTCTCGAATGAAGCCCATTATCTCACTGGGAGAAGTACTTAGAGCACCAGGTGTGGTGAATGTACTAGTCACCTATGAGCCTAAACTCAAGGTGCCAGATAACACTCTGCTTGTGTCCATACTGTGCCCAAAACCATACGTAGGGCCTTTCATTTGGGCACTAGATGCCGCAGCCCATAGCTCAGGATCTAACTACGGCTGCTCCTCCTCTCGGCGTACTTCTCTTTCATCTGTTGGCTATACGACTCCTGCAAAAAATAAATTGACAATCTAATATTAATTTGTAACAAGAAAAAATAAATAGTGAATAGACTGTAAATACTTACCGCAACCTCTCGGGCTCCGTCGCTAATGTACTAATCCACCCCCTTTTTTCTTATGTGCCTTATCAAACACCTCCTGAAATGTCGGAGGCCGTTTTAGCTCATTTTTCTATTTCATAGAAAAACATTACATAAATGAGTACCTATATAAATAAAATATATCACAAACGGATATATGACTTACCAATGTGGACTGATGGGTCGCAAAGGAGACTGACCCACTTGTATGCTTGTTGGCCTGATTCACTTTCATTGTTGTGGAGGCTTCTTGCCATCTCTCTGCGGCCCATATGTTGCACAGACATTCCCTGTAGTCTTTCCTCATCCATGTGGGCACGCACTGCCTCCAAAGAGTTGGGTCTACACTCTGACAAACTCTCTGTGCATTTTTCCTCGCATTATACAACAAATGTTTATAATTTAATCGGGCGATGGTCGCCCATACTGATCGAGACCACGCCTCGTCTGAAGAATGCATGAATCGATGATTGCTCTGTACATATATGAGTTAGTTGACTGAATGTAGGAGTAAGAAAACAAATAAATTATAATAAGAAATTACATACCATGAACATATGATACAACTCCTCTTGGACCTCCATTAGGAAATCATTGAATCTATGCATAGGCCCAGGAAAGTGTGCCTAAATTGATCTTGTGATGTATTGAGATGCTTGGGCAGGCTCTATTTTATTCCTATAATTATGTAATTTATTACAATGAATAGATGAACTAAATATACCTCCTTAATAAAAGATACATATATGTCTATTACGTACCCATTTATCCACACCTCCTACAGAGTGTCATCATAAAAACTGCCTCCCGCCTCCTATAGACTGACAGCATCCTCTATGTCTGGCACCGTAGATGGGCCAGTCAAAAAGCTAGAGGTGCGGAAACACTTGGTCCTGGACAAATACACAGCAACATAAGCAATGTACAAGAGTATAAATAATGACTATACAAATACTTACAAATTTAAATATACATATCTGCTATTGTAGGAGGAGAAGGTGTAAACTGACCCAGACCTGTAAGAATTTTAATGACATAAGAATCAATGCACAATGAATGTACAACCTTAAATATACATACCTGCTGCCAAAGGAAGAGGCACAAAAGAAGGACCAGAAGATGTAACAATTTAAATGACATAAATAATATGTATAAATAATGCACAAAGAAAAATACAACTTTAAATATACAATGTACAATAATATAAAAAATGACTATACAAATACTTATAAATTTAAATATATATACTTGGTACTCTTGGAGGAGGAGGTGTAAACTGACTCGACCCTGTAAGAATTTTAATGGCATAAGAATCAATGCACAATGAAAGTACAACTTTAAATATACATACCTTCTGCCAGAGGAGGAGGCATAGAAGAAGGACCAGAAGCTGTAGCAATTTAAATGACATAAATAATATGTATAAATAATGCAAAAAGAAAAATACAACTTTAAATATACACTAAAAGAAAAAATGCTTATAGAGACCGATTTAGATATCGATTATTTCGGTCCCTATTCGGTCCCTATTTTGGGACCGAATAGGGACCAAAAAATCAGTCTCAAATATTAGAGACCAAAATTTCGGTCACTATTCGGTCCCAAAATAGGGACCGAATAGTGACTGAAAATTTTGGTCTCTATTCGGTCCCTATTTTGGGACCGTTTTGAGACCGAACTTTTCAATCCTTATTCGGTCCCAAAATAGGGACCGAATAGAGATCAAAATTTTCAGTCTCTATTCGGTCCCTATTTTGGGACCGAATAGTGACCGAAATTTTTGGTCTCTAATATTTTGAGACCGAAAATTTCGGTCACTATTCGGTCCCTATCTAGTCCCTATTTTGGGACTAAATAGGGATCGAAATTTTCGGTCTCAAAATATTGAGACCGATTATATTCGGTCCCTATTCGGTCCCAAAATAGGGACCGAATATAATTGGTCTCAATATTTTGAGACCGATTGCGTACGGTCCCTATTCGGTCCCAAAATAGGGACTTAATAGGGACCGAATTTAATCGGTCTCAATATTTGAGACCGAAATTTTCGGTCCCTATTCAGTCCTAAAATAGTGATCGAATAGGGACCGAATATAATTGGTCTCTATTTTCAGTAATTTATTTACGCAAGGTTTTAACATGCATCTAAATGTGAACATGTGTAGGTAGTGATAGATATGTGTAAAGAGTATATATTGTTAGTTATATATTATTATATATATATATGTGTGTGTGTGTGTGTGTGTATTAAAAGAAATGATAAAATAATGTCAAAGAAATGGATAAACTTTCTGCATGCACATATATACGTGTAAGTTTGTGCTTGTTAGTGTCACATGGGAGTGTGTGAGGTGTTAGAAGGAAGATAGATAGCTATGCGGGAGAGTGTGGAAGTGCTTATATGCATGTGCAAGTATATATATACATATATAAGAGTACATATATAAGGGGTTGGCGGCAGAAGTATTAGGAGAGGAAGAAACGCCAGGAAGGGAGGAGTTTTCGCAGAAGGAAAAAGGGCTAACTTGATTTTCTAGAAATAATGAAGAAGGAAATAAGGTGCATAAGATAGGTACTTTCACATTACCTTTAAGATAATAATTTTTTTCTTGATCCTTAATCTAGTTTATAAGTCAAGAACTTCAGTTAATATAAATAAAAAAACAATGCTCCATCTGAAGTTTCATTTTTAAAGGCTACTATATGATTTCTGGAATTACGTGATCATTATGTAGTATATATTTCTGCATCTCTTTTCCTTCTTGTCTCCATCTTTGGTTAGGATCTTGAATATTTACCCCTTGATTTACGTGCCATAAAGATCATTAGGTATACTTTTTGGTCTCTTGTGTACGTGTCTTAGCTAACACTCATGTCTTAGGCAAGTGTTTTTGTGAAGGATTCTTCTTCTTCTTCTTCTTCTTTTCTTCTGACTATGTTCTGGAAGCAGTGGTAGTGTCAACACTATCTGTCCAGCAGTGTCAGCACTATTTGTCCAGTAGTGTTGACCTATCTGTCTAGTAGTGTCAACACTATCTATCAAGTAGTGCTAATCTATCTGTCCAGTAGTGTCAACACTATCTGTCCACTAGTGTTGACCTAGCTATCTGTCCAGTATTGTCAAACTATCTATCCAGTAGTGTCAACACTATCTATCCAGTAGTGTTGACCTATTTAATTATCCCTTATAGTGACGTCGACCTATCCCTTCATATTATCGACCTATACCTTGCAGAGAGTTGACATTATCCTTCAATGTGTCAACACTCTCTTCTAGCTATTCAGGTTGACACACCCTGTATTCAAGTCAACCTAACTCCTGTTTCCAGTGACTTAGGTCGCACACCCATGTTCCAGGTGGACACACCCTGTTAATTAGAATTCTTTCTTGAAATAACTTTTACATGAACTATTATATACTAATTATATTAATACATTTACTTGAAATAATTATTAAGCTACTCCTTCTGAAAATGATTTATAATGTATTCATGTAATTAGTCGATTTGCTTGTCTCATGTTCTTGAAAATTCACTTGTAATGTCTAAAACTTGGGATCTCTAGATCTCTCATGAATTTTATAATGCTAGAATGACCCAATAAAGGGCCCTGACCTGGTCCTGAGAGGAGCACCCAAAAGTACTTGTGCCCATGGAGTGTGAATAGTTTGGTGTGACATTGCACCTAAAGTATATGTTAAAATTTATAGACATCTGGTTTCATATAGTGTACATGTGAGTATTTGAAACTCAATACCTAATTGTTCAATATATACATGAGAAATTCTCACTTTCTGAGAACTCACCTGTATAAATTTGTTTACTTGACTTTTCTTATTTCTGATTTTACCCTTTACTTGACAATACATGTCTAACATCATCACAATGGCATATTTGCGACACATGGTTCAAGATGTTCCATTTTTTGGCGATAAGAACCGACGAAGCGGCCTAGCTCTCGATCCACTTGTGGTAGGAAGTTTTCCTTCTATGCGCACTGCGACGTCACCACTTTTTCATGCAATTTGATTATCTATCCAATCTAGCTAGATGCACCTGATCTGCTTCCCATCTCCAAAAGTTTATCTTCGATGTTGTCAGACGTTGGTAATATCATGATACCAAATCAATATTATCGGCACATGCACTTGCATGTGGCATAATTTTTATTTACTTTTAAACATGCACGTTTATATTTCAATAATAATTAAAATACTATAGAAATAAAAATTAACTATATTAGTAAGTAATTTAAACTTAAAATATGCTCAATATATATTTCATTGATCTAAAAGATATTATAAAAATTGATAATTATTTATTGATATTTAAAATATATACTTAAATTTGGTATTAGATTTTATTTAACTTAGGTCAACAACTACTATAAATACTAATACATGCATGCACAACACCCTCTCCGTCGTATATTTAAATGTAACATTTATACTAACAAACATATATAAATATATATTCTAATATATGTAAATAATTATTTTATGTATGTTATAGATATTCAAGTATGATATATATTTAGTCATATATATATCTAATAATATTTAAATAAATATATTAATAAATTATATAAATATTATTTAGTTAATTAATCATTATATATATATAATATCTAAAGTTCCTCCCCAAATCTTCCTGTTCCCCCTAATCTCCTAGCCAAAGTTGAAACCCCAATCCCTGCGCGGCCCACCTCCTCCCTCCCGTCGTCATCTCGGTCGGCCAACAGCGCGGCCAGCGACCTCCCGACGTCGGCGAGGCGGCGACCTGCTGAGTGCTGTCGAATCTCTGTAAGACACGGCGGCGGCTGCTGCTCCTCTGTGAGGCGGTGGTGGTAAGTGTCCGGTCCTCCCCACCCTCCAGCTCGGCGGCTCCTCCCCTCCTCCCCTCCCCCCCTCCGACCTTCCCCTTCTGCGCTCCCCCCCCCCCCTTCTTGCTAATCTCCTGTAGGAATTAGAATGGGACTGGCTGGGTAGTTTGTTTTCATTCAATATAACACCTGTACAACCTTATGTTGTAACTTTTGAAAAAACAGGGTAACGAAGTGGCAGAAATGTTTTTGTTTTGATACGACTATTCTGGTTTCACCACCAGTAAGACTTGAAAGTGTGAGGTTATTCCTGTTTCTTTGGAAGGTCTTCAGTTAAGTGTCATAAAACAATAGAAACTAGGTTATGAGATTACCTTTGTAGCATAAGAAAACTCTACAGTGTCAGCAGTCACGTCCTGTTCTGAACCACCATTTCTTAGTTGTCCTTGCAAGTATCGGTTTTAAGGAGTCCATATTTCTTCACTGATTTTCTTAAGGTCATCAGAAGTTAATGTCTTTGCATGCCCTTTTTGTAGGATACATGTTCTCAAAGTAAAGAAAACTCCCAACCTCAATATTACATTTTGGAGGTGGTTAACTCTTACCTCAGCATTATTGACAAAGCATGGTAACATGGCAAGTGCTTCTTTATATTTATTGTTCTCTTTTCGTTATATTTTTTATATTTGCTTTCACCTAAATATATAATGCTATCAAAGTGTCAATGACTAATTAATATTTTTTGTTTGTGAAGGAGACAAGATTGTTTTGAGCCGATTAATGTTATATATTCAGTATGTGAGCTATGTTTTTCTTTATAGTTATCTCATTTTTCTTGAACCAGCTCACATCATTTCCCAGGCAACAGTGTTTATTTTACATTAATTGTGGCTTCCCTTTCTCTTGTCACTCTGGAGTTTTATTTTGTAGAAGTTTGCTTTCATGAAGGTTGCTGCAAATTTGATTTTTAGTATGAATTTAAGAGCCCCCCCCCCCCCCCCCCCCCCCACCACAATGAGCTTTCAGAGACCTTTCAGTTGCTCACCATTGAGTGGAATAGTATAGCTACATCATTCCACATCAACATTTAGGAAATCAACAATGGCATGACTAAGTATGCAGAATTTCAAAATTCACATAAACACATCTTATCTTCATTTCCTTCTTCTATTCTGCACTAAATCCATTGTTCCATATCTGGAAGATATAAATGAAGGTACCGAAATCAAGGATGTTTTCCCCAGAAAATATAGAGCAAATATGCAGGCAAGGTTGAGATCTTTTTTAGCCTTTATAATGTTTCATCTTCATTATCTTTGAATTGGTCCATTGTTGAAAGATGGTTTATGTCTATATTTATGTCTATATTTCCAATAGGTTCATCACTGACATACTTAATATACATTGTCTGTAGGCTGTAGCTTATGAAGAGAATTCGAAAATCCAATGGGCTTCCTATCTGACTGGATGTTCTAATCATGCAGAACAGGAGTTGGCCAAGACAGCTTATTTTACTCCTTGGTTCATATATTTATATCCTTTGCCTAATGCATGTTCACTTATTGTAATAGATTAAACTCTTTCTTTGCCTCCAATATACATTTTCTCATTATTTATGCTTATTATTATATGGAATACATTTTATAGATGCTTTTATTTTTCTACATGTTCAGCTTCAAACATGGCTTCAGATAGCATGAAGAAAGCTTGCTACTTCCTCTTGCAAGGTAGATGGTTTTCTTTCTATCTTTCTTTTTTGGACAGGAATGATAGTAGTGTTCATAACATGAACAGGAATGGCACTTAAAGTGGATTTAATCAAGACCGCTTTCCCTGCTTGAGTTAAGGTATTGGCTTTCCAGAGATTAAGTCTTTTTCTGCATTTCTTTTCCAACAAACATAGCTGCTCCTTCTTGTTCCTTCCCAAGTATAGGGGGGGTACCCAGATAGGTAGTGTCATAATTTAGCCTTTGAAAATCAGATATTTGACAGCAGGTGCTTGGGCATTAATTTAGAAACCTATAAAATCACCATTATTAAAATCACTATTGTGTTATTCTTTCATCATCAACAGACTTCTTGCTAATCTCCTCAAGCTGTCCCTGAAGTTCTTGGATGCGACCTTGAGGGTTAGGACAATTCTTCTTTTTCCATTTGAGAATATGGATCTGCAAATGTCTCATTTTTATCCCATAATTAGCTTGTATTGAGGAACCAGTGGGCCAATGAGACTTGATAAGATCTCTAAAACCTGCTTTCTCAAAATAAATCGCATCCATTCTGAATATGTTTATTGTATTTGATTTTTTTATTTTTAATGTATTTTAGATGTAATTAAGTAGCAGTGGGATCCAGATTTGGATCCAAAATATCGTGGTGAGTGTACCTAAAATTTTAAGATTTTTTAAAGGATTTTCTATTGTATTTTTAAGAATTTTCAGATTTGTTATGTATGTTTAAACCAAATTTTGTGTTGTTCTTGCTAGTTGCTATAACCATCATAGATCTGGGTAATTTTTTTTATATTTTTCAGATTTTTTTAGATTTTTTCTGTATATTAACTGGATTTTATGAATGTTCTTGCTATGGTCACAGATTGGCTTGTTTTTATTTATTTTTTAAAAATTTTCAAAACTTTTATGTATGTTTAATCAGCAATTTTTTTGTATATTCTAATACCAATCGTCCAACACAGTTTCAGTAATTTTTTGTATTTTTTTCAGAATTGTTTACCATATTCTGATCCTAATCTAGATCCGAAATTGATGTTGGATCTCAACCCGAATCCGGATCCTAAAATATGCCTAAATTCGGATCCGGGTCAGATCCGGATATTCTAAATTCGGATCCGGATCCGGATCTCTAAGGATCCGACCCAGATCCGTACCGTTGACAAGGCTACTTTTAGCTATATAACGTTGAGAAAGGAGATGCAGGCATGTTGGATCTCCTGTTGTGATTGATGACATTATTGAAGAGTGATACTTCTATTTTTCTGGTGCTTGGATCTCCATTGCTTGAATAATCCCCTACCTACAATTTTACAGGCTTGAAGCCAAGAACTGAATGAGATTGTGGGGTAATTTTTCATGTTGCCTATCATTTCTAGCATATTGACTTTGGTGATGTTTCTCTCTGCAGGGGTTAGAAATTCTTGGTAGCATATATACATACATGCATACTTTGGTTATATTTCCCTTTCTTATTATCAGTGGTAAAGCTCCTGATGAACTATTTGTTGTTCAAAGCTTTCTCAGCAGGGTACTGATATCATGAAGGGCCTAGGCTAATCAAGTTTGCAAAAGAGCTCAATGTTTTATATGCTCATGGCTCTACCCTCTGTAGTTTCACATGTTACAAGATGGGAAAGCTATTAGTCAAATATCGAGAATGATCCACTTGGAATGAGCAATATAACTTGACTGCAGAAGTGAAGAAAACTTCTTCCTGGTATATGATGGATGGTTAAGGTAGTAAGCCTCCTATAATTTCTAATCAGAAGCAGGCTTGGGAATCTATGGAAGTATTCTTATTGTGATGAAGGAAGGAGATTAATTAAACATTTCAATTTGGCTTAGTTAGATGTTATGTATATATGTGATTCATTTATTTGATTTAAGTTGCCCAACTATCTTGTTTGAGTAGATTTTGGGAAAGTTCTTGCTATAACCAGCACAGATAGTATTTCATTGTTTTTACTGATTTTTTGTGATATTATTTAACCAGAGTTTCCTTACTTGAACCAGCACATATTCAGTACTTCATTGATATTTTTAGAATTTTTTTACTATATTATTTGATCTGTCAAACCATCATATTTAACTGGATTTCCATTATTATGTTTCAGTTTACATTCGTTTCACCTATTTCCATTATTATTCTGGATCATATCTCTTATTTATATCTCTTTTATCGCACATAGTTTTGTAATGGAACTAATTTGTTAAACATCAATCCTAATCACAATGTTAAGCATTATTTCTCCTAATCACACAAATTTACAATGTTACATTATTTTCTTCTCTGTTTGCTTGCCCCTAGATGTGTGCATGATGGATATTTAATAGTACTTGGAATGTTGTGTTATGTATTTAATAATTGTGTTGGCTTACCAATCTTTTTATTAATATATATATTTTTGTAAAATATGATGACAGGTTTTGTTTGGAACATGTGCGAAAATCAATTTACTTACTTTCATCTTTGGACGCTCTTTGTTTAGGTATGATCCAGCGAGTCTGGGTGGTGGCTCATTTTTATTTAATCCAGCGAGCCGGGGTGGTGGCTCATTTTTATTTAATCCAGCGAGCCTGGGTGGTGGCTCACCTTTTATATTATGTGTGGATGCATGTTTCTCCTTTGTTTTGTCTTTCGTTATGTTGTATCCTCTATTATTTTTGTTTGAAATACTAATCTAGTACCTCCAGTTTATAGCATGTTTGAAATTTTGCACAGTTGGTTTAGATAGTTTATTATTATTATTATAATTTTGATTTAAATTAAATTAGGAATATTGCCAAATAGGAGGACCACTCTTATCCAATCAACTCTCCAATGAAAAGGATAGTAATCTATCACAATCATTTGAATCACAATCTCAAGGTGCATGAAGGGTTCCACAGATTCATGTTCAATAATCCAAACTATATCTTTGGGTAAACAGTAGTACTACCCCCACCAAGAGAACATGCAGCATGATGTTCTTAACCAGTAGCCAAAACCCAAAACTTGAATCATCTCTTATTATTGTAGTAGTTTCAAAATTAGAAAGATCTAACTAATGGGTCTACAAAAAATTAGAGAGAGAGAGAGAGAGTCCTCTTAAGCGCAACAACAAAAATATTAATGGAGATACCCCACAACTCCTCCCCCTTTAAACTGTTCTTTGCTCATCAGTACAATACTGTGGGCACACAATTACTAATTTAGGATGACCTGCCAAAGCAAGCATGCATGATTGAATAGATGATATCTTAGATTCTCAATAACATAGATCAAGGAATAAGGAATAATAATATCAGCCCCCCCCCTCCCCTTTCCCTGAGATTTTAGAATGTAAGAACATTATTTTTCTAGTGTAGTTTTATGTGTGTAGTTTTCTTTGTGCATTATTTATGTGTACTTGTGTAGTATTAATGCCATTAAAATTTTACAGCTTCTAGTTCTCCTACGGGTGAGCTGCCTCCTCCTCCACCTAGAGGACCAGGTTTGTATATTTCAATTTCCAAGTATTTTGGTAGTCATTATTTATACATATTATTAATGTTATTAGAATTGCTATAGTTGCTGGTCCTTCCTTTGTGTCTCCTACCGTGACTGCAGGTATGTATATTTGAAGATGTACTTTTATTGTGCATTGATCTTTCTGCCATAAAATTATTACAGGTTCGGGTGAGTTTACACTTCCTCATTACTAATCCCTGCATTCTTGTTACAACTGTTGGTGCAGCCTCTGGGTCTCCTCCTATAGCAACAGGTATGTATATTTAAAGTTATACTTTTATGTATGCTTGATTCTGATGCCATTAATGTTACATGCTCAGGTCACTCTACACATTCTCCTGATGCACCAGTAGGTATGTATATTTAAATTTTAGGGTACTTGTATAGTTATTATTAGTATTTTTGTACAACTCTTACGTTGCGGTAAGTATTTACAAGTTTTGGTCTATTTAATTTTTTGCATTACAGATGAATATTATATTGTCATTTTTTCTTTTTTTTTTTGCAGGAGTCATATAGCCAACAAATGACAGAGAAGTACGCTGGGGAGGACGAGCAGCTACCGTTAGATCCTGAGGTATGGGTTGCGGCATCTGGTGCCCCAAAGAAAGGCCATGTGTATGGTTTTGGGCACAGTATCGACACGAGCCGGGTGTTATCTGGAGGATCCAGTTCAGCGTCACAGACCAGTGCATTCAACGTGTTAGTTGGTACTCCATGTACTTCTTCTAGTGACATGATGGGCTTCATTGCCAATACGATATCTGGTTTAGAGTCTCGTCTGGCGGAGTCGATGGAGACTCGCCTGGCCCAGATGCAGATGCAGGTGACCGATGCACTACAGGCCGTGCTCTCCCAGACCCTCTCCCAAGTTATCTCCCAGACCTTCTCCCAGGTCAACATTCCTCCTCCACAGGCAGCACCTCCTCCACAGGCAGCACCATCGACATCAGCACACGCCCCTCACGTGAGTAATTTATTTTATTTTACTTTTTTTATTTTAACAGTTAAGTTAGTTAGTAGTTAACTTCAATTTGGATTCATCGACGCACAATTTCATGTTAAGCAAGTTAGGTTAGTTAAAAAGGAAGAACTTAGGTAGGATTGGTGGTTCAAAATTGGAAATACTCATTCGATTAGTGATCGGTTTTTTCCACCACGGCCAGGGCGATGATTGTGATTTCTAGAAATTGACGGAGTTCAATTCGGACTCTCGGTTTGAGCTCGATGCTCAAACATATAATAAGCAAATGAGTTTAGTTTAAAAATGAAGAACCTAGGTTTGGGGGTTCAAAATTAGAAATACTCTTCCGATTGGCGTCTGGTTTTTTCCAGCACGGCCAGGGCGATGATTGTGACTTGTGGAAACTAACGGAGTTCAATTCGGACTCCCGGTTTGAGCTCGACGCTCAAAGTCACAATAAACAAGTTAGTTTAGTTAAGAATTGAAAAACTTAGGTTTGTGGGTCCAAAATTAGAAATACTCATCCGATTGGCCTCCGGTGTATTCCAGCACGGTCGGGGCGATGAGTGTGACTTGTGGAAACCGACGAAGTTCAATTCGGACTCCCGGTTTGAGCTCGACGCTCAAAGTCACATCACAACAATAGTTAATTTAATTTAGAAATGAAAAACTTAGGTTTGTGGGTCCAAAATTAAAATACTCATCCGATTGGCCTCCGGTTTTGTTCCAGCACAGTCGGGGCGATGATGTAACTTGTAGAAACTAACGGAGTTCAATTCGGACTCCCGGTTTGAGCTCGATGCTGAAAGTCACAATAAAGAAGTTAGTTTAGTTAAGAAATGAAAAACATAGGTTTGTGGGTCAAAAATTAGAAATAGTCATCCGATTGGCCTCCGGTTTGTTCCAGCACGGTCGGGGCGATGAGTGTGATTTGTGGTAACTGACGGAGTTCAATTCAGACTCCCGATTTGTGTGACAAAAATATATAGTGCGATCAAAATATTGTCCAAAAGTGAGTGAATAAAAATCTATGAAATTAAAAATTTATTACTTATAATAGTATTTAATTTTAACTTATTATTGTTATATATGTATTGTAGGTTCCTTCATCGGGTGGAGTGGGAGGAGACAGCACGAGGACGAGGATTCATGATTTTCATTTCATTTTATTATTGTTGTAGACATTTTTATTATTGTTGTTGGCATTTTATTATTGTGATGTTGTGGATATTTTTATTCTTATTGTGGACATTTATTATTCTGATGTTGTGGATATTTTTATCATTGTTGTGTGTGGATATTTTTATTATGTTGATGTTGTGGACATTTATTTATTGTTTTGTTGTGAATATTTTTATTATTGTTGTGTGTAGACATTTTGATTATTTTTATCTTGTGGACATTTATTATTCTTGTGGAAATTTATTATTGTAATGTTGTGGATAATTTTATTATTGTGGATATTTTTATATTGTTGTGTTGTAGACATTTTTCTTGTGGACAATTATTATTGTTGTGGATATTGTTATTTATTTTATGCAGGATATTTCCTAAAAATGTATATATTTTAAAAAATTTTTAAAAATAGAGACCGATTAGTGACCGATTTTAATTAGTTACTATTCGGTCCCTAAATAGGGACCAAACTGATTCGGTCCCTATTTAGTGACCGAATAGGGACCGAATTCAGTCGGTCACAGATTGTTGACCAGAAATTCTTCACCGACAAATCGGTCACTATTCGGTCTTTGAGTTGTTTAGGGACCGAATATTTCGGTCTCTATTTTCGTTTTTTCTTGTAGTGATATACTGTACAAGAACATAAATAATGATCATACAAATACTTACAAATTTAAATATACATATCTGGTACTATAAGAGGAGGAGGTATAAACTAACCCAAACCTGTAAGAATTTTAATGCACAATGAAAGTACAACTTTAAATATACATACCTACTGACAGAGGAGGAGGCACAGAAGAAGGACCAGAAGCTGTAACAATTTAAATGACATAAATAATATGTATAAATAATACACAATGAAAAATACAAAAGAAAAATAAACATACCTGATGCCGCAGAGAAACCCCTCCCACTACTCATCCTCCTCCCAAAATTGGAGCACGATCGTACTCCACGTACCATATCTTCAAAGGAAAAAAAAAAAATAATTTTCATTAGTCAATTGCTTATATTGAAAGTGGGCAACTTTAAATATACTGAACAAATGTGAAAAAATTGTACCCATTTTCAAATGATATCCATTTCCTCCTCAGATGATGACGATATATCTAATTCTGCCACATCTTCATCATCATCTTCACATTCATCACTAGTAAATTCCCTCTTCATCATAATCTTACATTTAATATCTATTCGCGTTCCACAACTCTCTTTTATCTCATGTGGATCAACTTCTTCACCTCATTTCCTTTAGACAAGCAAATTAGCTCTTCAAATTCGTCTACTCCAATATCTCTAGTATGAGCTGTCAACTCTACATCTTCAACCAAGTCTTCTTGAAAGAATTCGGCGTTGACCTCTTTAGGTTTCTGATCAGTCATGCCCAATTCATAATCAGAGAATAGTATTGACTTAACTCTACAAACTGCCTACCAATCATTTCGTTCTTTGTTTGTAGATGATGGATAACTTGTATAGTACACCTGTAAAATGAATGGCTCATAAGTATCCAATTTCGACTTATGTTTAATGTAGCAACCATGATTTTTAAATTCAAAATAAAATAAAAATTTCAATTTAATAAATGAGATAAACAGGTTTAATTATTATAAAAAGGGACTAAACAGAATTTAAGTGAATTAAATGAATACCCATTAACCAAAATTAGGAATGAGTTACATTAATGTCCCAAACGTGATAGAGTCGGCCCAAATGTGGAGAGCCCAACACATGATGGGAGCTATTTGGTGAAATTCGGATTTAAAATAATAGTAAATAATAAAAGGGATAAGATAAGTATTAAATGAGCCATATATATCCTAGAAAGGAGTCCTACCCTTACCCTAACCCTTTGGCCACGAATTTAGCTCTCTTCCCTACCCATTAGGTGGATAAATGGTTGAAAAATAGGTGATAAATATGAATTTTTGGAGTTGGAGGAGAAGAGAGGGGTTTTAGGAGTTAAGGACTCATAAACCCATCAAAATCTCTCAACTCGTCCCCAACCAAACCCTAGATTGTTGCTGGGACTTTGGAGGTTGAAAGAAGCTGGAGGACGAGAAAGAAGGAGGAAAGGAGCTGGAACACGGGATTTTCATCTTCTCTTCGTCACCAACTAGGGTTTTTTTCTTACTACAACGAAAGGTAGGCAATCTCTTAAGCTTAAATCGTGTAAAAATTACCCCTAGTAGTCTTTATGATCCCCTTTGAAAGCCCTCTGATTCTGCTCTATTTCGTAATTCCATGGGGGAGAATTAAATGCTCAAACTTTTGTTAACATGTTGAGCCCGAACCATCATGTTTGCGTTCAATCCTCATTTGTACATTGTCCCATGTCCTGAGATAATTCTCATAAATACTACATGATCCTAGCTTTCAAACGCCTCTATTTTCCCTAATTTCTATCTTGTATTCATGGCTAATTAAATCATTTTCTATACCTGTGCATGTTCTAGGTTAACAATTTAACCTATCTAAAGCATGTGATACACGAATCTGTTATCTAATTCATCATGCCCAGTGATAGATCTTCATGTCTAGAATCATTTAAAATTAATTTCATGAATTTTGAAGCTTTCTGTGATTATATATCGATTTTTTAAGTGAGTTAGGAGGGATGGAACCCACCTGGAAAAGGGGCAAAAGCTCTTTTCTAGGCTCGGGCCACCTTCCGGTGTCATGAAGGCCCGACCCGTCGCGATCTCAGAGGGGGTCGCGACAAGGGGGTACGTCGCATACTAAATGCGACGGGTCGACTTGTCACGACCTTCCCCCGGTTCACCCCAGCACCCGGTTCGGAAAAACACGATCGGACATCGAGTCGCGACCTGATTGCGACCGTCAACCTTGTCGCGACTTGATACCTAAACGCGCCATGCAAGGGCGTCGCAATGACCTTAACGCAACACTCTGTGCATTGCGACCTAAGTCATTGATCACGCCAGACACTGGCGTCACGACCTGATTGCGCCACCCCTGTGCGTCGCGACCTCAGAGTCGTGGCCAGAACCTTAATTTGCACTTATACCCCTACTAATTATGTCAATTTAACCCTATTTAGTTTTAAATAAACACTGTCATGCATAAATTCGACTTGTTAATTAATAATGGGTAATATTACATGAAATTAATTAATGTAAAAGTTATGTGCACAACCATACATATCCTCATGATTCATCTACACTTACACACACTAAATATAAATGTATGCCATGAGACCTTAATAACTTACTCAATAATGTATCTTGTAATTTAGCGGAATTAATTACTAAATTTTCAATTTTAAATAATTACACTTGTCTTTGTTTTACTCGCATGTTTTGTACATCGTTACCCTTTCCCTCGGCCTTCGAGCACTGGAGGCATGACAGACCCTAGTTTTCTACACATTCTCTTAGCATGGACCACCTCTCCACCGGGAAGACTCTTGAGTGGACTAGGGAATCCTTGTCAAGGCCTCCGTAAGTCTTCTTAGCTTTGTTTTTATGGCGTTGGTACTAGTGTGATTGCTGAGGCCAGAGCGCTTTGTGATGGCCTTCGTCTGGCTTCTATAATGGGGTACCGTATCTCTATTGTATACTCGGACTCTCAGGTTCTAGTAAATTCTTTCCGGGCAGATAAGGAGGTTTCTTGGCGCTCTACAAGATGGTGGAGAGAAGTGAGAAGTCTTCTCATTCAGATGGGCAGTCGGCTGGTCCATGTTTACAGGGAAACAAATCAGGTGGCCGATTATTTGGCCAATTATGCTGTCTTCTCTAAGGTTAATAATGTTTTTAGGGGGGCTTCAAATCTTCCCCATCTTTGTAAAGGTCCAGTTGTTTTGGACAAACCTAGTCTTATGCATATTAGAATGGGTTATTTTGACTCTTGCTAGTCCTGCTTTGTAAGGTCATTTATCCTTATTTATATTCGGCCTAGGAATCTCACTGGTGGAGTGAGTTCAGCTTTCCACTTTGAGGAAAGGTGCACTCTCATAGTTTCAGGCCCAGAGGACCGCTTTTTACTAAAAAAAAAAGTCTTCTTAGCTTTTGCGCACGTCCTTAGCCGACGAGCTGGTTGTACCTTAAAACTCGTTACACGCTGGGGATCAATACGATCCAAACGGCCTTAGTGTGTTCTCTCTTACCTCGTGATCATGCCGGACCACCTGGCCCGTGCTCATGGCTCGACTAGTGGGAGGTAGTGACTTCTACCAGACTGCCGGTACCTGACCTAGTGCGGTGTAACTATTACTATCGTGGTTTAACAATGATTTACAATTATACCCCTATCTCATCTATTTTCTCGTTACTCTCATCTGTTCACTTTCACTCTGTACTCTCATCTAGTTCGTCTATTACTCTTATCTCTTCTTGGTACTCTATTTGGCCATACAATTGATTGTCTAAAAAGAACAAACAAGTGCTATATGCAAGTGCAATAGCGCCTGGTCTGGTCCTGGGGAGAGCTCCCGAAAAGTGCCATTTCCTTGCAATGGTTACATGATCAGATGTGTACGGAATGCGTCGAGCGCCATTTAATACTATAACAATTAATTGTTGACAATTAAAGTGCTATCTATTCATGTGCTATACAAGTGCTATTATCGTTACATGGCCATTCTATTATCATTATCGTGTGCTATTTTCACTATACCAGTGCTATTGCTCTCTTGCTATCATTACTTGCTCTACATGACTATACTCTTTCGTTACCTTGCCATTTAAGACATTTATTATTTAAGGCATGCTTGTTCTCATGAGATATTATGTCCTACTAGACGTTATTCATTCAGCCTGCATATTTTATTCATTTGTTTAGGTGAGTCAATGGATATGACCACACTCACGAGGATGGGACTGATGAGGATGTTGCCTCAAGAGTGACCCCATAGCTATCATGCAGTATTTAGTTAGTTTGTAGTCAATCAGTCAGTATGTATTGGTTTGAAATTTGATAAGTACTTTGGGCCCTAGTTATTGCTCTGATGGATGGATGTAATAGTAAGTTGATGGATATTAATGAAATTTGAGTTATTTGATATTATTTCCAATTGTGCAATATTTTGTCATTTATTCTCACTCTGTACTATTTAATAACTATATTATCGCTCCGATATTCCACATCGGGGCGTTACAGTTTTGTGGTATCAGAGCCTAGGTTATTCTTAAGTACATGATGATCTAGGTTTGACCTACCTTGATTTAGAGTCTAAATTCCGTACCTATGTGAGATGGGTAGAACCAAGGGTATAAGATAAAAAATCAACTCACACACGCACAAACTTAGTCCAAACTCAAGTCTTACATTTAATTCTCTTTTGAGGAACTAAACACTAGGAATGGCAGCAGAGCGTGCTCAACTGTGTGACATGCAACACACATCCAACAGCTTACTCAGGCATTACTCCAGGCTACTGGAGCTAATAACAACATAACCGAGGAGCTGGTGAGTTACATCGGAACTTCCGCAATCTAAACCCGCCTCGATTTAGTGTGTCTACTAATCCTGATGAGGCCGAGAACTGGTTCAAGGAGATAGAGCATATCTTCTGCATTATGCAATGCGTGGATGGTGACAAACTTCTGTTAGCCACATTCCAACTAGAGAGGGACGTCCGTGCGTGGTGGGAGTCCATTGAGGTAACCAAAGCAGATGCACAACTTACATGGAATGAGTTCAAGGAGCATTTCAACTCCAAATATTTTTCAGAAAGAGTCCAAAAGAGGAAAGCCTCTGAATTTATAGCACTCATGCAGAGGAACCTGATTGTTGCTGAGTATGAAGCTCAGTTCTCCAGATTGGCATGATATGCCAATCATCTGGTGAGTACTGATAGGATGAAGGCGAAGAGATTCCTCAACAGGCTCAGACCCGCTTATATCACACAATTGGCACCATTTGATATTCAGACTTATCCGGAGATGGTCAAGAGAGCACAATGTATGGAGGATGCGACCGAACTCACCGAACACATCAACGATGGAATGGTAAAGAAGGAGCAGACATTTGGAGCACCGAGCAAGCCCTCTAACGGCAAGAAAAGGATGTTAAGTATCACTGACGGGCCAAGCCATAAGCGGAAGCCACTCCTACCTACAAACAAAGATGCAAGCATTGTGACAAGCTAGGTCACACGACAGAAGAATGCTGGAGAAAGGTGGGCACATGCCTACGTTGCAGGAGTCGAGAGTGCCATATACACGACTGCCCTCTACTCAAAGAAAACGAGAAGCATCCTGTGGGACAGAGAAAGCCGGCCGACAACAGGCTCTATAAGTGGTTGAAACCACCGAGGAAGTTGGAGTTGTGGAAGGTACTCTACCAGTCTTTTCTCAATCAACATTTGTTTTGTCTGACACTGGTGTAACACATTGATTTATATCACAACCATTTGCTGATACATTAACTGAAAAACCTACATCTATGGAATTTGAATTGCCTATTACTACACCACTAGGAGAAAAGGCTCAACTGAATAAAAATTTTCCATTAGTTGATGTAAGGATTGGTGAACTCAATCTTAGAGCAGACCTGATCAGTATGCCCATGGAGGGCTATGATGTTATTTTGGGAGCCAATTGGCTATCCACATATGGGGCTATCGTGGATTGTAGAAGAGGGAAAATCTCCTTTAGTGAATTCCCTAAACTGACCTTCACGGGACGTACACACAAGAGGCACTTGTCTCTCATCTCTTCTATTAAGGCACAGAACATGATGAGGAAGGGTTGTGTGGCATTTCTTGCTGCAATTGTGGTTGAAAAGAAAGCAACTAAGATATCTAACTTACATAAAGTGTAAGAATACCCCGATGTGTTTCCCGATGAGCTGTCAGGCATTCCACCTGAACGAGATGTAAATTTCTCAATTGATCTCATACCTGGAGCTACATCGGTATCACACCAACCCTAAAGTATGTCCCGGCTGAATTGAAAGAAATGAAAGAGCAATTGATGGAATTATTGGAAAAGGGATTTGTCCAACCAAGTACTTCTCTTGGGGAGCACCAGTGTTGTTCGTCAAGAAGAAGGACGGATCCATGAGATTATGAATCGACTACAGGCAGTTGAATAATCTCACTATCAAGAAGAAGTACCCTTTGCCATGTATTGATGAATTATTTGATTAGATATCAAGAGCAAAGTATTTTTCTAAGATTGACCTTAGATCGGGATATCATCAGATGAGGATTAAAGATGCAGACATCTACAAGACAGCTTTCAGGAGCAGTACGGTCATTATGAACTTGTAGTCATGCCTTTTGGACTAACCAATGCTTTTGCAGCTTTTATGCAATTGATGAACAACATATATCGGCCATAACTCGACAAGTTCGTCATGGTGTTTATTGATGATATTCTCATATATTCCAAGACCAAGGAAGATCATGAGGAGCATCTAGGATCGCTCTGCAAATTTTACGGGACAACAAGCTCTATGCCAAATTGAGCAAGTGTGAATTTTGGCTCGAGGAGGTGTGATTTTTAGGCCATGTTATCTCCAAGGGTGGTATCGTTGTCGATCCTTCTAAGGTAGAAGATGTACACAACTGGGAAAGACCAACCAATGTCACTGAGATCAGAAGCTTTCTTGGACTGGCTGGTTACTACAGACGGTTCATAAAAGACCTCTCCAAGATAGCTATACCTCTTACGTGCCTTACGTGGAAAGAGAACCCCTATGTCTGGAGCAAGGAGTATGAGAAGAGCTTTCAGACACTTTAGCAATTGTTGACATCTGCACCTATCCTCACATTGTCAGTCGAGGGCGAAAGATTCTCAGTCTACACTGATGCATCTGGAATCGGTCTAGGCTCTGTGCTAATGCAGAATGAGAAGGTGATAGCATATTCTTCATGGCAGTTGAAGCCACATGAAGTCAATTATCCTCTCCATGACTTAGAATTAGCTGTTGTGGTATTTGCACTCAAGATATGGAGGCATTATCTTTATGGGGAGCAATTTATTGTCTACTCCGACCACAAGAGTCTGAAGCACTTGTTTTCTCAGAAGGAGCTTAATATGAGACAAAAGAGATGGCTGTAGTACTTAAAGGATTTCGATTTTAATATCCAATATCACCTAGGCAAAGGTAATGAAGTAGCCTGTGCACTTAGTAGAAAGCCAGTAGCTTCGTTATCCTGTTTAGTCATGGGCGAGATGCAATTGTTAGAACAGTTCACCAGTGTGAATCTAAATATTTAGTAAAGAAGTGATAAGATGATAGTTGCCAACCTTAGGGCACAGCCTGACATTTTTGTCGAGATCAGAGAACAAGAGGCAAATGATCCATTCCTAGTCAGAGTCAGGGAGACCATAGCTGACAAGACGAATTGTCACGCCGCAACGCGGAATATCGGAGCGCGAAGGCAGTTGCAAGAAAAGGTATAGAGCGTATACTAGACATCAAACCATTGCACACTGAATAATACTAAAGCAAATCTTTCTCATTATTAATTTTCCAAATGTCTAGTTACAACCACTAATATCAGAGCCATTCTATAGGGCCCAATTACATTGCATTAGAAGGAAATAACTAACTACAACTCTAAGATAACATAACGACTCGAGGGTACTCCTGGCTTCACTCTTGGTCATTCCCTTCCTCGTGAGTGTATGTGTCATCCGGTCTCACCTGAGAACACAACATAAATAAAGTAGGGTGAGCGATAACGCCCAGTAGGACTTAAATCTCAGGCTCAAGTAGGCTTTAAATAATTAATGCATTTAATGGCAGAGTATCTAAAGATAGCAGGTATAAGAGAGTCAAAATATAGCAAGAGATAGAACAATAGCACGAGAGCGAGTATAGTTTCCAAAAGAGCACAAGTATCGAGTATAGCACGAATAGCAGGATGGCCATAGCACAACTAGCACAAGTATAGTAATAGCACGACGAGTATAGCACTTGTTTGTCATTCTAGACATCGAGAGAGTATAGCACGTTTTGTGTTTTTGATTGTCATATAGATAGTCGAGATAGATAGCACTTGAGTGTAATGCCAAACACTCTGATCATTTAACTCCCATGGGCACTAGCACTTTCGGGCGCACATCCCAGGACCAGATCGGGCCCTTTATTTATTGCCAAGCATTGGTTATATTGTTTATCTTTAGACAATCAGTCAATGGCAATATAGAGTACCAAGAAGTAGATGAGAGCACTAGATGAATAGACGAGATAGTAGAGTGAACGTGAATAGACGAGCGAGTAGAGTATAGATAAGAGCTAGTGGACATTGCACGTAATGCGACGAGTAAACAGGCGATAGTAACAGTTGCACACACGTGGACTTGGTGTTAGCAGTCAGGTGGAACTCACGACCTACCACTGGCCTTGTTATGCACAGGTCCAGAGGTCCTGCGTGATTTAAGATGAGAGTGAATCTTCTAATAGCCGTTTGGATCATATAGATCCCTAAAGGGTATCATAGGTATTAGGGTACAACCGGCTCATCGACCATGTGGGAATCCATGATCAGAGGAGACTTACGGAGGCCTTGTGCAAGGGTTCACTAGTCTGGCGAAAGGAATATCCGACGGAGAGTTCACCACAAGGCAAGAAAAGTGTGTATATAAAACATGTGCTCCACGTTCTAGAGGAATTCTAGGACAGTGGAGCGTCAATATCGGTATATAAACAACGCAAGAAAACGAATGCAAGTCCTTTAAAATAGGGCAGTTAATATGCTTTATTGTAATACATTATGAGATATTTTCTGTAAGATTTCAGCCATAAATGGATGGTTCAAGTGTGTGCAAGTGCAAGAGAAATCATAGATAGAAATTAGTCGTGAACATGTATTTTAAATCATTCAATATAGCATCCTTTTTAAGTAGGGTTTTTACTAGGGGTATATTTTATTTTATTTTTTTTTATGGGTTTTTCATCAAAAACTTGTGAAGGCGACATACCCCTATACTGGTCGCGACAGGGTCAGGACAGAACGCGACAGGGCCTAAAAAGGGTCGCGACAGGGCATGCAAATCGGGTACTGAGAACGCGACGGCTCACCTGTCGCCTTCTTGGTCGTGACAGGGTGGCTGTCGCAATTAGGCCCAGAAAACGACATATCGAGGTGTCGCCTTCTGGTTGTCTGCGCCTGACTCCGACAGGAGTCAGACCAGGCATTAGATTGCGGGCCAGAACATTGAAATTTGATACAGGGTCGTTCAAAAAATCATAACTAATTATATAGTCAACAAAAAATCATGAAACCAGTTGCAAATTAAACTAGACATGTAAGGGTACTTCCAATAAATCGGAATTAGAGAGAGAGCATGGTTTGAACATGGTTTGAGAACGAACAAGAACAAGTAACATAGAACATGATACGGGAGCAAGATCGATTTAATCGAGTAACATGCTCAATAGAAATTAGGGCTTTTAGGGGCAAAAGATGCCTATCATGCATCAGTATCTCCCATTAAAATTTGGAGGCATGAGATAGAGTATTCAAGGAGATATGAATTAAGCATGAAGGTTCGGGGTCATAAGAACTGCAGAACTTTGAAAATTCATAAGAAAAGATTTGATCGCTGGAAAATTATGAAATTGGGGGTTTTGTTCCAGAGGGTAGAAAGATCCTACAGAAAAAGTTTCACGGTTTATGCTTGTGAGAATGCCTACCTTGACTCGATTTCCTCTTCTAGGGCTAGAACTTGAAGAACGGGGTTGAGAGCTTGAAAGGTTCTTCTCCCCACGAAATCTCCTCCTCCTTGGCCTCTCCTTCTGGTCCAGGAATCCTTTGGCATGAGCTTGGGTCGGCCATGAGGGTTTTAGGAGAGTATTTAAGCTTCTCCTCTTTCTATTTCCTAATAGGACTCTAATTCCTCTTTAATTCCGAAATTTCCTTACTTCCTCCTTCCTTCCTTGCTTTCCAATCTCTATTTAGACTAGGAAGAGATCCAAATTCGTGCTAACCCATATGGGGTAGGTTTAGAAATCCTATTATAACTCAAACTAGCTATTTAATGCATTAAATACCCATTTTCTATTTAGGTAATAATTTAGTTACGAATTTAGGATATTTTCCTATTATTCTCCTTTGTAAATTCATATTTTTGACCCAATAAATTCTAGAAGATCCATTAAGCAAATCCCATTACTCTTTTCCATCTAATGAGTTTTATTTAATGCTCTATTTAAATATCCATTTAGCTAGGTTTTAAATTCTTTATTTAAATTTTATTTTCGTAAAAATTCAGTTCTACACGAATTTTTCCATCGTTGAGGAGGAAGAATACTATTCCAAGCCAGGACATGATGCCTGACAATGAGGAGCTGAAGAGGAAGCTAATGGATGAATCCCATAAGACCAAGTATACCATTCACCCAGGCACAACCAAGATGTACTAATATATGAAAAGGTCATTTTGGTGGCCCAACATAAAGCGTGAGGTAGTTGAGCATGCTGCGCACTGCCTCACATGCCAACAAGTAAAAGTGAACACCGTCGTCCTGTGGGTGTACTTAGACCCCTGGACATACTTGAATGGAAGTGGGAAAGCTTCGGCATAGATTTTATCATGGGTTACCCCGAACGCATGGTGGACTCGATGCTATATGGGTTATTGTGGACCATTTGACTAAGTCCGCACATTTCCTTGCAATTAAGAGCACCTGCAGTGTTGATGTGTTGCAGCTTTATATGTGAAGAAAATTGTGAGATTACATGGAGTCCCCATGTCTATAGTCTCAGACCGTGACCTCAAATTCACTTCTAGATTCTGGAAGGAACTTTAGACTGCATTGGGCACGAAACTCAATTTCAGCACTGCCTTCCACCCAGAAACGGATGGACAGACAGAATGGACAAACCAGATAGTGGAAGACATGCTACGTGCCAGCACTATATATTTTGAAGGATATTGGAATGAACAACTATCATTGATCAAATTGCCTACAACAACATCTATCATGTGAGCATTAAGATGGCTCCATTCGAAGCACTGTACGGTAGAAGCTGTAGATCGCCAGTGTGTTGGAATGAAGTAGGTGAATAGCAATGGCTGGGACCAGACATGGTACAGACCACTAGTAGGGATATACAGATTATCAGAGATAGGATTAAGATTGCTCAGTCCAGGCAGAAGAGCTATGCAGACATAAGAAGAAGGGATTTAGAATTCCAGATCGGAGATCATGTGATGTTGAAAGTATCCCTGACCTGTGGATTTCAAAGGTTTGGGATGAAAGGCAAGCTAAGGCCAAGATTCATTAGTCCATTTGAAGTGTTGGATAGAGTTGGCGAGATGGCGTACCGACTAGCACTACCTCCCCAGTTCTCCACTGTACATAACGTTTTCCATGTGTCAATGCTGATTAAGTACGTGTATGATCTGTCACACGTAATCAGCTATGATGACTTATTTTAAACAAAGACATGACTATGAGAGAAAGACCAGTGATGATCTTGGACAAGAAGATGAACCAACTTCGGAATCGATCTATACCCGTGGTCAAGGTACTATGGAAAAATCACGAAATTGAATAAGCCACGTGGGAGCCCGAAGCACTAATGCGACAGAATTATCCGGAGTTATTCAGTAAGTCACTCTTCCTCTCACGAGGGGGAGGATGTAGCAACCATGATTTTTAAATTCAAAATAAAATAAAATTTCAATTTAATAAATGAGATAAATAGATTTAATTAGAATAAAAATGGAATAAATAGAATTTAAGTTAATTAAATGAATACTCATAAACCAAAATTAGGAATGGGTTATTAATGGCCCAAACGTGATAGAGTGGGCCCAAAGGTGGAGAGCCCAACACATGATGGGAGCTAATTAGGTGAAATTAGGATTTAAAAAATAGTAAATAATAAAAGAGGTAAGATAAGTATTAAATAAGCCATATATATCCTAAAAAAGGTCCTACCCTTACCCTAACCCTTTGGCCACAAATTTAACTCTCTTCCCTACCCATTAGGTAGATAAATGGTGGAAAAACAGGTGATAAATATGAATTTTCGGAGTTGGAGGAGTAGAGAGGAGTTTAAGGTGTTAAGAACTCTTAAACACATTAAAACTCTCTTAACTCATCCCCAACCAAACCGTAGACGTTGTTGGGACTTTGGAGGTTGAGAAGAAGGCTGGAGCATGAAGAAACAAGGAGGAGAAGGAGTGGAACACGGGATTTTCATCTTCCCTTCGTCACCAACTAATGTTTTCTTTACTACAATGAAAGTAAGGCAATCTCTAAAGCTGAAATCGTCTAAAAATTACCCTAGGTAGTCTTCATGATCCCCTTTGAAAGCCCTCTGATACTACTCTATTTCGTTGTTCCATGAGGGCGAATTAAATGCCCAAACTTCTGTTAACATGTTGAGCCCGAACCATCATGTTTGTGCTCAATCTTCATTTATACATGGTCCCATGTCCTGAAATAATTCTCATAAATACTACATGGTCCTAGCTTTCAAACGCCCCTATTTTCCCTAATTTCTATCTTGTATTCATGGCTAATTAAATCATTTCTATACCTGTGCATGTTCTAGGTTAATGAAATTTAACCTGTCTAAAGCATGCCATACACGAATCTGTTTTCTAATTCATCATGCCCAGTGATAGATCATCAAGGCTAGAATCGTTTAAAATTGATTTCATGAATTTTGAAGTGAGTTAGGAGGGATGGAACCCACCTGGAAAAGGGGGGTAAAGCTATTTTCTGGGCTCGGGCCACCTTCTAGTGTTGCAACGGACCGACCCGTCGTGATCTCAGTGGGGGTCGCAACAAGGGGGTCCATCGTGTTCTGAACACAACGGGTCGACATGTCACGATCTGCCCCCGGTTCACCTCAGCACCCGATTCGAAAAAATGCGCCTGGACATCAAGTCGCGACCTGATTGCGACCGTCAACCGTGTCGCGACCTGATACCTGAACGCGCCATGCAAGGGCGTCGCAATGACCTTAACGCGTCACCCTGTGCATCACGACCTGACTCTCTGATCGCGCCAGACACTGGCATCACGACCAGATTGCGCCACCCCTGTGCGTCGCGACCTCAGAGTCGTGTCCAGAACCTTAATTTGCACTTATACCATTGCAAATTATGTCAATTTAACCCTCTTTAGTTTTAAATAAACACTGTCATGCATAAATTTGACTTGTTAATTAATAATGGGTAATATTACATGAAATTAATTAATGTAAAAGTTATGTGCACAACCTTACATGTCCTCATGATTCATCTACACTTGCACACACTAAACATAAATGTATGCCATGAGACCTTAATAACTTACTCAATAATGTATCTAGTAATTTAGAGAAACAAATTACTAAATTCCATATTTAAATAATTACACTTGTATTCATTTTACTCACGCATTTTATACACAGTTACCGTTTCCCTCGGCCTTCGAGCACTCGAGGCACGATGGACCCTAGTTTTCTACACACTCTCTTGGCGTGGACCACCTCTCCACCGAGAAGACTCCTAAATGGACCAGGGAATCCTTGTCAAGGCCTCTGTAAGTCTTCTTGGCTTTGGCGCACGTCCTTAGCCGACGAGCTGGTTGTACCTTAAAACCCGTTACACCCTAGGGATCAGTACGATCTAAACAGCCTTAGTGTGTTCTCTCTTACCTCGTGATCACGCTGGACCACCTGGCCTGTGTTCATGGCATGACTAGTGGACGGTTGTGACTTCTACCAGACTGCCGGTACCTGACCTGGTGCGGTGCAACTGTTACTATCGTGGATTAACGATGATTTACGATTATACCCCTATCTCATCTATTTTCACGTTACTCTCATCTAATCACTTTCACTCTGTACTCTCATCTAGTTCATCTATTACTCTCATCTCTCATGGTACTCTATTTGGCCATACAATTGATTCTCTAAAAAGAACAAACAAGTGCTATATGCCAGTGCAATAGGGCTCGGTCTGCTCCTGGGGAGAGCTTCCGAAGAGTGCCATTTCCTTTCAAGGGTTACATGATCAGGATGTGTACGGCACGCATCCAATGCCATTTAATAATATAACAATTAATCATTGATATTCAAAGTGCTATCTATTCAAGTGCTATACAAGTGCTATATCGTTACATGGCCATTCTATGATCGTTATCGTTGTGCTATTTTCAATATACCAGTGCTATTGCTTTCGTGCTATCGTTACTTGCTCTACATGACTATACTCTTTCATTACCCTGCCATTTAAGACATTTATTATTTAAAGCATGCTTGTTCTCATGAGATATTAAGTCCTACTGGCGTTATTCGCTCATCCTGCGTAGTTTATTCATGTGTTCAGGTGAGTCGAATGGATATGACCACATTCACGAGGATGGAACTGATGAGGATGTTGCTAGGGAGTGACCCAATCAGCTATCATAGCGTAGTAGTTAGTTAGTTTAGCAGTCAATCAGTCAGTATGTATTAGTTTGAATTTGAATAAGTACTTTGGGCCCTAGTTATGGCTATGATGGATGGATGTAATAGTTAGTTGATGGATTATTAATGAAATTTGAGTTATTTGATATTGTTTCCAATTTTGTAATGGTCTGTCATTTATTCTCGCTCTATACTATTTAATAACTTATTATCGCTCTGATATTCCACGTCGGGGCGTTATAGTTTTGTTGTATCAGAGCCTAAGTTATTCTGAAGTATAGGATGTTCTAGGTTTGACCTGCCTTGATTTAGAGTCTGAATCCCGTACCTTTGTGAGATGGGTAGAACCAAGGGTAATAAGATAAAAAATCTACTCACACACACACAAACATAGTGCAAACCCAATGACTTACATTTAAATTCTCTTTTGAAGGAACTTAAACACTAGGAATGGCAGCGGAGCGTGCTCAGCTGCGTGACATGCAACACACAATCCAACAGCTTACTCAGGCATTACTCCAGGCTGCTGGAGCTAATAACAACAATAACCGAGGAGCTAGAGAGTTACATTGGAACATCCGCAATCTGAACCCGCCTCGATTTAGCGGGTCTATTGATCTGATGAGGCCGAGAACTGGCTCAAGGAGATAGAGTGTATCTTCCGCGTTATGCAATGCGTGGATGTTGACAAACTTCTGTTAGCGACATTCCAGCTAGAGAGGGACGCTCGTGCGTTGTGGGAGTCCATTGAGGCAACCAGAGCAGATGCACAATTTACATGGAATGAGTTCAAGGAGCATTTCAACTCCAAATATTTTTCAGAATGAGTCCTAGAGAGGAAAGCCACTGAATTTACAGCACTCAAGCTGAGGAACATGACTGTTGCTGAGTATGAAGCTCAGTTCTCCAGGTTGGCATGATATGCTAATCATCTTGTGAGCACTGAGAGGATAAAGGTGAAGAGATTCCTCAAAGGGCTCTGACCCGCTTATACCACACAATTGGCACCATTTGATATTTAGACTTATCCGGAGATGGTCCAGAGAGCACAATGTCTAGAGAATGCGACAGAACTCACCGAACACATCAAAGGTAGAATGGTAAAGAAGGAGCAGACATCCGGAGCACCGAGAAAGCCCACTAATGGCAACAAAATGTGTTAACTATCACTGATGGGCCAAGCTAGGAGCGGAAGCCCAAAGTCCCCACCCCTACTGCTCTAACCAACAATCCAAGATGCAAGCATTGTGACAAGTTAGGTCACACGGCCGAAGAATGCTAGAGAAAGGTGGGCGCATGCCTACGTTGCGGGAGTCGAGAGCACCATATACCCGACTGCCCTCTACTCAAAGAAAATGAGAAGCATCCTGCGGGATAGAGAAAGCCCGGTCGACTGCAGGCTCTGCAAGAGGTTGAAACCACCGAGGAAGGTGGAGTTGTGGAAGGTACTCTAACGGTCTTTTCTCAATCAGAATTTATTTTGTTTGACACTAGTGCAACACATTCATTTATATCACAAGCATTTGCTGATACATTAATTGAAAAACCTGCATCTATGGAATTTGAATTGTCTGTTAATACACCATTGGGATAAAAGGCTTAACTAAATAAATATTTTCCATTAGCTGATGTAAGGATTGGTGAACTCAATCTTAGAGCAGACCTGATCTGTATGCCCATGGAGGGCTATAATGTTATTCTAGGAGCCGATTGGCTATCCACGTATGGGGCTATCATGAATTGTAGAAGAGGGAAAATCTCCTCTAGTGAATTCCCTAAACTGACCTTCACGGGATGCAGACACAAGAGGTACTTGTCTCTCGTCTCTACTATCAAGGCACAGAACATGATAAGGAAAGGTTGTATGGCATTTCCTGCCGCAATTGTGGTTGAAAAGAAACCAACTAAGATATCAAACTTACATATAGTGCAAGAATACCCTAATGTGTTTCTCGATGAGCTGCAAGGCATTCCACCTGAACGAGATGTAAATTTCTCAAATGATCTCATACCTGGAGCTGCATCGGTATCACGCCAACCCTACAAGATGTCCCCGGCTGAATTGAATGAATGGAAAGAGAAATTGATGGAATTGTTGGAAAAGGGATTTATCTGACCAAGTACTTCTCCTTGAGGAGCACCAGTGCTGTTCGTCAAGAAGAAGGGCGGATCCATGAGATTATGCATCGACTACAGGCAGTTGAATAATCTCACTATCAAGAACAAGTACCCTCTGCCACGTGTTGATGAATTATTTTATTAGATATTAGGAGCAAAGTATTTTTCTAAGATTGACCTTAGATCGGGATATCATCAGATGAGGATTAAAGATGCGGACATCTACAAGACAACTTTTAGGAGTAGGTACGGTCATTATGAATTTGTAGTCATGCCTTTTGGACTAACCAATGCTCCTATAGCTTTTATGCAATTGATGAACAACATGTATCGGCCACACCTCGACAAGTTCATCGTGGTGTTTCTTGATGATATTCTCATAAACTCCAAGACCAAGGAAGAGTATGAGGAGCATCTGAGGATCGCTCTTTAGATTTTACGGGACAATAAGCTCTATGCCAAATTGAGCAAGTGTGGATTCTGGCTCGAGGAGGTATCATTTTTAGGCCATGTTATCTCTAAGGATGGTATCGCTGTCGATCCTTCCAAGGTTGAAGCTGTAATCAACTAGGAAAGACCGACTAATGTCACTGAGATCAGAAGCTATCTTGGACTAGCTGGTTACTACAGACGGTTCATAAAAGACCTCTCCAAGATAGTTGTACCTCTTACACACCTTACGCTGAAAGAGAACCCCTATGTCTGGAGCAAGGAGTGCGAGACGAGCTTTTAGACACATAAGCAATTGTTGACATCTGCACCTATCCTCGCATTTCCAGTCGAGGGCGAAGGATTCTCAATCTACACTAATGCTTCTGGAATCGGTGTAGGCTCTGTGCTAATGCAAAATGAGAAGGTGATAGCATATTCTTCAAGGCAGTTGAAGCCACATGAAGTCAATTATCCTGTCCATGACTTACAATTAGCTGCTGTGGTATTTGCACTCAAGATATGGAGGCATTATCTGTATGGGGAGCAATTTATTGTCTACTCTGACCACAAGAGTCTGATGTACTTATTTTCTCAGAAGGAGCTTAATATGAGACAAAGGAGAACGCTGGAGTACTTAAAGGATTTCGATTTTAATATCCAATATCACCCAGGCAAAGGTAATGCAGTAGCTGATGCACTTAGTAGAAATCCAGTAGCTTCATTATTCTGTTTAGTCATGGGCGAGATGCAATTGTTAGAATAGTTCGCCAGTCTGAATCTAAATATTGAGCAAAGAAGTGATAAGATGATAGTTGCCAACCATAGGGCACAACTTGACATTTCTTTCGAGATCAGAGAACAATAGGCAAATGATCCATTCCTAGTCAGAGTCAGGGAGACCATAGCTGAGAAGCTGGATTTCTCCTTCGCTGAGAATGGAAGAATACTATTCTAAGCCAGGACATGCGTGCCTGACAATGAGGAGCTGAAGAGGAAACTAAAGGATGAAGCCCACAAGGCCAAGTATACCATTCACCCAAGCGCAACCAAGATGTACCAAGACATGAAAAGGTCATTTTGGTTGCCGAACATGAAGCGTGAGGTGGCTGAGCATGCTGCGCACTGCTTCACATGCCAACAGGTAAAAGCCGAACACCATCGTCTTGCGGGTGTACTTAGACCCCTGAACATACCTGAATGGAAGTGAGAAAGTATCGGCATGGATTTCATCATGGGTTTACCCCAAACTCGTGGTGCACTCGATGCTATATGGGTTATTGTGGACCGTTTGACTAAGTCTGCACATTTCCTTGCTATAAGAGCACTTGGAGTGTTGATGTGCTTGCAACTTTATATGTGATGGAAATTGTGTGATTACATGGAGTCCCCATGTCCATAGTCTCAGACCGTGACCCTAGATTCACTTCTACATTCTGGAAGGGACTTCAGATTGCATTGGGCACGAAACTCAATTTCAGCACTGCCTTCCACCCACAGATGGATGGACAAACAAAAAAGACAAACAAGATAGTGGAAGACATGCTACGTGCCTGCACTATGGATTTTGAAGGATATTAGAATGAACAACTATCATAGTGGAAGACATGCTACGTGCCTGCACTATAGATTTTGAAGGATATTAGAATGAACAACTATCCTTGATCGAATTCACCTACAATAACAGCTATCAGGTGAGCATTAGGATGGCTCTATTCGAAGCACTGTACGGCAGAAGCTGTAGATCGCCAGTGTGTTGGAATGAAGTAGGTGAACAGCAATGGCTGGGACCAGACATGGTACAGACCACTAGCAGATATACATATTATCAGAGATAGGATTAAGATAGCTCAGTCTAGGTAGAAGAGCTATGCAGACAAGAGAAGAAGGGATTTAGAATTCCAGATCGGAGATCATGTGATGTTGAAAGTATCTCCGACCCGTGGATTTCAAAGGTTTGGGATGAAAGGCAAGCTATGGCCAAGATTCATTGGTCGATTTGAAGTGCTGTATAGAGTTGGTGAGCTGGCGTACCGACTAGCACTACCTCCCCAGTTCTCCACCGTACATAACATTTTCCGTGTGTCAATGCTGAGGAAGTACGTGTATGATCCGTCACACGTAATCAACTATGATGACATAATTTTAAACAAAGATATGACCTATGAAGAAAGACCAGTGAAGATCATGGACAAGAAGATGCAAAACCTTCGGAATCGATCTATACCCGTGGTCAAGATACTATGGAGAAATCACAAAATCGAAGAAGCCACGTGGGAGCCCGAAGCACTAATGCGACGGAATTATCTGGGGTTATTCAGTAAGTCACTCTTCCTCTCACGATCATATGAATTTGGGGACCAAATTCTTTTTAAGAGGGGGAGGATGTAGCAACTATGATTTTTAAATTCAAAATAAAATAAAATTTTCAATTTAATAAATGAGATAAATAGATTTAATTAGAATAAAAAGGGAATAAATAGAATTTAAGTAAATTAAATGAATACCCATTAACCAAAATTAGGAATGGGTTATATTAATGGCCCAAACATGATAGAGTGGGCCCAAATGTGTAGAGCCCAACACATGATGGGAGCTAATTAGGTGAAATTCGGATTTAAAATAATAGTAATTAATAAAAGGGGAAAGATAAGTATTAAATAAGCCATATATATCCTAAAAAGGAGTCCTACCCTTACCCTAACCCATTCTCCATGAATTTAGCTCTCTTTCCCTACCCATTAGGTGGATAAATGGTAAAGAAATAGATGATAAATATGAATTTTCGGAGTTGAAGGAGAAGAGAGAAGTTTAAGGTGTTAAGGACTCTTAAACCCATCAAAACTCTCCCAACTCGTGCCCAACCAAACCCTACATCATTGTTGGGACTTTGGAGGTTGAGAAGAAGGCTGGAGGACGAAGAAACAAGGAGGAGAAGGAGCTGGAACACAAGATATTCATCTTCTCTTCGTCACCAACTAGGGTTTTTCTTTACTACAACGATAGGTTGGCAATCTCTCAAGCTTAAATCGTGTAAAAATTACCATAGGTAGTCTTCATGATCTGTTTTGAAAGCCCTCTAATTCTGCTGTATTTCGTTCTTCCATGAGGGCGAATTAAATGCCCATACTTCTGTTAACATGTTGAGCCCGAACCATCATGTTTGTGTTCAATCCTCGTTTGTACATTGTCCCATGTTCTGAAATAATTCTCATAAATACTACATGATCCTAGCTTTCAAAGGCCCCTATTTTCCCTAAATTCTATCTTGTATTCATGGCTAATTAAATCGTTTTCTATACCTGTACATGTTCTAGGTTAACGAAATTTAAACTGTCTAAAGCATGCCTTACACGAATCTTTCTATTTCATCATGCTCAGTGATAGATCTTCATGTCTAGAATCGTTTAAAATTGACTTCATGAATTTTGAAGCTTTCTGTGATTATATATCGATTTTTTAAGTGAGTTGGGAGGGATGGAACCACCTAGAAAAGGGGCAAAAGCTCTTTTCTGGGCTCGGGCCACCTTTTGGTGTCGCAACGGCCCGACCCGTCGCGATGTCAGAGGGGGTCCCAACAAGAGGATCTGTCGCTTTCTGAACGCGACGGGTTGACATGTCGCGACCTGCCCCCGGTTCACCCCAGCACCCGGTTCGGAAGAACACGACCAGACATGGAGTTACGACCTGATTGCAACCGTCAACCCTGTCGCAACCTGATACCTGAACGCGCCATGCAAGGGCGTCGCAATGACCTTAACGTGACACCCTGTGTGTCGTGACCTGAGTCTCTGATCACGCTAGACATTGGCGTCATGACCTGATTGCGCCACCCCTACGCGTCGCGACCTCAGAGTCGTGGCCAGAACCTTAATTTGCACTTACACCCTACTAATTATGTCAATTTAACCCAATTAGTTTAAAATGAACATTGTCATGCATAAATTTGATTTGTTAATTAATAATGGATAATATTACAGGAAATTAATTAATGTAAAAGTTATGTGCACAACTATACATGTCCTCATGATTCATCTACACTTGCACACACTAAACATAAATGTATGCCATGAGACCTTAATAACTTGCTCAATAATGTATCTGGTAATTTAGCAAAATGAATCACTAAATTCACTATTTTAAATAATTACACTTGTCTTTGTTTTACTCACACGTTTTATACACTGTTACCGTTTCCCTCGGCCTTTCAGCACTCGAGGAACGACGGACCCTAGTTTTCTACACACTCTCTTGGCATGGACCACCTCTCCACCGGGAAGACTCCTGATTGGACCAGGGAATCTTTGTTAAGGCCTTCGTAAGTCTTCTTGGCTTTGGCGCACGTCCTTAGCCAAAAAGCTGGTTGTACCTTAAATCTCGTTACACCCTAGGGATCAATACGATCCAAACGGCCTTAGAGTGTTCTCTCTTACCTCGTGATAATTGCCGGACCACCTGGCCCATGTTCATGGCACGGCCAGTCGGCGGATGTGACTTCTACTAGACTGCCGGTACCTAACCTGGTGCGGTGCAACTGTTACTATCGTGGCTTAATAATGATTTACGATTGTACTCCTATCTCATCTATTTTCTCGTTACTCTTATCTATTCACTTTCACTCTATACTCTCATCTAATTCATCTATTACTCTCATCTCTTCCTGGTACTCTATTTGGCAAGACAATTGATTGTCTAAAAAGAACAAACAAGTGCTATATGCCAGTGCAATAGGGCCTGGTCTGGTCCTGGGGAGAGCTCCCGAAGAGTGCCATTTCCTTGCAAGGGTTACATGATCAGGATGTGTACGGCATGCATCCAGTGCCATTTAATACTATAACAATTAATTGTTGGCAATCATAGTGCTATCTATTCAGGTGCTATACAAGTGCTATTATCGTTACATGGCCATTCTATTATCATTGTCATTGTGCTATTTTCAATATACCAATGCTATTGCTCCCTTGCTATCGTTACTTGCTCTACATGACTATACTCTGTCGTTACCCTGCCATTTAAGACATTAATTATTTAAACCATGTTTGTTCTCATGAGATATTAAGTCCTACTGGGCGTTATTTGCTCATCCTGCATATTTTATTCATGTGTTCCCGTGAGTCGGATGGATATGACCACATTCATGAGGATGGGACTGATGAGGATGTTGCTCAGGAGTGACCCGATCAGCTATCATGGTATAATAGTTAGTTAGTTTAGTAGTCAATCAGTCAGTATGTATTACTTTGAATTTGAATAAGTACTTTGGGCCCTAGTTATGGCTCTGATGGATGGATGCAATAGTTAGTTGGTGGATTATTAATGAAATTGGAGTTATTTGATATTATTTTCAATTGTGCAATGGTTTGTCATTTATTCTCGCTCTGTACTATTTAATAATTGTATTATCGCTCTGATATTATGCGTCGGGGCGTTAAATTTAAGCTCGACATTCCCATGCATTGTGTCATTTCGAATGGAATTCGAATCAAACCAATGACAATTGAACAAGAATATATGATTGTCTTGTCCTAGATATTTCAACTGTAAGATCTCCTCTACAATACCATAGTAGTCATATTCATTTTCATTGTATGTACTTCCTTTCACACATACGCCACTGTTCATGGAAGACTTACTCTGCCATAGTCTTTTGTATGAAATCTATACCCATTTACAATAAATCCAAGACAGTTCTGTACAATTTTCGATGGGCCATAGGCTATCTGACGAACTCTTTCATCATTAATTAAACCTTGTTCAACCTACGTATAGGGAAGACTAGTTAAAAAGTGAACAAAACTTATCTTTTGTACTCTTTGAGCATGTACACTTAAGCGTTTTCTTAGACATAAGGCTAATGACTTATCTCGTTCTTTTTCAACCTTATAATCACTGAGACATGGATTTCTTTGAATTATTTTTGAATCAAATTGTCTATAATATGAATGGAAGACGACCTTCAATAGCTAGAATAAGGGTAAAGAAGTTATATTCACAATAAATTGTGACTTTAGCACTTACTCAACATAACACCCTAGTCAGCACAATTTAAAAGAATATATATCTCTGCGGCACATAACTCTCTGTCATCTAGTATGAGAGTTGAAGAACCTCCGAACACACGTCCAGGATGATAAAATATGAAGAGTCGATCTGAAACACACAGATCCCCCCCCCCCCCACACACATCATCATTACGTGGAGGTTGAGTACGACGAGTATGTATGTCTGCTTCAAAGTACATTGAACAAAGTTGAGATTTCTTCCATAATGTATGCCTCAATAATAGAACCCTCCAATTTTGCTTTATTTAGGACTTTCATTTTGAGGTCATGCATATGCCTACATCAACAATATACAAGACAAATGGGAAACATGTAATGACCCCGACACCCGGACCCCCGGCTCCCACCGAGAATTTGACTATCGGAGCCGCAGCCCACGGGCCCGAAGACCCGAAAGGGCTAACGGACCAGTCTAACAAAATATGTAACAGGAGTAAGTAACAACAACATGCATTAAAAAGTACCAACACGTGAAGGAAAAGCATCCAATAAAGAGTAAAAGCCTAGTATAGTCCCAAAGTAAGCAAAGTACAAGTGCAGAAAGAAAGGGAATAACAGATCCGTTAGGGGCATACCCTGAGGGTGAAGTACCAACTAGAAGGGGGGCACTGCTCAGCGAGGGAACCGTCTAATACGGCCCGGTCTCCTCAGTCCACCGCGGGTGACACTGCTTTGAAGTCTCACCTGTAAAGAAGGGAATGAGCTTCACGAAGAACCCCAGTAGGTAGTACCAATCTCCCATTGGTTCTAACAATAGAATAGATATAGATGTGCATAACTAAATTAAAGCAAGTAAATCTATTCTACAACAGAGTAAGTGCGGAAGCGTAAGGTAACTGCACGGTCATCGATCTAAGCTAAACATCGGGACCGAAAACCCGTGTAAACCACGATACGAACCCTAGGCTGCAAACATAGACAGTAAACAACTGCCTAGACAAAGACACTAGCCACTGACAACTACACTAGTCAAATGCGCCACATGGTCATCGGTCAGGTGCGCCACACGCCTTATCCTCGACCGCCAGTCCATGTCTAGCACCTCCCGCCGGAGTGAGATGACCACAACTGTCGTAGTCTGGCTGGACTACGGTCCCACGCCTGACCCCTCTAAATGGTTCCGGAAGCACGTAGAGTGAGGCAGTGAGAAAAGGACTAGTTGATATGCACCGGAAGAGCACCAAACCACCTAGGCATCCCAGACTCAGCTAAAAGAGCTCTACAAACGACTCTATACCGTTGTCCCCACTGTTTTCCCCTCTGCTACCAGAGTCCATAGACTTGAGCTCGCCCGCCGCCTAGAGAACTCCCTCAAATAGGCATGTGGGGACCGGGGGTCCAGGTAATGGTAACAACCTCTCAACGGACAAGCCCACAAGTGCCTAGCCCGGGAGAAATACTAGTGTACGACCGTGCTAGGAAACAACGCAGGTGTCGAGAAAGAGAGTCGTAGTGGAAAGAAAACTCCGAATGGGTCACCAAGCCATTCTCTGTTTGAGAATGGCGACGCAAGGCCTGTCGCCACCTGAAGGCGACACCTTGCCTGTTGCGATATGGGTTAGAAGGCAACAGGGAACCTATCACGATCCGGTCGCGACAAGGGCGTTGTCACGACCACAGCTAGAGGTCCAGGTGACCACCTGAGACCTCCCTCAATACACGGAAAAATACAGGGCGTCACTTTCACAACTAGAAGGCGACAGGTCGGGTTTTCGCGATCTGGGTCGCGACACCAAATGCGTCACGACCAAAGACAAGCCCACTCGAGAGCACCTTCCCCACACCATGCACCACAAATCCGGATAATACAAGGGGAGGGGTGCATGAAGAACAATTTAAACATGTAAATAGGGTTCAAACCACCCTCATACACACCCATGCATGCCAAGGAAATGCATCTACACTCAAATACCTCACAATAAGAATGGAAACCCTCATCACCCAAACCCCCATTCCAGCACCACCAAGCCAAACATGCATTCCATAGGAACCACAATCACATATATACACCCTAGTATGCGTTTCGAAAGCTTGGAGAAGGGGATTGGACCATAGCATGATAGAACTAGGGGGAAGGCAAACGAGTCCCTACCTCAAAAAAATGAACCACCCCAATGGGGTCTTCTCGTAGGCATGTACCCCTCCTCCTCGCTCCAAGCTCCACCGGGACGCCGTCCACGAGTAAGCCACGGCCTCCTACAAGCCGGAGAAGAGCATTAGCACCACAAGGAGAGCTCGCTGAGAATATTACCACACGGGGAAGGAGAAACCACCAAGCACACACAACCCAACAGCACTCAAGGGGAAAAACACCCTACACAAGCCCTCCCTCACTTCACACTCTCCCTCAAACACTCTCCACGGTGAAGACAGCACAGAGGGGGTCAGAGGAGAAGAGGAACAGTCAAATTGGGGAAGAAGAAGAGGTGTTATGCGGCCTGTGAACTTTTATGCCTTGGAGTTGAGAACGTGACACCTAACCTATCACGAACCCAGTGCCTCTGCCAGACAGACCACCAGAATCACCACGTGTCACCCCACATGAAAGCCAATCCATAACGCGACGACTGACACGTTGCCTTCTGGTTACATGCAGCATGACATGTGCCCAGACCATCCCGACAGCCAGAAAATGTCAGGAGCATAATGCGACGAGGTACCCGTAGCATTCTAAACCAGAACGCGATGGCCGCCATGTCACCTTCAGAAGGCGACAAGCCGATATGTCGCGTTCCTCAGAGAGGCTGGCTAGCACCAAATAAAGAGGATGTTACAAAAACATATCATACATAAGGTGCAATTCTATGAAGAAAAAAGTTAATATCTGCATATACCTCTCAAATGGATACATCTATCTATATTGTACTGGCCCTCCGACTTTAGCTTCATATGGTAGATGTACGATTAAATGCTCCATCAAATCAAAGAATGCAGGCAGAATTATCTTCTCCAACTTGCATACGATGGTGACCACATTATGTTCGATAGTTTGCACATCCTTAAGCCTGAGTTCTGATGCATACAAAATCGTGAAAAATTAACTCAACTCAGACAATGCTCCCCATAGAGGCTTCGACAACATGTCACGAAATGCAATAGGTAGCACCTTTGCATGAACACATGGCAGTCATCACTCTTCATTCCATATATTTTTCCCTCACTGACGTGACACAACGAGCAATATTAGACACATAATCATCAAGAAATCTCAACTGTTTCAGCCACTGATACACTTCCTTTACTTTTCCTCCTCTAAGCACATAAACTGCTTTTGGTTTTATTGATTTCCCATTTATATCAACAAGTTCTAAGTCTGGACGTTTACAAAGCATGGACATGTCTAAATGTGCATTCCTATTGTCCTTTGTTTTACCTTTTATGTCGATAATGGTGTTGAACACATTATCAAAGACATTTTTCTCGATATGCATCACGTCTAGATTGAGCCGCACAAGAAGAGTCGACCAATAAGGTAGCTCCCAAAAAATGCTTCTCTTCACTCAGTTGTGCTCCTTCCCAAAACGTGAAAGGTGTTGGGTACTGCCCATCAGTTGTGTGATATCTAGCAAATTTCCTACACGTGCTGCAATATGATGACCGGAGAACCTTTCAAATATAAGTTTATCTCATTCCATTTTGTTCTTTAGGAATGCATCATTTTGTCTTTTGAAAGGGTGATCAGCTGCTAAAAATGGTCTATGGCAATCAAACCAGCATGACTTCCGACCATGTTTAAGTACAAATGATTTGGTATTATCCATACAGTAAGGACATGCTAGCCTACAATGTTTGCTCCAACCAGATAGCATTCCATATACAGGAAAATCACTTATCGTCCACATCAATGCTGCCCTCATGGTGAAATTTTGCTTTCTAGATGCATCATAAGTATTGACCCCTTCAATCCATAATAATTTCAATTCATCAATCAATGGTCTAAGATAGATGTCTATATTTTTTGTAGGACTTTTAGGACCAGGAATCAATAAAGATAGAAACAAATTTGCTTGCTTCATGCACATTCTCAGAGGAAGGTTGTATGATGTCACGAACACTGGCCAGCGGGTGTAGGAAGCCACTGAACCTCCAAATGGATTGAATCCGCTAGTGCACAAACCAAGCCACACATTACGCGACTCCCTTGAAAAGATAGGATGAGCATGGTTGAAATGAGTCCAAGCTTTACCATCTATAGGATGACTCATAATATCCTCGTCTTTACATACTCTTTTTGCATGCCACTTCATATGTCGAGTTGTCCTCGAACACACATACATCCGTTGTAGTTTGGGTGTAAGGGGGAAATATCGCAATGATGCATACGGTATATCCTTTCCCCTAGAATTGGCCTATCTTTTAGGTTTAAACCTATCATGATGGCAAATAGATCATAAATCCTTATCTGCATCCTCTTTGTGATACAACATACAATGATTAGGACATGCATTTATTTTCACATATCCAAGTCCTAAATCATTGACCATCTTCTTGGCACGATAAAAATTTGGAAGCAGCTTCTCATCTCGAGGTAACATGATCTTGATGATGAGGAGGAGACGATCAAAATAACTCTCACTCATATGAAATTCAAATTTCATGTTCAACAACTATGACACCGCTGACAACCGAGTGTGTTTTTGACAACCATCCCACAATGGCTGATTAGGATCCTTAAGTAACTGATAGAATCTTTCGGCTCCCTTGTTCGGCACGTCTTCAGCGTATATAGGATCCTCATGTACATTGAATGTAGGACCAGCAACATCTACAACCATATCCATGTACGTACTTGTGTCTTCCACATTACTAGGCTCATGCGACTAGAGCTCCTCACCATGACATGTCCAATTCATATAACCTTCAACAAACCCTTTTCTGTATTAATGTAGTTGAACTTCCCATGGTGAATTCCACTTCAATTTTTTACAAATCATAAAAGGACATTAGATGCAACCTTCACTATCTACTGCTACATTTGGATTCCCCAATGCAAGCTGAATGAAAGTCTCAACTCTGACCCTAAACTCCACAGACAACACAGATCAACTATTCTACGATACATTTATGACCAGTCTGAAGCCATTTTTTTTCTGTGCCCAACAAATATTAACAGACAAATAATTTAAAATTCAAACTTAGAAATAACTAAATTTGACCATTTTCACACATCGTCGACGCAACAAAAATGAATAGAAATGATATATTATTTAGATTATCACTTTTTACCCATCTGTGAATATTGATCACACTCAGATGGTCATTTACCATGTGTTGTATAATTTGCTGAAAATTTCGGTAGCATCTCTCCACATCTCTCTGATATACCAAAAATATTTATTGATTAAGATATTTTCTTAAACAGTTACTAATAAGTGGTTAAGAAAATATTCTAAATCAAGAAACGTATATCATAGAGGAGTGAGTAGACGCACCCGAAATTTTCAACAAATAATACAAACACATAGTAAATGACCACCTCAAACTGCGATCAATCATTCACAGACTGTCCAAAACGGGACATGTCACGCCCCAACGTGGAATATCAGAGCGCGAAGGCAGTTGCAAGTGAACGGGTATAGAGCGAGAGTACTAGACATCAAACCATTGAACAAGAATAAATACTAAAACAATTCATCCATAATAATCTTTCAAATGTCTAGTTACAACCACTAATATCAGAGCCAACCTATGGGCCCGATTACATTGGAATAAAGCAAAAGACTGAACTTCAAACCTAACTACTACAATGCTAAATATACAATAGGATGCTAGGGTACTCAAGACATCACTCCAGGTCGTTCCGTCCTCTTGAGTGTATGGTTCATCCTCGGTCTCACCTGAGAACACAACGACAAATAACACAGGGTGAGCGATAACGCCCAGTAGGACTTAAATCTCAGGATCAAGCATGCTTTAAGTGATTAATGTCTTATAAAGCAGGATAACTAGAGAGAGTAACGAGAAACATATAGAAAGTGCTGGTACACAGTAACGAGAAACAATAGCACAATGCACGAGAGTATAGGAAGATAAGTGTTGATATTGGATTGGCCGTAAAACAAGATAACATGTAAAGTTGAACAACAATGCACAAGTCACGATAGCAAGTGTTTGGTCGATATCTTTCAACCACGAGATTCAAGTAAACCAATAATTGACTGTTTTGATTAATTGATTGCCATAGATCAAATCTTGCGTGTCATGCGTTAGGTGTATGCCATCACCCAGATCATTAGACCCCCGCGAGTTATAGCCTTCCAGGTGCTCCTCCCAAGGACCAGATCGGGTCCTTACAATGTTGCCTAGCATAGTCATGTTTTTTATCGTAGACAATCAATCATTTAATGGACAAGTAGAGAGTACCAAGAAATAGATGAGATCACTAGATGAATAGACGAGATAGTAGAGTGAATGTGAATAGATGAGCGAGTCGAGTATAGATGAGGTCTAAGGGATAGTGCACGTAACTTTCCGAGTAACAAGCGATAGTAACAGTTGCACAACACGCGCACATGGTGTTGGCAGTCAGGTGGAACTCACGACCCTACCACTGGCCTTGTTATGCACAGGTCCAGAGGTTCGACGTGATTTAAGATAAGAGCGAACTTCTAATAGCCGTTTGGGTCATATCGATCCCTAAAGGTGTAATGGGTGTTAGGGTACAACCGGCTCGTCGAACATGTGGGAATCCAGGATCAGAGGAGACTTATGGAGGCCTTGTGCAAGAGTTCACTAGTCCGGCGAAAGGAATATCCGACAGAGAGTTCACCACAAGCCAAGTAAAGTGTGTATATAAAACAGGTGCCCGATGTTCTAGAGGAATTCTAGGACAGTGGAGCGTCAATATCAGTATATAAACAATGCAAGAAACGAATACAAGTCCTTTAAAGTAGGGCAATTAATATACTTTATTGCAATACAATATGAGATATTTTCTGCAAGATTTCAGCCATAAATGGAGGGTTCATGTGTGTGTAAGTGCAAGAGAAATCATAGATAGAAATAAGTCGTGAAGATGTATTTAAAATTATTCAATATTGCTCCATTTTTAGGCAATGTTTTTACTGGGGGTATAATTGTAAAAAGCCATAAGGATTATTAGAAGGTGACAGAAATATTTTTATGGGTTTTTCACCAAAATTCCTGTGAAGGCGACATAGGTTTAAGGATTGCGACAGGGGTAGGGCAGATCGCGACAGGGTCCTGCACGGGTCGCGACAGGGCTATCTTGTTCAGGCGGCCAGAACACGACAGGTGTCCAGTCGCGTTCAGAACGCGACAAGAAAGGCGTCGCGACGGGCTTGAGAAGGCACATGTCGGGCCATCGCATTCTCAGGTCCGTGGCCTGGGTCTAACAGAGTTCTGCTCTGTCTTGGATTACTCTCCAGGAACTTGCCTTTTTGACATAGGGTAGTTCAGAAAATCATAACTAAATATATATGCAATGAAAAATCCTGAAATCAGTGGCAAATGAAACTAGACATGCGAGAGTATTTCCAGTAAATAGGGATTCGAGAGAGAGTATGGTTTGAACATGGTTTGAGAATGAACAAGAACAAGTAACTTAGAACATGACACAGGGAGTAAGATGGGTTTAATTCGAGTAATATGCTCAACAGAAATTAGGGCTTTCGGGGTCAAAAGATCCCTAACAAGATCAAGTATTTACAATAAAAATTTCATAGCATGGGATCAAGTATACAAGGAGATATGGATTTAACATGATGTCTCGGGGTTATCATGTTTGCAGAACTTCAGAAATTAAGAACAAAAGATAGGATGGATGGAAAAATATGAAACTTGGGGATTTCGTTCAATAGGGTAGGAAGAACCTACAGAAAAAGTTTCATGGTTTATGCTTGTGAGAACACCTAACTTTGGATTTATTTGTCTTCTAGGGCTAGAACTTGAAGAAGAAGGGAAGAAGCTTCAAGCACTTCTTCTCTCCACGAAATCCTCTCTTCCTTAGCCTTTACTCCACATCAAGCAACTCTTGGCAACGAGCTAGGGTTGCCCAAGGGAGTTTAAGAGGTGTATTTATGCAAGTATGTATTTCTATTCCTACAACTACTCTAATTTCACTTAAATTTCGAGATTTCCTAACTCTAACCTTCCTTCCTTGCTTTCCAATCCCTATTTAGACTTGGATGAGATCTAAATTCATGCCAAACCATATAGGGTAGGTTTAGGAATCCTATTATGACTCAAACTAGCTATTTAATGTATTAATTAACTCTTTTCTATTTAAGTAATATTTTAATTACGAATTTAGGGTATTTTCCTATTATTCCCCTTTTATAAATTCATATTTTGACCCAATGAATTCTAGAAGATCCATTAAGCAAAGCCCATTACTCTTTTACATTTAATGGTTTTATTTAATGCTCTATTTAAAATCCATTTATCTAGGTTTTAATTCTTTATTTAAATTTTTATTTTTCGCAAAAAATCATGTTGCTACAGGACAATTCAAGACATTGAGTTAGATATACACGTTCTCATCATTGAAAATAAGACTCATGCACATCAATCCAAAGTCTTGAACGGGAAGGTTCATTGACACGGGCTTAACATGCTCTCGTGAAGTGTGTGTAGTGTTAAATTGCTATGCATGCATATATCAAATTTAAATACCACATAAATATGAAAAGAAAATCATACATACAAACAAGTGCAATACTAAACAATTACATTAAACTAAGAAGTGCAATACTAATCACTAAACTGAAAGTAAACAATTAAACGTAAACTAAACTAATGTCTAGAAGAAAGAGTTTGTGCTAATTTTTTTCCCTAAATTGGGATGTATACCTCATTGGTGTTTCTATTTGGCTTTTTTACAAATGCCTATCACATGGCTAATAAGTGGTGTGTAACACACTTCTAAATGCCTATCCCATGGCTCCAAGAGAGTTGGGGAGGGGAGAGGATTGTGACTTCCTGCACATTAAAAAATCAGAATGACCTTGAACCAGTAGAGTGTGGGTTGTGTCCTCTTACTACATGCCATTAATTCACTCATATTGGGGGTTGTGTCCTCTAACAAAAACTCACTTTATAGAGGATAAAACTTTTGTTTACGTAGTTTGTTATTTCTATGGGTGTAACAATCTGAATCAAATAAGAACTTCTCTATTAAAGGGGAATAAAACTTAAAATTTTCTATCTAACCTATCTCATATATATAAGAAGCCAATTTAATAGGTACACTCTCTTGTAAAAATTTACATAGAATTATACTATTTATTAAATTGGTCAGATAAATCATTTATTCAGTCAAGCACAAAATTGGTCGATTGCTTATGCCTCACGTCTTAGAAGAAAATAGTTGATTAATTCAATGCTTGGTTGGGTAACTTTATTTCCAAGACCCTAGCCAGTAACTTGAAACCAGGTCCAAAAAATCAACTTAGTTTTTGTTTTCTTTTGTTTCTTCTATTGATTTCTTTTTATATTCTCATGGACATAGGATTCCTTAGGAATTGGTTAAATGGCATATTTTTTCTCAAAGGTTAAATTTAGACACATATTTTGGTAGAGTTAGGTTCAAATCATTGTCTCCATTGACCTATCAAAAGATAATAAGATTATTAATTACATTATTTTTATTTTGCCTCCTATTAATTTTTTCTCTCTTAACTTATTTAGATCTCCTTAACCAAATTTGGGGTCCATCATATAGAACCCTTGTAAGCTGGTCATAGAAAAAGGAATCTTATATGTTTTTTTTTACACTGTTAAGAGGGCAAGGATTGTTTTCTCTCCCCCTCATCTACTCTAGTCATTTATATTAAAATTAAATGATGATATATTTAATAAATTATTTAGTGGTAGTCCTCCATATACTAAAAAAGCTAAAGGTTCAGCTCCCACCCACAATAATAAATTTACAAGGCATATAATAGATTAGTATTCTAATAAAAATTAAAAACATGAATAATGAGATATCTTAAAATACTTTTCTATTATTCCCATTGTTACTTGCCGTGAGTTTGCCATGTACCTTCGTCCATCCTCTTTACTGCCATCACTATCGTTTGTCGCCACTTAATTTACTCATCTATCCATGTCATTATTCACGATGGCATGCGTAATCTTCTGCATCCACCATACACCAAGTACGAATCTCTTTTTTTTCTAATCTTTTTTGGAAACTTTCATCTTTGCGTGCAATAATAATTGTAGGGTATCAATCAATAGAATGAGGTTATGTATTTGGAGTATAATTACTCAATAAACATTAGGGTTAATTTAGAGTGCTTCTGATTAGGCCTTTTATAGCAATCACACCATGACGAATTAGAACTTTGTTCTTGGCTCCCGGGTTTGTTGCTTCAATGTCGTCCTCTGGGCTCTATTTTTGTGGATGATTAAGATTTAGGCTTCTAACCTCTTAATATTAAGATTTAGGCTTCTAACCTACAAAAATCAAGATGGATTAGAGAGAGAGAGAGAGAGAGAGACCCCCCCGCGCCTCCGCAATCTGCCCGCCCTCCCACCGCAGCACTCTCCCCCTCCCCCTCACACCCAACCCACCACCTTCTTTCCCCCTCCACCAAGGCCCCCCTCCCATCTGGACAGTGAGAAAGAGAGTGAGAGAGAGAGAGAGAGAGACCCCCACCTCGGCTGTCTCCCCCCCCCCCACCCACTGCGACCCTCCCACCCAACCCACCACCTTCTTTCCCCCTCCACCAAGGCCCCCCTCCTGCCTGGACACTACAGTGAGAAAGAGAGAGAGAGAGACCCCCACCACTAGTTGTCTGCCGCCCACCCATCGTGGCCCTCCCTACAGCCCAACAACAACCACCCACCCAAACACACAGACATAGAGCGAACGCACACACACACACACACACACAACACACACACAACACACACACCACACACAAAACACACACACAGACACACACACATAGACACACACACACACACACACACAGAGCTTATCAGCAGCGACGACATGGAGCTCCGGCAGTGAGGGAGTGATAATGAAGACCGGACCAATGATGGCGACATGGACGATGACAGCGGCGATGCGGGTGACGGCGGAAGTGACGTGGAAAAGAACGACAGCGAGGCGGACGACAGCGGCAGTGAGGTGGACGGCGGTGGCGACGTGGCATCTCAACGGGGCAATCCCAACGGAGGTGTCGACGGAGTGAGAGAGAAGAGATAAAGCGAGAGAGGAGAAAAGAGAAGGGGGGAAGAAGGAAAAGGGTGAGAATAGAGACCGAAAGCTTCGGTCACTATTCAGTCCCAAATTCCTAATTCAGTGAATGAATTGTGACCGAATATAATTCGGTCTTTAAGGCCGTGTTTATTCTGCGACAGAATAAATTTGGTCACAATTCAGTCTCAAAAATAGAGACTGAATTTCTTCGGTCACAGTATTTCATGTCAGAACGCATCAAAGACAAGGCATTAATGACCGAATTCTTATTGGTCACAGTCCGGTCTCTATTTTTTAGACCGAAATATTTGGTCACTATACGGTCTCTAGTTTGAGATCGAATAGTGACCGAATACATCTGTCGCTTGTGGATTGTATGGTCTGGCCTCAGCTAGACACTCCCATGTGCGCATGTAGCTTACTAAAGGATTCCTACCACACCATAACTGAAAAGGAGTCTTAGGTGCATCCTTCGTAGGAACCTTGTTGACTATTTGTCCAGCTGTCATAATGGCCTCCCCCCACAAAGACAAGGGTAAGGTAGAATGACTTAACATTGTCCTCACCATTTCTTTAAGTGTTCATTCCTTCTTTCTGCAACTACATTCTGATATGGACTGCCAGTATAGTATATTGTGGTGTAATACCCTCCTCCTTAAAGATACATTCTAATGGTTCGGGCCTTTGTCCCATCTCAGTGTACCTACCATAATACTCACCACCTTTATCAGACCTGACTATTTTAATTACTTTTCCTGATTGTTTCTGCACTTCCTTCTTGAACTTCTTAAAGGCATTGAAGACATCTGCCAAGAAGTAAAAAGAGACACATGAATCTAGAATAGTCATATATAAAGGTGGCAAAGTACCTTTCTCTAGACAAACAGGGTGGAAAGGGACCACATATATCAGTATCGATTATTTCAAGCACTTGAGAACTACTAGTGGCGTTCGTATTAGGCGTGTGTGATTGCTTTCCTTTTATGCAATCAACATATGTCTCAAAGTCAGTGAAATCTATAGTAGAAAGTACTCCTTCTCCCACTAACATCGTAAGTTTCTTAATGGAGATATGACCCAATCTCTTATACCACAACATAGATGAGTTTTCTTTAACTCTACCACACTTGTTGCCAACAACAACTGAAGTATGCAGAGTATGATGGGTATATTCATTTAAATTGCTAAGACACAATTTATATAAACCATCAGATAGAGAACCAGTACCAATGACAATAGAATCCTTTATTAATTCAAATGAAGAGTTTCCAAGACATATACGAAAACCTTCTGAATCAAGTTTTGATACTGAAACTAAATTTCTACAAAAAGATGGTACATTAAAAGTATCTTTCAAATCTAGAACAAATCCTGATCCCAAAACAATCCTATAAATTCCTGTAGCCTTGACTTGTGAGCACATCTTATTTCCTAAGAAGATGCTTCGCTCACCCTCATTTGAAGGCCTTTGGGAAAGAAATTGTGCATAGAAGTGGCAACATGTATAGTAGAACCTGAGTCATCCACCATGTATCTTTAGGAACATTCATTAAATTAGACTCATAACAAACATAAGATGAGAAATTACCTTTCCTTTCAAACCATGCCTTCTTTTTCGGATAGTCTTTCTTAACTTGTCCAGGTTCTTTGCAAAAGAAGCACTTGTCATTTTTGCCTTTTGATATGTTCTTCTTCTTGCCCTTCTTCTGGACACCCTTCTTCTTTCATAATCCAGTAGCTTTATGAGAAGTAAACATAATTCTATTGTTCCTCTATCCTCTTAATCTCTCCTCCTCCTGAACACACATGTTCATCAATTCATTGACAAACCACTTTGCCTGATGTGTGTTGTAGGAGATCTTGAATGCGTCATATTCATTTAGCAGAGAGTTTGAGATGAATTGGACTAAGAAAGTATCTAAAATGGTAACCTCCATGGAATTGAGTTGTGCTACAATATCTCTTATAATCATGTTATGTTCCTTAATGCTACCACCGCCAGTGTATTTCATTGAGGAAAGCTTAGCCATCAGAGTGCTGGCTTTAGCTTTATCTGAACTAACAAATTGTTCCTCAATTGCCTTAAGAAATTCACTGGCTATGGCCTTCTCTGGGATAGATCCCTTAATGCTTTGCTCCATATGTCTCTGAAGAAACAGAAAGCATAAACGGTTGGATCTGTTCCATTTTTTAAAATGAGTCTTCTGTCCCTGACTACTTTCAGTTGTAATTATAGCAGGCTTATCCTTACACAATGCTAAATCTAAGTCCATGCACCCTAATGCAAACATGACCCTTTGTTACCATTCAGTAAAATTTGGCCCATTAAGATACGGTACTTGACCAGTGAAAGGGCCAAACAATGGAGAAGAACCTGAAAATAACCAAATACTCACATATAAATGATGACTGAATAACAAGTTTTGAGACAGTGAACTGAATTAAAGTAATTCTAACAACTTAATGAATTACTTTAACTAGTTGTCCTGATGTATCATTATAATTCCTCCTTTGGGCAGTAATTACAACATGTTATTGGATAACTTCCCCAAGGAAATTACTTAAGTGATAGAACTAAAATTTATGGACACTTTGATGTAATGAAAGAGTACCTTTGGGTACATACTCTCAATAGTCGCTATGTGCACAAATTCTATTCCTATTCATGACATGAAAATAAAACACTCGTTTGGTAGTTAAATTTCGCCTTCAAGCCAAGAACACAAAGTGTTATGTTATTTTAATTTCTTAATGAGAATCCTTCATTATCCTTCATGCATAATACCACTTTGGTGACCTACTTATACATTAAGGATGCAAAAATATCCTCCCTACCAATTAAAATGACAAAAACAAACTATAATGCTCATCATTGATACTATCAAAAACTTAATTGAGTGCACACTAACACCGTGGAACTTCATGGTACAACCTTCTCGTCGGTCATGAGAGAATCCATGGCCAGAGGAGACATACGAAGGCCTTGGACAAGGAGTCACTAGTTAGGCAGAAGGAATATCCGACAGAGAGTTCATCCAAGCCAAGAAAAGGGGTACTATTTGTGCAAGTGTGAAGAAAGTGCAAGGCAAAAGTTTAAAATTTATCATTCTTGATGATTATTGCCACTTTGGTGATCTACCTAACCACCTAGAAATAAAATATTCTCACCAAACCTCATAATAGTATCAATGTAACCCTTAATATGAGCAAAAGGACATATGTACAATAAATATTGCAATCTGAAAACATAGATATTCATGCATAAATGAACCTTAATGTCATGCCCCGATGTAAAATATCGGAATGTGAGGTAGTTGCAAGTAAGTGAGTATACAGTGTAGAATAGACAATAAACCATTGGACAATTTAACAATATGAAATCAAATAACTTTTATTGATAATTCAACTAATATCTATTACATCAACTAACTCAGAGCCATAACATAAGGCCCAATTGTCTCTAATACATAAGATGGAAATAAAAGACTACTAAGGCAATCTAGGATATATTGGTGGCGTCATGGCACTCGTGGACCACTTCTGGTCCTCCCCATCCTCGTGAGTGTACACATTCTCCTCAGCCTCACCTAAGACATAATGACAAATAACGTAGGGTGAGAGACAACGCCCAGTGGGATTTATGTCTCATGGTGCGAGCAAACTTTACATGATTACTGTATTAAAAGCAGAGTTACTATACGATAGAGCGAGAGAGTCAAGTAACGTAAGAGATAGTACGATAGCATGTGAATGAAATAGCACAAGTTTTCAAATATAGTACAGAGTAGGATGTCCATAGCACAAATAGCACAACGAGTATAGTATAGCACTTTGATTGTCATTTAGATAGTCGAGATAGATAGCACTTGATTGTAATGCCAAACACTCTAGTCATTTAACTCCCATGGGCAAATAGCACTTTTGGGCGCACCTCCGAGGACCTGACTGGGCCCTTTATATATTGCCAGGCATTAGCTATATTGTTTATCTTTAGACAATCAGTCAAATGGTCAATAGAGAGCACCAAGAAATAGATGAGAGTACTAGACAAATAGACGAGATAGTAGAGACAGTGTGAATAGATGAGCGAGTAGAGTATAGATGAGAACTATAGGTCATTGCACATAAACGTTGATTAAACGAGCGATAGTAATAGTTGTGCAACACGTGCAATGGGTGTTGGCAGTCAGGTGGAATTCACTACCCTTCCACTAGCCATGGTTTGCACAGGTCCAGAGGTCCGGCGTGAGTCAAGATAAGAGAGAACTTCTAAAGCCATTTTGGATCATTTCGATACCTAAAGGGTGTTATGGGTGTTAGGATACAACCAGCTCGGTCTCCATGAGGGAATCCATAGAGTACGAAGTCTTACGGAGGTCTTAACAAAACATCCCTTGTCTACTAGAATGGAATGTCCGATAGTGGTTAATCGATCGACAATGACCCATATGGCGTCGAGTTTACCCCAAGTCTTGAGTAAGCCCATGATGAAGTCCATGCCAATACTCTCCCATTTCCACTCCGAAATATCTAATGATCTGAGTAGGCCAGCAAGGCGCATGTGTTCTACTTTTACCTGTTGGCAAGTAAGGCAATGAGCAGCAAGCTCAACAACCTTACTCTTCATGTTCGGCCACCAAAATGTTCTTTTCATGTCCTGATACATTTTGATACCTATTGGATGAATAGTATACTTCATCTGGTGAGCTTCGTCCATTAACTTTCTCTTCAGTTCTTCATTGTCTGGAACACATGTCCTTCCTTGGAATACCAGCCTTCCATCCTCGGCCATAGCAAAATCAGGTCTTTCAACTAAGGTTTCTTTGATACGAACCAAGAATGGATCATTATCCTGTTGTGATTTGATCTCTCCCAACATGTCAAATGGAATCTTGATATTTGAAACCAAGACTTGATCATCCCTATGTTCAATGCTCAAATCTAATCTTGCAAATTTTTCTAGTAATTGCATCTCGCTAAGAAGTAGACTCAATACAGGTGCCATCGGCTTTCTACTAAGAGCATCAGCCACAGCATTTCCCTTGCCGGATGGTACTGGATGTTGATATCAAAATCTTTCAGGTATTCAAGCCACCTTCTCTACCTCATGTTAAGTTCTTTTTGTGAGAATAAGTACTTCAGACTTTTATGGTCTGAATAGACCGTGAATTACTCACCATATAAATAGTCTTTCCAGATTTTCAAGGTGAATACCATGGCAGCGAACTCTAGATCATGCACAGGGTAGTTGACTTAATGTGTCTTCAGTTGTGTTGAAGAATAGGCAATGACTTTCTCCTTTTGCATTAATACACAACCTAAACCAATTCCTAAAGCATCAGTATAGACTGAGTAACCTTCTCCCTCTATTGGAAGAGCGAGAGCCGGAGCTGAAGTCAGACGTTGTTTTAGAGTTTGGAAACTATTCTCACACTCTTTACTACAGGAGTAGGATTCTCCTTTCTTGTAAGACACATGAGAGGAACGGCAATCTTGGAGAAGTCCTTTATGAACTGCCTGTAATAACCAGCCAGTCCTATGAAGCTTTTGATTTCTGTGATGTTGGTGGGTCTCTCCCAATTAAGTACGGCTTCTACGTTAGAAGGATCAATAGAGATGTCGTCTTTGACATAAAATGGCCCAAGAATGACACTTCTTTAAGCAAGAATTCGCACTTGCTCAGCTTTGCATAGAGTTTGTTGTCTCGCAAGACTTGCAGTGAGATCTTCAAGTGTTCTTCATCTTCTTCTTTGGTCTTTGAATATATGAGGATGTCATCAATGAAAACGACCACGAACTTATCCAGATAGGGTTGGTAGATGTTTTTCATGAGTTGCATAAAGGCTGCAAGAGCATTGGTCAAATCGAAAGGCATTACGATGAATTCATAGTGTCCATACCTACACCTGAAGGCGGTTTGAAGATGTCGTCATCCTTGATCCTCATTTGATGATAGCCAGATCAAAGGTCAGTCTTTGAGAAATATTGAGCTCTAGATACCTGGTCGAATAGCTCATCGACTCGGGTCAATGCGTACTTATTCTTGATGGTTACCTGATTGAGTTGCCGATAGTTGATACATAGCCTCATTGATCCATCTTTCTTTTTGACGAACAACATAGGTGCTCCCCATGGGGAAGTACTTGGTCTGATGAACCCCTTCTCCAATAGCTCCATTAGTTCTGCCTTCAGTTCCTTTAATTCGGCCGGTGACATCTGGTACGGTTGACGCGATACCAGTGCAGCTCCAGGGATCAACTCATTAGCATAGTTGACACCACGTTCAGGAGGAATCCCTGACAGGTCTTCGGGGAACACATCAGGGTAGTCCTAGACTCTGTGTATGTCTTCTATCTTAGTACCCTTCTTTTCAACTATTACGGATGCAAGGAAAGCAAGACAACCTTTCCTTATCATGATGTGGGCCTTCATGGTCGAGACTAGAGACATTCGTCTCTGGTGTCTAATCCTAATGAATGACAACTTAGGGATATCACTAAATGTAACTTTCCCTTTCTTGTAGTCGACACTTGCCCAATAAGTGGACTGTTAGGATCGGATATTCAGTGATGGCAAAGCTAGAATGGGTGGTTGAATAGATTTATAGCGAAAACTTAAGCAATTTAAAAATTACTTCGAATTAATGTATTTACTCACTCAAAACCCCACTGATCTGATGTGATTCAGTGCACAAAGTGTGTGAGACAATTGAACAATCAGATTATGTGAAGTAGTGTGTGAATGTTAAGAGTTTAATCGAACCCCTATGCATGCATCTAATGATGAGACAATATTAAACCATAGCACAGAGATTTTTAGGTGGTTCAAAAATCACACCATGTGACTCCTACGTCCAGCCCTCACACTGTGAGGCACACACTACTCAAGAACTGAGTACAACAAACACACAAGCACAGTTGCCCAACCACACACGCCCACGCTAGATCAAGTACACAGTAGATCAGATCATCTATCCTTGATTTGATTAACACACCACACACACAGAAAACTACTTATTAAGCAAGTTCAATCCTACAATCACACACACGCACGTTGTCTGAGATAAACACGCACTCAGAACAACCACACACACGAGGATCAAGCACAAGGGACGCTCAAACCACTTCCCCAAACACAAAGATATGAAAAGTAGAATAAAAGAAGAGTTCTGAGTTGAGAATCAAATCCAGATGTGAACTCTTCCATGTGGTCATCCAGAAGAACTTCAAGCTTCATGTTGATGATGACCAGATGATGTAGATGAAGCTTGATTTGTAGACGAACCGGCTTCAACTCTTCGCACGAGATGAATCTTCCTTGAACAAGATAGGGAGTTGAAGTAGAGTAGCAGGGAGAAGCCTTTCTTCTCGCCTTTGCTTAGGGTTTTTGTATGGTGGCTTATTGCTGCGAAGATACTTCAATATGATCTATATATAGTGGTGTCCAAGTATGGAGAGTCGTGCTTAAAGGGAACACACCAATATAGATCATATCTTTATCACATTTTTGACTCTTCTCTCCGTCTGTTGACAGGTGCTTTATGGTTGTCGACAGGTATTGCTAACATCTAGTTTCCAGAACTATGTTGATGCTGGAAAACTGGATCTGTAGATAGGCGATTTGCTGCTATCGATAGGCAATCTGTATCTATCGACAGGCATACTTCAGCTATCGACACCTACTGCTTCAATTGTGTTTCCAGTAGCTTGTTTGTTCTGATTAGTCTATCTGTGGACCACTTGGTGTGTTTGTCAAGTTCTTTTGCACTTGAATTTGGTTGCCTATCTTGTGTATTCATTCACACCTACATGAAAACCATTTCAAGTGAGATATAAAGAATACATAGATGGTTATACAAGCATTTTTCATTTGTTCATTTCTTTTATGTCTTGACCATTTTTCTCATGTTTGCAACATCAATGCAATATCAATTAAGTCATTCATCATCAAAAACATTAAGCACAATCATCATACACATTTGAACTCAACATTCTCCCCCCTTTTGATGATGACAAAATTACAATTGATGTTGTTGGGTTGAGTGTGAATACAATTCATTTCCTCTCATATTTTGATGATGACAAGCTGTGATTTTAATGCATAAAAATTGGAACATGTGAAATACATCACCTGAAATACCAATATTCAAAAAGCATGTTTCCAAGCACATTTATCATTTATATTCATGATAATACATTTAACTAATGATTTATGTGTTTATTTCTCAGGAACAAATACTTATTGCAAGGGTGGTGTCGACACACTTCATACTGGTGTCGACACAATGCTCCAAGCCCTAAGGCAAAATATGGAGAAATGGTCAACTAGTGTCGACACTAGACCAGGGCAGGTCGACACTAATGACAGGTCCCAGAGAAACAAGTCAACAGACTGCTACAGCAGGTCGACACTTGTAAGGCCCTCGAATTTTATTGCATTATTGTATTGCATGTAAATAATTCATGTTGTGTATGTGCGTATGTAACTATCTACGTAGGTACTAGTTAGTATACTTATGTGTGTATGTGTATATGTTAGGTATAAATAATGCATGTATTGCTTGATGATAGTGTGTGCACAATGCCATATAGATATTACATGTATATATGCAGGATGTGCATGGGTTTTTGCATGTTTTAGACTTCTGGCCGAAGGCCAGATTGGTGTCAATATCATGACGTCGATGTGGTGTGGGCGTCAACCCCATGGCCGCCAACACTAATTCCAGCGTCCAGCGATGTGGACGCCAAATTCTCTGACCTGCATGCGTTGCAGAGCCCAGAATTTCTGGAAACAAGCCACCCCAACCATTGGGGAGCTGTCCCCAACGGTCTGAAAGGCCATCTTCACCCCTGCGTGACAAGAGAACCCCTATGCTTTAAAACCAACTCCCCCTGCACCAGAAAAACCTCTCTTGACTCTTTGCAAAGAGGAGAGAAAACCCTAATTCGGAGCTGTGTAAAGACTGAGCTTTGGAGGCTTCAATCCGGCGATCCAAGACTTCATCCGGCGTTCTTCTGCAACTGGAGGCTAGAGGGAACCAAGGAGAAGGCTTCCCCACAACCGGCTTGGCACCTGCATCGACCTAGAACCCGGAGGAGAGCTCTTTTGGAGGCTTCTTGGGACTACCCAAGGAGAGCTTCTCCGACCCTTTTAGATCCCTTGGAGTTTTTACAAGAGGTAAGTACCCTACCCATAACGTCCCTATATGTGTCTAGGATGGTTTTACTATTTTTATACATTTTTCCTCGTGTCCTAGACCCCCAAATTCACCCCATCTTTAGAGCTCGGGTCTGTGTTCTGCGCAGACCTGACGTTAACGGCACTATCCATTGCCGCTAAGATCATGCTTAGCGTCCATCGATTGTGCCGTTGACACTAAATTAGCAGCCCGAGACCGCCGCCAATTTCATCTGAGCAGAACAACAAGTTGTTCTGCCCTTTTATATGGTTATATTCGACGTGTTTTGCGATGAGGATATAATGTACTCTGATATATTATGTACATTAGCTAAAATGATGATTGGGAGAATAAATGTACACCTAATTGTGGATGGTTGAGTTAATTGTCTATCTAATGTCTATGCGAAATGAATGACCATGTGTATTCACCATGATCCTCATGATCAGTGGCAAAGTTTTGTTGCCCAAAATTTGTTAGACCATGTATGCAGGCTACTATCTGTGCTCTGAGTTTCTAGCATTTTTCCCATGCTTGTGTGCTTAGTTAAGAATTTTGTTTTGGGAAAAATAGAAATCATGCGTAGGTCATGTTTAATTTCAGTAAATTACGTGTTGCTCGATAAATTCGGGAGACAAATTCTGTGACCTGTGCATGCTAGGGTGCAGACAATGAGATGTTAAAATTTGGGATTTTGTTTAACTCCATGTTAAATTGCATTATGCATGTTAGTGTGGAATGGATGGTTAATTTCCTGAAATTTCATTTTGAATCAGGAAAAAAATCTAAAATTTTGCATGTGGGATTCTGAACTCGAAATTAACTTGTGGTTAAAATTTCAGGTCATTTGGACTAGTACATGATGCAATATGAATTTTCCATGTATAATGTGAAACTAATGCATGTCCTCGTAAGATGATTCGATTTGGTATATAGCAACCTGATTAGTAAATTTTCCTGAGTGCTAAACTTCTGAAATTGTAGTGTCATGCTAGGAAAAAAAAAATAGAGAAGTGTGCATGTGAGTGAGGAAATGAATGAATTAAGAGTGGCATGTGTAAACCAATGTGCTAAAATCGGTAAAAACGTGGGATGTGTAAATTGTGCCAAGTGTGACATTGCTTCCACAGAGGGCAGTGGAGCCGTATCAGGGAAAAGTCCCCCTGAGAAGGTTCAATGTGTAGTGACCGTAAGGGCATTAGGGGGAAATCCTGGAGGTGGACAGGTACCACTGGTTAGGGTGGAGACTTGTTCTCCCGGTCTACCCAGTCCAAGAGTCGCCATTGTATTGCCTAGATGGCGTCTATGTGATGTGATGTGATGTGTTGTGTCCTTCTATGGTGGTTTGGACTATATGTCACGGCACTAATGTGAATGTGTAAATGTGAAAAAAATGTGAATGTGAACAATGTGAAAAAGTGCATGTGTAAAGTGTGAATTATGTGAACAAGAAATTGTGTAAAATGTGAAACCGAAAGGTAAGGATGTGAGATTGAAATCCATGATACAAGGATCCGAAATCATGATTTGAACAACAACATAAATGTGGTTACGGTCATGTCTTATATGTGTTCAATGCGTAGAATCCTTGCTAGGTACAATCCTTATTTATGTGTAAATCATTTCATGTATGTTTACTCTCACATTGTGGATTGGAATAAGAATGTAACTTTCATGTGTTAGATTGTAAAGTGTTAGACCACATCAAAACAGCAAGCTTAAAGCATGTGAAGTGGACATGTGCATGTATAGGAATAAGTAGTAACCATGTTAGAAATGTTTTCTTCCATGCCTGTAAACTAGTCTTGCTAAATTGCTTCCATGTTTTAGTTTAATTGAAAGAAGAACTTCCATGTGTAGGGATGATTAGAGAGCATGAGATAGGAGATTTGATTTAGGAAATCTGAAAGCATGAAATTGTGTTTCATTAATGGAACTACCATGATAGGTTGTAAATTTTAAATGATAAGCATGCTACATGTTGTGTCTTGTAATGCGTATGTAAAACTTGCTATGACATATGCATGTATGGTATGTGTAGAGTTACTTGCTGAGTCTTTTAGACTCACTACTCGCTTCGGCGTACAGGTGTAGTTGGTGACGAGGCATTAGTGGAGGAGACGTTGGAGACTGACTCTGAGCGCGGAGATTAGAGCGTTGCCGGAATTTTTGTGACTGTTGTGATTTTCATAGTATGTGAATTGAACATTGTACTATCTTTATCATGGAAGAATGTATAAGTGTGGACATCTATGTATTTAATTTTTAGCAATTTGAATTATGTGGACTTTTGTCTCTTTAAATGTTATTGAATCATGTATGTTAAATGCGGATGATGAATGAATGAAGGCAGTGGTTCTTTTACTTCCGCTACTCTGTTCTATATTCACGTGTATCTCAGCTGAATGTCATTGTTGGGTAAATGTCCCACTGTGAGGACGCTTGCTATACCGACGTGGGTTGGTATAACCATACCGGTATAATGAGGGTCATCGCAGAGATTGGTATCAGAGCAACCGGTTGAGATTGCACATGAATATACTTAAGTCATCATCTTCATTACATGCTATGTCTACATGAGAATGTCCACATGTGTAGAAATCACTAATAATAAGTGGAAAATAGATAAGAAAATGGTTAGAAAACTTAGTAACCTAGCTCTAATGGTGGCTGAAATTTATTACAGCCATGGCTTCGAGAGGTAGGCGTGGCGGAGCGCCGGCTCGTGAGGACGAGCCGAGACGTGATGAGCCCCCGGCACCGCAAGGTCCTATACTTCCCCCACCACCGCCTGTGGATTATGGAGTATTCATGCAAGGTCTGGTGCAAGCCATGCAGACGCAGGCTCATACCCAGGCAGCACTCCAGGCACAGTTGGAGGCTCAGGTTAGACTGATAAAATGATTAATAATCTGTTCTAATTGATTGTGCGATATTATGTTGATTGTGAATTGCTTGTTGTGTACTGTAGCAGGCTCAAGTACCAACTCAGGACCATGGTGGACCTTCTACTATGGAGAGATTCAAGAGGATGCTGCCACCCTCTTTTAAGGGGGAGAGCGATCCGTTGTTGGCTGAAAGCTGGATGAGGGAGATAGAAAAGATCTTCCGACCCATCAGGTGTGCAGAGGAGGATAAGGTTACATTGGCCACCTACATGCTACAGGTATGTGTTAATTTTGTATGAATGTATGTTTTGTTTAGTTAGAACTATTAGTTGGAGCTTATGAAGGTGTATTGCAGGAAAGAGCGGATGTATGGTGGTCTTCACTACTGCGTACGTGGTTTGAGGACGGAGCTATCGATGTCGCTTGGGACGAGTTCGTGAGGCTCTTTCGAGCCAAGTTCATCCCCGGGCATGTGCAAGATCGGATGGAGCAGGAATTCCTATCTCTGGCTCAAGGCCCCATGACTGTGCTAGAATATGAGGCAAGGTTTTTTGAACTTTCTAAGTGTGCACCTCATATCGTGGCAAACGAGCGCAGAAAGACGAAGAAGTTCGTGATGGGACTCAAGCTATCACTGCGGATGAGACTTGTGGCGTTTGACCACCGCACGTTGGACGAGGCCCTCAGTGCTGCTTGCATGCAGGAGGGAGAGATGGAGTAGTACCTGGAAGAAAATAAAGCTTCGCAGAAAAGGCCAGCAGCGACATTCCAGCGGCAAGACAAGAAGAAAGTGGCATACTAGACCCAGCAGAGATCAGTGATAGCCGGCAGTTCTCAGGTACCTTCTGTACGTTCCCCTGGTGTAAAGAAAGAGTGTCCCCACTGTGGGAAGACACATGGTGGTACCGAGTGTTGGTTGGTAGCGGGTACATGCTTGAAGTGCGGGAGTAGCGACCACAAGATCAAGGATTGCCCAAGACTTCAGCAAGGAGTTCAGCGCGGAGTGCCAGCCCCAGCAGTAGCAGCAGCCGCGCTAGCTACAGGAAGGCCAGGAAGGCCTTGAGCCCCAGCTCGAGTGTTTGCTTTAGCTCGCGAGGACGCCGAGCAGGCGGAGCATGTTACCGAAGGTACGGTTTTGCTTTTAGGTGTGCACGCTCTGGTTTTGTTTGATACGGGTGCTACTCAATCGTTCATTTCCGAGCGGTTCGCTAGGCATTTAGCCCTAGAGTCAGGAGTAGAGTCTGAGGAGTTAGAGGTCCCTTTGTCTCTGCAAACCCTTGCGGGTACGGTATCGACTAGGAAGTGTATTCCGTCGTTACCTGTGTGCATTGAGGATAGAATCCTAGATGGATGTTTCTTCTTGCTAAAGATGAAGGACTATGATGCTATTCTTGGTCTGGATTGGCTAGAGGAGCACTATGCATTAGTGGATTGTCGCCGGAAGAGGATTGTTTTCCGCATTCCTGGTGAGGACGAGTTCTCTCATCCCTTGCCAAGGAACGTGGCGGGAAAGATGGTCATCTCTGCCATGAAGGCGATGCGTATGGTAAACAAGGGTTGTGACGCTTTTCTTGCCAGCGTGGTACTAGTGCCAGAGGCTGATGAGTCACCTACTCTTACAGAGATCGAGGTAGTGCAGGATTTTCCAGACGTATTTCCTGATGATTTGTCTGGTTTTCCACCGGATAGAGAGATAGAGTTTACCATAGAGTTGCTTCCGGGCACCTCTCCTATCTCGAAGGCTCCATATCGGATGGCACCTACAGAGTTAGCCGAGTTGAGGAGGCAGTTGCAAGAGTTGCTTGATAAGGGATTTATTCGCCCTAGTGTTTCCCCTTGGGGTGCACCTGTATTATTCGTCAAGAAGAAAGACGGGTAACTTAGGTTATGCATTGACTACAGAAAGCTGAACCAAGTGATTGTGAAGAACAGGTATCCCTTACCTCGTATTGATGAATTGTTTGACTAGTTGCGAGAGGCATCAGTCTTTTCAAAGATTGATTTGTGATCTGGTTATCATCAGTTGAGGATTCGAAGTGAGGATGTGTCCAAGACGGCGTTTAGAACCCGTTATGGACATTATGAGTTTTTGGTCATGCCCCTGCAGCATTCGTGGATCTCATGAACAGGGTGTTTAGGCCGTATTTAGATAGCTTTGTCGTAGTGTTTATTGATGATGTGTTGGTCTACTCTCTGGACGAGGCCACACACCGTCAGCATTTGAGGGTAGTGTTAGAGGTTCTTCGTGAGCACAAGCAGTACGCTAAATTCAGCAAGTGCGATTTCTAGTTGCGCGAGGTTCATTTCCTCGGGCATGTTATCTCCGGTGCTGGTGTTGCAGTTGATCCAACAAAGGTCCAGGCAGTTATGGATTGGGAGGTCCCCCAGATCGCTTCGGAGATTCGTAGTTTTATTGGTTTAGCTGGTTACTATCGGCGATTCATTGAGGGATTTTCATCCATCGCCGCCCCTTTGACCCAACTCACCAGAAAGGGAGTGAAGTTTGTTTGGTCCGAGAAATGTGAGAGTAGTTTTCAATTGTTGATGACTACGCTCACGTCGGCTCCGGTGTTAGTCTTACCAAGCGGTGTAGAGGGTTTTGCTATCCACACGGATGCGTCTCGGATTGGTTTAGGCTGTGTGCTCATGCAGCAAGAAAGGGTAGTGGCTTATGCTTCTCGTCAGTTGAAAGAGCATAAGAAGAACTATCCGACTCATGACTTGGAGCTCGCAGCAGTGGTTCATGCTCTAAAGATCTGGAGGCACTATCTTTATGGTGTTAGATTTGAGGAGTTCAGTGACTACAAGAGCTTGAAGTATCTTTTCTCCCAAAAGGAATTAAACCTGAGGCAGAGGAGATGGATTGAGTTCTTGAAGGACTATGACTTCGACCTTCAGTATCACCCTGGAAAGGCGAATGTCGTAGCGGATGCTCTGAGTAGGAGGAGGCCATCTCTCCAGCAGGATTGGAAGATGTTGGAAGATGCAGCTTGCGCGTTGTCTGAGTTGGAGCCCTTGCTATGTCAGGCTTTTGTAGCTCAGTTATCTCTTAGGTCCTCGGTTTTGGATAAGGTGATCGAGCAACAGGAAGCCGACCCTAGACTCTTAGAGTTAGTGGGCAAGGCGGGCATTGCTCGTGATGAGGACGGTGTGATTAGATTTCAGCACCGTGTTTGTGTCCCTGATTTGGTAGATGTCCGTGAGCATGTGTTAGCGGAGGCTCATAGATCGCGATTCTCTATTCATCCGGGTAACACTAAGATGTATCACGATCTAAAGAGATCTTTTTGGTGCTCCGGCATGAAGAAGGATGTGGCAGATTATGTGTCTAGGTGTTTAGTGTGTCAGCAAGTGAAAGCCGAGCGGCAGCGACCATCCGAACTTATGAAGAGGATGGATATCCCAGTATGGAAGTGGGAAGCTGTCACTATGGACTTTGTTTTGGGTTTGCCTCGATCCAGAAGGGGCAATGACTCGATTTGGGTAGTTGTAGATAGATTCTCGAAGACTGCTCATTTCTTGCCCATGAAGAAGAAGCAGTCAGTAGAGAGTTTAGCTAGATTGTATGTTAGCAGTGTCATTAGATTGCATGGTGTACCGAAGTCGATCATTTCGGATCGAGATCCGAGATTCACTTCGAGGCTATGGAAGGGTCTTCAGGATGCTTTAGGTTCGGAGCTGAAGCTCAGTTCGGCGTTTCATCCCCAGACCGATGGACAGTCTGAGAGGACTATCTAGACGCTCGAGGATATGTTGAGAGCGTGTGTTCTGGATTGGAAGGATGATTAGGAGCGTCATTTACCTCTTGTGGAGTTTGCATACAACAACAACTTTCATGTGAGTATTGGTATGGCTCCATTCGAGGCGTTGTATGGTAGGCCCTGCAGATCTCCTTTATGTTGGGAGGAGACTGGTGATAGGCAGTTGATCGGACCGGAGTTAGTCCAGGAAACTTCGGATAAGATCCAGCTGATCAGAAAGAGGCTTGTCGCGGCTCAGGATAGGCAGAAGAGTTATGCCGACGACAGGAGGAAGGTTCTTGAGTTCGAGGTTGGCGATCATGTCTTCTTGAAGATATCGCCTACTCGAGGGGTCGTCAGATTTGGCAGGCATAGTAAGTTGAGCCCTAGGTTCATTGGCCCATATGAGATTCTCAGACGTTTGGGCAGCGTGGTGTATGAGCTAGCCTTACCCCCAGCTTTGGCTAGTGTTCATCCTGTGTTCCACGTTTCGATGCTCAGGAAATATGTCCGAGATCCGTCTCATGTGATTAGTCATGAGCCAGTAGAGATTCAGCCAGATCTGTCGTATGTCGAGCAACCAGTAGCTATTCTTGACCGAAAGGTTCAGCATCTCCGGAACAAGAGTATTGCGTCGGTGAAAGTTCTTTGGCGGAACTTCTCGCGAGAGGAGGCTACTTGGGAGCTGGAGGATGCGATGAAGAAGAAGTATCCTCTTTTGTTTAAGTAGCGTCGATCTAACTTCGAGGACGAAGTTTCTTTTAAGGGGGAGAGGGTGTAAGGCCCTCGAATTTTATTGCATTATTGTAGTGCATGTAAATAATTCATGTTGTGTATGTGCGTATGTAACTATCTACGTAGGTACTAGTTAGTATACTTATGTGTGTATGTGTATATGTTAGGTATAAATAATGCATGTATTGCTTGATGGTAGTGTGTGCACAATGCCATATAGATATTACATGAATATATGCAGGATGTGCATGGGTTTCTGCATGTTTTAGACTTCTGGCCGAAGGCTAGATTGGCGTCAATATCATGACGTCGATGTGGTGTGGGCGTCAACCCCATGGACGCCAACACTAATTCAGCGTCCAGCGATGTGGACGCCAAATTCTCTGACTTGCATGCGTTGCAGAGCCCAGAATTTCCGTAAACAAGCCACCCCAACCATTGGGGAGCTGTCCCCAACGGTCTGAAAGGCCATCTTGTCACCCCTGCGTGACAAGAGAACCCCTCTGCTTTAAAACCAACTCCCCCTGCACCAGAAAAACCTCTCTTGACTTTTTGCAAAGAGGAGAGAAAACCCTAATTCGGAGCTGTGCAAAGACTGAGCTTTGGAGGCTTCAATCCGGCGATCCAAGACTTCATCCGATGTTCTTCTGCAACTGGAGGCTAGAGGGAACCAAGGAGAAGGCTTCCCCACAACCAGCTTGGCACCTGCATCGACCTAGAACCCGGAGGAGAGCTCTTTTAGAGGCTTCTTGGGACTGCCCAAGGAGAGCTTCTCCGACCCTTTTAGATCCCTTGGAGTTTTTACAAGAGGCAAGTACCCTACCCATAACGTCCATGTATGTGTCTAGGATGGTTTTACTATTTTTATACCTTTTTCCTCGTGTCCTAGACCCCCAAATTCACCCCATCTTTAGAGCTCGGGTCTGTGTTCTGCACAGACCTGACATTAACGGCACTATCCATTACTGCTAAGATCATGCTTAGCGTCCATCGATTGTGCCGTTGACACTAATTAGCAGCCCGAGACTGCAGCAAGTTCATCTGAGCAGAACAACAAGCTGTTCTGCCCGTTTATATGGTTATATTCGACGTGTTTTGCGATGAGGATATAATGTACTCTGATATATTATGTACATTAGCTAATATGATGAATGGGAGAATAAATGTACTCCTAATTGTGGATGGTTGAGTTAATTGCCTATCTAATGTGTATGCGAAATGAATGACCATGTGTATTCACCATGATCCTCATGATCAGTGGCAAAGTTTTGTTGCCCAAAATTTGTTAGACCATGTATGCAGGCTACTATATGTGCTCTGAGTTTCTAGCATTTTTCCCATGATTGTGTGCTTAGTTAAGAATTTTGTTTTGGGAAAAATAGAAATCATGCATAGGTCATGTTTAATTTCAGTAAATTACGTGTTGCTCGATAAATTCGGGAGAAAAATTCTGTGACCTGTGCATGCTAGGGTGCAGACAATGAGCTGTTAAAATTTGGGGTTTTGTTTAACTCCATGTTAAATTGCATTATGCATGTTAGTGTGGAATGGATGGTTAATTTATTGAAATTTCGTTTTGAATCAGGAAAAAATCTGAATTTTGCATGTGGGATCCTGAACTCGAAATTAACTTGTGGTTAAAATTTCAGGTCATTTGGACCAGTACATGATGCAATATGAATTTTCCATGTATAATGTGAAACTAATGCATGTCCTCGTAAGATGATTCGATTTGGTATATAGCAACCTCATTAGTGAATTTTCCTGAGTGCTAAACTTCTGAAATTGTAGTGTCATGCTAGGAAAAAAAGAACATAGAAGTGTGCATGTGAGTGAGTAAATGAATGAATTAAGAGTGGCATGTGTAAACCTATGTGCTAAAGTCTGTAAAAACGTGGGATGTGTAAATTGTGCCAAGTGTGACATTGCTTCCACAGAGGGCAGTGGAGCCGTATCAGGGAAAAGTCCCCCTGAGAAGGTTCAATGTGAAGTGACCCTAAGGGCATTAGGGGGAAATCCTGGAGGTGGACAAGTACCACTAGTTAGGGTGGAGACTTGTTCTCCGGTCTGCGCAGTCCAAGAGTCGCCATTGTATTGCCTAGATGGCGTCTATGTGATGTGATGTGATGTGTTGTGTCCTTCTATGGTGGTTTGGACTATATGTCACGACACTAATGTGAATGTGTAAGTGTGTATGTGTACATGTGAAAAAAATGTGAATGTGAACAATGTGAAAAAGTGCATGTGTAAAGTGTGAATTATGTGAACAAGAAATTGTGTAAAATGTGAAACCGAAAGGTAAGGATGTGAGATTGAAATCCAAGATACAAGGATCCGAAATCATGATTTGAACAGCAACATAAATGTGGTTACGGTCATGTCTTATATGTGTTCAATGCGTAGAATCCATGCTAGGGACAATCCTTATTTATGTGTAAATCATTCCGTGTATGTTTACTCTCACATTGTGGTTTGGAATAAGAATGTAACTTTCATGTGTTAGATTGTAAAGTGTTAGACCACATCAAAACAGCAAGCTTAAATCATGTGAAGTGGACATGTGCATGTATAGGATAAGTAGTAACCATGTTAGAAATGTTTTCTTCCATGCCTGTAAACTAGTCTTGCTAAATTGCTTCCATGTTTTAGTTTAATTGGAAGAAGAACTTCCATGTGTAGGAATGATTAGATAGCATGAGATAGGAGATTTGGTTTAGGAAATCTGAAAGCATGAAATTGTGTTTCATTAATGGAACTACCATGATAGGTTGTAAATTTTAAATGATAAGCATGCTACATGTTGTGTCTTGTAATGCGTATGTAAAACTTGCTATGACATATACATGTATGGTATGTGTAGAGTTACTTGCTGAGTCTTTTAGACTCACTACTTGCTTCGGCGTACAGGTGTAGTTGGTGACGAGGCTTTAGTGGAGGGGACGTTGGAGACCGACTCCGAGCGCGGAGATTAGAGCGTTGCCGGAATTTTTGTGACTGTTGTGATTTTCATAGTATGTGAATTGAACATTGTACTATCTTTATCATTGAAGAATGTATAAGTGTGGACATCTATGTATTTAATTTTCAGTAATTTGAATTATGTGAACTTTTATCTCTTTAAATAATATTGAATCATGTATGTTAAATGCGGATGATGAATGAATGAAGGCAGTGGTTCATTTACTTCTGCTACTCTGTTCTATATTCACATGTATCTCAGCTGAATGTCATTGTTGGGTAAATGTCCCACTGTGAGGACGTTTGCTATACCGACGTGGGTTGGTATAACCATACTGGTATAATGAGGGTCGTCGCAACACTAGATGGAATCAGGTCGACACTGGAGACCTCTCCCAGATTGCCTGTTTGTCAACTTGGGACAGGAGATCGACACTAAACCAGATGGTGTCGACACTAGATACCTCTCCCAGAACGCCTGTTTGTCAAGTTGGGACAGGGTGTCGACACGAGAGGAATTGGTGTCGACACTAGATGGTTCTCCCAGGGAACTGTTTTGCCCAGTCTAGGATAGTGTGTCGACACACCCTATGGGCAGGTCGACACACTCCAGAAATTTTTTGACTTAAGATTCCTCCTGGACACGTGGCACCCTAGGGAGATGATGGATCAATCTTGGATCTTGTGCCCACGTACCCCAAGGGTATCTTTGGGCTATTTAGGGTATAAATACCCTCCTATTGGCCATCCATCATAGAAGAACCTTCTCAGAGCCTCCAGAAATCATTTTTGGCGGCAAGAAGAGTTCACCTCCCTGCTCCTGCTCTCCTGGTGTTTCTTGAAGCCAATTCTCATCTATCCAACGATGAGAAGTGGAGTTTGATTGTTGAAGAAGCAGTTGGATCACTTCAAGGAAGCAGATCAAGTGGAAGCCATCGATTGAGAAAACCTCATGGAAGATCCCAAAGTTCAGAGTACAGAGCATCGGCCTGGGACTTCAAGAACTCAAGTCTCTTCCCAATTCGATCTTCTACAATGGAGTATAATTGAAGAGCAAGGATTTTATTATGCAATTCTTCATGTACCTTTGTTCTTATGAGTCATAGTGAGATTGTGCAAGAGTTGCTGCATAAGTCTCATGAATGATCTCTTGTTAGACTAGATCTGTTGCTAGAGGATCTATGTCTTGTGTGTTTTTTTAGCAAGTTGTTTGTGAGCCATTGTGCTCAGTGGTTTTGAGTCGTGTGCTCAATGTGTTGTTGAGCAGTCTTGCTCAGGGCTCTAGAGTAGTCTTGCTCTAGAGGTTGTGTGAGTTGTAAACTCAGGTGGTTGGAGTTGTCAGGCTCCAGTGGGTGTAGTGTACCCAGGTTGTTTAGTGGATCCTTACTATGTATGAGGGGTGGATGTAGGATCACATGGGTGATTTCCGAACCACCTAAAAATCTTTGTGTATTGGTCTATTTTTGGTTTGAATTTATCATTCGTTAGATGCATGCTTAGGATCGTCTAAATTCATCTAATCAACCTGCTCACTCACTCTGATTACACATCTCACTTAATCTCTTTTCAGATCTACGAAATCTAAATTTTAATTGAACTTTGATTGAAGAATTTTTCAAGATTGATCAAGCTTCCGCTATAGTTGACATAGATCTATTCAACCCCCCCCCTTCTAGATCTTGTCTACATCTTTTCTTGATCCTTCTCAATTTCCTTGCATGATGTCCTCATTCAGGTGTCTAGAGTCTCAAAATGATCCTTTGAGTGATCTACTATATTTATTTGTCAACTCTCATCTATACTCTTTAAATTTATAGAAATTCAAATTTCTTTCAAAGACTGAAGGATAATGTGTGCCTTGATTTTGAACATGTTTTTGTTCGCAACTGATGTTGGATATAAGTGATTTCTTTTTTCAAAAACTCTCCAAAATTTGATAATTCAACAGAGCAATGGCACATGTGCTGAGAAACTGCACACCTTTACAATGAATGAAGTGTCATGTATGTCATGAGGCACTAATGCTATCTCTGTTCAAAGGGGATTAAAATCAAAAATAATTTCAAATCAAAATAAATATGTCCTATGCTTTTTGATGATGACTGAGTAACTGGAAATATTGGCGTCTGAAAAATGTATATTTTCATGTCAAAAGGTCATCATTTACCCCTTTGAGACTTGATCATGGATAAATCTTTAGTATCTAGGGACTATAGTGTGTGAAAAGCATTAGTTCTTGAGTGAACAAGATTTATCTCAATTGATAGTTTGTTTCAAAAACAAAATGTGTATATCATTGGAGAATTGTTTAAAAGAATCATCTCTATCCATCATCAAGTTGTTTTAAAAAGTTGTTTACTTTCAACACACTTGTTTTCAGTCTAGAAGATGTTTTTATTTCTTTGGAGTTGAAGAATATGATAGTTTATAGTTGATTATTCGATGTATTATATCCCTAAAATCATCATTTTATTGACTCAAGTCAATGAATGCTCATATCCTGTTGGATGTTGTGTAAAACTTGAATTGTGTTGAATTTTTGCAAAATTTAACAAATGAATTTTTTAGCCTCTTAAAACTCCTTGAAATGATCATTCCACCCATTGCTTATCATTATAAAGATGTCCCAAAGGTCACAAAATTTTTCCATACTCAAATTTCAATTTTTCATCAGGCCAGGTCGACACTACCTACATCTAGTGTCGACACAGATTAGCTCAGGTCGACACTAATCTCTTCTAGTGTCGACACTGACCCCCTACCAGAGTCATATACGCCGTGGGCTCCGGTTAAGGGTTTGATGTTCCTGCGGGGTAGCTTACCCTAAAACCCCTTTTTTCTTCTCCAGGTCGACCCGACGGCCGTCTTCTTCTTTGAATCCGGCAGGCTTTGAATCCGTCTTCTTCCACCTCATCCCTCCTCCATTCCATCCATGTCCTTCTTCTCTCATTCCTCACTCTCCATCCTCTCCTATTCCACTCCATCTTGCTCCCATGGCACACAAGCAGGCCCCTCGCCGTGGAGCAAGGTCCAGGGCTACGACAAGGCTCATTCCGGCGGATGATGCTCCTCCCTCTGAAAGGAGAAGCAAGAGGCGCCATGACCCTGCGGAGCAGCCAGGGCCTTCCTCTGCATCCCCGTCATCTACTAAGAGAGGTAGAAGTTCATCTTCTGGTCGAGGTAGAGGGTCTGCATACCCTAGGAGGAAAAATCTGGGTTCATCTTCTGAAGTTTCTAAGCAGTCATCCTCTTCATCCTTTGAGTCTTCCCAGCCTTCTGAGGCCACTCCTTCCAAGTCAGTTCGTGAAGGAAAAATCATTATGAAACCCAGGGCAGTGGACTAAGAGGACAGTGAATTGAATGTTGCCTTTCCTGAAGTTATCAACTTCTTTAAGTTTCAGTCTTGGCAATCTTTCATCTCTGAGTTTCGTATTATGTACCCTAGACTTGTCTAGGAATTGTACAAGCATTTGGAATGTACTGATGAGGGCTACAAGTCAAAGGTCAAAGGGATTGAGATTGATTTGCTTACAGACCTAGCAGCCACTCTGTTTAAGATTCCAGATGAAGGAGCTGACTACCATAATTTTGATTTCAACCTTCATGAAGCCTATACAATCTTAACTGGGTTGCAAGTAGATGAGTCTGTTCCCAAGCAAACTCATGTTACTAAATTCAACACAAATACTTTTCCACCTGTGTTGAGACTTACCCATCATATTCTCACCACTATCATAACACCCCAAGGTGGTGGGAGGGATAGACTCACTGACATTCAAAGATTTGTGATATTCTGCATGAACAAGGACATAAAGATCAACCTCCATGTCATCATGTACCAGATCATATCTGAGACAACTAGGGCAGATTTGCATAGATCACTTCCTTATGCAGCCCATTTGACTCAAGTCTTTAAACACTTTGGTGTGTCACTTGAGAATGAGAAGTCCCAGAAAATTCCTAAGTCCAACATTTATTGTTTCAAGCATGTTCAAAAGTTTATGGGCTTTAGGATTGTGGGTGATCAGGTTAGGAGAGGGCCAGCTGCAGTAGAGGCCCCTGTGGTTCAAGAGGATCAGCCTCCAGTGCGAGAGGATCTGCCTCCAGCTCAAGAGGATCAGCCTCAATGCATGAGGACCAGCCTCCATTGAATGAGGATCAGCCTCATGTAGCAGTTGAAGTTGATGTACCCATTAATGCCCCACTTTCACCTCAACTTCAGCCCTCCTCCTCCCTGAACCCTGAAATTGAAATTCCTTCCTTTTCTCCACAACCTCAAGTTCAAGCATCCACATCCTTTGGTGGACCTTCTGTTCCACCAGAGTTATACACCTTTTTAAATGACAAATATGATGCTTTGAACACCTCCATTCAGACTATGATAGAAAATTTTGAGTTGAGGGTTCAGAGGTTGGAGAACACTATGTATGCCAAGTTTATTGAACAAAAAGCAGCTTCTGACCATGCAGCGCAAAGGTTCAACAGGCTGATTGGCACATTGGCAGATGCTTCAGTTGAGCTAAAAGAGCATCAGGAACAGTTGGAAACAGTTCTTAAGGGAATTTTGGCAAATTCCCAAGTTGATGTCTTCAACACCAACGAAACACTTTCTCAGATCTCTAAGACAAGATTGTCTTTTGCACATATGGTAGGTGACTTAGAGAGCATGAAGAACTCATCTGCTCATATTGATGAAGAGATATCTGAACTGAAAAAGGAATTCAAAACCTTGCATAGCCATGGTTGGTCAGCTGGCTCTTCTTCATCTTTACAGCCAATGTCAACTGATTTCAGTGCCATTCAAGCTACAATGTCAGAGAATTCAGAGAGAATGGAACATCTTTTACATACAAGACTCTCAACTATCCAAGCTCAAATGAAGTTCAGTTTGACTTCAATGAACAAGAGATTGTCGGATATTGAGACCATCTTGATTCCCACTTCTCCTCCTCCTCCCCCCACCTAATGTTATTTTTTTTTATTGATGTCAAAGGGGGAGAAGATAGAAGACAACAAGAAGAAAGGAAGTTTGTAATGTCTTTTTGAGATTGTAATGTTCATATTCTTGAATGAAATGAATAGAAATTTTTGTGTCCTCAATGTGAATGAAAACATCTCTTGAATGAAATGAATAGATTTTTTTTTTGTGTCTTCAATGTGATTGAAAACTTTTTGATAATGAATGTCAATGTGATGTATGATTGCTTGTCAAGCTGCTTGACCTCTTTGTGCAAATAACTCACTTATAGTAACATTGTGTCTTTCATGTGTGTGATCGTCAAATGTTACTAAAAAATGTTCAAAGGTCTTTGACAAGTATTAATAAAAAGAAATGAAACATCACTCACTGTCAATCAATGTTTTTCAAACTGAGTGTTAAATAAACAAAAATGCTTAAAATCACATTTCATCAAAACTTCACTTTTATATGTATTTAATGTTGCCATCATCAAAAAGGGGGAGATTGTTGGGTTGAGTGTGAATACAATTCATTTCCCCTCATATTTTGATGATGACAAGCTGTGATTTTAATGCATAAAAATTAGAACATGTGAAATACATCACCTGAAATACCAATATTCAAAAAGCATGTTTCCAAGTACATTTATCATTTATATTCATGATAATACATTTAACTAATGATTTATGTGTTTATTTCTCAGGGACAAACACTTATTGCAAGGGTGGTGTCGACACACTTCATACTGGTGTCGACACAATGCTCCAAGCCCTAAGGCAAAAGATGGACAAATGGTCAACTAGTGTCGACACTAGACCAGGGCAGGTCGACACTAGTGACAGGTCCCAGAGAAACAAGTCAACAGACTGCTACAGTAGGTCGACACTAGATGGAATCAGGTCGACACTAGAGACCTCTCCCAGAACACCTGTTTGTCAACTTGGGACAGGAGGTCGACACTAAACCAGATGGTGTCGACAATAGATACCTCTCCCAGAACGCCTGTTTGTCAAGTTGGGACAGGGTGTCGACACGAGAGGAAGTGGTGTCGACACTAGATGGTTCTCCCAGGGAACTATTTTGCCCAGTCTGGGACAGTGTGTCGACACACCCTATGGGCAAGTCGACACACTCCAGAAATTTTTTGACTTAAGATTCCTCCTGGACACGTGGCACCCTAGGGAGATGATGGATCAATCTTGGATTTTGTGCCCACGTACCCATCTTTGGGCTATTTAGGGTATAAATACCCTCCTATTGGCCATCCATCATAGAAGAACCTTCTCAGAGCCTCCATAAATCATTTTTTGTGGCAAGAAGAGTTCACCTCCCTGCTCCTGCTCTTCTGGTGTTTCCTGAAGCCAATTCTCATCTATCCAACGATGAGAAGTGGAGTTTGATTGTTGAAGAAGCAGTTGGATCACTTCAAGGAAGCAGATCAAGTGTAAGCCATCGATTGAGAAGACCTCAAGGATGATCCCAAAGTTCCGAGTACAGAGCATCGGCCTGGGACTTCAAGAACTCAAGTCTCTTCCCAATTCGATCTTCTACAAGGTAGTATAATTGAAGAGCAAGGATTTTCTTATGCAATTCTTCATGTACCTTGTTCTTCTGAGTCATAGTGAGATTGTGCCAGAATTGCTGCATAAGTCTCATGAATGATCTCTTGTTAGACTAGATTTGTTGCTAGAGGATCTAAGTCTTGTGTGTTTTTCTAGCAAGTTGTTTGTGAGCCATTATGCTCAGTGGTTTTGAGTCGTGTGCTCAAGGTGTTGTTGAGCAGTCTTGCTTAGGGCTCTAGAGTAGTCTTGCTCTAGAGGTTGTGTGAGTTGTAAACTCGGGTGGTTGGAGTTGTCAGGCTCCAGTGGGTGTAGTGTACCCAGGTTGTTTAGTGGATCATCACTGTGTGTGAGGGGTAGATGTAGGAATCACATGGGTGATTTACGAATCACCTAAAAATCTCTGTGCATTGGTCTATTTGTGGTTTGAATTTATCCTTCGTTAGATGCATGCTTAGGATCGTCTAAATTCATCTAATCAACCTGCTCACTCACTCCGATTACACATCTCACTTAATCTCTTTTCAGATCTACGAAATCTACATTTTAATTGAACTCTGATTGAAGAATTTTTCAAGATTGATCAAGCTTCCGCTATAGTTGCCATAGATCTATTCAACCCCCCCTTCTAGATCTTGTCTACATCTTTTCTCGATCCTTCAGATGTTTCTCCCCCTTTTGACAACATTAAAAAAGATAGTTCATGTATCAATGGACAGAAATAAGCAACTGTGATTTCATTGATTGGTAGATGGTTACACACAGTTGAAAAATATAGTCAGTACATGACACAACAGAAAGCAACAGGGAAATGACATAAGTGACAGACAAAGCATAACCCAAACTAACCCAACTAGTAAAAAAGAGAACTATATGACCTCATTTGACCCTAGACATGCTAAGCATCATCATTCCCAGAAGTAGTGGGATGACGGAAGTCATGAAACTCCTTAGTGAGATGATCAGAAATGAATGGGGAATGAGTGTTCAAATGGCATTTTAAGGTTGAGAACTGGTACATACCCATTACAAAGTGTCATACACACTAGTGTTAAGACATTTAAATGTTCTACAATGGTTAAGAGATAATACCTTGGGATTCTTAAGTTGTAGCATTTAGAAAACACCATTCAAAAGCATATGAATATAAGATAACCCCTTTGAATAAAACCATTGTAGAAAAATATATTCCTTAGTGGGTGATGTTCAGTTGGTTAGTGAAGATAATGTTTTCATTTAGCAATTAACAATACACAACAAGTTGTCCTTGATTTTAAAAATCATGGAGGCTTCACTCTATTTCTTGCATTTGAACTAACATTTTAAGTTGTTTTGGGAGAAGTGGTAATAAGGTTCACTTTCACCTTTTTACGTGAAGGTAGACATTTGTGATGCCCGTACCCCTAGTTACTCAGTGTGGGTGACCATCATACCTTTGTGCAGAGATAATACAAGGACTTTTCAATGCGAAGACAGACATTTGTGATGCCCATGTCCTCGGTTGCTCAGTGATGCTAATCATTGCTCTGCCTTTATCCTAATCCTTATTTATTTTATTTGGAGTTTCATGAATTTTGAAATATGTAGCTTTTCTCCCTTTTTTTAATTGTGAAATCAAGTTCAAAAGGTTATCTAAGGTTAAAAGCCAATGAAAGACATTAAGTTCAAGAACCTTCTTACTTGTCAAGCCATTTTAGAAAAATGATTATCCACAAGGGAATTATTCAAGTGAGTTATGTTAAAGCCATGATATTTGTTCAATGTGTTCTAGATGACACAACCTAGACTCATACTCAGAATATTATTTCAAAATCATTGTGATTTAAGCAATGTCTTTAGTACTATGTGAGTATGAAAGGTTGTTACTTAATATAAATACCCAATCTTCCCCTTCAAAAAGAATAATGAACATACTCATTGAGAAATGATGAGAAATTTAGAGGAATTCAGAAAAGAAGAGCATCTGTCGACATCAGGGAAGTAGTTGTCGACAACTATTGTGAAACAGAAATAATGATGTTCTAGAAGAGGTCATTTGTCGACAGCTGAAGTGGGGCTATCGAAAGCTACAAAAGGAACAATATGAAGGCTTGAAATTGAAGGACATTTGGATCAAATGGTTGAGTTATGATTACCACATGATTATGAAAGTGTGTCCCTCAAGCATCTCACTCAAACAACTTTGACTTACTCCTCTATAATGTATGCATGGTATTGAAATGAACATTCATGCAATTCACACATGTTCATGTCAAGCAATTTACACAAAGAGAGTATAAACATGATCAATTGAAGTTTTTGAGATTATGATTTTTTTTTTAATCTTTATATAGTAGAAGACTATTGATACTTGGCAGAGAATATTTCTCACGCATAATGATAGTTTCCAGACAAGCCTAACTTGTCCTTCCACATTTCACCATTTGATATAACAAATAGTCACTACATAAAAGATCAATTTCAATGAATTTTAAAGAACATTTTTGTACTTTTTCTAATTTACTCCCCTTAACATGTGTATGAACTGAGAAGAGTTGGCAAGCAATTCATTATTATGCACACATAACCATGGACACAGTTAAGCAAGCATGATAGTACAAATAAGATTCCAATTGTTAAGAGGCATTGTCATTTGGGGATAGCATCAAAACACATTTTTCATTACTCAGATAAAATAAAAAATCCATTTCAATTCCAGTTGTTCAAATCTGAAGTGATAAGGAGATTTTACCTGAGCAGTCTTCAATCACAGTCTAATTTTTTTACCTTGTTCTCCAATCATTTCTTGCCTTGCACAACCAATGTCATGAATCCATTTACCTGTATGGCTGCAAGACATCTCAACTTGTTGATCAAGCTGGTTTTGGGACCCACACTTTCTTTAGTCCTGCAATGACATTAATGTTAGGATTTAACAATGATTTCAGAATCTAAAATGATTTTATTTTTTGAATAGATGTATTTCTTTCATTAATGAAACTATGAGCAGCATTAGTTCCATACTCTTCTATAGTCTTGTTCAATACATCTATGTTTTCATGAAATATTTTATTTTTAGGACTTTTATCATGAAGAACAGAACACTTATTTTGTCCAGCAATCATGTTCTTATGTACATGGAATTTCAAAGTATTTTCACCATGAACATAATTTTTATTCCTATGTACATGGGCATGTGTATGAACATGAGGCTTGGGAACATGCACAAGATGATCATTTATATGCCAACAATCCCCAGAGATATGACCATGTTTATGACATGTAAAGCATTTGACATACATGACATATTTATGAAAGTGTTGACCTTTATTCCAGAAGAATTTGGCAAAGTGACCAGGTCTATTGCAATTAAAGCAAACGAGTTGAGTATTTACCTGAAGCTTACCATAGTATGAAGCATTTGTTGGAATCTCTGAGATCCTATTGAGTACCTTTGATTATACTTAGGTTGAAAAGGAAGAGGTGGTACCCTTTGGTAGCTCTTAATATGATGTGGAGTTGCAGATTGTCTTGGATTTTTCTGGGCTGATGGAGGAGCTGTGGAGACCTTGTAGAGTCCTGTTTTCTTTTTCTTCTTCTTTTTTTAGTTCTCAGTTGAAACAAGATTCTTCCTATTTGCATCATTTTTGTTCATTTATCATTTTATTTTTGAACATTTTTCTAAACATGAATCTTAACAAGTTTTTCTTTTGGTGAAACAGAATTCTTATTCTTAGAAACATTGACAAATGAGGTCTTTTCTTTGTTTTCAAAATCCTTTTTGTTCAAGGGGTTAAATCCTAAACCCTCCTTTTGAAAATTGACTTTTATTCCAAGAAGATTATCCAAATTCTCTGTTCCTTGAACAAACTTAGATAAGGCAGATTTTAAACTCTCAACAGTTTTGTTCATTCAGAAATCCTCTTTTCATATTCTTGATTTTGTTTAACAACCACTTAAAGTTCACTTGTCAATTTTTCTTTTTCAGATTTTATTGAATCAGTTTCTTTTTTCTGAAGTTTGAAGTTGATTTGTCATGACATCCAGACCATTTTTCATTTTGTTCCTTTCAATTTCACTTTTAACAATTTGATTTTCCAAGTCAGCAATTTTCTTCTTAGAATTGTTGCATTCATCATTTAATGGTCTATCATGATACAAGCATTCAATCTTCTTTCTAAGATGATTATTTTTCTCAACCAATTGGTTGTATTTTACTTTTATTTGATGATCATGAGCCATGTTGGAGATTTGTTTGTTCAATTGATCATTATCAAGTTTGAGATTCTCATTATGCTTAATCAATTTTTCATTTTCAGTTTTCAAATCAAAATTTTCAGATTCAACCTGATCATGATCTTATTTCAATTTAGAAAACTTGTTTTCATAGTTTCTGACTTCATTCTCCAATTTTTCATTCTCCAGTTTCAATTTTTCATTTTCCTCATAGAATGCTTGAGCATTATCAATTCTCATTTCATTCTTATCTAATTCTTCTTTTAGCTTCTTGTTTTGAGATTTTACCTTCATAAATTGATTGTACAAGGGCTCATAGCATTCTAACAATTCATCATAGGATCATTCTCTGAATCAGAGTTGGACAATGATCTATCACATAGGTCTGAATCAGATTTACCTGACCCTTGATTGTTTCTTGACTTCTCTTATAGATATGATGCTTCAGATTTATTTGAACTAGGAGAACCTTCGGAGCTGCCATGACCCATGTAGCATTTTTCTTTGATTTCCTTTCCAATCGTGCTTGTCTTCATAGAGGATTCTTGCATAATATCAACATTGTCATCAAACTCAATGATCATAGGTCTATTTACGATACTTGAGAACTTAGCCATATTTCTGAGTATGTTTCAGATGATTATACCAATCAAAAGAATATTGAGTCAGATTAAAAACAATCAATCAGTTTAAAAAGATCAAATGATGTTCCAAAAGATCAATATAAAGCAATCAAATCAGATCAGAATCAAATATAAACTCGCTCTGATGATTGTTAGGAACAGAACAATTAAGCACACAATATAGATCTGCCAAATCACAACCGATGAACAGAAAATCTGCTCTGATAACAATTGTTAGGATCGGATATTCGGTGATGGCAAAGCTAGAAGGGGGTTAAACAGATTTGCAGTGGAAACTTAAGCAATTTAAAAATTACTTCGAATTAATGGATCTACTCAATCAGAACCCCATTGATCTGATGTGATTTAGTGCACAAAGTGTGTGAGACAATTGAACAATCAGATTATGTGAACTAGTGTGTGAATGTTAAGAGTTTAATCGAACCCCTATGCATGCATCTAACGATGAGACAATATCAAACCATTGCACAGAGATTTTTAGGTGGTTCAGAAATCACACAATGGGACTCCTACGTCCACCCCTCATACTATGAGGCACACACTACTCAAGATCAGAGTACAACACATACACGAGCACAGCGGCTCAACCACACACACCCACGCTAGGTCAAGTCCATAATAGATCAGATCCTCTAGTCTTGATCTGATCAACACACCACACACACAAAAAAATGCTTATTAAGCGAGTTCAACCCTACAATCACACACACGCACGTTGTCTAAGGCAAACACGCACTCAAAACAACCACACACACGCGTAGATCAAGCACAAGGGATGCCCAAACAACTTCCACACACAGAGAGATATGAAAAGTAGAACAAAAGAAGAGTTCTGAGTTGAGAATCAAATCCAGATGTGAACTCTTCGATGTGGTCGTCCAGAAGAATTTCATTCTTTGTGTTGATGATGACCAGATGATGTAGATGAAGCTTGATCTGTAGACGAACCGGCTTCAACTCTTCGCACGAGATGAATCTTCCTTGAATAGGATAGGGAGTTGAAGCAGAGCAACAGGGAGAAGCCTTTCTTCTTGTCTTTGCTTAGGGTTTTGGTATGGTGGCTTCTTGCTGCGAAAATACTTCAATATGATCTATATATAGTGGTGTCCAAGTATGGAGAGTCATGCTTAAAGGGAACACCCCAATACAGATCATATCTTCATCATGTTTCTGACTTTTCTCTGTCTCTGTTGATAGGTGATTTATGGCTGTCGACATGTACTGCTGACATCTGGTTTCTAGAACCATGTTGTTGCTGGAAAACTGGATCTGTCGACAAGCGATTTGCTGCTGTCGACAGGCAACCTGTATCTATCGACAGGCATACTTCAGCTATCGACACCTACTGCTTCAATTATGTTTCCAGTAGCTTGTTTGTTCTGGATTGGTCTATCTGTGGGCACATGCATTTGGGTCTATCGACACATGACCACTTGGTGTGTTTTTCAAGTTCCTTTACACTTGAATTTGGTTGCTTGTCTTGTGTATTCATTCACACCTACATGAAAACCATTTCAAGTGAGATATAAAGAATACATAGACGGTTATACAAGCATTTTTCATTTTTTCATTTCTTTTATGTCTTGACCATTTTTCTCATGTTTGCAACATCAAATTAAGTCATTCATCATAAAAAACATTAAGCCCAATCATCATACACATTTGAACTCAACATGGACAACAAGTCGGCTCCCAAAATCACATCATAGTCTTCCATGGGGATGCAGACTAGATTCGCTTTTAGATTATGCTTTATGATCATTACATCGGCAGATGAAACATATTTATTCAATTTCTCCTTTTATCCTAGTGGTGTTGTGACATAGAATTCACACCCCATAGATATAGTTTTAACATTCAAAGTATCAGCAATGTTTTGAGATATGAATGAATAAGTTGCTCCAGTATCAAATAAAACAAATGTTGATAGGGAGAAAACTTATAGTGTACCTTCCACCACACCACCTTCCTCAGCGGGCTTTTCATCATGCAAGGATTGTAGTCTTCCCTGTTTCTCTGGCACATTAGTGTGCCTCTCATTTTCCTTCAGTAGCGGGCCCTCGGGGATACGGTGCTCGCGGCTTCCACAGCGCAGACATGCGCCGACATTCCTTCAGCATTCATCAGTTGTGTGACCTGGCTTATCACAATGCCTACAATTACTTTTCACTGAAGTGTTGGGAAAAACTACCTTGGGTTTCCTTTCTTGGGTGGGTCCTTCCGTGATGCTGAAAGGACGCTTTTTACTGTTGTTTGGTTTGGCAGATGTCATGCCAGGTGCTAGTTCTTTCTTCACGAACTTCCCTTTGATACTGTAGTACCCCGGAAAATTTATTAATATGAAAATAGAAATAACTTGAAAATTTATCAATTAATAAATTCAAAACTTGTAAAAAAGTACGCATCATTATTGCATGCGTATAAACACATAAAAATTTCACAAAAGTAGTAGTTATACTTTGAAAGATATTCTCTAATGACCCATTAGGGAATTTGGGAATAGGAAAATCATTTGGACCACGTTTTAGAATTTATATTACTTATTATGGTAATTAAGAAATAATTCAAAAAATCATATTACATGAACCAAAGTGGATTAAATATTAAAATAAAATTATGGGTTACTCCAACGATACGTATTGATAGTCCATCATGAGAATTTGGACCATTTGACCTCTCATAGCCCATGAATAAATTCAAGTAAGAAAATGCAACAAAATCTGTAACTCTATTATTCCATAATTGAAAAGGGAAATTCCCCTAAGTTAAATTTCATTAAATAATGGGTTATGTTAAATGGACCCTCTAAAAATTATTGGGCCAAAATAGGGATTTTTAAAGGGGGAATAATAAGAAAATACCCTAAATTCGTAACTTAAATATTATCTAAATAGAAAATATGTATTAAAGCATTAAAATAATCAATTTGAGTTGGAATTGGATTCCTAAACTTACCCTAATAGCTTGGTCACGAAATTACCTCTCAACCTAACCCAAATAAGAAGTGGACATGCTTGGAAAGAGGAGCGAAAATAGGAAATCCCGAAATTAATAGGAGTTAGAGTCCTATTAGGAAATAGAAAGGGAGAAAGCACTCTCCTAAATCTCTTATGGCCGGCCCTAGCTCCCTGCCAAGGGTTGCTGAATGTGGAGAGGAAGCCAAGGAGGAGGAGAATTTATGGGGAGAAGCCTGCTCAAGCTCTCAACCCGTGTTCTTCAAGTTCTAGCCCTAGAAGAGGGAAACGAGTCAAAGGTAGGCATTCTCACGAGCAAAATCTAATTAAATTCGTCTGTAGATTGATCCATGCATCAAGAATAAAACCCCTTTCGTTTCATAATTTTTCTTTTACCCAATCTTTTCTTCTTGAATTTTGATGTTCTGCAAACACCTTGGCTCCAAGACATCATGTTAAATTTATATCTTCTTGAATACTCAATCCCAGGCCACAAAATTTAACTGGAGATACTGATGATTGTTAAGAATCTTTTGCCTCTGAAAGCCCTAATTTTCATCCATCCTACCTTGCAATAAATTCCTTGAACTCTACTGTGTACTGTACCATGCACTTCGTGAATAAACCTATTGAATCATGTCAAGACCATGTCTACTATTCAATTCCTATTTACTGTGAATACTATTACATGTCTAGATTAGCTTGCAAGTGGTTTCGTGATTTTTCATTGACTATACACTTAGTTATGAATTTCTAAACCACCCTGTGTCAAAATAAGGCAACTTGGACCGCAATCCAAGGAGCTGTCCTTTTTCCTACTTGGACTCAAGCGCAGGACCTGAGAACGCGATGGCCCGATAGGCCGCGTTCTTAGGACTAGTCGCAACTGCGCCACCCGTCACGTTGTGAACACAACAGGAGCTATCGTCGCATTCTGGCCGCCTAATCTGATCGGTCTGTTGCATTCTATGTAGGACCCTGTCGCGTTCTGATCTGAGCCCGTCGCGACCCTTACAAGGGTACGTCGCAATCTCAGAATTTTGCATGAAGACCCATGATTTGTGTCGCTCTAACTTTCTGCAGTGTCTATACCCTATTAATAATCATACACGTAGCAAATACATCTGTTATAAAATGAATGTATATTTGAGTAATTTAAAATACATGCACATGACCACTTTCTATCTATGATTTCTCTTACACATGCACACACTTGAACCATCTATTATGGCTTAACATGGCATGGAAATATCTCATAATACATCTAGTAATTTATCTCAATTATATATTTAATTTTCCCTATTTTAAATGAAGTTGTCTTCAATTTCTCACGATGTTTTGGGAATACTGTTACCAACGCTCCACTGTTTTAGAATTCCTCTAGAACGTCGGGCACTTGTTTCTCTACACACTTTTTCTCTTGACTTGGACGAACTCTCTGTCGGATACTCCTTCTGCCGGACTAGTGAATCCTTGTTCAAGGCCTCCGTAAGTCTCCTCTGTCCATGGATTCCCACATGGTCGATGAGCTGGTTGTACCTTAATACCTATGTCACCCTTTAGGGATCAATAAGATCCAAACGGCCTTAAGATGCTCTCTCTCACTCTCCCTCGTCTTGAAGGTATCGACAATGATACATGAACACAAGTTATTAATCGAATTAATGCAAAAGCACCTTATGTTGTCAAAACTCTCTCTTGATCATTATTTTCCTGAAATCCTATTCATCTGACTTGTTACGCTTGAAATCATTATGGACATGATACTACGACACTCCGAACCATCGTTATTGACTTGATAGTCGTTAATCTCTTGACAATCATGTTCATGTTACTTGCTCTTGAACTCGCTCTGGTTATGATAATGTCGAACTACTAGTGAACATTGTTCCGTGACATGATTGCACTTATGTTCTCAGGCATCCTGACATGACATTCTTGAACTCTGAAAGTACTCTCTTGGAACCCTTTGAGCTATTGTGGCTCCTACTATTCTTAATTTTCTAGCACTATAACGGGTCTTGCGACTCTACTGGACTTAAATGCATACTGCTGAGGGCACAGAGAGTGTCCTAGGGGCTCCAATCTAGTCTTGGGGGCAGAGAGCCACCCGAAGATACCTGTAGGGGCTAATGACGGTATCTGCATTTGCATCGGTTCTGACTGACTGTTCTGAATTAGCTAGACTTCTGACTGTTATACTGTTACTATTAGTATGTTAGTTCAAACGTACTGCACTATTATTGTACTACCATTGACTGATATTGAATTGCTACTATCCTGTTATTGAACGACTACTGTCGTACTCTCTTGTTGCACTGCTATCGTTCAACTACTCTCTCTCTCGTGGCTCTACATGTTGCTTGCTATCTTAAGTTACCGCTATCTATCGTGACTTAACCATATTCATTGTGCAATACTTGACTCACATGCTAATTGAACCATGTTACATGTTCTATTACTTCTCGACTTTACATGACTCTCTATACCACTAGTTACTCTGCCTTTTAAAGCATTAATCATTTAAAGCATGGTTGATCTTGAGATTTAAGTCCTACTGGGCATTATCGCTCACCCTTAGTTATTTGTTATTGTGTCTCAGGTAAGTCAGACAATGACGTTAGAAACACCAATGGGACAGGCCCAGAGTGATGAGCGACCTAGAGTCAGTTGATGAAGTTACCCTACTACTATGGAGTCTAATAGTTATTGCTTTATATTTCTTTTTAATGTTGTGATGTCAATGAGCCTTGTGCATGGCTCTGAATTAGTGGTTGTAATAGTCTTAGTGATTTAATAATGAAATCAAGAGTTTATTCCAATTATTGTTCATTAAATGCTCTGATGTTTGCATCTGTATGCGCAATTCACGTTACCATACTTGTTGCTCACGTTTCCCCCGATTTATTTCGCTGTTAAATTGAAGGGGCATGACAGATACGATCAGTGAAGTCTGTAGCATCTTCTAGAAGTTGAGCTTTCTTCACCATCTCAGCATATGTCTGGATGTCGAGAGGGGCCAATTGAGTAATATATTGATGCTTAAGTCAATTGAGGAAATGCCTAGCCTTCATTTTCTCCGTAATCACTAAATGGTCAGCATATCAGGCCAATCTTGAAAATTGTGTCTCATATTCTGCCACAGATAGGCTCCTTTGTTTAAGAGCAGCAAACTCCGCAGCCTTCTTCTCCTGGGCATGCTTGGAGAAGTACTTGGAATTAAAAGCTTGAAGTCATTCTAGGTGAATTGACCGTTCGCCCTGGTAGCTTCGACTGACTCCCACCAAGAGCGGGCGTCCTTCTCTAGTTGGAATGTAGCTAGTAGCAGCTTGTCCCTAGCTGCACATTGCATGACATATAAAATTCTCTCTGTCTCCTTCAGCCAGTGCTCGCCCTCATCCGGATCCATGGAACCACTGAACATAGGTGGGTTCAAGCTCCTAAACATACAATGCAGCTCGCCTGCACCGCCACAATTTCAGCCACCTTGTGCAGCTTGTAGGGATGTACGTGTGACTTTCTGGATTGTTTGTTGCATGCCACTCATTTGAGCACATTCAGCAGTCATCTTAGCTTTCTTAAGTTCCCTACAAAAGTAGTTTATCCTTAGGACATTGATATGGAGTTTAATTTGTGCGTGTTTGATTATCTTTTAGCTCTTACCCTAGGTTCGACTTAATCTCACATATGTATGATAGTTGACTTAGACACATGTCAAGGCAGTCCGTCCTAGAACATCCTGGACTTAATTATCCATGTAAGGATATCCTAGGCTCTGATACCACAAAACTGTCACGCCTCAACGTGAAATATCGGAACGCGAGGTAGTTGCAAGTAAGCGAGTATAGAGCGTAGAATAGACAACAAACTATTGGACAATTTAACAATACAAAATCAAATAACTTTTATTATAATTCAGCTGCTGTCTATTACATGAACTAACTCAGAGCCCAATTGTCTCTAATACATAAGATGGAAATAAAATACTACTATGACAATCTTGGATAACTTGGTGACGTCATTGCACTTGTGGATCACTCCTAGTCCTCCCCATCCACGTGAGTGTACTCATTCTCCTCAGCCTTACCTAAGACACAATGACAAATAATGCAGGGTGAGCGACAACGGCCAGTAGGATTTATATCTCATGGTGCGGGCAAACTTTACATGATTATTGTATTAAAAGCAGAGTTACAATATGATAGAGTGAGAGAGTCAAGTAACATAAGAGATAGCACGATAGCATGTGAATGAAATAGCACAAGTTTTCAAATATAGCATAGAACAAGATGTCCATAGCACAAATAGCACAATGTATAACAATCGCACAACGGGTATAGTATAGAACTTTGATTGTCATTTAGATAGTTGAGATAGATAGCACTTGAGTGTAATGCCAAACACTCTAGTCAATTAACTCCCGCGGGCAAATAGCACTTTTGGGCACACCTCCCAGGACCTGACCGGGCCCTTTATATATTGCCAGGCATTAGCTATATTGTTTATCTTTAGACAATTAGTCAAATGGCCAATAGAGAGTACCAAGAAATAGATGAGAGTACTTGACAAATAGATGAGATAGTAGAGAGAGTGTGAATAGATGACCGAGTAGAATATAGATGAGAACTATAGGTCATTGCACATAAACATCGATTAAACGAGCGATAGTAACAGTTGCACAACACGCGCAATGGGCGTTGGCAGTCAGGTGGAATTCACTACCCTTCCACTGGCCATGGTTTGCAGAGGTCCAGAGGTCCGACGTGAGTCATGATAAGAGAGAACTGCTAAAGCCATTTTGGATCATTTCAATCCCTAAAGGTTGTTATGGGCGTTAGGGTACAACCAGCTCGGTCTCCATGAGGGAATCCACAGAGTACGGAGTCTTACGGAGGTCTTAACAAAATTTCCCTTGTCTAATAGAACGGAATGTCTGATAGAGAGGTTCCAACTTGTCAAGAGAGTAGTGTATAGAGAAAACGAGTTGCTAGACGTTCTAGAGGAATTCTAGAATATTGGAGCGGCGATATCTGTGTTCCAAATCCACGTAAGAAATGAAATCAATGTCATTATTATAATGGGAGAATAATGTGCAATTATTTAGGTAATTTATAATTTATTTCATGTATTTTCTGCATTATTTTATGGCAAGGATGAATATTTGGTGTGTATATGTGCATGAAATAATAAACATTGAATGATCATGCATATTATCTTTTAAATTAAAGAATTATGTGGCATAAGTCAAATTTTAATAACATGATGGTTTATTTTTCATTACACAACTTTACAAGGTATACACATGCTTAAATAGTCTAAATAATCATTTAAATAGAGCTAGAATCGGTGGTGGAACGCGATAGGTATGATGGTCGCGTTTATCAGGTAAATCACGACTTGTATGATGGTCGCGTTTATCAGGAGGGTAGAAATGTGAAAATGGAGACCGTCGCGTTCTTGAAACCCTAAATGTTCAAACGGCGCAATTTCCCAGAGGCGGGAAAACATAGCGAAACGCGACGACCTTAGCGTCCGCGTTTCAGCGGTGGTCTGATAGGTCAACGGTGCATAGTTTGAGGCGCGGGACGTGTCAAAACACGTCAAATTTGGCTTACGCCTTTTAGGTAATCACGACACCCAAGGACGATGTGATACCAGTCACTTGAATCGTATCACCTGACGCGGTCGCGATTCAACATTCAAACCGAAAAACGCAGAAAAACATAGGAAGATGTAGCGAACATCATGCAATGCTTATATCTCTCAAACTAGGACACATGGGGCAAAGTGATGAACATGAAACATGTAGGGGACATCGAGTAGAAGAGATCTATGCCTTTGGACTGAACAATTTGGTCTCGTAAGGCGTGCAAACAAGCATGAACATGAAACGGGACAAACATGCACGTCGATGGGAAAATGCTTATAACTTGATGGATTCATGATGGAAATTGGGAAAATCACTTGTAAACGAAAGTAGACAAGATGCACTACTAGATAGGATGAGTTAGATTCGTTTTTGGCCCGAGAATACCTACCTTTGTGAAGATCAAAGTTTGGTTTGTGCACAGGTCGCAGCAGAGCACGGTTTGAGGAAAAGCTCCTTCCCCAGCCGTTCTCCTCTGCTCCTAGTGCCCTAGCACAGCCTCCCACGAGCCCAACACAATGTAGAACCTTCCTCCTTTGTCTTAGGATGGATTCTTATATGTCTAGGGTTTTTTTGATGTCCTAACATAACTAGGAAACATGGGGTGTAGTTGTAGCTAGCTCCTTTCCTTGTTTTAATGATCTCCCCTCCCAACTGGAGTGGAATTTCCATTAGATGATGCTTGATGTAGTACCCCGGAAAATTCTGTAACTTAAAATATAGGATAATTAAAATTTTTTATCTATTAATAAATTCAACTAGTTAAAAAGGTACGCATCATTATCACATGCGTATAAACCCATATAAAAATGACGTAAAAATAATAGTAATGCTTTAAATAATATTCTTAATGATCCATCAAGAAGTTTAGGCATAAAGAAGTCATTTAGACCTGGTTCGAGAATTTATGCGACCTATTGTCATAAATAATGAATAAGACAGAGAACCCATTATTATAGGAGTGTAAGTGAATTAAAAATTAAAATAAACATATGGTAGACTTTAAACAATATGGGTTGATACTCCATTATGATAATTGGACAGTAGACAATCTTGACCTATGAATAAATTCTTGAATAAAAGATAATTTAGGCCTATTAAGTAAACATGTTATATATTTGAGCCATATTTAAGTATTGGGCCAAGAGTAAGAGCCCAAATGATGAAGATTAGAAATATTGGCATAAATAATGTTGAAGTGAATATGAATATATAAAAGTAATTAAATAAGTGTGATAAATAGATTTACATAAGGATACAAGGTGAATAATTGTAATTAAATCTATACCCATTAAGTCAAATTAGTAATGAGTTTTGTTAATGGACCTAACATGGATTGTTGGGCCAAATAAGAAGTGTCCATCATAAGAAGGGAGTTAATTAAGTGAAATTCGTATTAAATCTATTAATAATTAGAAAAAAGGTTAAGATAAATAATAAAAGACATATAAATATCCCTAAAAAGAGTCCTAAACTTACCCTAACCTATTACCAACGAAATTTGATCTCTCCCTAAGCCAATTAGTGGATAAATGTCAGAATAGGGGAGATAAATGTAGAAATTCGGAGTTAATTATTAAATAAATTAAATAAGGGTAAGATAAATACTAAAATAGGATGTAAATATCTCAAAAAGAGTCCTAAGCCTATCCTAACCCATTACCCATGAAATTGGACCTCTTCCTATCTTATTAGGTGGATAAATGCAAAGGAATAGGGAGATAAATGTAAAAATTCGAAGTTTGAAGGAAAAGGAAGAGTTTTAAGTCATTAGGACTCTTAAACAACCTAATAGACCACTAATTAGTGTCTACCAAGCCCCATTTTTGTTCTTGGAACTCTGGAAAACGAAGGAGGAGGTTGAGGACGAGGAGAGCAAGGAAGAGGGAGGCTTGGAGCAAGAAGAACTTGGAAATTTCATCAACCCAAACCCTAGGATCCTTACAGCACAAAAAGGTAGGCAATCTCTCAAGCTAAATTCGTGTAAAAATTATCCTATGTAGATTTCATAAACCTCTTCAATAGCCCTCCCGTCTCGTTGTATTTTTCTCATCCATTTGAGCGAATTAATTGCTTGAAATCATACTGTTACCATGAACTCGAATCCTCATGTTTACTCTATACCCCTGCATGTACTTGTTACCATGCCATGAGAAAATTCTCATTAATAGTACATCATATCAGCTTTTAAACGCCCCTGGTTTCGCTCTATTTAGATCTCCCATGAGGGAGAATTAATTCTTTGAATTCCTGTTAGATCCATGCACCTAATCCTGCATGTTTGCTTGTGAACCTTGTACATACTTGACTTCATACCATGAAAAAATTCTCATAGATACTACATCTTATTAGGTTTCGAACGACTCTAGTTTTGAAAATTTTCATGATGTATCCATCATTAATTAATTCATTAAACCTTTACTATGCATGTTTAGGTCACTGAAAAGTAACTCGATCAAAGCATGCTTGAACCTTGTCTATTTTCAAATCAACCATACATGTTGATAGATCTATGTGTCTATTTTTATTTAAAACTAGTTTCGTGATTTTTGGATCATCGTACGATTTTATATTGAATTTACAAATACCAAGTATCTAACAGGATCCGCCCTAGAAAAAGGGCCAGACTCTCCTGATATCGCGAAGGCGCGACCCGCCGCGATATCAGCCGGTTGCGCCCTACTATCACGTCACGTTAAGAATGCGAAGACCTAAGCCGCCGTGATTCCCACCCCGAACCGGGCCAGACCGGCTGGTTCACAGGCCGCACCGGGCCGCACCGTCGCGATCTGAAACGCGACGGGCTCCTCCGCCGCAATTTCAAAATTTCGGCCAGCACCTGATAATTGCATTTATACCCTATTCTATTTACCATTTAACCCTTGTTTAAGCTAAATCATATACCAATAAGACTATTCTTTACCTAAATGACATTAATTAAATAATTCTTGGTAATTAAAAGCTATTTTCACTATTTACCATATTCTCATGATTTCTTTGCACTTGCACACACATAACGTTATCAATTGCCATTTGACCCTAATAATTATTCCATAATGTATCTGGTAAATTAGCAAAATAAATGACTGAATTTCTGTATTTAATTAAATACACTTGTCTTCATTTTATACGTGCATTTTGAATACTGTTACCGTTTTCCCTCGGCCTTCGAGCACTCGAGGCACGACGGACCTATTTTTATACACTTTCTCTTGACTTAGACCACCTCTCCATCGGGAACACTCTCGACTGGGCCAGGGACACCTTGTTAAGACCTCCGTAAGTCTTCTTGGATTTGGCGTATGTCCATTGCCACGAGCTGGTTGTACCTGAAAACCCGTTACACCTTAGGGATCAGTACTATCCATGGCCTTAGTGTGTTTCCCTCTGACTCTGTGATCATACCGGACCATCTAGCCTATGTACACAGCACGGCTAGTGGGCGGTGGTTATTTCTACCAGACTGCCGGCCCACTAGGGTGTGCTGTGCAACTGTGACTATCGTTGTTTCTCGTGTTTCTATGATGTTGTCCCTATCTCATCTACTATCTCGTTACTCTCATCTGTTCACTTTCTCACTACACTCTCATCTATTTCGTCTAGTACTCTCTTATGTTCTTGGTACTCTACTTGGCCATCAATTGATTGTCTAAGATAACAAACAAGACTATGCTAGGCAACATTATAAGGGCCCAATTTGGTCCTTGGGAGGAGCACCTGAAAGGCTATAAGTCGCGAGGGTCTAATGATCTGGGTGATGTCATACACCTAACACATGACACGCAAGATTTAATATATGATAATCAATCAATCAAACAATCACTTGTTGATACTTGAACTCGGGGTTGAATGAATACCGACCCATTCTTGCTATCATGACTAGTTTACTTGCTATCTCATGATATGGCCAATTCTTGTGATGTTATACTCTCATGAATATGTTAGTGTTTCACGTTATCTTGCTACATCATTCTCTTGACTATACATGATCACTTATTCTCGTATCTTGCCTCCATAAGACATTATTACTTTAAGCATGCTTATTTTCATGAGATATTAAGTCCTACTTAGCGTTATCGCTCACCATGCGCTATTGTTGTATGTGTTTCAGGTAAGTTGGATGACGACCCTACACACAGCAATGGGAATGGACCAGAGTGATGCGCAATCTGGAGTCAGTTAATGAGTTGCTCTAGTATAATGGAGTCATAGCGATGGAATGACCTTAGTATCTAAGAGTTTAGTTAGATATTTGCATTAGAATTCTTTTCCAATGTAATGACGTTATTAAGCCCTATGTTTTGGGTCTGAATTTAGTGGTTGTAATAGTTTAAGTGATTTATCAATATAAAGAAGAGTTTATTTCAATTATTATTCTTTTAGTTGCTCTGATATTTACGATTGTATGTGAATTTTACGTTACCATACGTGTTGTTCATGCCTCCCCAATTTATTCCGCTGCTAAACTGGCGGGGCATGACACTTGCCATGGTGGGTCACGAATTTGATTTCCTTTCTTGACTAGTTACCATGGTTTTAATTCCTCATTTACCCTTTTCTATTTTCCCTATAATTATGGTCATAAATGTCTTGGGTATTTTCCTCTTAACCCAAAATCAAACTCCTAATTTGGCCCATTAACCTTTAAATGAGCTAATATAACAAGCCCATTACTTTTTAATGTTTATTGAGTTTTTATTTTATTCATTTCTCCCACTATTTATTTATTTAATTATTTAAAATATCGGGTTGCTACATTTCAGGGGTCATAACTCAAAAGAATGATCCCTAATGAATATTGCAACAACGATCAGTCAATAAACAAGTTTTATTCAAGCTAAAACTAAATTAAAAGGGGTTAAAAACATAAGTTTAAGCATGTTGTTTTACATAATATCCCTTTCTATTTGCAGAAAAGACTAATGAATTGCAAACATATCGCCTGAATTGCTTATGTATCCAAACTATTTATAAATAAGATCATAAATCCTTTAAAAGTTATTAATGGGCCCAAATTCGGCCCAAACGCTATGGGTGAATGGTCCTGAACTTAATGGATCCAGCATACCCATTAATTAATCTTAAAAGAATAAAAAATCTCAATAGAGAACTAAAAATAAACAATTTTAAAGCTTAAAGGGTACACTAAGCATGATGGATAGTAAATGGATCTTATGTAAACTGAGATTCGATCCTTAATGGTATCCAAATATAGATCTTAAATAGATCAGAAATAAATCCAATATCTGAATCAACACTCAAAAACATAATGGATCCTAAACATAATGGATCCTCAACTGAAATAATTTGAATTTAAAACTCGAATTGTAGAAGGTTGGAGGGCACAATGTTAAAAACAAAATACCCACATCTCCTTCACCACCCACGATCCATAAACCTAATCGCATGCAGCCGTCGCCGCCATGGAAAACGGGAAGGATGGGAGAGGATGAAACCGACACACACCACCGAAAAAATGACGCTGCACCAAAGATGGGAGGCTATAAGACCTTTAAAAAAAAACATCTTTGATGGCGGATTGCATAGCCACACCAGCCGCGACATTGCCCCCCTGTCGTGCCCAGTGTGGCAGGAGCCCGCACGGTGGTGGCCCAGCCACCTCCCCTCCGTCCCCTGTGCGGTGGAAGCCTAAACGGAGGCCGGACAAACACAACAGCGGCGGAGCCGTCGCCTTGCACACCATGCGCAGAGGATGGGCAGCGCTACTGCGCCTACCAGCCACCCCCTGCCAGCAGAACAGTTAAAGAAAACCTGCTTCTATCTTTGTACAAAATGTAAATACGAAGATCGCAATGATGGAAGCTGAGAAAATCTGTCTCGGGCTCTAATACCACATGTTGGGGATGTGTATCTGATGCGGAAGCCATCCCATGTGCGAGGAGGAAGAGAACACCTCGAAGGAAGTTAGTGACTGTTAGTTCGAATAACAAACACACAAGAGAAAGACAATCACACAACACAAGAAATTATCCTGGTTCGGACCTCCTCTCCTTAGGAGTGCTACGTCCAGTCCCTGAGCAATTTCTCAGGATTTCACTAACAAGGGTACGGTCCCCCTTAAGGACACTACAACACCCAGCTTAGCTGGTCTTCCTTCACACCCGAAGGGAACAACTACACCCTGAATACCCCACCAGGTCTTCCTTCACACTGAAGGGAACAACACCCTGGTCACCACCAGGTCTTCCTTCACAACCGAAGGGAAACAACAAACAGAGGATAGATTGAAAGCACGCCCCTAGATCAAGCTTAAACAAGCAAGGATCTGAAGCAACTAGCACTGAGAGCAAAGGATCTTAATCTAAGCTCACTCTCAGAACTACACAAGCTCTCTCAAGGATTTTTCACTACCAATAGAGAGCTAAGAGCTATAGCAATGGGAATGAAAATCTTGGCTCTAGAATTCTCAGGAGACATGAAGGCTTGAATGATTGTATTGGTCTCTCTTTTGAGTTGTTGCAATGAATGTTCCGGTTGTTCTCTGTATATTGTATTTGTCTTCTATGCTTCAGACTTGTATATATAGCTTCAATTTGAAATATGGACGTTGAAGTGTCCGTTGTCTCTCTCTTGAGTAGACGTTAGATTGAAAGACACCTCGAGTCTTGGAAGCTTCCAGTCAACAGTCTTTTGATCTCTTGAGCACGCAAAGAGATGAGATCTTCACAGATATCCTTTGGCTTCTATTTTGTTTAACGTTGTAGCATGGAGCTGGATCAAAGGTCTGCACAAATGTCAATCTCAAGTAGCAGACAGCTAGGCTGTCTCTGATGTCAGTCAACGTTAGTAACAATAGTCATGAAAATAGTAAAGCCAGATAGTTAAGTCTAAAAGACGTTATCAGAGTAAGCATGATAAAGGATGATATCGTCTGCATGCATGCAGAGATACGTTCAGGTCTCATTAAATGCAAGTGCGTCAGAGAGATGCATACGTGGTCTTGACTAGTCAACAAAGATGATATCAAGTCAATATGAAATCGATGACTATATGACTTATGAAATCGTTATGAACAAGTCAGGTTGACCAAGTCGTTATGACACAGAAGAAATCGTTGTGGAACACTTAACAAATCGTTATACAAGGTAAATCGTTGTGTTCACTGAAGAAATCGTTGTGAAACACTTAACAAATCGTTATAGAAAGCAAATTGTTGTGTTCACTGAAGAAATCGTTGTGAAACACTTAACAAATCGTTATACAAGGTAAATCGTTGTGTTCACTGAAGAAATCGTTGTGAAACACTTAACAAATCATTATAGAAAGCAAATCGTTGTGTTCACTGAAGAAATCGTTGTGAAACACTTAACAAATCGTTATAGAAAGCAAATCATTGTGTTTACTAAAGAAATCATTATGATTACTTATAGAATCGTTACGGCGAGCAAGTCGTTGTGAGTTCTAAAGAAATCGTTATGATTACTTATAGAATCATTATGGCGAGCAAGTCGTTGTGAGTTCTAAAGAAATCGTTATGATTACTTATAGAATCGTTACGACGAGCAAGTCGTTGCGAGTTCTAAAGAAATCGTTATGATTACTTATAGAATCGTTACGGCGAGCAAGTCGTTGTTAGTTATAAAGAAATCTTTATGATTACTTATAGAATCGTTACGGCGAGCAAGTCGTTGCGAGTTCCAAAGAAATCGTTATGATTACTTATAGAATCGTTATGACAGGCAAGTCGTTAAGCTTTCTAAAGAAATCGTTGTGATGACTTATAGAGTCGTTATGACAGGCAAGTCGTTACGCTTTATAAAGAAATCGTTGTGATGACTTATAGAATCGTTATGGAATCGACATGTTCGAAACCATTCCAGTCTTACAAGGAAATCGTTAAAACTCTTATGAATCGTTGTGACTTTCAACAGAAGACGATGTAGACTTAGAGAAATGCACTTACCTGGCTTTTTGACAGAAATATTTAGTACTTACCAAATGTGCTTGATTTTCCTTGTTTATTTCCTGTGCTAAGGTCTCATAGAATGCATGTTAGAAAACTTTGATGTTGTTTTTTCAATCACCAAAATAAATATGTAATTAATTATAATTACAGGGAGATGATCTGATCATCAATCTCCCCCTTTTTGGTGATGACAAAACTCAACCATAAGTAAGTAAAAGAAATGCATATAGATGTTTCAGTCATAAGTATTTCTCTCCCTTTTTGTCATTAAGCAAAAAGAAGAAAAAGGTAATCTGAGACAAAGACAGAATAAGAAATATATGAAGATAAGAGAAGTGAATTTTATTATTGTTCTTGGGGTCGAAGAGAAGGATCAAGATAGAAGGCAGGAGACAACAAAGAGGCAAACTGCCGGATGACAGGAAGTGCCAATCTTTCCTACTCTTCAAAATGCGCTTGAAAAGCTCCAATCTCAATTTTATATGAGGGTCCCATAGTGGGAGCCATCCGCTTGAGATGAAGTTGCCACTGCACAGAAATAAAGTCCCCATATTTATCCAAGCCTAAGGCTATTTTAAAGGTGGAGAAGGACCCAAAGCTGGCAAAGAGGAGATGTGTCCATCTTGATAGGATAGAAGATCTGATGAGACCGGAGCTTTTTCTTCAAATCACGAAAAATCTTGAATCTCTCAGGCCAGACTGTGAAAGTATTCCTGATAAGGTGACAGGAATTTGTGTCCAAAAAGTCACCAGGTGTCAGAGGAGGTAGATTGGCTTGGGCTTGGGAGGCATTCAGATTAGACAGCTGCTGAGCAGACAAAGGATAGAGCTTGAGCCATTCATCAGAGGTTAGCCTTTCACATTCTGAGAGAATGGGAGAGAGGATATCAGCTGAAATCTGCCCTTCAAGATAGTGTTTGAACACAAATCTTTGGAAAGAAAGATCACGGCCTTCATATACATGCAACCTGGCCATGACCCTAGCATCTCTCTCAAAGACAAGTGTACCAACCGAGGAATCCATGATCAAAGAGTGGAGCGGTGGAAGGAACACAATGTCTGGAAACTTTAAGGTAGCAAAGTCTACCTGAAGAGGTTCATAATGAGTGGACTGCAAAGCTGAGATGGCTACACGAAACTGCCCCAACTGAGGTTCATCCAGGCTGTTGACATAGCAGTAATCGCAGAACATCTGATACTGCCTGATGAACTTGATTTCTTTCTGAATGAAGGGTCCAAACAAGTCTTGTGATGGATTTGGAACCATTCATATAGGGGGAGAGGGGCTTCCCTGGGAGGATATCGGGCAGCTTGCACTCTCTTGAATTGGGAGTACAAAGCACTGTTGATCCGAGCCCACTGCTCTTTAGTTTTGGCTTCAGTCATAGAAAAGATTTTTGACTTTGAGCCTTTGAAAGAGAAGTGTAAGGGAAAATGGTAGAAAGATGATTGGAAAGATTTTGGAATGATAAACCAAAAATATGAGCAAAAACCACTTTTTGAAGATATTCCTCATACAGGGGTTTGTGCTTATTGGCAATGGCGAGGGAGAACCACAGAGGGGGATAGCAAGGATCTGAGGAGATAGGAAGGGTGGAAGTAAGTCTCCTTCGTTTGGAGAGAGGGCTGGAAATACCAGTCCGGTGAGAGTGAGTTCCAGTTGCTAGGACAGATTTGAGAATTGCTTCTTCAAATTCATCCTTGATGCCGTGGATCTCAGTTTGGGTGAGTTGGGCACCTTCAGGAATGAGAGTGATGAAAGATGGAGGTGCTGGTGGGTGAATCAAAGAGTCAGGAGTGATGGTAGAAGGAGCACTCGGTCTAGAGGAGGAGGCACCAGATGAGGAAGCTCCATCTAAGGAAGATCTAGGAAGAACTGCAACAGTGGAGGAAGGTAAAGGAGTGGTGGAAGAAGTGAAAGGAGTGGGAGAGGAGATTTGTCGAGAACGTGGCCTTTTAAGAACAGGGGGTGCTGGAGGAGCTGTGGATGAGGTGGGTGGAGAAGGAGGGGCTGGAGTAGGAAGAGTGGAAGGCTCGGAAACGACGGCCTGTACTTCTCCAACTATTGTCGAAAACTCCAGGGAGGACAGACCCTCAGCCTGTACTGCTGGCCCTTGATCCTCATAAGGTACTCCACCTGCCATTGAGACAGCCACAGGAGGCTCCTCTTCAAGATTCTGCCATGATGGCCTTTCTTCCACAGTCAGCCGAACTGAAACTGCTACACTGAGAGATGGCCCAGATGGCCCTGCACTCTCATCAGGTGGTCCGGGTTCTCCTGCTTGCTGCTGAGTTTGAACTTGGACTGGCACACTGCCTTCTTCTGTGATTACTGGCCCTGAAGGCCTAAGAACAGCGTCAGAAACATTCTGAGTGCCAGAAGATGGTTACATACTGCCTTCAAAATTTCAGAAAGTGTCGCCTTCATGCTGCTCACTTCCTTGTTAAACCAATGCAAAGAATTTTTTACTTGAGATACATCATTGGAGATGGATTCCTGGCGAACAATGATAGAGCTTACATTTGATTGGACTGAGGATAAGAGATCATTTTGTGCTTCCAATCTTTTCAGAATAGGCTTCAATTTCAGCTTCTGTGAGCAATCTTTTTGCCTCTCCTATCAGCTGTATCTTGATGAGCTGTGGTTTGTTCTTCATGAACAGGGGCATCTGCTGTAGGCACCCCTTGAGATGCAGTGAAGTCCTCAGTCACTTGCTCCCCCTGAATGGGAGCATCTACCAAAACTGCAACTCCTGGAGCAGCTGATTGCTCCTCTTCTTCAATGTGACCTGATGCCACAACTTCTTCTACTGACACTCCATGGGCTTCTGTAATGACTGGAGTGGTATGGATAGAGTCCAGCACCTCTCTAAGGATAGAGGCTACACTGGAGGAGGGCGGAGGAGTTGCTTCACCTTCCACTGTTTCTTCTGCTGGAGCTACTGAAGGTTGTGATTCTGCTTGTACTGCTGCTGCCAATTCAGATGATGCTGCAAGTTCTGATGGTTCATCATTTGCTACAGAGGCTGCTCCTGCTGGCTCTGTTGAGGCTGCGGGCACATCTTCTTGAGCTTATGGGACATCTTCAATAATTGCCTCTCCTTCTTCTACAGAGGTTTTTGACCAAATTCTGTTGACCAAAGAAAAACCGCTTTTTCTCAGGTTCCTGGACCTAATAGCTTGGCCCATGTTCTCTACTACCGCCCAAGACAAATCAACACCAAAGTGTTTGAAAATCTTTGTAAGCAAGTGGGCATAAGGTAATGACACTTTGAGCTTGCTTTTGGTATCCCAGATCTGGTCACGAGCAAACTTCATTCATTCAATCATCACTTCGGCCATGTTAATCTCCTTGTTTTGAATGGTCCAAAACATTACATCTGAGTCAACCTTGGTGCAGGTTGAGAATGTTGCACTTCTAGGAACTAAGATTTGGCAAACTATGAAATGAAGGAGTCGGTTGAAAGCATTGAACTGATTAATGTCTATTTTGCCATCCCTCAGTCTGATCTCCGGTCCGACAATACCCAGACCTTTGACTTGGGCGTCCACGGTGTAAACCCCACTGTGCCCTGAAGTCTTCACCCCAAATAACCGGTGCAATAGATCATAATCTATCTTAATCAGGGTTCCCTTAACAGATGAAACTAGGGACCCGTCTGCCTCTGCTCTTAAACAGATAAAAAAGGCCTTCACGAGGTCTGGATAACTTACCTCTGAGAAGGTGGTGATACCCAACCACTGCATCTTGCTTAATGCTACTGCTACGTTGTGCATACCATTCTTTTCAAGATCTTCTATATCCACTGCCTTGTTTCCACAGACCTTATTCTTCACAAATGTGAACCTCTCCTGCTGCTCAAGAGTGAGGAACTCAGCACCGTAGCCCCCGAGACTTCCAGCGATGACGGATGCGGCCATGGAATCAAGTGAAGAAGGTTTCTGGAGGGTTGAGATGAGGGAAGGAGTGAAAGCCCTCAAGAGATTTTTCACGGGAATGAGAGCAAGTTTTCAAAGGGTCGAGAGTCGTTGTTGAAGTGGCTAGGGCATCGGCTTGCACAAGCAGATAAAAGAAGAGAAGGGTTGAAGACGGGAGATGAATCGTTATAACGTTGATTTTATGAATAAATAAATGCACTGGGGAAAGTGAGGTGCCAAACGGCGGAGGAAAACGACAAAAGATGTTGACTATTCAAATCGACCTTAATGAAAGAGCGGTCACAAAGGATAATTTGAGTTTCTTTTGCTTAAAGCCATGGAGGGAAAAACTGCTTAATTATGAAAATTAATGTGCCAGTGGTAAGCAAACTTTTTATCACAAATTGCACATGCCTAATTCTCTTCAGGTAAGGCTTTTGTGAAAATGTCTGCTAATTGGCCATTCGTATCAATAAAAGATATTTCAATATTATCATTTGCTACGTGATCACGAATAAAATGATATCTAACCTCAATATGCTTGGTCCTTGAGTGCTGAACTGGATTCTTGGAGATTAATGGCACTGGTGTTGTCACAAAGGAGAGGGATTGATTTGATACTTAATCCAAAGTCTTCAAGTTGTTGCTTTATCTATACGAGTTGTGTACAACAACTTCCAGCAGCTACATATTCAGCTTCAGCTGTTGATAGTGCCACTGAGTTTTGTTTCTTTCAAGACCATGATATCAAACATCCTGCAAGAAATTGACAACAACCACTAGTGCTTTTTCTATCTAATTTGCATCCAGCATAGTCAGCATCTGAGTATCCTATTAAATCAATTTCGCAAGATCTTGGATACCACAGACCTAAGTCATGAGTTCTAGCTAAATATCTAAATATTCTTTTCACTGAAATTAAATGTGACTCTTTAGGATCAGATTGATGTCTAGCACACATGCATACACTAAATAGAATATCTGGTCTACTAGCTGTTAAATAAAGTAGTGAACCAATCATACCTCTGTAGATCTTTTGATCTACTTTCTTACCATCTTTATCACTGTCCATCCTTGTTGATGTAGTCATTGGTGTTGACAGTGGTTTGACATTGTCGAATCAAAACTTCTTCAAGAGTTCTTTTGTGTATTTTGCTTGACAAATATGAGTTCCTTTTTTTCCTTGTTTGATTTGTAATCCGAGGAAATAGTTGAGTTCTCCCATCATACTCATTTCAAATTCTCCCTGCATTAACTTTTCAGAATACTTGCAAAAAGATTCATCAGTAGAACCAAAAATGATATCATGTACATAGATTTGAACTAATAGTATGTGTTTGACCTTTGACTTTATGAAAAGAGTACTATCTACTTGACCTCTATTGAAACCATGGTTTAAAAGAAAAGAACTAAGCCTTTCATACCAGGCTCTAGGTGCCTGTTTTAAACCATATAAAGCTTTATGAAGTTTGAAAACATGATTAGGAAATTCTGTGTCATCAAAACCTGGAGGTTGTTCCACATAAACTTCCTCTTTTATGAAACCATTTAAGAATGCAGATTTAACATCCATTTGAAATAATGTCAAGTTTAAGGCTGATGCATATGCTAGTAATATCCTAATAGCCTCAAGTCTAGCTACAGGTGCATAGGTTTCATCGAAATCTATGCCTTCCTCTTGAGAATAGCCTTGAGCTACCAATCTGGCCTTGTTTCTTAAGATTACACCAGTTTCATCCAATTTATTTCTGAACACCCATTTGGTGCCAATGACTGGATGATCTGATAGTCTAAGAACAAGTGACCATACTTGGTTTCTCTTGAATTGATTTAATTCATCTTGCATGGCTATTATCCAAGATTCATCAGTAAGAGCTTCATTAACTGTCTGGCTCTATTTGAGATACAAAAGCTAAGTAATCACAAGGTATAACATTACCTCTTGTTCTTACCCCTATGGATAGATCACCAATAATGTTCTCAAGTGGGTGATCTTTCTTGTATCTCCACTTCTTTGGAAGATTTTCATGAGTAACTTCTTCTTGTTGCAATTCTTCCAGAGGTGGATCATCCTTGTCCTCAATTGATGTATCCTTTAGTTTCTTGGACGTTCATCTGCATCATCGTTATCACTATCTACTTCATTTCTCAAGGAAGGGTTAGTTTCATCAAAGATAATGTGTACAGACTGTTCAATCAGTAAAGTACGTTTATTGAATGCTCTATAGCCTTTGGGTTTAGAAGAGTACCCCATGAAGATGCCTTCATCTGATTTGGCATCCAACTTACCAATGTCCCTTTTTCCATTGTTGTGAATGAAGCAGGGACATCCAAAGGTTCTGAAATGGCTGATCATTGGCTTCCTCCCTTTGAACAGTTCGTATGCAGTCTTCTTCAAGATTGGCCTGATCATTACTCGGTTGACAATATAGCTTGCTGTGTTGACTGCTTTAGCCCAAAAATATCTTGGCAGATCATATTCTGAGAGTATAGTTCTTGCCATATCCAAGGGTTTGTTCTTCCTCTCAGCAATACCATTTTTCTGTGGTGTCCTTGGTGCTGAGAAATTATGCTCAATTCCCTGATCATCACAGAATCTAGCAAACCTTTCATTTTGAAATTCACCACCATGATCTGATCGGATAAACACAATGCTGAACTTCTGATCTTTCTGAACCTTCTTGGTGAAACTAACAAAGTTCTCAAAAGTGTCATCTTTATGCTCTAGGAATGATACCCATGTAAATCTTGAATAGTCATCAACTATGACAAATCCAAAGTTCTTTCCTCCAAGACTGGTAGTTCTCATTGGCCCAAATAGATCCATATGTAGGAGCTCTAAGGGTTTTGAGGTGGTCACCACCGTCTTTGATTTGAAGGAGCTTTTAGTGTGCTTTCCCTTAGCACAAGCTCTACAGACACCTTCCAACTTTCGACTGACTTTTGGTAGACCTTCCACAAGATTTTTCTTCAGCAATTTCCTCATGCCATCTATACTGCAATGTCCAAGACGTCTGTGCTATAATTCAGTAGACTTGTCTTTACTTGCTGCCAGACAAACATTTTGCTCTTTGAGTTCTTCAAGGTAGAGCACATACAAATTCTTTTCTCTATTTGCTTCAAAGATGACTGCACCATCCTTCACTATGCTGTAGTTTAACTCTTGAAACTTGATCTGATGGCCTCTGTCACACAGCTAGCTGATGCTAATGAGATTGTGCGTTAATCCCTTGACTAATAACACATCTTCTATGACTGTTTTTCCTTTGTTATTTACAGATCCATTGCCGATAACTGTTCCTTTCCCATTATCTCCAAAAGTGACTGTTCCTTCTTCAGCTTGGAGATGCGAAAATAACTTCTGGTTTCTTGACATGTGTCTTGAGCACCCACTATCCAAGTACCATTTGGATGCTCCAGGGTTAACCTAAAACGAAAACATCAAGCTTTAGGTACCCAAATTCTTTTGGGTCCTGAGTGGTTAGTTTCATTGATTTTACCTTTTATTATCCATTTCCTGTGTCTTGTTGGGCATGTCGTTATGATATGTCCTAACTTGTTGCAGTGACTACAGCAGGACAATTTAGTTACTTTTTCTATATATTTGAAATCAGCTTTGTATGCTATATCTTGTTCAGGTACAAATTTTGGTGTTGGATATTTTTTGATAAACTATGGTTTCTTCATTATATGGGGGTGTATATCCTAATCCATTTTTCTTCTTACCTGATCTTCTAGCACCTTTTAATATGGGGGAGTTTTTACCATTTGTGATTTTTTCTAATGTGCTATATAATTTATCATTTTCTTCATTTAATTTTTTAATTTCTTTTCTTAATTCATCTACATTTTCCTGTTTTTCGAATGTTGTTATTTGTTTATTTTTATCTTTTAAATCTTCACAGAGTAATTCATTTCTTCTTTTAAGTTTAGTTATTTGTTTTTCTAATTCTTCATTTTCTGTTTTCAAATCAGAGTTAGTGTGTTCTAAACAAGTACTGTTTTTCTTACTAGCTTTTAATAGTTTAGTTACTTCTTTATACTTATTATATAGTTCATTAAATGCTTCCTCTAAGTTATCTGAATCAGAATCATTACATGAATCAAAGGAGGAGTCAGAGGTTACCTTTTCATCAACATTTGCCATGAAGGCCAAGTTGGCTTCTTCTTCATCACTGCAGGAGCTTGACTCACTGTCTGAGTCGCTACTGTTCTCCCATGCTGCTGCCATCGCCTTCTTCTTATACCTTCTGAACATTTTGGAGCTCTCTTTCTTTCTAAATTCTGGTTTCTTGAATTTTGGACAATCAGCTTTGATGTGTCCAGGCTTTTTACATTCGTAGCAGATGGTTTCTCCTTTCTTCATTTCTTTACCATCTGATCTTTCCAAGTCCTTGTTTTTCTTAAAGTGCTTTCTGCCGGATTGAAACTTTTTCTTTTTGGCCAAGATCCGTTGCAATCTCCTAGAGAGCATTGCTTCTTCATTCTCACAGTCCTCATCGCTTTCACTTTCATTTGAGCTGGCTTCTAGTGAATCTTCTTCTGCTTTCAAGGCATTGGAGTGCTTCTTTCTGCTAGATGACTCTCCTAGCCTTTCCATGTTGATCTCATGGGCCATAAGGGACCCAATGAGCTTTTCTACTGACATTCTTTTCAGGTCATTAGCTTCTTCTATAGCTGTGACCTTTGGTGTCCACGAGGATGGCAAGGATCTAAGAATTTTCTTCACCATATCTGCAATCTCATAAGTATTCCCTAGACTGGCTAAACCATTGGTGATATCGGTGAAACGGCTAAACATTTGAGTGATTGAGTCACCTGACTGCATCTGAAATCTTTCATACTGAGTGACAAGAATGTCGGTTCTTGTCTCCTTTACTTTGTCTGTACCCTCATAAGTAATCCTGAGCTTTTCCCACATTTCCATCGAGGATTTGCAGGATGAAACTCTGTTGAACTCCTTCTTACTCAAAGCACAGCAAAGGATGCTCTTAGCTTTGCAATTCAAGGAAATTTTCTTCCTATCATCATCTGTCCATTGAGCTTTCTCATTTGTGGCAACCAGGTCACCTTCTTCTACTATTGACCAAATTTGATAGTCGTGGCCTTGTAAAAAATATTCCATCCTGGTCTTCCAGTAAGGATAGTCTTCACCATCAAAGAGAGGGGGTCGGTTGACTGACTGACCTTCAATGCTACCTTGGGCTGCCATGGATCTTTACTCTTCAGATCGTTGGATCTTCTTTCTTTGTCGAAGAGATCTGCTCTGATACCACTTGTTGCCCAGTTGACGAGCCCAGAGGGGTGGTGAATGGGTCCTTTAAAAAAAATTATTCTACAAGATACCTGTAGCCAAAAATATTCACACAAATGTTCTTCGAAGGAAGTTAGTGACTGTTAGTTCGAATAACAAACACACAAGAGAAAGACAATCACACAACATAAGAAATTATCCTGGTTCGGACCTCCTCTCCTTAGGAGTCCTACGTCCAGTCCCTGAGCAATTTCTTAGAATTTCACTAACAAGGGTACAGTCCCCCTTAAGGACACTACAACACCCAGCTTAGCTGGTCTTCCTTCACACCCGAAGGGAACAACTACACCCTGGATACCCCACCAGGTCTTCCTTCACACTGTAGGGAACAACACCCTGGTCACCACCAGGTCTTCCTTCACAACCGAAGGGAAACAACAAACAGAGGATAGATTGAAAGCACGCCCCTAGATCAAGCTTAAACAAGCAAGGATCTGAAGGAACTAGCAATGAGAGCACAAGATCTTAATCTAAGCTCACTCTCAGAACTACACAAGCTCTCTCAAGGATTTTTCACTACCAATAGAGAGCTAAGAGCTATAGCAATGGGAATGAAAATCTTGGCTCTAGAATTCTCAGGAGACTTGAAGGCTTGAATGATTGTATTGGTCTCTCTTTTGAGTTGCTGCAATGAATGTTCCGGTTGTTCTCTGTATATTGTATTTGTCTTCTGTGCTTCAGACTTCTATATATAGCTTCAATTTGAAATATGGACGTTGAAGTGTCCGTTGTCTCTCTCTTGAGTAGACGTTAGACTGAAAGACACCTCAAGTCTTGGAGGCTTAGAGTCAACAATCTTTTGATCTCTTGAGCACGCAAAGAGATGAGATCTTCAGAGATATCCTTTGGCTTCTATTTTGTTTAACGTTGTAGCATGGAGCTGGATCAGAGGTCTGCACAAATGTCAATCTCAAGTAGCAACAGCTAGGCTGTCTCTGATGTCAGTCAATGTTAGTAACAATAGTCATGAAATAGTAAAGCCAGATAGTTAAGTCTAAAAGACATTATCAGAGTAAGCATGATAAAGGATGATATCGTCTACATGCATGCAGAGATACGTTCAGGTCTCATTAAATGCAAGTGCGTCAGAGAGATGCATACGTGGTCTTGACTAGTCAACAAAGATGATATCAAGTCAATATGAAATCGATGACTATATGACTTATGAAATCGTTATGAACAAGTCAGGTTGACCAAGTCATTATGACACAGAAGAAATCATTGTGAAACACTTAACAAATCGTTATAGAAAGCAAATCGTTGTGTTCACTGAAGAAATCATTGTGAAACACTTAACAAATCGTTATACAAGGTAAATCGTTGTGTTCACTGAAGAAATCGTTGTGAAACACTTAACAAATCATTATAGAAAGCAAATCGTTGTGTTCACTAAAGAAATCGTTGTGAAAGACTTAACAAATCGTTATAGAAAGCAAATTGTTGTGTTTACTGAAGAAATCGTTATGATTACTTATAGAATCGTTACGGCGAGCAAGTCGTTGTGAGTTCTAAACAAATCGTTATGATTACTTATAGAATCGTTACGGCGAGCAAGTCGTTGCGAGTTCTAAAGAAATCGTTATGATTACTTATAGAATCGTTACCGCGAGCAAGTCGTTGTGAGTTCTATAGAAATCGTTATGATTACTTATAGAATTGTTACGGAGAGCAAGTCGTTGCGAGTTCTAAAGAAATCGTTATGATTACTTATAGAATCGTTATGACAGGCAAGTCGTTACGCATTCTAAAGAAATCGTTGCGATGACTTATAGAGTCGTTATGACAGGCAAGTCGTTAAGCTTTCTAAAGAAATCGTTGCGATGACTTATAGAATCGTTATGGACTCGACTTGTACGAAACCTTTCCAGTCTTACAAGGAAATCGTTAAAACTCTTATGAAATCGTTGTGACTTTCAACAGAAGTCAATGTGGACTTAGAGAAATGCACTTACCTGGCTTTTTGACAGAAATATTTAGTACTTACCAAATGTGCTTGATTTTCCTTGTTTATTTTCTGTGCTAAGGTCTCATAGAATGCATGTTAGAAAACTTTGATGTTGTTTTGTTAATCACTAAAATAAATATGTAATTAATTATAATTGTAGGGAGATGATCTGATCATCAGGGTCTCCTAGAAACTGGAGGTAGTGTCCACACTACCATTGACTATGTCGACACACTTGACCTTGTTTTGATAAAAAAACTCCAGGAATAGTGATCTAGTGTCGACACCATCAATGGATGTGTCGACACCATCAATGACAAAAGTTGTATACACCTGCAAATTTAACACAAATAATTAGTACAAGATATTATTATTAAAATATGAGATATTAAACATCAAAAACATATTGTTTAAGCATTATTGTGATATGTATAAAATGTATAACATGTTCAACATATCATCATCAAAATCATAATATGTCATCATCAAAATCAAAGTATGAGTGATGTTCATTGGTCATCATCAAAATACAACTTTAGGAAATTCCAAAACACACTCAACCCAACATTGCACCCACACCATCTCCCCCCCATCCGTGTCCTTGCTAGACACGTGATCGTAGAAGGTGAACAATTTCAATTTCTAGATGTTGTTCATGCATTTCATCGCTTGATTTCATAGAAGACAATAGATCGAGCATGGTGCAGCAGTCTGATGGACCCGTCAACCTCGTCGGCCACCCACTTCTCATGGAGATGACTGGAGAAGGCTTGTTGCGCAAGAGGCAAACGAAGGATAGTTGCACAGGAGCACTTGCAGGGATGATCCAGTACTGCATGCCTCGCAGATTAATTCAATTTTCTCTCTGGTTCTTAAGAGCAATTGCCCCTATTCGTGTTCATTGGATGGTTTTTTTTTTTAAGGGTGGTCCTCAGGGCCTCAAACTAGGAGAGTGCACCCTCCCCCATAAGGGGAAAATGAACCCACTCCACTAGCGAAAGCACCTGGACCAAGAATATATAAATAGAGGCAAAAAGTACAACTACAAAGGGGCATACCCCCGTCAGACTAGTCTTACATTCATAAGACCGATTTTATCCATTACAACCGACCCCTTACAAGAATGCGGTAAACTATGACATCATTGTGCATAGAGGAAATGGCATGATTGGCAAGCATATCCGCCACCTGGTTAGCTTCCGAGAAGACATGGGAAACCTGAATAATGTTATTGTGAAGCATGTCCCTCACAACCCGCCACCACTTGTAAGTACTCAATGATAAACACATATCCTACGGAACGAGTTAACAAAAGATAGAGAGTCAGAGTGAATAACAGAGAGGTGGAATCCTAAAGTACTCGCTAGATGGAGGCCATCACATAAAGCTCAGGTTTCAGCTAGCAGATTGTTGCCAACGCCATAGGAGTGGGCAAAAATAACCTGAACATTACCATGTTTGTTCCGGATACAACCACCACCACCACAGTTCCCAGACATACCTTTAGAAGCCCCATCAACATTGGATGTTAAATATTGTGAATATTTGATCACGTGGGAGTTGTATTTTCACCTTGTCTTGTAGGGAAACTAATGTACATATGCATATGGTTGTACTGAAATGTCTTCCATATGTGAGAAATATAAGGTTTTAGGCAGACACTAATTTAGAATTAATCACAAAGGTCAAGTTCATGAGAGATTTTTGGTTCGCATCCCTTTCTCTTGAACTTATAGGTTTTTGGTTCGCATCCGGCGAGGACCAGTCCCCTCCGCGCTGGCCGCCTCCTCCTCTTGCTAGCTCCAGTCGGATCTGCAGGTCCTCTGTCAAGGCCTTCGCTGACTTCCCCCACCGCCGCTCCCTCTACGTCTCTGGCAAGCTCTGCGACCGCTTTCAATACTAGTGTGATGCCTACATCAACTCCATTGTCATCAACACCATCCCCTTCATCTTCGGCAGAAATATCATCCATTGTCATCGCGATTTGTGGGAATCCACCTACCGTAGAATAGGTAAGAATGCTGCTACGTCTAAAGAGGAGTGCACCTGCATCATGGACGGGGACAAATTTTTCCAAGCAAAGTCATAAGGGCATCGGATAGCGCCCCGTCCACAGTGAGGGCCAGACGTCGAGACGAACTCGTGCCTCATGGATCGGGCTGGTGCCCCATCGACATCAATATTGAAAATATAATCTAAGATAGGCCCGACCTTCTTTGGCTCACTATCAACAAAGTTGAGAGACTTCACTTCTTCCTCAGACCACAACCCATGTTCCACATTTGAGTCTTCTCCCTTTCATCTGCCATCAGTATAATTATGTTTCTTGCGTTCCAAGATGGATCCCAAATCTTTGCTTGTGTTGGGTGTGCTCATGGATGCCCTACTGATCATCTCCTCTGAGGTGACTATAAGAGAGATCGCGCACGAAGACCGCCAAAGAAGAGCAAACAAGCGAGTCCTGCGGAACCATAAAGCCCTCGTTGGATAATAATTTATCATGTGGACAAACATATGTACTTAAACGTGTCGGACTAGGCTATCTTATAATTTAGGGATAATTAACTCGAAGTCTCTATCAGAGAGTGGACTTTAGGAATAGATCTATGTAGGAAATACATAAACTAAACAGTCTAGTACTTTTCTACATATGTTAACTTTTAGCCCCTACTTTTTCAGGATCAACACTAGAGGTCCTTGGGAGACACCTAAATAAATTTTGTATTTTCCATTTTACTTTTTCATATAATAAATGTATTTTCTGACCATGAGGTATGGACGACCACTGCATTTATACTTTAATTGATTTCTTCATTTACTTTAACCACTTTCATCTTCTATTTTTAGTAAGTTCTTCTTATACTTTAACTTGTTGTTGTGTGTGTTTTCTTTTTTTTGCTTTCATAAGTGCTACTACGTTCAAACTTTAACTGATTTCTTCCTTTACATTAATCACTTTCTTCTTCTACTTTTACTAAGTACTTCTTATAATTTAATTTAACTGACTATTTTGTGTATATAAATATTTGCTTTCATGAGGGCCATAGTGTTCATACTTTAACTGATTTCTTTATTTACTTTAACCACTTCCTTCTTCTAATAAACTAAGTTCTTCTTATACTTGAACTGGTTGTTGTGTGTGTGTATTTTTATTTTTTTTTCTTTTATGAGGGCCACTACATTCATACTTTAACGACTTTCTTTATTTACATTAACCATTTTCTTCTTGTATTTTACCTAAGTTCTTCTTATACTTTAACTTATTCTTTAACTGGTTGTTGTGCATGTGTTTTTTTTTTGCTTTTTTGAAAACCACTTTGTTTATACTTTAATTGACTTATTCTTCATTTACTTTAACCACTTGCTTGTTCTACTTTAAATAGGTTTTTCTTATACTTTAACTTATTCTTTAACTAGCTATTGTGTGTGTGTTCTTTTTTTTTCCTTGCTTTCTCGAGGGCCACTAAATTCATGGTTTAATTGATTTCTTCACTTACTTTAACCTTTTTCTTCTTCTACTTTAACTAAGTTCTTCTTATGCTTTAACTAATTCATTAACTAGTTGTTGTTGTTGTGTGTGTATATATATATATATATATATATATATATATATATATTACTTTTATGAGGACCATTGCATTCATGCTTTAACTTATTTTCTCATTTACTTTAACCACTTTCTTCTTCTACATTTTTAAAAAAATCAAAAGTCCAAGGTGTCAGCAACCAAGAGAGTGCACCCTTACCCAGGGGGTAGGAATGGTCTCACTCCACTAGGCGAATCAACCATGGACAGAAATTTTATTTCATGAAATAAAAAGAAGTAGATACACCCAGCGCTAGAAAAGCTACACCACCTAAAGCCCAAAAAGAATAAGGACAGAAAATACACCCGATCTGCCACAAGTAACCCGAAAACAACTAATGACTATGCTGGAAACTAGGGAGGCCAGCTTTGTCAATGAGTAAAGCTCCCCTTGCAAGCGGAGGTAAGTCCCCAGGAGATATGAACATTGAATTCCTATGAAGGGTACAGGCCAGAGAAGCAAGTGCAACAGCCACCTGGTTACCCTCACGAAAAGTATGCACTATCTTTGGATTAATAATCTGCAACATGTGACAAATAAACCCCGCCACCAAGGAAAGACCGCCCAATGAGGTAACTTCCCATCAATGATCGCTCTGACAAGGATAGCTAAATTTGAGTACACAACAGCAAGATGAAGATGTTTTTCCAGTGCCAATCTGAGACCATCATGGATGGGCCTAGCTTCCGCAATAATGCTATTCCCCCAGCCATAGGTGAGGCAAAACCACAATAAAATCACCATTCTGATTCCTGAAACAGCCACCACCACCACAAACACCCGGTTACCTTTACAGGCGCCATCCACGTTAAGACTAAGATTAATCTCAGGGGGAATCCATCTAAGCATGATGTCTGCTCTCACAATGATATTCGCCTGCAAATTAGAAGTTTTAAGAATATCATGTTGGTTCCCAGAACTAGGGTGCTTAAACATGATGTTAACAATAATTTTCCTCACATACAACATAACTCTCTGCTTAATACTGTCCAGAGTCGCAAACAATCCTTCCATACGGGCTGTGCACCTATATTTCCAAATTTCCCGTAACATGACAATGAACATAGCAAGGCCTGTAAACTGAAAAGCAAAATTCAAATTTGTGTAGGTAAGAACACCCTAACATCTCACAGTAACCAGCTGGCTTAGATTAATCTTATTACTTAGAAGGGGAGCAATCCATTTCCACAATTCAGCAACAATGTCACCTGAAACAAAAAGATGATCCAGAGTTTCATGCTCCAGTGTTTTGCATCACAAACACTTGGACACCATAGAGATGCTACAGTCTGCAACTCTAGAATCCACCGACCTTCCAAAGAAACATAGCAGCACGCGGGGGAATAGCATTGTGCCAAACTTTCAACCAATTACCTCTACTCACCCCTGGATGACAGGTAAGCTGGTAAGCAGATTTAACACTAAAAGTGCCTTTCACATTACCAATCTAGACAAATTCATCCTGAGAATCAGAAAGGCAGCTTTGGACAAACTGACGATTAACACCCAGCCAATTCCAAAGAATATGAGTATCATCCAAAGACATGTCCTTAACAGAAATTTTCGGCCAATGATGATCATTGGGAAATCAGTTTCTGTACTCCTACTGAACTGATTTAACGCCATTCCAAGTATCCTTGAAAAAATCCACATTAGATCCATCACCTCCCAGCCACCTCGTATTGTTGAGCACTAAATCTTTAGCCTGACAGAAAACATTCGTGGAGACACCAATAAGGAAAGGGGAAACAATTTCCGAAAGATGGTTATAATTGAGATATCTCTGCTTACCATAGAGGGACCACAGGAAATTGCCATATAGAACATTCCAAATTTGTTTAGCCGCCAATGCCACTTGGAGAGAATCCAGGTTTCTAAAATTCAAACCACCTTCCTCATATGGCTTCTGCAATTGTGACCATGCCACCCAGTGCCTTCTATGAATGCCATCAGCGCCCTGAAAAAAAAATTAGCAAAAAGACTATCAATCTGCTTACAAATCTTTTCTCAAAATATAGGTTGAACTAGCCAAGTAAGTCAGGTCAGAAGAACAGATCTGATTAAGACAGCCTGCCCAAGTTGAGAGAGCATTTTCGATCTCCATCTAGAAAGCCTATTAGTAACATTCTCAACCATGTATTTGAAATCAGCAACATTAAGTCTACCAGAATTAATGGGGACCCCCAAGTACTTCATACTGCCATGTTGCTATTTGTACCCAGTAAGGTGATGTATACGAGACGCCAAAACCGCAGGAGCTTTAGTAGTGATCTGAAAGCAACTTTTCCTAGCATTGATTTGTTGACCAGAGCTCTGTTCATATTTTTGCAGAATATTCAGCATTCTTCTCACATTCGCAGTTCCAACATTCATGAACACCAAAGTATCATCAGCAAAAAGAAGATGAGAGACCATCAGATAACCACGTGGGGTACTATAAGGTTTAATGTACCCATGAGCAAACAACCTACGTAACCCCCTACTTAGCACTTCTGTAGCGATGATAAAGAGGATTGGCGCAAGAGGGTCTCCTTGATGAATACCCCTGGATGATTTAAAATAGTCCGGAGATAGCACCATTAAACTTCACAGAGGACCAGCAATTAGACAACATCATGACCACATAAGAAATAACCTGTTACAGAAACCAAATTTCTTCAACACCTGCAAGATGAAATTCCATTCCATTCTGTCATACGCCTTGGCCATATCAAGTTTAAAAGAGACATTATGCCCTCTGACTATCACTGTCAATGGATCGGATCCGGATCAGATCCTTGGAGATCCGAATCCGGATCCGAAAGAATATGGTCTTTGTTTGATCCGAATCCGAAATTTAGGTAAATTTCGGATCCAGATTCTGAGCTTATCCGGCTCCGGCATGTGCTTTGACGCGCTTGCCTTTCCTCCCTTGCCCCCCCTCGACCTCTCCTTCCCCACTCACGCTGCTATTACTAATACCGACTGAAAAAACTAGCAATTAAAGGGTCTTTCCAATTCCCCCCTCCAGAATCTTCATCTCTCTCTCTCTCTCTCTCCCCTCTCCTCTCTCTCTCTTCTTTTGTGCCATGGCGGCTGCTCCCCCCCACACAGAGCCCTACGTCTCCCATATGGATCCGACAACTACGACCACCTCTGCTCTGGCATGGGTGATATCATATCGCCGTGGTCTTCAAGAAGGAGCCCTCTGTGCTACCTTCCCCAACCGAGGGATGCGGCGGTGAGGAGATCCTCATCATCCGACAGGCGCCCCCGCCTCTGCTGGCAGAGGAGTACCAGCATTACGTGGATTCCGACCTCTGGGACCTGCCGTCGTCCCCTCTGAAGCCGCTCGAGCGTGGCACCTCGGAGGAAGAAGTCCTGGATGAGGGCGTCGATGCTTGCTCGGAGAAGATCAACCTGCGGAGGTTCGAAGTCCGAGCCGCCATCGACCAGCTCTTGCCCGAGAGCTCCACGAACGGCGGTGCGGCGGGAGGTGTGCCGGTAGGACTGACGACATCCTGCGGGCATGGCTATCTCCGGGATAGGGTGGCCGGCTGCAGAGGTGGTGACGATCTCCGGATAGGGGCACCCCATAATGGAACCCGCCATTGAGGATTTCGGAGCAGGGAGAAGTGCCCTGAAATCTAAAAAATGGCCTTTTTAGATCACAGTATATGACCCGAATCTGGTTTTAGTCTCTGGATTTGCATCGGATCTTCGGATCTTACAGATCCATTGACACCCCTACCTCTGACCTTCCTATCAATATCTTTGATTAACTGGCAGGCGAGGGAGACATTATCAAGGAAGAAACGCCCCTTCACAAAAGCACTTTGCTCTTTAGAAATAATCGAAGGCAGAATAGGAGAAAGACGCTAGCAGAAAATCCGGGAGATCACTTTATACATAAAATTGTAGATACTAATTGGTCTAAAATCAGAAAAAAATATCAGACATCAGCCCACCTTTGGAATAAGAGTGATTAGGGATGAGGAAAGCCCTCTAGGGAGACAATAACCGGAAAAAAACCTTGCACAGCAGAAACGACATCACGCTTAATGATATGCCAGTAATGAGTGAAGAATAATCCTGAGAACCATCCGGTCTAGGGGCACTTGAGCTGTCCATAGAAAAAACCACTGATGTAACCTCCTCTTCAGATGAACACTTACACAGAGAGTCATTTTGATCGTTAGTGATCAGAAGAGGGATAACATCCAGAAGTTCTTGGTCAACAACCTTTTGGTCCGAAGTCAAAAGTTTCTGAAAGAACAAACTACTTCATTTTTTAGAATATCTTGATATGTGCACCAACCTCCATTATCATCAATTTTTAGTCTGTGGATAAAACTCTTCAGCCTGTTAGTTTACACAGTAGCATGATAGAACAAAGTATTCCTATCCCCATTCATAAGCCAGTCGACCATAGACTTCAGCTTCCAAAAGGTTTCCTCCCTATTCAAAGAGATATAGAGCTTCGCATTAGCCGCAAACGGGGCCGCTCGATTATGCTCAGATGGAATCGCATCAAAAGCATCCTACAAACATTGAACCTCCTCTGCTGCAACCCTCACCAGTTGAGAAACATGATCAAAACCTTCTTTTTCTAGATTTTAAGCGCCTTTTTCACTACCTGCATCTTGAGTTGGAGTCTAAGGAGGGGGTTAATGGAAGAACTACTACTATTTGCCTTCCAAACCTTGGAAACCACCTCCAAAAATGACTCCTGAGAGATCCACATATCGTGAAAAAGGAAATGGCTGGGGCCACGAATGTTATGAGTGCAAGTCAAAACCAGTGGACAGTGATCTGAGGGACCACTTCTGAGATGATTCACAACAAATTCAGGGAGGGACTCCTGCCACTTGCCATTAAGAAGTACTCGGTCAAGACGGGCACTTATATTAGCATTACTCGTGTAACGACCCTCTTAATTGAAAACTACTCTCACACTCCTCAGACAAGACAAACTTTACTCCCTTCCTGGTTAGCTGAGTCAATGGTGCGGCAATGGATGAAAATCCCTCAATAAATCGCCGATAATAACCCGCCAAACTAAGAAAACTCCGAATCTCCGAAGGAGTCTTGGGAATCTCCGAATCCATAACAGCTAGGACTTTCGTTGGATCCACTGCTACACCGGAACCGAAGATAACATGCCCGAGGAAATGAACCTCGCGCAACCAAAAATCGCACTTGCTGAATTTTGCATACAGCTTGTCCTTACGGAGAACCTCTAATACTATCCTCAAATGCGGACGATGTGTGGTCTCATCTGGAGAGTAGACCTGCACGTCATCAATGAAAACTACCACAAAACTATCTAAATATGGTCTAAACATCCTGTTCATGAGATCCATGAATGCTGCAAGGGCGTTGGTTAGACCAAAAGGAAGAACTAAAAACTCATAATGTCCATAACGGGTTCTAAATGCCGTCTTGGACACATCCTCACTCCTTATCCTCAACTGATGATAGCCAGAACGCAAATCAATCTTAGAAAAGACTGATGCATTCCATAGTTGATCAAATAAATCATCAATCTGCGGTAAGGGATACCTGTTCTTCCCCGTCACTTGGTTTAACTTCCTATAATCGATGAATAACCTAAGTGATCCATCCTTCATCTTCACGAATAAGACAGGTGCGCCCCAAGGGGAAACGCTAGGGCGAATAAATCCCTTATCTAACAAATCCTGCAACTGCCTCCTTAACTCAGCTAATTCCGCAGGTACCATCCGATATGGTGCCTTCGAGATAGGAGAGGTGCTTGGAAGCAACTCTAGAGTGAAGTCTATCTCTCTAGCCGGTGGCAATCCAGATAAATCATCAGGAAAGACATCTAGAAAATCTTGCACTACCTCTATCTCTGCAAGAGTAAGTGACTCATCAGCCTTGGGTACTAATACCACGCTGGCAAGAAAAGCGTCACAACCCTTGTTCACCATTCTCATCGCCCTCATGGCCGAGATGACAAACTTCCCTGCCATGTTCCTCGGCAAGGGATGAGAAAATTCATCCTCACCAGGAATGCGGAAAACAATCTTCTTCCCACGACAATCTACTAAAGCATAGTGCTCCTCTAGCCAATCCAGACCAAGAATAGCATCATAGTCCTTCATCTTTAGCAAGAAGAAACACCCTTCTATGACTCTATCCTCAATGCACACCGGTAAAGACGGGATACACTTCCTAGTCGATACCGTGCTCGCAGGCGTGTGCACAGACAAAGGGACTTCTAAATCCTCAGACTCCAATCCTGACTCTAAGGCTAACTGCCTAGCAAAACGCTCAGAAATGAACGAGTGAGTAGCACCCGTATCGAATAAAACCCGAGCATGAACACCTAAAAACAAAACCGTACCTTCGGTGACATGATCTGCCTGATCGGCGTCCTCACGAGCTAATGCAAACACTCGAGCTGGGGCTCGAGGTCTCCCTGGTCATCTTGTCGTTGGCGCTGCTGCTGCTGCTACTGGGGCTGGTCCACGCTGGACTCCCTGCTGAAGCCACGGACAATCCTTGATCCTATGCTCACTGCTCCCGCACTTCAAGCACTTCCCTGCCAGCATCAACCATTCCGTACCACCATGTGCCCTCCCTCAATGAGGACACTCCTTCTTACCATTAGGGGAACGTTGAGAAGGTACCTGACCACTGCCCGATGCCACAGGACGCTGCAGTGACTGGAAAGCCGCTTTCTTTTTATCCTATCTCTGGAATGGCACTGTTGGCCTCTTTTGTGAAGCCTTCTTCTCCTCCAGATACTGCTCCATCTCTCCCTCCTTTCGACACGCCGCACTGAGCGCCTGCTCGAGGGTACGATGGTCGAAATCCACCAACCTCGTCCTCAGCGATGGTCTCAGACCCATCACGAATTTCTTCGCCTTCCTGCGCTCATCAGCTACAATATGAGGGGCATACTTCGATAGCTCGGAAAACCTGGCCTCGTACTCCAGCACTGTCATGGAGCCCTGAGTCAAAGAGAGGAACCCCTGCTCCATCTTGTCCTGGATGTGCTCCGGAACAAACTTGGCTCAGAAGAGCCTCACGAACTCATCCAAACCAACCTCCACAGCACCATCCTCGAACCGAGTACGTAGCAACGAGGACCACCACACGTCAGCTCGCTCCTGCCAAAACCATCCATAAGAACTAACCAACATAATCTATACTTAAAGAAATAAATACCAATTTAATTTACACATACCTGCAACAAATAGGTGGCTCAAGTGACCTTATCCTCCTCAGCGCACCTAATAGCCTGAAAGATCTTTTCAATCTCCCTCATCTAGATCTTAGCTAACAACGGATCGCTCTCCCCCTTAAAAGAGGGTGGTAACATCCTCTTGAACCTTTCCATGATGGAGGGTCCACCATGGTCCTCAGCCTAGGGAGCTGGCACTTGAGCCTGCTAAACAAGCAACATAATTAACACATATAACATAACAAACATGCATTAAAAAACAAACCACTTTATCTTATTATTCTAACCTGAGCCTCCAACTGAGCCTGGAGTGCAGCCTGAGTGTGGGCCTGCGCTTGCATGGCCTGCACTAAACCCTGCATGAACACTCCATAGTCTACTGGTGGCGGTGGGGGAAGTACAGGACCCTGGGGTGCAGGGGCCTGCTGCTCACCCTGATCCTCACGCCGAGGCTCATCTCTCCTCTACTCGCCATCACGAGCAGGAACACCACGCCTACCACGCGAAGCCATATCCTGCAAAACGAATTTAATCACAATTTAGAACTAGACTATCTAATTTCTAACTAATTACTTATCTATGTGGACAATCTACATAGACTTAGCATACAATGAAGATGATGGTATATGGATATTTATGTACAATTTCAGCCTGAAGCTCTGATACCAATCTCTGTAATGACCCTCTTTATATCGGTACGGTTCTACCAACCCACATCGATATAGAAAGCGTCGACACAGTGGGACATTTACCCAACACTAGTACGATAGGCTGAAACATACACAAATATATAACACATGACAACGGAATTGAAAGAACTAAAACGAAATTCTTATTCCATCATCCACATTTTATTCACAGTTTGTATAGAGGAAAAGAGAACTAACTTTTCATAACTGAAAATAAAATAAATACATTGTCCACATGAGACTACGCAGAGTCTTCATTACATACTATGAAATAAGGAAAAGTACAATGCTAATTCCACAACAAGATCTTCTACTCCCGCTCTGAGTCGCTCCTAACGATCTCCTCGGAAGAAGTAGAACGTCTGCACCTGTACGCCGAAGCAAGAATGAGTTCAAAAGAACTCAACAAGTAACACCAAACACTAACATACATGCATCATATAATATCCATATTCTCATGCTACACACACTAATACATAAGGCGTAGATTTGACAATCAATTCAAATAGAAACCTATGCATGATTTCTACATATTACACATGGAATTACTTTTATACACATAACTTAAGCCTATCACATGCTTTCTACATAATCTCAATATGTTAAACTAAATTTCATTCAACCATTCATATACTAATTATTGAACATTTTAAACATGGACTTGCATATTTCATAAAAGACTATTCTAGCATGAATTCTAAATAATTTTCACATATTCGCTTACACAGTCTCACAATTTACACATTTCCTTTCACTTAAACATAATTTCACAATTTCTTAATGTCGTGACACATAGCCCAACCACTTTATAAGGACACACACTAATCACATCACATATCTATCACCTAGGCATTCCTTTGATAAATCTTAGTTACTGCGCAGAACCGAGAGAAGCACTCTCCACCCTAACCAGCGATACTTGTTCGTCTCCAGGATTTAATCCCAATGCCCATGGGATATCACACACTTTGAACTTTCCCATGGGGGCTTTACCACAGTACAGTTCCACAGCCCTCTAAGGTAGTAGTGTCACCCATTGGCACATTTATACATTTTCTCAAGTTTCAACACACTTCTAAATGCACAATTTTTACACATTCATCTCATGCTCGTACATTTACATTTTCAGTATTACCTAGCATGGTACTACTATCTTCAGCATTAACCAAGTTTTAAAACAAGTCTAATCATGCTGAAATTTACAGAATTAAACACTTAATCATATATCATGCATTATTTGTTAATATCTAACATAAAAACAACATATATAGCTATTGTCATCAGTTCAGTACAGAAATTTAACCAGAAATCTATCACAGTCTAACCATCATGCATACTAGAATCCACATTTTTTTGAATCACGCATAATTTCTGAAAATTCTAACAGTGATGATATCAAATGTAAAAATAGTCAAACTGACATAAATTTTCATTTTTCGGACCCACAACTTATTATATACATGAATACTGATAGTTCTAATTATATGTCAATTTATACGATTTTAACTAATTTTGCACAATTATTAACATTTCTACACTGAGTAGACATCACTATTTTTCGGTTCAAAAAATTTAATAACTATACAGATATTATGGATTTCCCAAATTTTTTTATCATGCATTGACCTCATAAACAGTGTACAGAAATTTCATGATAGTTAAATTCTATGCAGATTTCACAAACGAGATTTTTCAAGATTAAAATTCTGTCGGTCGAACATTCAAAGAATTCTAATAATTAGGGCAGATTACAAAATTTCACATTAACTCACAGTACACCCCAACATGTATATTTACATATTATATAAAATTTACTGTATATCCTCATGCGGAAATTCTCGAAAATTAGCTTATAGAAGGCAGACCTGCACACTGTTGCAGTTGAAGAACTTGACGGCATGGGGGTAGCCGTCTATAAGTTAACGGCAATATGATGCAGCCAACATATGATATTAGCGGCAAGGGATCCTGTCGTTAATATCCTGTCTGCATAAACATAGATTGAACGCTAACAAATCACTTGAAGGGGGGGTTCCAGGACACGAGAAAAATCCGTAAAATTTCTGGGACCTACTAGATACATGTAGGGTTGATGTGGGTGGGGTACTTGCCTCTTGTAAAATCCACAAGCAACAATTTAAGCCAGAGAAGCCCTCCTCGGCCTGTGCCAAAGAGTCTTCAAATCTCTCTTTATCCGGGTTCTCTGTTGATCTTCACTGCACACCAGCGTGGGGAAGTCGTTCCCGGATGATCAGAGTTGTCACCAGTTGTGGCAGATCACCGCGTGAAGCCTCCCGAAGTCAGATCTCCCAGGTTCAAGTTGGAGTTTCACACAGAAAAGCTAGGATTTTTACCCAAGAGTCAAAAGGATAGATCTAGCCGAAAACTGGGCAATATAAAGGGTTGAGGGCAAGACATGCGTAAGGGGTAAGTCATAGAGCCGATGGGAACGATTTCTAAAACAGATGGCGAAGTTTCCGCAGATGTTTCCGGATCTGGAAGCGTAACTGGTCTGGGATATTGACGTCCACATCTCTGGTTGCCTAATCTGAGTGGGCGTCCATCGATATTGCCGCCTATTACTAGTCAACGTCAGCTGATATTGACGCCGACTGGTCGACAAAACACACTTAAAATATGCAGAATCTATAAACACCACACACACACAAATATATATATGTACATTACAATAATACTAATTCATACAATTCATATAAATAAATACTATGCACAATAATCTACACATCAATAGTATACACTTACATGTATATATATATATACTTAAGCAAGCAAGGTGAAAATCAAGGGCCTTACACCCTCTCCCCCTTAAAGAAACTTCGTCCTCGAAGTTGGACTGACACTACTCAAACAACTGAGGATACTTCTTCTTCATTGCATCCTCAAGCTCCCAAGTAGCCTCCTCTCGCGAGAAGTTACGCCATAAGACTTTACTGACGCAATGCTCTTGTTCCGGAGATGCTGAACCTTCCGATCAAGAATAGCTACTGGTTGCTCCACATAAGAAAGATCTGGCTCGATCTCCACTGGCTCATGGCTAATATCATGAGACGGATCTCAGACATACTTCCTGAGCATAGATACGTGAAAAACAGGATGATCACTAGCCAATGCTGGAGGTAAAGCTAGCTCATATGCCATGTTGACCAATCGTCAGAGAATCTCATATGGGCCAATGAATCTAGGGCTCAACTTACTATGCCTGCCAAATCTAACTACACCACGCGTAGGCGAAATCTTCAAAAAGACATGCTCACCTACCTCGAACTCCAAATCCTTCCCCCTGTTGTCGGCATAACTCTTCTGCCTATCTTGTGCCGCAACAAGCCTCTTCCTAATAAGCTGGACCTTATCCGAAGTCTCTTGAACTAACTTCGGACCGATCATTGCCTATCACCGGTCTCCTCCCAACACAAAGGAGATCTGCACGACCTACCATACAAAGCCTCAAATAGGGCCATGCCAATGCTCGCATGAAAACTGTTGTTATATGCGAACTCCACTAAGGTAAATGGCGCTCCCAATCATCCTTCCAATCCAGCACACACGCCCTCAACATATCCTCAAGCGTCTGGATAGTCCTCTCAGATTGTCCATCTGTCTGGGGATGAAACGCCGAACTGAGCTTCACCTCCGAACCTAATGCATCCTGAAGACCCTTCCACAGCCTCGAAGTAAATCTCGGATCTCGATCCGAAATGATCGACTTCGGTACCCCATGCAATCTAATAATACTATTAACATACAGTCTAGCTAAACTCTCTACTGACTGCTTCTTCTTCATAGGCAAGAAATGCGCAGTCTTCGATAATCTATCTACAACTACCCAAATTGAGTCATTACCCCGTCTAGATCGAGGCAAACCCGTAACGAAATCCATAGTGACAGCCTCCCACTTCCATACTGGGATCTCTATTTTCTGCATAAGACCAGATGGTCGCTGCCGCTCGGCCTTCACTTGCTGGCACACTAGACATCTAGACACAAACTCAGCTACATCCTTCTTCATGCCAGACCACCAAAAATATCTCTTTAAATCCTGGTACATCTTAGTGTTACCCGGATGAATAGAGAACCTAGATCTATGAGCTTCTGCTAAAACATGCTCACGAACATCTACAATGTCTAGAACACAGACTCGGTGATGGAATCTAATCACACCATCCTCATCACGAGCAATGCCGGCCTTGCCCATTAACTCTTGGAGTCTAGGGTCAGCTTTCTGATGCTCGATCACCTCGTCCAACACCGATGACCTAAAGGACAACTGAGCCACAAAAGCCTGGCACAACGATGGCTCTAACTCAGTCATCGCACAAGCTGCATCCTCCAACATCTTCCAATCCTACTGGAGAGACGACCTCTTTCTACTAAGGGCATCTGCTACGACATTCTCCTTTCCAGGATGATACTGGAGGTCGAAGTCATAGTCCTTCAGGAACTCAATCCATCTCCTCTGCCTAAGGTTTAATTCCTATTGGGAGAAAAGATACTTTAGGCTCTTGTGATCAGTGAACACCTCGAATTTGACACCATAAAGATAGTGTCTCCAGATATTCAGTGCATGGACCACTCCCGCAAGCTCCAAATCATGAGTCGAATAGTTTCGCTCATGCTCCTTCAACTGACGAGAAGCATACGCTACTACCCTTCCCTGCTGCATCAATACACACCCAAGGCCAATCCGAGAAGCATCTGTGTAGATAGGAAAACCCTCTACACCACTCGGCAAAATTAACACAGGAGCCGATGTGAGTTTAGTCTTCAATAATTGAAAACTACTCTCACACTCCTCAGACCAGACAAACTTTACTCCCTTCCTGGTTAGCTGAGTCAATGGTGCGGCGATGGATGAAAATCCCTCAATAAATCGCCGATAATAACCCACTAAACCAAGAAAACTCCGAATCTCCGAAGGAGTCTTGGGAATCTTCCAATCCATAACAGCTTGGACTTTCGCTGGATCCACTGCTACACCGGAACCGGAGATAACATGCCCGAGGAAATGAACCTCGCGCAACCAAAATCGCACTTGTTGAATTTTGCATACAGCTTGTGCTCACGGAGAACCTCTAATACTATCCTCAAATGCTGACGATGTGTGGTCTCATTTGGAGAGTAGACCAGCACGTCATCAATGAAAACTACCACAAAACTACCTAAATATGGTCTAAATTCCCTGTTCATGAGATCCATGAACGCTGCAGGGGCATTGGTTAGACCAAAAGGAAGAACCAAAAACTCATAATGTCCATAACGGGTTCTAAATGCCGTCTTGGACACATCCTCACTCCTAATCCTCAACTGATGATAGCCAGAACGCAAATCAATCTTAGAAAAGATTGATGCATTCCATAGCTGATTAAATAAATCATCAATCCGCGGTAAGGGATACCTGTTCTTCACCGTCACTTGGTTTAACTTCCTATAATCGATGCATAACCTAAGTGATCCATCCTTCTTCTTCACGAATAAGACATGTGCGCCCCAAGGGGAAACACTAGGCGAATAAATCCCTTATCTAACAAATCCTACAACTGCCTCCTTAACTCAACAAATTCCGCAGGTGCCATCCGATATGGTGCCTTCGAGATAGGAGAGGTGCCTGGAAGCAACTCTAGAGTGAACTCTATCTCTCTAGCTGGTGGCAATCCAGATAAATCATCAGGAAAGACATCTTGAAAATCCTGCACTACCTCTATCTCTGCAAGAGTAAGTGACTCATCAGCCTTGGGTACTAATACCATGCTGGCAAGAAAAGCGTCACAACCCTTGTTCACCATTCTCATCGCCCTCATGGCCGAGATGACAAACTTCCCTGCCAAGTTCCTCGGCAAGGGATGAGAAAATTCATCCTCACCAGGAATACGGAAAACAATCTTCTTCCCACGATAATCTACTAAAGCATAGTGCTCCTCTAGCCAATCCAGACCAAGAATAGCATCATAGTCCTTCATCTTTAGCAAGAAGAAACACCCTTCAAAGACTCTATCCTCAATGCACACCGGTAAAGACGGGATACACTTCCTAGTCGATACCGTGCCCGCAGGTGTGTGCACAGACAAAGGGACTTCTAAATCCTCAGACTCCAATCCTGACTCTAAGGCTAACTGCCTATCAAAACGCTCAGAAATGAACAAGTGAGTAGCACCCGTATCGAATAAAACCCGAGCATGAACACCTAAAAACAAAACCGTACCTTCGGTGACATGATCCGCCTGCTCGGCGTCCTCACGAGCTAATGCAAACACTCGAGATGGGGCTTGAGGTCTCCCTGGTCATCCTGTCGCAGGCGCTGCTGCTGCTGCTACTGGTGCTGGTCCACGCTGGACTCCCTGCTGAAGCCTCGAACAATCCTTGATCCTATGCTCACTGCTCCCGCACTTTAAGCACATCCCCGCCAGCATCCAACATTCCGTACCACCATGTGCCCTCCCGCAATGAGGGCACTCCTTCTTACCATTAGGGGAATGTTGAGAAGGTACCTGACCACTGCCCGATGCCACATGACGCTGCGGTGACTGGAAAGCTGCTTTCTTCTTATCCTGTCTCTGGAATGGCGTTGCTGGCCTCTTTGAGAAGCCTTCTTCTCCTCCATATCTCCCTCCTGCCGACACACCGCGCTGAGCGCCTGCTCGAGGGTACGATGGTCGAAATCCACCAACCTCATCCTCAGCGATGGTCTCAGACCCATCGCGAATTTCTTCGCCTTCCTGCGCTCATCAACTACAATATGAGGGGCATACTTCGATAGCTCGACAAACCTGGCCTCGTACTCCAGCACAGTCATGGAGCCCTGAGTCAAAGAGAGGTTCTCCTGCTCCATATTGTCCTGGATGTGCTTCGGAACAAACTTGGCTCGGAAGAGCCTCACGAACTCATCCCAACCAACCTCCACAGCACCATCCTCGAACTAAGTACGTAGCAACGAGGACCACCACACGTCAGCTCGCTCCTGCCAAAACCATCCATAAGAACTAACCAACATAATCTATACTTAAAGAAATAAATACCAATTTAATTTACACATACCTGCAACATATAGGTGGCTAAAGTGACCTTATCCTCCTTAGCGCACCTAATAGCCTGGAAGATCTTTTCAATCTCCCTCATCTAGCTCTCAGCTAACAATGGATCGCTCTCCCCCTTAAAAGAGGGTGGCGACATCCTCTTGAACCTTTCCATGATGGAGGGTCCACCATGGTCCTGAGCCTGGGGAGCTGTCACTTGAGCCTGCTATAACAAGCAACATAATTAACACATATAACATAACAAACATGTATTTAATAAAACAGACCACTTTATCTTATTATTCTAACCTGAGCCTCAAACTGAGCCTGGAGTGCAGCCTGAGTGTGGGCCTGCGTTTGCATGACCTGCACTAAACCCTGCATGAACACTCCATAGTCTACTAGTGGCGGTGGGGGAAGTACAGGACCCTGGGGTGCAGGGGCCTGCTGCTCACCCTGATCCTCACGCCGAGGCTCATCTCTCCTCTGCTCGCGATCACGAACAGGAACACCACGCCTACCACACGAAGCCATATCCTGCAAAACGAATTTAATCACAATTTAGAACTAGACTATCTAATTTCTAACTAATTACATATCTATGTGGACAATCTACACAGACTTAGCATACAATGAAGATAATGGTATATGCATATTTATGTACAATTTCAGCCTAAAGCTCTCATACCAATCTCTGTAACGACCCTCTTTATATCGAAACGGTTCTACCAACCCACGTCGATATAGAAAGCGTCGCCACAGTGGGACATTTACCCAACACTAGTACGATAGGCTGAAACATACACAAATATATAACACATGACAGCGGAATTGAAAGAACTGAAAGGAAATTCTTATTCCATCATCCACATTCTATTCACAGTTTGTATGGAGGAAAAGAGAACTTACTTTTCATAACTGAAAATAAAATAAATACATTGTCCACATGAGACTACGCAGAATCTTCATTACATACTATGAAATAAGGAAAAGTACAATGCTAATTCCACAACAAGATCTTCTACTCCCGCTCTGAGTCGCTCCTAACGATCTCCTCGAAAGAAGTAGAAACGTCTGCACCTGTACGCCGAAGCAAGAATGAGTTCAAAAGAACTCAACAAGTAACACCAAACACACTAAACATACATGCATCATATAATATCCATATTCTCATGCTACACAACTAATACATAAGGCGTAGATTTGACAATCAATTCAAATAGAAACCTATGCATGATTTCTACACATATTACACATGGAATTAATTTTATACAACATAACATAAGCCTATCACATGCTTTCTACATACTCTCAATATGTTTAACTAAATTTCATTCAACCATTCATATACTAATTATTGAACATTTTAAACATGGACTTGCATATTTCATAAAAGACTATTCTAGCATGTATTCTAAATGATTTTCACATATTCGCTTACACAGTCTCACAATTTACACATTTCCTTTCACTTAAACATAATTTCACTATTTCTTAATGCCGTGACACATAGCCCAACCACTTTAGAAGGACACACACTAATCACATCACATATCTATCACCTAGGCATTCCAGTGATAAATCTTAGTTACTGCGCAGAACCGGGAGAAGCACTCTCCACCCTAACCAGCGATACTTGTTTGCCTCCAGGATTTAATCCCAATGCCCATGGGACATCACACACTTTGAACTTTCCCGTGGGGGATTTAGCATAGTACAGTTCCACAGCCCTCTAAGGTAGCAGTGTCACCCATTGGCACATTTATACATTTTCTCAAGTTTCAACACACTTCTAAATGCACAATTTTTACACATTCATCTCATGCTCGTACATTTACATTCTTCAGTATTACCTAGCATGGTTCTACTGTCTTCAGTATTAACCAAGTTTTAAAACAAGTCTAATCATGCTGAAATTTACAGAATTAACACTTAATCATATTATCATGCATTATTTGTTAATATCTAACATAAAACCAACATATATAGCTATTGTCATCAGTTTAGTACAGAAATTTAACCAGAAATCTATCACAGTCTAACCATCATGCATACCAGAATCCACATTTTTTGAATCACGCATAATTTCTGAAAATTCTAACAATGATGTTATCAAATGTAAAAATAGTCAAACTGACATAAACTTTCATTGTTCGGACCCACAACTTATTATATACATGAATACTGACAGTTCTAATTGTATGTCAATTTATACGATTTTAACTAATTTCGCACGAATTATTAACATTTCTACACTGAGTAGACATATTCAATATTTTTCGGTTCAGAAATTTAATAAACTATACAGATATTATGGATTTCCCATATTTTTATATCATGCATCAGACCTCATAAACAGTGTACAAAAATTTCATGTTAGTTAAATTCTATACAGATTTCACATACGAGATTTTTCAAGATTAAAATTATTTCGGTCGAACATTCAAAGAATTCTAATAATTAGGGCAGATTTCAAAATTTCACAATAACTCACAGTACACCCCAACATGTATATTTACATATCATATAAAATTTACTGTATATCCTCATGCGGAAAATCTCGAAAAATAGCTTATAGAAGGGCAGACCTGCACACTGTTGCAGTCTGAAGAACTTGACGACATGGGGGTAGCCGTCTATAAGTTAACGGCAATATATGATGCCACCAACATATGATATTAGCCGCAAGGGATCCTGCCGTTAATATTCTATCTGCATAAACACAGACTGAACGCTAACAGATCACTTGAATGGGGGGTTCAAGGACACGAGAAAAATCCGTAAAATTTCTGGGACCTACTAGATACATGTAGGGTTGATGTGGGTGGGGTACTTGCCTCTTGTAAAATCCACAAGCAATGATTTAAGCCGGAGAAGCCCTCCTTGGCCTGTACCAAAGAGTCTTCAAATCTCTCTTTATCCGGGTTCTCTGTTGATCTTCACTGCACACCAGCGTGGGGAAGTCGTTCCCGGACGATCAGAGTTGTCACCAGTTGAGGCAGATCACCGGGTGAAGCCTCCCGAAGTCGGATCTCCCAGGTTCAAGTTGGAGTTTCGTATAGAAAAGCTAGGTTTTTGACCCAAGAGTCAAAAGGATAGATCTGGCCGAAAATTGGGCAATATAAAGGGTTGAGGGCCAGACATGCGTAAGGGGCAGTCATAGAGCCATTGGGAACAATTTCTAAAACAGATGGCGAAGTTTCCGGAGACGTTTCTGGATCTGGAAGCGTAACTGGTTTGTGATATTGACGTCCACATCTCTGGTCGCCTAATCAGAGTGGGCGTCCATCGATATTGCCGCCTATTACTAGACAACGTCAGCTGATATTGACGCCGACTGGTCGACAAAACACACTTAAAATATGCAGAATCTATAAACACCACACACACACAAATATGTATATATATGTACATTACAATAATACTAATTCATATAAATAAATACTATGCACAATAATCTACACATCAATAATATACACTTACATGTTTATATATATATACTTAAGCAAGCAAGGTGAAAATCAAGGGCCTTACAACTCGTCCTATTATTGGTCCAAGTATAAGAGGAACCAATAAAGCCAGCATCGAATAAACCAGTGGCAGCAATACAAGCATTAAAATCTATCATACCATTCAGATTCATGAAAGCCCCTCCCTTTTTTTCAGAAGGCTGAGCAATACAAGTAAAATCCCCTCCCACGAGCCAGGGAATATGAACCATAGAAGAGAACTTAATCAAATCTTAAAAGAGGGTCCTCCTCAGAGCAAGATCACACGAAGCATAGACACAGGTGATATAACAGGATTAAGAAGAATTCTTTGACAGCCCCAAGGTAATATACTGATCAGAATGTTCCACTATATTAAGAGAAAGAGAAGACTCCCAGAAGACCCAGATTTTTGAATTGAGATCAGCGTTACCAGCGAAATTCTCCAACTTTATGAATTTAGATACCTTCACAGCTTTATCCAGAGGAAGTTTAGGTTCCATAATAGCCAAGAACGAGGGATAAAATTGTATCACCATCTTCTTCAGAACCCTGCGAGAGTTAGCGTTCCCTATACCACGAATGTTCCAAAAAATAGCCGAATTCATTCGTACACTTCCTCCTTGCCTCTGTCCTCCGAACGAGCGCGAGCTAGAGTAACCACTCGCTCCCTACGATCAATACGCCGCCCTTCAAATCCATCAACTGAATTCAAAGGCATGAGAGAGTTATCCATCCTGGCTAGCTGAGCCGTATCCAAGTCCATGTACTGACCCCGGTCCTTGAAGTGAACGTGGCCTTCATTGCATGGCCGTGCATAATTTTCTTCTTCCGGATCGACCTCTTTTTCCGTTGAAATGTAGTTATCCTTGTATAACATGAAGACCCTGTAATGTCTACTGGCGGGACATCCCGTTGATTGTGATCTCCCATGTGAAAACTATTCTTCCTGTTCTGCCTAACCCGCTGGCCCGTAGAATTATCAAACGTGACAACCTCGACATCTCCATGCAAAGAGGTGTTGATGTTTTGAGCATTAATCAAAGATTTCTCATGTTGCAGTGAACTCGAACCAGCCAAGATATTATTCTCCATTGCGTGTTCCATCTTTTGAAACCCAGACGCAGTCGGTACATCTGTAGAAACATGAACTTCACCAACTTCACCATCATCTTGAAGACCCGCAGAACTAACAACTTCTGCCCCGACCCCATGATTAACAGGAACCCAGATTTTATGATATCAGGAGCTATAGGGGCAGGAACCTTGTGGGCAGATGAGGTGCGCTTCATAGCCTGCACTTTCTCTCCAGAAGCACAATAGTTTCCTTTGCATGGCCTAGTCTAGAACACAAACAACAGTAATCCAGAAAGTTAAGATAAACCACATCCTGCCAATACCCTCCAAACTCAGCCATGCCAATCGTGGGCCGCTCAGGCCTAGGCTTTAGCAGATCAATCTCCATGCAAACCCTAGCCGCCTTGGTGTTTAACAACAACTCAGTTGCATGCGCTATTTGCAAGACTGGACCAATATTAGCAGCGATGGAGACCAGGAGGTTTTTTTGATACAAGTTGACTGGTAGAGAAGGGAAGTCTACCCAGACAGGAACGATAGATGGTTCTGCGGAAGGTTTAAACATCGGAATCCATTTAAAAAACCAGAATAGCTTACATTGAACATACAAAGATTCACACAGGAGAACACAGAGATAATCATCTTGACACTTGAACCTCAGAAGGAGGTGTACGTTGTCCAGGGCACTGATGAGAAACGTGTCTTTGAGGTTGCACCGTGATGCCAGATGAGATCGTATGTCAGAAATAGCCGGCCTCCCATAAGCAGACTTCGCAACGATCGACAACACAAAGTATTTGATCGGGGCGTCCATCTCCTCCTTAGAGAAATACACTGCTGGTTCACCCTAGTCCGTGAACGTTGGAACATGCACGTCTTCTGGAACCAGAGGCAGCTCTAGAGAAGTAGCGATCGCCCTAGCAAAGGAGAGACCAGCAACAGGAAGGGGCATCACCTCCCCCCTAGCCGCCATGGCCGGCCTGGCCCCAAGGACTGGCGGCGCCAAACCAAGCAAGAAACATCAGACCTTCTCTCTCTAGAAGCCCTAGAGAGAGAGGATTACAACATTACATGTTATGTATATCTTTTCTTCTACATTAACTAAGTTCTTCTTATACTTTAACATATTCTTTAACTGGTTGTTTTGTGTGTGTGTTTTCCTTTTTGCTTTCATGAGGACCACTATGTTCATACTTTAACTGACTTATTCATTTACTTTAACCACTTTCTTGTTCCACATTAACTAAGTTGTTCTTATACTTTACCTGGTTGTTATGTGTGTGTGTGTGTGTGTGTGTGTTTTTTTTTTGCTTTCATGAGAGCCACAATGTTCATACTTTAACTGATTTGTTCATTAACTTTAACCACTTTCCCCTTCTACTTTACCTAAGTTCATCTATTAAAGTTGTAGTTGTTGTCTATTAAAGTAGTAGTTATAGCGTGGTAAATATGTGATGAAATTAGTTAAAGTAAAAGACGAAACCAGTTAATGTAGAAGAGAAAAGTAGTTAAAATAGAAGAAAAAATTAGTCAAGGTTGCTATCGTTTGTTAAAGTACTAGCCATATTGTGTTAAAGTAGTAGTTATTGTTGTTTAAAAAAACACACACACAAAACAGTCAGTTAAAGAATAAGTTAAAGTAGAGAAGGAACTTTGTTAAATTATATGAAGAAATCAGTTAAAGTATGAATAGAGTGGCCTACTTTCTCTGATGATAAGAAATATATTATTTATATAGAAGGCTAAAATGGGAAATAAAATGAATGACTTCCTACACAAGGATGAAACGTGTCTGCTAGGAACTGATTGGTAAAGACTCCAAAAAGTAGGGACTATCTGGTCCGTCATTTCCTTATAGGGACCTACAGGTAAAGTGTTTTCTTATAGGGATTAATAATTAGTTTTACCTATAATTAAGTCGTATAATTAAGGTGATCTAATTTATGTTAAAGTTATTACGTTATGAGCATTAAACTTGGCATGAGTTGATTATGTGTAGTGACCAAATTCCGTACTTCTGATTTTATGATGGGTCAAAATAAAAATTATATGTGAAATATAATTGACTGTCTCATTTTTGGTCTGCTGGGGAAAACAACATTTTCCCCTCTGCGTGAACGACTAAGGATGAACTCAACAGCCACACAAGCAAAAAAATAGAATTATGAAAATAAAGCACAATAAAGACTTTCTAAAGGATTCATGTAAAAATTTCAAAAATACAAAAATTATGAGACAAATCCAATCCACTGTAATGAAATAAAATAATACACTGATACTACTCTCAAACTACAAACCAATAACTATAATCTCCACATATGTGAACTGAGACACCTTTGTAGGTAGCCAATCCTTACTTCACTTGGCCTAAAACTCCCATGTCTTTATATGAAGACCACACACCTAAGACTCCAGTGGTAAACTTTGGGGTTGATACCTGAGACAATAAATTTGAGGAAAGAGATACTCCATGAAGCCCAGAGACGATGCTACCCCTCTCCCTTCTTCCACGTCTTCTCCAATATTTTCTCAGTTCTCTGTTCTTTCTCTATCTCTCCCCTCTGGTGTGTACAAGGGACTGCCTTGCTTCTTGTCACCATGCCTATTCCAAGCATGGGTTCTTCACCTTTTATAGGGAGAATGGCTTAATGGTAGCCTCTAAAACACCCATGCGATGTGTAGGGAGGAGATTTGTTTTGGAAATCAATTTTCTCTCTCCTCACACAAGCCTCTCCATAGGCTGGATGGATTCATCAATCACCCCCTCTAGTGGTATATGAAAGATTATGCCTCGCTATAGTCTCGCAAAAACATTAAACTACTCAAATAGTGACCATCCCCACCAAGCTCTTGCATCTATTGTTCTTTTCTATTGGTCAAACCTTCAACATCATATTTGACGAATTCTTCTCTATATGGATCTTCTCCAGCTACAACAGGTTCTTTTCATTAACATCTCGAATCCAATGAGACCAAACATCAACATGCTTTTTTCTTGATTAATAAGCTGAATTCTTTGCTAAGTGTATAGCACTCATGCAATCAGCCTAGGCCCTATATCTTGGAAAAAATTCTTCAGCCACAATATCTCATTGCATTCTTCTGTAACTGCAATATGCTCTACTTATATAGTAGATAGGGCAACACACTTTTGCATTTTGGATTACCATGAAATAGCTCCCGCTGCAAAAGTAAATACATAATCAGATATAGACTTTCTAGAGTCTAAATCTCCTCCCACATCTGCATCCGTAAATCTTTGTATATCTATCTTAAAACCACCAAACAAAAAATAATGGTTTGATGTGCCTCAGAGATACCTTAGAATCCACTTCAGTACATCCCAATGTTCTATAGCTGAATGAGACAAGTATCTACATACCACGCCTATTGCATAGGCTAAATCATGATGTATGCATACCATGGCATACATGAGACTCCCCAGTATTGTGGCATACGATATCTTATCCATGATGTCATCATAACAAGTACAATAACTAATGATATGTAATGAGTTAATAAGAGCAATAACATGATGTCATTAAGTACGCAAGCTAGCAAATCTCATGGACCTGTATCAAGTATGAAAGAGATATAATTGAGCATATAGCAAGTAAATACCCATTAAGGAAACATGTACAAGTTAGTAAGTTTTTCAAGTACGCATTCAAGAGGGTGATTGTCATAGATTAATCAACATAGTCAAGTATTTGGGTGTAATGTCAGACACCCTAGTGAATAAACTCTTGCGGACACATGCACTTTTGGGCGCTCCTCTTAGGACTAGATCGGGTCCCATAATTGTCATGCATTGGTTTTGGATCTATGATCCCAAGTAATATCTACATAATCAATCAATAGCCATAGAGTTCCAAAAATAAGAAGAGAAGTATAGACGAGATTAATTATCATGGATGGAAAAGAGAGGTAAGTGTTTCTAAATTATCCAAAAATGTACAGAGGGTTAAGTCATGAAACAATACGAGAAAACATACAAGAATTGATTATTGTACAATACCCTCAGGTATAGCCAATACTGGGTTGAACATAGTCTGCCCCCTAGCCGCAACCAAAATGTGGTCAGGGAAATAGGCTCATTTATCAAGAAGACATGTTGTCTAACACAATCGTGTTTAGAACTTGTATGTCTAACCAAACACATTTTCAATCAAAGACAAAAGGTTGTTCGGAATGTGCCATATAGGTCCAACAAGGTTCTAGAGGTTGTATGGATGTTTATGTTACAACCTACTCAACATTCTAGAGGATTTTCAGGCTCACATAGACTTATAAAGGCCTTAGCGAAGGACTTTTAGTCCGGTGAGAGGAATACTCAATAGAGGGTTCTAACGATGTCAAGAGGGTGTGCAAAAGATTTGCTCAGTGTCCTCGAAATTCCAAGGCACATGAAGTAGCAAGAACGATATTGAACCATTAGTGTAAAATGAGAACGATTCAAGTATTATTAATATGCAAAGGTTGAAGCCAATGACAAAATTGTGATATGTCAGTTCTTGGAAAGTGCGGCCATAAAGTCATAATGGCCGGAGCTTATAGCCGCTGCCATAGAAGATACATCCACGGCTTCAGCTGCGGACAAAAGTCGGAAATGGCTTTAGCTACTCTGATAGTGGGCACTACATTGTGTGAGCGAGCGCTTATAGCCGCAGATAGATCAAACATATGTCTACGGCAAGATCTCTCCATGGATTTTTTTGCAACGGCTCTATCAGCACCTTCCCAGCCGCTGACATAATAATATGTCAGCAGTTTCTTGGTTTTTGGCAACTGCTCCAAGCCACTGACATATGTCGATTCTCCTATAGTGGGTAAACAAGTTTATGGCCAATTTTGGGATTGAACTATCTTGTCGTTTAAAATCTAAACCATGTAGAAGAGTTTATAATCTAATTAAACCTATTAAATTTGCAAAATACACTTAGGCCACTTAGAATACATTACATGTAGAAATAGTGGTAACTTATGGTTTTGTATTCCAAAGGATCATTAGGTAATCAATTTATGGGCTTTCTTCATAATCCAATTGAGAAAGCCTAGCTTTGAAAAGAAACTAATGTAAAGACTGTGTATGATAAAACAAAGTATGTATAAAATACTAAGAACAAACATTGGATCAAAATAATCGTGCCTCTTTAGAAGTAAACCAGAGTAGAAAACATAAAGTCAACCCTTGTAGAATTCTATACAATTTTGATTCATATAACAGCTGAGGACATACCACTCGTTAAATCTAATAGAAATTTAGAAGAAGAAATAACCAAAAATATAAATAAAGAAGAGAGATCATAATAATGTAGGAATGACATAGAAATTGAGGTATAGAAAAACACAACCATCTTGAAACCCTATATTGATAACCAAATATAGTGCATGCCTTGTCATGACAATAATGTCATGGTAAGTAACCAAAACTAACCTTTTGGGTCCCATCTATTATTTGCACATGTCCACTTTGTGAGAAGCAGCACATCCACAAGTAATCTATGCCATTTTGGACAACTATTGCATTGAGCCCATTGATCATTGCTCTGAAAATCTAATATCAATGTTTAGAATTGCATAAAAAAAATCACAATGCCTCATTGCCCTGTTTGAAAGTTTTGTGTATGAACAAGACCATCTAATATTACAAAAAAGCAAATGAACTGAAAATTTTGGTTATATTGCACATACTTGATTCTCCACTATATGATTGCACATATCTTATCGACTTCAAGTTCAACGAACAGGAAATAACTCACCTTCCAATATATGAAAAATCTGGTTATGTCATTGTCATTCAGAGCTGGGTAGAACTAAAATGGAGCAAGGTCCTTAAAAAGAATTTTTTAAAAATTTGCAAAATTATGTTGCAGTATCAAATGGAAAGAAATACTTGTTTGTCTCATGATGTAATTGTTGAACCACTCCTATATTTTATCGATTTACTTTGGTGACAGCAAAAATCATGTTTCATTTAAAATATCATTAATATACGAAGCTATTAGGTTTCTCCAATGAATACAATATATTATTGTAATATTTTTTATTAGTTGAAGGGGTCCTCAGTTTCAAATGTCACTTGGGTCGAAGTTATTAAAAAGAGTTTTACATAACCGCTCGGGCATTCCACTGAAATACATGGAAGCCTAAAATTGAAGAAAATTACAAACTAATTGTCAATAGACCAACCACATCAATAATATCACAACCACGAGCTTTGGATGGCAATTGATGCCAGGTTGAGTATTCAGAGTTAACTTGTGTCACACAGGCATGGTTGGCCAATGCGTCAGCAACTAAGTTACATTCCGGATAGATATGCTTAATATTACATCCTAAGCTCTGGAGGAGTTCAATAAGAGTATCCCACCAAAACAATAGTTGCCAAGGAGGAGTGATTCCCTTCTGAAGTAGCAGCAAAAGAGATGATGAGTCTCTTGTGCAATAATAATACAATATTATTACATTATCACTTCAGATTTAAACTGAGTTTCAACTTTGTCATGCATGTTTTTTTTATCATGATCATTCGAAGCTTACTTTGTCATATACGAAGTCTCACTTCGTCATATCTGAAGTCCACTTCGTCATATCTGAAACTAGCAATTCGTCATGCATGCTTTTGTCTTGATCAGTCGAAGTCTCACTTCGTCATATCCGAAGATCACTTTGTCATATATGAACACTCTGTCATATCCGAAGCTATATGCGAAGTTCACTTCGACTGACTACGCGTTTCAGCTTCTACCGAAAAGTTAATTTATGTTCATCTGAAGTTCACTTCGTCATATACGAAGTTACACCTCCATATTCAAAGCTTCATTTCGACTGACTATGTTATATCGTGACACGTCAAAGCAGTCTACTTCGACTGATAACATTGTATTTTGTCTAGTCAAAGTGTATATCGATTGCTGACCACATCAAACATTGATTGACTTGTAACTTAAACATCGATCGATTGATGTTATATTTAAACATCAATTGTCTTTAAATATTGATTGTTGTTATACTTTCACATCGATTGTCTTTAAACATCGATTGTTCTTATATTAAAAATTGATTGTGTTTAAACATCGATTGCTGGTATATTTAAACATCAGTTGTCTTGAAACATTGAGTGATGTTATTTAAACATCAATTATCTTGAAACATCGATTGTTGTTATATTTAAACATCGATTATCTTTAAAACATGAGTTGCTTCCATATTTCACATCGATTGAAGCTATTTCATAATGTTTCACGAATAACTAACGTATTTCATATCAATTACTGTCAAATATCTTGGATAAATGATTTATATATCTTCTTTTAATTTTTTTGTCTAAAAGGTTTTCATTCTAAAATACCATTTTTATATACTATACTTGAAATATCATTGTCATTCCAGAATCCTTATAAAAACACAAAAGTATTCTCTCTGTTATCAAGTTCAAATGTTTTAGCATGAGAAATTGGACTCTCAGGTGTTTAAATTTAAAATCTCATTGCCATTGTCTTGAAACTTGAAAGATTTGCATATATGTTCTCTCACTCATTGTCAGACATATAGTTCTTACCTTGCACGACAGATGGTCAGCAGAAAATGTGGTTGTAGGTATAAGCGGTATAGTCTTTTTGTCAGATGTCACCTACCACATCTCTCTTTCTATCAAAACTCCATGTTTTGAGGAGAAGTCTTTGCATGACCTATACAAATGTCTTTCTGTCTTTAAATGCATTGTACATCTAATTGTCTGAAATATCTTCTTTGATCTTCTAAGATATCGTACCTACCTCCAAAAGAATGGAGGTACTTGCATATTTTTCTTGACCATGCAAACACTCAGCTACCTATAGAAGCAAGCAAGTTATCCATAGTAGCATTATGCCATTGCACAGAAGACTAATATACATTTCTCTCAAGCCATCTTTTCAAGACCAAAATGTCACAACTCTAATGGCCAGATTCAAATGCCTATCTGAAGAATTCGAAGGCTATTTAAGAAGGTGAAATTCGTAGATAAAAAAAAGAGAAGAAGAGATTGATCCCAAATAAAGAGATCAATAATGAAAGAGTGTAAGCCGAACACAGAGAGACCACCATATACCACACTTAGAAAGAAGAAGAGCGCACAAGATCTCAAGAGAGTCATCTTGTAAGGCCCTCGAACTTTATTCTCATTATTCGGATTTTGTCATATTATACTTAGTTGTTTTTATGTATATTGTTTATGTGTATATTATTTAATTGTGTATATTGTATTTAAATAATACAGGGCATATTGTATGTATTAGTATATGGTGTATATATGCTATTTGATGTTTCTGTCTTCTGGTCGAGATGCCAGTAAACGTCAATATCCCTTGACGTTAAGGGCATGTTGACGTTAACCAATGTGCCGTTGACTCAGAGTTGGCATCCTGATCGATAGACATTTATTTCCTATTAATGGCAGTGAAGTGTTCGTTTACTTCTTCGTTTATGTTGCGATTCCAGATCTGGAAACGGCTACGTTTTCCCCAGTTCTGGATTTGGAAACTAAACCCCAACGGTAGGATCCCAACCTTAACACGTACCCCGACACCTTAACCCTATAAAACACCCTGTTTTCACTCAGATTAGGTATTTTGGACTCTTGAGAAACCTAGGACTTTCTGTGAGAAAACCCGAACTTTGGCAACTTTGATCTGGCAATTTGGTGCATCTTCCGGTGACCTTCAACGACTAGAGGGAACTCTGGACATTGAGGAAGTTTCCCCCACTCCGGTGTGCGACCTAAATCAACAGAAGGACCGGATCTGGGAGGTTTTTAACCACCTTCTTAGCTTGGCCGAGGAGGGATTCTTCAGAAAATTAATCCCATTAGACAATTTTTCTATGGCATGTAATGTAGGGATTTCATCCCTGCACATGTCCTTTAGGTGCTAGGATTTTTGTGGATTTTTACTAGTGTCCTAGAACCTCCAATTCCCCTTGTGTATTGCGTTTAGTCTATGTTTTCTACATAGAGGAACTTGACGGAAAGCTTGCTGCCATCATGATCTTGAGTTGGCGGCAACATCATGTGCCGTTAACTCCAGTTGGCAGCAACCCCTTTGCCGCCAAGTTCTTCAGGTTTTACAGAATGGCTATTTTGATATCTGTGATGTGTTTGTCGGATTGCTGGGTATATGTGCTTGCAGTAAAAATTATATGTGGTCAGGTACAGTCAGTAGGTCATGTCATGAGGATATGTCAAATTTCTCTATATAGTTCTATTTATTAAAATTTATGAAATTGGACATTGAGCATGATCTGATCATGATAAATCCTGAATAAATATATCCATTGTGTATTAGGGTACGTTCATAATTTTTTCATGATCTTAAGATGACTATTTTCAGGTTTTGGAACTATTAGGTACGACTATTTTACTGTGAATCATGTTTAAATGAGTTTATTAATAAATCTGTAAGTGATCTGTTTCAATTGGTAAAAATTGCTTTACTATTCTAGAAAATATGAAAATTTAGGTATGTGACATATGATCTGTGTGAAGCCTGTGATACAAATTTTGTGCTGTTTTGATAACAGTAGTTATTGTATTAGTTTAATAATACATGTGACCATGATAAACATGTTTAAGTTTAATCATGTGAAATACAATGATTAACAGCATGATTAGGACTGTGTTATGAGTAAATTGTCATTGTGAAACAGTAACATCATGTCCTGTGAACTGAAGCATGTATGTTTATTTAAAATGCATGTAAATGTGTTAAACAATGCATGTGAATTATGTAACAATGTAATAAAGTGTTAATGTGTAAAAATGTGCCGAGATTGACACTGCTACCATAGAGGGCTGTTGAGCCGTATTGTAGTAAAGCCCTACGGGAAGGCTCAATGTGTGTGATATCCTATGGGCATTAGGATGAAATCGTGGAGGTGGACAAGTACCACTGGTTAGGATGGAGAGGGCTTCTCCCGGTTCTGCGCAGTTAACCAAGATTCGTCATTGTGTTAACTAGGTGACAGGTATGTGTATGTGATGTGTGTCCTTCTCATGGTGGTTTGGACTATGTGTCACGGTAAAGTAATTGTGAAATGTGACAATGTGAATATGTGAATGTAAAAATGTGCAAATGTGAAAAGTGAACATGTGAAAGTGAAATGTAAATTATATGTTAGTATGTGAGAAGATGTGAGTTCATGAGAATGTGATTTATTCATATTAAAATAGCAAGTTAAATGCATGGATAAATGTTGTAATTGCATGAGAAATGATTAGATATCATGCTAGGTGTGTTGTTCACTATGTACATAATTGCATGCTTTAATTACGTATAAATGTGAAATGATTTGAATGAAATTTAAACATTTGATTTTATTTTATTTTTAACAATAGGATGGTCCTCAGGGTCAATAACTGGGAGAGCGCACCCTCCCCCAGAGGGGGAGAATGTTCCCATTCAACCAACGAGAACACCTGGGCCAAAATATACATGATACAAGGAGAAGGAGGCATACCCCCTTTAAACTAGTCTAACATGCATAAGACCAATTTTATCAATAACCATAGGTCCCTTACAAATATGTGGAAGACTATTAGCGCCCCAGAATGTCTCATTTTTCATGGAAGTAAGGGCATGATTAGCCAAGCTGTCAGCCTACTTGATTAGACTCCCTAAATCATGATGAATGGTACTGTAGTCATCAAACAAAATAGATCTCACTTCCCGCCACCACCAGTAAATGTGCCACGAGGTGCACTTGTTTTGCTAGAGCGAGTTGACAAGGGATAGTGAATCACAGTAGATAGTAGTGAGGCTGCAGCCAATAAGCATTGCCAGACAAAGACCATCACAAAGATCACAAGTTTCAGCAATGAGACTATTTCCAGCACCATAGAAGTGAGCAAATGCCACCAAGACATTACCATGAGTGTCACGAATGCACCCTCCACCACTACACTGACTTGGGTTACCTTTAGAAGCACCATCAATATTTAAAGAGATAAGAGCAATAGGAGGGATGCATCGAACCAATTTCAATTGTTTTGGTGGAGCAAAGGGGTGGAAACCAAAGCTGTGAAGAATCCTATGTTTCTCCTGCATAGGATTAGTCATGAATTTACGGTTATGAAGAGTGAATCTAATGTGGTGCTTGATATTCCTGATGATGTCATTTAACAGGATTCCTTAGAGTCGAATCTGGCCGAACATCTGCATCTCCATAAGTCCCACAACATAAGCAACAAACAATATAAAGATATGAAACCAATAGGAGAGTTGATGTTAGAACACTGGATAAAACTCCAAATTCTGGTAGTGATTTGATCATGAAGGTGGATTTTATTACTGATCATAGGTAGAAACCATCTCCATAGCAAGACTGCGATATCACTATGAATGAAGTCATGGTTAAGGTCTTCACAGTTGGGAGACTTACAGCAGCTACACCTGGAAACCATAGGGATACCAATGTCAGAAATTCTACTGTCAACATGCACTGCTCTATTGAGGATCTTCCAGCAAAACAAGGAGGCTCTTGGATAAAAGGAATTATGCCAGATCTTCATAATGGCAGGGCCGTGAACACCCATATCTCTGATTAAATTATATGCAGATCTGGTAGTAAAATTGCCACTAGGATCTACTGCCCAGATGCACCTGCCTTCGTCATCCAAGAGGTGGACACTATTTAGAATATCATCCAGAATATGCAATCTAAGAGGATTCGCATTTGCATATCCACACCCTGAAGCGAATTCTGAAGCAACGTAGACAGAGTAATGTTTCCCAGCCAATTATCCTGAAATAAGTTAATGCTATCCCCCTTACTGTGAATCCATTTTGTGTTGCATCGGATGATGTTATTAGCATCCCTACACACTCGCTTTGGGAAACTAGTAAGAAAGGTGAAACGGTTGGCATGGTACCACTTCTTGGAGTACATAGCCCAAAGAGTATTGCCATTGAGAATATGCCAAATGTTCTTTTCCGCTAAGGCCAATTGAAAATTGTGCATGTTACGAACCCCTAAGCCGCCCTCAACCTTTGAATGTTGGATGGAGGTCCAAGTAATCCAGTGACGGTGACGAGACCCATCAGTGCCGTTCCAGAAAAAAGCAGCTGACACTTTCTCAATGTAATTGATAACATTTTTCAAAAGACAGGATGTTGGATATAATATGTAGAAAGCATGCTATAGGTTTTCATGTTTAATTGTTTAACTGATGTGAAGCATGTACCATGTGGTTTCCTTCTTGTTTAAAAGATAGCATGTATATGTGACATATGTAAGGATGTATCTTTGGATTGCTTACTGGGTCTTTTAGAAGACTCATTCTTGCTTTGACGTATAGGTGAGACAGGTGCCTCCATTCTTAAGGAGGAATAGTGAGGAGCGACTCTGAGCGCGAGGAGTAGCTTCACGTGTGGACTTTGCTACATTGTTACCTTTTATTTCATAGTATGTAATCAAATGTGATGAACAATGTAGTTTATTGGAGTTGTATTAATGTGGACATTGGTATTTCTTTTATTGGCATATAGACTGTGGATTATGTGATGGTGATGGAATGAGAATAATTATTTATTTCCGCTGCAATCTTTTGATATGTTTGTACATCTCAATCTATTGTTTAGTGTTGGGTAAATGTCCCACTGTAACGACATTTTTGTACCAATGTGGATTGGTATAATCGTACCGGTATAAGAAGGGTCGTTACAGAGATTGGTATCAGAGAGCCCAAGGGTTGAGATTGTACATGAATATACCATCATTTTCACAATATGCTAAGTCTTTATAAAATTTGTCCATATATGTAAAAAATGTCTAACAATGAATGAAAGATAGTTAAGAAAATGGTTAGGACTAAATAACTTAGTTTCTAACTAGATTAAATTGCTTGACAGGCTATGGCTACTCATGGTAGGCGTGGTGCCCAGGCTAGATATGACGAGTAGAGGCGTGAGGACAGGGGTTAGCAGTAGGCCCGAGTACCCCAGGGTCCTACTTTACTTCCTCCACCACCGCCTATGGACTATGGTTTATTCATGCAAGGTCTGGTTCAAGTGATGCAGACCCAGGCTCACACTCTGGTGGCACTGCAGGCTCAGCTGCAGGCTCATGTTAGAACTGTTTAATAGGAGTAGCCTGTATTTATTAAATGTTTGATTGCTATATTTCTTATATTGCTTGTTGTCTCAGGCTCAGGCTCCAACTCCAATGCCTCAGGAGCATGGCCATGGTGGTCCTTCCATCATGAAGAGATTCAAGAGGATGGCTCCGCCCTCTTTTAAGGGGGAGAGTCAGCCACAGTTAGCAGAGAGTTGGATGTGGGAGATAGAGAAAATCCTCTGAGCCATTAGGTGTGCTGGGGAAGATAATGTTAGCTTGGCCACTTATATGTTGCAGGTACTTAATTTATATATGCATGAACTTGTGTTAAGTTTAGGGTTATATCTAGTTTGTTGCTTATGGGTTGTATCTTGCAGGAGAGAGTCAATGTGTGGTGGTCCTCTTTACTTCGCATCAGGTTCAAGGGTGGCGTGATTGAGCTGTCTTGGGATGAGTTCACGAGGCTTTTCCGAACCAAGTTCATCCCCAAGCATATCCAGGACAAGATGGAGCATGAGTTCCTTCCTCTCACTCAAGGATCCATGACGGTGTTGGAATATGAAGCCAGGTTTGCCGAACTGTCCAAGTATGCTCCTCACATAGTTGCTGATGAGCGCAGGAAGGTGATGAAGTTTGTGATGGGTCTTAATCCATCACTGAGGTCGAAACTTCTGGCGTTTGACCATCGTACGCTAGATGAGGCTCTCAGCACAGCCTGCAAGCAGGAGAGCGAGATGGATCAGTATCTCAAGAAGAAGAAGGCATCGCAAAAGAGGTCCGCACCACCTTTCCAGTGGCAGGACACGAAGAAGGCTATATATCAGTCACCGCAGTGTCCAATGGCGACGTCCAGTCAGCAAGTAGTTGCCCCGTGGTCCCCCGGCGTCAGGCACAGTGACAAGAACATGTGCCTTCACTGTGGTAGAGCGCATGGTGGTACCGAGTGTTGGAAGTTAGCAGGGAAGTGTCTTAAGTGTGGTAGCTCCGAGCATCAGATCCGAGACTATCTCAGACTACAGCAGGGTGTTCAGCGTGGAGCGCTAGCCCCAGTAGTGGTAGCAGCAGTAGCAGCACCAACGACAGGGAGACCAGGAAGGCCTCGAGCCCAAGCTCGAGTGTTTGCTTTAGCATGAGAGGATGCAGAGCAGGCGGAGAATGTCACGGAAGGTACGGTTCTATTTATGGGTGTGCACGCTCGGGTTTTGTTTGATACGGGTGCCACACACTCGTTCATTTTCGAGCAGTTTGTGAAGCAGTTAGCATTAAAGTATGGAGTAGGGGCTGAGGAGTTAGAAGTCCCTTTGTCTATGCACACACTAGCATGAACGGTATCTACTAGGAAGTGTATTCTGTCTTTACATGTGTGCATTGAGGACTGAGGCTTGTATGGGTGCTTCTTTTTACTTAAGATGAAGGACTATGATGCAATTCTAGGTCTGGATTGACTTGAGGTGCACTATGCTTTGGTGGATTATCGTGGGAAGAAGATTACTTTCTGTATTCCTGGTGAGGATGAGTTTTCACATCTATTGCCAAGGAACTTAGCGGGACGGTTTGTGAACTCAGCCATGAAGGCGATGAGGATGGTGAACAAGGGGTGTGACGCTTTTCTTGTGAGCGTGGTCTTAGTACCGAAAGCTTATCAGTCACCGACCCTTGAGGAGATTGAGGTAGTGCAGGAGTTTCCATACATGTTTCTTGATGATTTGTCAGATTGCCACCGGATAGGGAGATAGAGTTCACAATAGAGTTGCTTCCAGGCACCTCTCCTATCTCTAAGGCTCCATATCGGATGGCACCTATGGAATTAGCTGAGCTGAGGAAGCAGTTGCGGGATTTGTTGGACAAGGGATTCATTTGCCCTAGTGTGTCACCATGGGGCGCACCTATATTGTTCCTGAAGAAGAAGGATGGTTCTCTCAGGTTGTGCATTGATTATAAAAGGCTCAAACAGGTGACTGTGAAGAGCAGGTATCCCTTATCGCGAATAGATGATTTATTCAATCAGTTGCAGAATGCATCGATGTTCTCCAAGATTGATCTACAGTTCGACTATCACCAGTTGAGGATTAAGGGTGAAGATGTCTCCAAGACGGCTTTTAGGACTCGTTATGGGCATTATGAGTTTTTGGTGCTTCCATTTGGTCTGACCAACGCCCCTGCAGTATTCATGGATCTCATAAACAAGGTGTTTAGACCTTATTTAGATAGTTTTGTAGTGGTGTTCATCGACGATGTGCTAGCCTATTCTCCCAATGAGGCTACACACCGTGAGCATTTAAGGGTTGTTTTGGAGGTTCTTCGAGAGCACAAGCTGCATGCCAAGTTCAGCAAGTGCGATTTTTAGATGCGCGAGGTTCATTTCCTTGGGCATGTTAACTCAGGCGCTGGAGTAGCAGTTGATCTGTCGAAGGTCCAGGTATTATTCGGAGTTTTCTTGGTTTAGCACACTATTATAAGCGATTTATTGAGGGTTTTGCATCTATCGCCGCACCTTTGACTAAGCTAACCAAGAAGTGTGAAGTTTGTGTGGTCTGAGGATTGCGAGAGTAGTTTCCAGCATTTGAAGGAAAGGCTTACATCTATACCTGTGTTGATCTTGCCTAGTGGTGTAGAGGGTTTTGCTATCTACTCAGATGCTTCCCAGATAGGTCTTGGCTGTGTGTTGATGCAGCATGGTAGGGTAGTGGCATATGCTCCTCGCCAGTTGAAGGAGAATGAGCGTAACTTTTCGACTCATGATTTCGAGCTTGCGGCAGTGGTTCATGCATTGAGGATCTGGAGACACTATCTTTATGGTGTTCAGTTCGAGATCGTCACTGACCACAAAACTTTGAGGTATTCCTTTTCTCAGAAGGAGTTGAACCTGCGGCAGAGGAGATGGATTGAGTTCCTTAAGGACTACGACTTCGAGCTTCAGTATCATCTTAGGAAGGCCAATGTCATGGCAGATGCTCTTAGCAGGAAGAGGTCTTTGCTCCAGCAGGATTGAAAGATGTTAGAGGATGCAGCCTGTATGATGACTGAGTTAGAGCCGCAGTTATGTCAGGATTTTGTGGCTCAATTGTCTATTCGGTCTATAGTGTTGGATGAGGTGATTAAGCAGTAGAAGGCTGATCCTAGGGTTTAGGAGATGGTACGCAAGGCAGGTATTGATCGAAATGAGGATGGTGTCATTAGATTTCAGGATCGAGTATGTGTTCCTGATGTTGTGGATGTCCGTGAGCATGTTCTTATAGAAGCTCACAGGTCGAGGTTTTCTACTCATCTAGGCAACACTAAGATGTACCATGATTTGAAGAGATGTTTCTGGTGGTCTGGCATGAAGAAGGATGTGGTTGACTTCGTATCTAGGTGTTTGGTATGCCAGTAAGCGAAGGTCGAGCGTCAGCGACCATATGGTCTTATGCAGAAGATGGAGATACCAGTATGGAACTGGGAGGCTATAATACCCCAGAAATTCAGTAATTGAAAAAAAAGAGAAATAAATTGAAATGAATAATTTCCGCATTAGCGGAACAATAGAACTTACGTACCACTATCGTACATGAGAGAACGCCTCGGAAAATTCCTTAAAAATTACAAATCAACTGCGAATATTATCCCTAAGCATTCTACGAAGAAGTTCGTGCAACGAAAAATCTGATTGGCCTTGTGTACGCCACCATGTGACAAATTACCCAAATTAGGAAATTAAGTCAGAAAATCGTTAACGCAAAAATATAACACGACCATAAATTAAATAAATATGTTGGAGAGACTTCCAACATCATGAATTAATGAACCATTAACAAAAATTGGGCCAATGAATTACATTTGACCCAAGAATAAATTGGACCAAGAAAATTCCCAAAATTCGTACCTATAAATATGTGGTAATCAGGAAGGGTAAATTAGGGATTAAAAGAGTGCTATTAGCCAAGCATAGTAAGCCAAATCGTGGACAACCATGCTTGGGACCTTCCTGTGGTGTAGCTACTTCATTTGGGAGGAGAAATCCAATTTTTGGAAGGTGCCATGCAGAATTCGCAGGCCACCTTTACTAGTCCCATTAGGGCATGGATGAAACCCTAAAGCTATAAGAAATGACCACCAAACTTTTAGGGTAACTTGGACATCAAGTTGGGGTCGTGAGGAGTAGAGCTAGGGTGCAAGAGGAGAGGAGAACGGCTGGGGAAAATCGTCGTTCATCCTCAACTTTGCTCTACATCGACTAGGCTATTGCATCTCTTAGATTCATCCAAAGGTAGGTGATCTTGGGCCAAGACTAAATGAAACATGTACCATCTTGTAGTGTTACATGTCTAGTTTCATACGCACTTGATTTGTCCACTTTCCATGATGTACATGTCGTGTTCAAGTGTTTTCCCTAAGTCTTGCATGTTTAGGGCTTTTGTGTTCTTCATGTGTTGCACGTGATTCGAGACCGAATTAGATCAACCCACCACATGAAAGTCCTTCTACTAGTTGTCCTTGCCATGTTTTATGTTGAAGGTTTTTTCTAAATATAAGAATATAGGGAGATATAAGCGTGGTAAGAGGATCACCGTTGGTTCCTGTGTTTTCAGGTTTTAGGTTTGAACCGCATTGGTCCAGGCGACGCAAATTCCAGTATCTGGTATAGCGTCGGCCTTGGCCGATGCAATTCAGTAAACCGTGACCGTGCAGTTCAACATGATTCAACATCTGACCAGTCAATGGTCTGCGTGAGACTTCGTGTCGCGTGGGTTTCTGGCCAGTCTGACACGCGATGGGAATACCTGACGCGATTCTGCATGGTTTCCCACTCAAACTTTTTCCTTGATTTTTATATTAGTATTTTAATGATATTCATGAATGCGACGGGGTATCCCGTCGCGAATCAAGTTAAAAGGTGGCCATTTAGGCCGACAAGATTTAGATTTCTTCACGGTTGGCCCTGTTGACTGTACATCATGTTTTGAAAAGCGTCTACTATGTAGGACGCGATTCAAGGACCGACCCGAGACTGTTCTTTCCTACTAGACAGTCAGCATGTTTAGTTTCTTGATCTGTAAGCATGCGAAATACTGTTACATAGTGTGCATTGGCCTAAAAGTAATTAAACAATTTGAAAATGGTAATGACATGAATATGATTCTAATGTGTATTTATGTGATTGATCTTATGTTCATTGATTATGCTAGTTATAAGTGCCCTGCAAGCCAATTCATGTGAGTGGTGGCACTTGTAATTATGTACAATATCTTTTGGTAATATTATAATGGTATTTTCTCACTTTGTATTCCATGCGTATATATACTGTGATGTCCATGGGTCTGTGCAATGGGAATTGGATCATGATGAGATCATCATAATGAGGTCGATCCTCTTTAAACACAGATCCTAAATATTCATAGTCATAGGTTACTCAAGAAGGACATTGAGATGAACGGAAAGACCGGTGTGCATATACTTGTCCATATGATGGAAGCAGCTGGTCTCATAGCTACTTGTGTGGAGACACTAGGGATATGGTGCAGGTGCTTATTGGAGAATGAGTTCACTGAATGATCCGTTCTCAGAATGCTATATGGTTAATGATACCTGATTGTCAGATAGAGATCCCATAGTCTCAATTGTGTAACTGGTCCTTAGACTTGAGACACCAAAGATGTCTTGTTTGAGTACTCCATTCTTTGATACTGGATTTATAGGTCTGGATGTTCCAGGTCTAGTATAGTCAGTCATTGGGAATGGTAGCCAACCTTATGAAGGCAATTATGTGTCAATAAAATATCATCCACTCTCGGTATCGTGAGAGGAATATCCAATATTGTCTTACTTAGGCAAATCCCTGGCCAGGGTCAATTGGATTTAGTGAGAAGGAGTTCTCGGGAGAATCCGATAAGAGTTTGACTTTAACAGATTCCATATAGACCTGACTACACCATGCCTAATATATGGTCTCTGGGATAATAGATGGATGAGGGACTATAGGTACACGGTAACTGTGGGCAGATAGGTCCAATGGATTTGATCACTCGTATCGTCTTGGGATTATGGCATAGTAGCCTAGTATATTCATAATTGATGAGTTGAGTGAATTATTATGGAGATAATAATTCACTATGTTATAAGGAGTTCTAACGAGTAAAACTCACAACCAGCTCGATATTGGGCCTAGAGGGTCACACAAAAAAGGTGGATAACGCGATGAATAGAGGATTGGATAAAAGTTATCAAATAAGCCTTATTTAACCCATTATGGACCTATTGGGTAAGACTCAATAAGCCTTGATAAGGATCCATTAAGGGAGCATACCAGGATCATGCCACCTCACCCCTTCTGGAAGGAGGACACCTCATCATCATTAACCATCATGACATGGTGAGGTGTCCCTGCGAGGTGTCCCTTGTCATGATTACATGACGAGGTGTTTCTCTTATCATCATGACATGGTGAGGTGTCCCTGCGAGGTGTCCCTTTTCATGATTACATGACGAGGTGTCCTTGCAAGGTGTCCCTCTTGTCATTATGACATGGTGAGGTGTCTCTGCGAGGTGTCCCTTGTCATGATTACATGACGAGGTGTCCTTACAAGGTGTCCCTCTTATCATCATGACATGGTGAGGTGTCCCTGTGATGTGTCACTTTTCATAATTACATGACGAGGTGTCATTGCAAGGTGTCCCTCTTGTCATTATGACATGGTGAGGTGTCTCTGCGAGGTGTCCCTTGTCATGATTACATGACGAGGTGTCCTTGCAAGGTGTCCCTCTTGTCATCATGACATGCTGAGGTGTCCCTGCGAGGTGTCCCTTGTCATGATTATATGACGAGGTGTCCTTGAAAGGTGTCCCTCTTGTCATCATGACATGGTGAGGTGTCCCTTGTCATCATGACATGATGAGGTGTCCCTGATGAGGTGTCCTTTAGGCTCTCTATAAATAGAAGGGGTTCTCTTTAGAGTTCATAGGCTAGAGCTTGAGAAGAGAAACCACCTACTTCATCCCCCCTTCCCGTCTCTCCCTCCTGTGCTCTCCCTAGGCAAGAGGAGAACTTGGAGAGCCGAGCCCTCTTGTTGTTGCTACTACTTGCTTCTGTTGGCCGCTGTGTGGCATTGCACAACTAGGAGGAGTGGCACCACCAGTGTAGGAGGGGTCATCGCCAATCATCCACTATGTGGATACCGCTAGAGGGAGTCTCGCGAGAGCTCCTTCAAACAAGGACTAGTTCTACGCTTCAGGGGATATACGATCTCCCCTAGGTGAGATTGTCTCACGCCTTATTTGTATGTATGTTTACATGCACCGTACATCATAGCCAGATCAAGTACATAGAGGAAATCATTATTTTTTTTACTTCCGCTGCGCATGTGATGCCCCAAGTCGATTTCCAACAGATTAGTATCTTGTGATCAAGCTTGAGATGAAATTGACATGATAAGAATATGATATGAGTGTGTGGACGAATACATGTTAGCATGGACTTGTTAGTTAAGCTTTCTATCATGATTGCATGTGAGTTTTCCTTAGTTATATGCTTTCCGATGTTTCAATTATTTGTTCATTAATTGCATACATGTGTAGGAAAGTTCTGTGACACGTCACTTTCACAATTGCACGATTAGGAACACTCTTCTTGGGGAATTGGGAGCTCTCTACTGGTCATTCCGTATTGGCAGACTAGCGATCTTTTTCCTAAAACCTCTGTAAGTCTCCGTACTCTATGGATTGCCTCATAGAGACCGAGCTAGTTGTACCGTAAAGTACCCTGGAGATAGAGAGCACTTGTACCGTGTATGATCCATCATTAGTCATCGTCTTGTCAAGACATTAATGAATTATGAAACATAAGATACGTCGTTATGCTGTCCAACTGATCTTTTGAGCTATTGTCTTACCTTGACTCTACGAATGATCATATCCTTATTACAATGAGCATGTTATTCAAATTCCATGGCCATAATATGTATATATTTGTTTGGAACAACGTGGGACATCGGTCCATTTGACTAATGCCTGTGCCAAAGGGGCCCTGTCTGCTCCTTGGGAGGAGCACCCCAACGTACTTATAACCGCAGGAGTATGGACTTGTGGTGCTTGGCATGGCACTGACATGTGTGCAAGATTTGTGTGAAAGTGCCTTCATTTGATATGATATGATAAGTTTGATATAATCCATCTGATCACATGAATAATTGATATCCGTGTGAATACGGCCAATCCCTTGGATATGATTCTATTCTTGAATTACTTATCCATTGTATATGAAATTCGATGTTTGATTTGATATCATATTCGTTCTCTTCGGCTATTTGAATTGTTAGAAAGCATGCATTGTCATTATGTTCATGTTCTTATCCTGCCCATTTAAAACGTTAATCATGTATATTAGTGCCCGCACATTGGGATGTAAATCCTACTGAGGTAGTTCGCTCACCCTATCATCCTGTCCATTTCAGGTAGTGATGAGGATATCATGGAATCCGATAGGGCAGGGCAAGAGTGATGAGCACCCGTCATATCAGGAGATGAAGTATTAGGAATAGATATTTTAGTAGTCTATGTAATAGTGAAACATTTTCATTTGAATGATGGACCCTTTAGTTGGTTCGTTTGATGTAAGGTTTTCAATTAGTTGAATGAAAATGAAATAAAGAGTACTTTTGTTCACAATATTATGGTCTCAAATGTGTTGTTATGTTTAATTATGACTCTGTGCTAATCAACTGTGATGTCTATTTTTATCGTTCATACATCCTGGTATTTATTCCGCTGCTAAATATCATGGCATGATAGTTGGTATCAGAGACTGAACTTTAGGGTCTTAGGGAATAGGAATATGGAATGAAACTAGATCACACGAGTCAAAAACTATCATACCTAATGTACGCATGGGCAGAGCTATGGGTATAGGAGTCATATGTGTTATACTTAGATGTCTAACTCATATTATTATCATGAAGGTAATTATTGCCTCAATGGCTGCTGAACGAGCCCAGGCTAGAAATATGCAACAAACTTTGCAAAACATGACTCAAGCAATACTGCAAGCCACACTGGGTGGGGGTAACCGCGGAGCCGGTGATCTCCATAGGAATTTCCGAAGTATGGATCCACCTAGATTTGAAGGAAGTACTGACCTAGATGTTGCTGAACACTGGGTTGAGGAAATTGAAAGAATATTCAGGGTCATGCAATGCACGGACCAAAACAAAGTACTGCTAGCGACTTTCTAATTGGAAAAGGATGCTAGGGCATGATGGGAGTCAGTGGAAGCAACACTGAATGGTCAACAACTGACATGGGCTCGGTTCATTGAACACTTCAACACCAAATACTTTTCTGAGAGGGTTCAGGAACAGAAAGCAGCCGAGTTTGCGGCTCTGAAATAGAGGGGACTGACTGTGGCCGAATATGAGGCCCAATCCTCTCGTCTGTCCCGATATGCTGTGCACTTGATTGGGACAGAAAGAATGAAGGCAAAACGCTTTCTGAATGGCTTGAGGCCCCAATATATCACTCAACGGGCGCCAATAGGCATTCAAACTTATGCGGACATGATAAAGAAGGGTCAATTATTGGAAGATGCCATGGAGATAGCTGAAAGAATAAAAGGGAAGTCTATGAAGAGAGAGAAAGTATCTGCTACTGAAAGATATCAACCGACCATTAGGAGGAAAAGGCCTAGTGGAGGTTTTACTGAACAAGCCGATAAGAAGTCGAAGGAATTAGGCAAGCAGCTGATGGTGGCTGATGAGGAAGATGCAAACATTGTGACAATGCTAGTCACTGGTTTGAACAATGCTTGAGAGCACAAGGGAGATGCCTACGCTGTGGAAGTCATGACCACAGGATTTCTGGCTGCCATTATCACTACAAAGAAGGAAGTAAAAATTGAGGACATCCATATTGTCAGCGAATACGCTGATGTCTTTCCCGAAGACTTGCTAGGAATCCCTCCAGAGCGAGAGGTCGACTTTACCATTGAGTTGGTCCTTGGAGCAGCACTAGTATCTAGGGCGCCATATAGAATGTCCCCCGCAAAACTGAAGGAATTAAAAGAGCAACTGATGGAACTGCTAGAGAAGGGATTTATCCGACCTAGCACATCACCATGAGGTGCACCTGTCCTCTTTGTCAAGAAGAAAGATGGGTCAATGAGGTTGTGTATAGATTACAGACAATTAAACCAACTAACCATCAACAACAAATATCTGTTGCCAAGGATCGATAAGTTATTTGATCAACTATCTGGAGCTAAATAATTCTCTAAGGTAGACCGCAGATCCGGCTATCACCAATTGAGGATCAAAGGAGAAGACATACACAAGAAAGCCTTCCGAAGTAGGTATGGGCATTATGAATTCATTATTACGCCTTTTGGACTAACAAATACCCCTGCAGTTTTCATGCAGTTGATGAATAGCATTTATCGCCCATATCTTGACAAATTTGTGCTGGTATTCATCGATGATATACTAAAATATTCCAAGATAAAAGAAGAGCATGAGGAACATTTGACGATTTCACTGCAAATTCTGAGGGAGAACAAATTGTATGCCAAGCTAAGTAAATGTGAATGATGGCTTGAGGAGGTATCCTTTCTGGGGCATGCGGTAACCAAGGATGGTATCGCTGTTGATCCATCAAAGGTTGAGGCTGTGTTAAAGTGGGAAAGACCGACAAGCATCACAGAGATTAGGAGCTTTCTGGGATTAGTAGGATATTACGAAGGTTTATAAAGGATTTTTCAAAGATTGCAATACCATTAACCAAGCTGACCTAGAAGGAAAATCCATTTGTGTGGACCGATGAATGTGAAGAGAGCTTTAACAGTTTGAAGAAGTCTCTGACTACAGCTCTTGTCCTCGCCTTACCCACTGAAGAGGGAGAATTTCAAATTTCTTCAGATGCTTCTGGAATGGGTCTGGGATGTGTCTTAATGCAACAAGGGAAAGTGAAAGCATATGCCACCAGACAATTGAAGATCCACGAAGTAAAGTACCCGGTTCATGACCTGGAGTTAGCCACTTTAGTGTTGGCCTTGAAGATTTGGAGGCATTACATTTTTAGTGAGCAGTTTAAAGTCTTTTCTGACCACAAGAGTTTGAAATACTTATTCTCCAAAAAGGAACTCAATATGAGGCAAAGGAGGTGGTTAGAATATCTCAAAGACTTTGACTTTTCTATTCAATATCACCCAGGGAAAGCCAATGTAGTGGCAGACACTCTAAGTAGACAACCAAGAGATATGCTAGCTAGTATGATGCTGAGCAAGTGGAAGTTACTGGAGGAATTTGCAAGTTTGAATTTAGACGTGGGAAGGAAGGAGAAACAAGTAATGATTTCCAATATTCAAATACAGTCTGAGCTACTAGCTGAAATTAAGGAGAAACAAGGAGAGGATCCATTCTTAGTTGAGATCAGGGAGAAGCTAGAACAAAGACCAGACTTTTCTCCATCAGCTGATGGGAGACTACTATTCCGAGGCAGAACTTGTGTCCCTGATCATAGGGAACACAAGAAGAGATTGTTAAATGAAGCTTACTAGTCAAAGTGCACGATCCATCTTGGATCAACAAAGATGTACCAAGACTTGAAAATATCTTATTGGTGTCCAAATATGAAGAGGGTTGTAGCAGACCATGTGTCATATTGTTTAACATGCATGAAAATCAAGGCGGAGCATTTTCGAATAGTCGATGGATTGCTACCCCTAGAAATTCCAGAATGGAAGTGGGATAGCATTCGGATGAACTTTATCCTGGGATTACCCAAGACTAGAGATGGTATGGATGCAATATGGGTAATAGTTGATTGATTGACTAAGTCGGCTCACTTCTTGCTGATTAAGAGCACCTGGTCAGTGGATGTGTTGGCTGCACTATATGTTAAGGAAGTAGTTAGATTACGTGGGTTTCCATCCACTATAATATCAGATCGGGACCATAGAATTACTTCACACTTTTGGAAGGGTTTACAAGCAGCAATGGGTACCAAACTAAATTTTAGCACTGCCTTTCATCCTCAGACTAACAAACAAATCGAAAGAACCAATCAAATTGTGGAGGACATGCTTCGTGCTCTTGTATTAGATTTTAATGTACAATGGGAAGATTAGTTGTACCTGTTGGAGTTTGCATACAACAATAGCTATCAGGCAAGTATCAAGATGGCACCATTTGAGGCCTTATACGGCAGGAGTTGTAGATCACCCCTTTGTTGGGATGAAGCTGGGGAGAACCAATGGGTTGGACCTGACTTAATTGAAGCGACTGTCAGGAAGGTTCAGATCGTCAGGGAACGTCTAAAGATAGTACAATCCAGGCAGAAGAGTTATGCAGACAAAAGAAGGAGAGAGCTAGAGTTCCAAGTTAGCGATCATGTTTTCTTAAAGGTCTCACCATCAAGGGGAATTCAAAGATTTGGGATCAAAGGAAAGCTGAGTCCTAGATTTATCGGACCTTTTGAAATCCTAGAAAGGGTTGGTCAGGTGGCGTATAGACTTGGACTGCCTCCACAACTAGCAAATGTGCACAATGTATTCCACATATCTATGCTGAGTAGGTATTTATTCAATGCTGATCATGTGATTAACCATGAGGACTTAGAGATTCGAAAGGACCTGACCTATGAAGAGAAGCCATTCCAGCTAATGGATCGGAAGTTTCAACGACTCAGGAATCATACCATACCTATAGTGAAGGTCCAATGGAGTTGAGACGGAGTTACAAATGCTAACTAGGAAACGTTGGAAAGAATGAAGAAAAACCATCCAGAACTATTCTCAGGTACGAAACTATACCCTTATGTGTAAATTTGCGGACCAAATTTTCTTAACTAGGGGAGGATGTAACACCCCGAAAATTCAGTAATTGAAAAAAATTATAAATAAATTGAAATGAATAATTTTCGCATTATCGAAATGATAGAACTTGCATGCCACTACCGTACGTGAGAGAACACCTCGGAAAATTCCTTAAAAATTACAAATCAAGCCCGAATATTATCCCTAAGTGTTCCACGAAGAAATTCGTGCAACGAAAATTCTGATTGGCCTTTTGTACGCCACCATGTGACGAATTACCCAAATTAGGAAATAAAGTTGGAAAACCGTTAACGCGGAAATATAACACGACCATAAATTCAATAAATATGTTGGAGAGACTTTGAACATCATGGATTAATGAACCATTAACAAAAATCTGGAAAATGAATCACATTTGGCCCAAGAATAAATTGGAGCATGAAAATACCGAAAATTCGTACTTGTAAATATGTTCTAATTAGGAAGGGCAAATTAGGGACTAAAAGAGTGCTATTAGCCAAGCATAGCAAGCCAAATCATGGTCAACCATGCTTGGGGCCTTCCTGTGGTGTAGCTACTTCATTTGGGAGGAGAAATCCCAACTTTTGATGGTGCCATGCAGAATTCACAGGCCACTTTCCTAGTCCCATTAAGGCATGGATTAAACCCTAAAGCTATAAGAAATTGCCACCAAACTTTTAGGGTAAGTTGAACATCAAGTTGGGGTCGTGAGGAGTAGACCTGGGGCGCAGGCGGAGAGGAGAACAGTTGGGGAAAACCGGGGTTCTTCCTCAACTTCGCTCTGCATCAACTGGGCTATTGCGTCTCTTAGATTCATCCAAAGGTAGGTGATCTTGGGCCAAGACTAAACGAAACATGTATCATCTTGTAGTGTTGCATGTCTAGTTTCATACGCAATTGATTTTCCCACTTTCCATAGTGTACACGTCGTGTTCTAAGTGTTTTCCCTAAGTCGTGTTCTAAGTGTTTTCCCGAAGTCGCGCATGTTTAGGGCTTTTTTTGTTCTTCATGTGTTGCAAGTGATTCGAGATCGAATTAGATCAACCCACAGCATGAAAGTCCTTATACTAGTTGTTCTTGTCATGTTTCATTTTGAAGGTTTTGTCTAAATATAAGTATATAGAGAGATATAAGCATGGTAAGAGGATCACCCTTGCTTCCTGTGTTTTTGGGTTTTATGTTTGAACCGCGTCTGGTCCAAGCGACGCGATTCCAACATCTGGTATCGCGTCGGCCTTGGCCGACGCAATTCAGTAAACCATGACCGTGCAGTTCAACACGATTCAACATCTAACCAGTCAACGGTCCGCGTGAAACTTCTCACCGCGTGGGTTTCTACGCCGGTCTGATACCCGACGTAATTTTGCATGGTTTCCTGCTCAAACTTTTCCCCCGGTTTTTACATTAGTATTTTAATGATATTCATGAACACGACAGGGTATCCCATCACGGATCAAGTTAAAAGGCGGCCATTTAGGCCGACGTAATTTAGATTTCTTCACGGTTGGCCCTGTTGACTGTACGCCATGTTTTGAAAGCGTTTACTGTGTAGGACGTGATTCAAGGATTGACCCGAGACTATTCTTTCCTGCTAGTCAGTCTGCATGTTTAGTTTCTTCATCTGTAAGCATGCGACATACTGTCACATAGTGTGCATTGGCCTAAAAGTAATCAACCAATTTGAAAATGGTAATGACATGAATATGATTCTAATGTGTATTTATGTGATTGATCTTATGTTCATTGATTAATATCTTGTGATCTAGATTGAGATGAAATTGACATGATAAGAATATGATATGAGTGTGTGAACGAATACATGTTAGCATGGACTTGTTAGTTAAGCTTTCTATCATGATTGCATGTGAGTTTTCCTTAGTTATATGATTTTCGATGTTTCAATTATTTGTTCATTAATTGCATACATGTGTAGGAAAGATCTGTGACACATCACTTACACAATTGCAAGATTAGGCACACCCTTCTTGGGGAATTGGGAGCTCTCTGCCGGTCATTCTGTATTGGCAGACTAGCGATCTTTTTGCTAAGAACTCCGAAAGTCTTCGTACTTTATAGATTCCCTTATAGAGACTGAGCTGGTTGTATCGTGAAGTACCCTGGAGATAGAAAGCACTTGTACCGTGTATGATCCGTCATTAGTCATCCACTTGTCAAGACATTAATGAATTATGAAACATAAGATACATTGTTATGCTATCCAACTCATCTTTTGAGCTATTGTCTTACCTTGACTCTACGAATGATCATGTCCTTATTACAATGAGTTTGTTATTGAAATTTCGTGGCCATAATATGTATATGATTGTTTGGCACAACGTGGGACTTCGGTCCATTTGACTAATGTCTGTGTAAAAGGGGCTCTGTCTGGTCCTGGGGAGGAGCGCCCCAACGTACTTATAACCGCGGGATATGGACTTGTGGTGCTTGGCATGGCACTGACATGTGTGCAGGGTTTGTGTGAATGTGTCTTCGTTTGATATGATATGATAAGTTTGATATGATCCATCTGATCACGTGAATACGTGATATCCATGTGAATATGGCCAATCCTTTGGATATGATTCTATTCCTGAATTCCTGTCCATTGTATATGAAATTCGATATTGATTTGATATGATATTTGTCTCTTCGGCTATTTGAATTGTTAGAAAGTATGCATTGTCATCATGTTCATGTTCTTATCCTGCCCATTTAAAATGTTAATTATGTATATTAGTGCCCGCACATTGGGATGTAAATCCTACTGAGCTAGTTCTCTCACCCTATCATCCTGTCCATTTCAGGTAGTGATGAGGATATCATGGAATCCGATGGGGCAGGGCTAGAGTGATGAGCACCCATCATATGAGGAGATGAAGTATTAGGAATAGATAGTTGAGTAGTCTATGTAATAGTGAAACATTTTAATTTGAATAATGGACCCTTTATTTGGTTCCTTTGATCTAAGGTTTTCAATTAGTTGAATGGAAATGAAATAAAGAGTAATTTTGTTGACAATATTATGGTCTCAAATGTGTTGTTACGTTTGATTATGACTCTGCGCTAATCAACTGTGATACATCTACTTTTATCGTTCACTCATCCTAGTATTTATTCCACTGCTAAATATCGAGGAGTGACAGAGACAATCACTATGGATTTTGTGATGGGTTTGCCCAGATCAGTGAAGGGCAATGACTCGATTTGGGTGATTATAGATCGTTTATCCAAGACTGCGCATTTCTTGCCTATGAAGAAGAAGCAGTTCGTAGAGAGTTTGGCTAGGTTGTATGCCGATAGCATTGTGAGGCTGCATGGTGTGCCGAAGTCGATTATTTCGGACCAAGACCCGAGGTTTACATCGAGGTTATGGAAGGGTCTCCAAGATGCTTTGGGTTCTCAGCAGAAGCTTAGTTCAGCATTCCATCCCTAGACAGATGGCCAGTCCAAGAAAACTATCCAAACTCTCGAGGATATGTTGAGAGCGTGTGTACTGGACTGGAAGGGCGATTGGGAGCGTCATTTACCTCTTGTGGAGTTCTCCTGCAACAACAGTTTTCATGCGGGCATTGGCATGGCTCCATTTGAGGCTTTGTATGGGCGGCATTATAGATCTCCTTTGTGTTGGGAGGAGACATGTGATAGGCAGTTGATTGGTCCGGAGCTGGTGCAGGAGACTTCGAATAAGATTCAGCTTATCAGGTACAGGCTTGTTGTGGCGCAGGATAGGCAGAAGAGTTACGCCGACAACAAAAGGAAGGATTTAGAGTTCGAGGTTGGCGAGCATGTTTTTCTGAAGGTTTCGCCTACCCGAGGCGTTGTCAGGTTTGGCAGGCATAGCAAGTTGAGTCCTAGATGTTAGGAACGGATGGGTGGATGGATCAGATCTAGAAGGGGGGGTTGAATAGATCTAACACCAATTTATGCGGAAGCTTAAGCAATTTAAATTACTTCGAATCAGAGATCAAATCACCCAAACATTTTACTGATCTGAAGTGTGATTGGGTGTGTGAGCAAATCAATTAGTAGTGTGAACGAAATCCCTATGCATGCATCTAGCGAGATACAAAGGCAAACCACAATCAAACCAATGCACAGAGGATTTTTAGGTAGTTCGGAAATCACCTCCAGTGACTCCTACGTCCACCCCTCACACAGTGATGCCACACTACTCAAAAACCTTGAGTACAACTCACACAGGAGCACGACGACTCCAAACACCCTTGAGCACGACGACTCAAGAAACACCTGGAGCACGACGACTCCAAACTGAGCACGACGGCTCAAGCAACAACCGGAGTACAACGACTCCAAATTGAGCACGACGGCTCAAACACCACAATGAGTGCGACGACTCACAAACTAGAGCTCGACGGCTCAGAGTACAAAAGCTAGATCAAACACAAAAGAGATCAGATCCTCTAGCAATGATCTGATTCAAGATAGATTTGTACATAGAAATTTGTGCAGAACTTCATGCACAAATATCACAGACGAAATAAGGAAGAACAAACTCTAAGATGAGGGAAATGGATGTAGAAAGAGTGTTCTTCGATGACGAGGCCTTGCAGAGACTTCAATTGAGGAGGCTTGATGGAAATCGATGGAGATTCTCCTCAATTGGCGATGCTCTACTTTGATGGCATCTGAAATGCCAGAAATCCTTCTTCTCCTTAGCCTCTTCAGTTGGATTTGCTCCCTTGCCTTGAACAACAACCTTCTCTCCAGGGATCCCCCTTGATTCCCTTGATCTTCCTCTTGAAAGGAAGGCTTGTAGCTTCTGGAGATGGAGACAGATCTGGAGAACCCCCTTTGGCCTCCAAAAGGCTTCTTCTAGAAGTGTATGGGCTCTCTTGCCTTTGGGGTACAAGGAACATGGATATTTATAGCCCCATATGTCCATAAAGTGCTTTGGGGTGCATGGGCACGGAACCCTAGGTCAAATCCCCTAAATCCCAAGCATCTACGTGTACAGAGAAATTCACGATTTTGACTTTCAGCTGGAGTGTGTCGACCTGCCCTGAACTAGTGTCGACCTGTTGTCCCATTTCTGCAAACTGGTCTGCTGGAAATTGTGTCTAGTGTCGACCTACCTGAGCTAGTGTCGACCTGCCCTTCTGGAATCTGGGACTAGTGTCGACCTACTTTGAGCTAGTGTCGACCTGCCCTTCTGGAATCTGGGACTAGTGTCGACCTGCTTTGAGCTAGTGTCGACCTGCTGTCCCAGTCTGGCAACTGCGTCTTCTGGAATCTTGGACTAGTGTCGACCTGCTTTGATCTAGTGTCGACACTACCAAGACAAAAATGTGTGAACTTGAAAATTTAACACATAAACCATTAGTACAAGATATTATAATTAAAATATGAGATATTAAACATCAGAAACATGTTGTTTAAGCATTATTGTGATATGTATAAAATGTATAACATGTTCAACATATCATCATCAAAATCACAACATGTCACAATATCTCATCATTAAAATCACAATATGTCATCATCAATATCACATTATGTCATCATCAAAATCAAGGTATGAGTGATGTTCATTGGATATCATTAAATTACAACTTTAAGAAGTTCCAAAACACACTCAACCCAACAATCTCCCTCTTTTTGATGATGACAAAACATATGCACAATTTCCCAATATCTTGACTCCCTTGACTGCAATAATTCCCCTTTGACCATATACACACTTTGACCTTTCTCCTTTAAAGAACTTTCTCCCCCTTTGAAGGCCTTTTCTCCCCCTTTTTGGAAAGCCCTTTTCTCCCCCTTTTTGATGTGCCTTTTTCTCCCCCTTTTTGACAGCATCAAAAGGATAGACAAGAGAGAGAAACAAAGATTGTAGGAGATCAAGAAATGAAATGTAGGGAATAAATGGTCAAAGGCATTGAAAATAAGTGAGGCAAAGTGATATTATCAATTGAGAGAAATTATTGTGTTTTTGTTATTGTGCAACAAAGTTTAATCACAAAGACACACTCAACACAAAGAATATCAATTATAATGATCTGAATGTGGTTAAAATAATGATGCACATGTGAAATAAAGTGACCTATATGAGTGAGCAGAAGTATTTAACAAGGACGTTAGGAGCTTTAAGTTTAACACAATGTAAAATAATAGGTCTAAACACAGTAATCATGAACTTAATTAAGGTTTTAAGCTTTTCTATCCTTTTTTTTTTATTTTCCTTCAATTTTCACTAGGAAAGAATACAAGAATAAATTAGTTAAATCTCACTTTTCAGTGCAAGAAATCACATTGATCAGATGCAAGACCTCCTGATTACTCAGTGGTTTAACTTTCATTATCTTATACAGAGTTGAAAATTTTGATTTCCACTTTTTGACGCGAAACAAATCACTTGTTAGGTGAAATGGCCCGGTTACTCAGTGGTTCAAGCATTTGCATTGCTCTGTTAGTATCTTTCCAGATTGATCATTCTTCTTTTGACATTTTACAGGAATATTTTTGCTTTGACCAGAAAAGTCATGACTATGAATTTAGAAAAATTATTCTTAACATGTGGTAAAAATAAAGCTTAACATACACATGTGAAATATTAAAGCCACTCATGTGCCTATAATAGTGTTTTGCAAGTCATTTTATAGACATTCAGTATTAAGATTGCATGACTTTGAAATGATATTGAATCTTTGAAATTAAACTAAATGCACAATGAGTTTAGTTTCAATGTCTTAATTCTCTCATAAGAAAATAGCACAAGGACTCAAACATTCTGATGATTTTGGGGTTCAAAATAGACAAGTAAGGTCAAGAAATATGACAATGACTCCCCCTCAACAGTTGCATACTAGACTCTTGATACTTGGCGGAGAAATATACTCATGCATAGTGAAAGTGTCCAGACAAGCCTGACTTGTCTTTCTTCAAATCACCATTTGATATACCAAGAATGTCAATGCAATGTGAGAGTGAGGAATTTATGAGCAAGAATATTTGTCAACAAACTAAATGGAAGTTGATGATGAATCAGATATGACAGAATATTTCTCCAGCAAATTTCTCCAGCATTTCACTCAAAGATTCTTTCGAATTCACTCCCCCATAAGATATGCATGATATGAAATGATCATTTAAGCCATTCAGATATGTTCATTCCAAGCAATTTGCACAGTAAGAGTATGAACATGATCAAGCATATATCAACAAGCAATTCATTGAAGGAGAAGAATTTTGCAAAGACTCAAAATAAAGTTTTTGAGATTTTCATTTTGCTTGATGTCCTTTATGCAGAAAAGACTATTGATACTTGGCGGAGAATTTTTCTCACGCATGATGATAGTTTCCAGACAAGCCTAACTTGTCCTTTCACATTTCACCATTTGATATACCACATAGTCACTGCAAGAAGGGTCAATTGCACTTTATTTTTAGCATGAAGTTCATTGCATTTATTGAAAACATTTTTGCACTTTTTCAAATTTACTCCCCCTTAATATGTGCATGGAATGAAAAAGTTAGCATGCAATTCACACATGATTATGAGCACAATTAACTTTAAGCTTAACATGACTTTTGGTACTTGGCGGAGTATTTGACTCACGCATAATGATAGTTTCTAAACAAGCATAACTTGTTTTTTCACGTGTCATCATTTGATATACCAAGAAGTGAAAGCAGTTAGTATGCACACAGACTCATGGGAACAGTTAAGCATGCATGATAACACAAACATGATTCCAATTGTTATGACACAAAGTTCATTGTTGGGAGTAGCATTGAAACACATTTCTCATTTTTCAGATAGAAATTAAACATTCGTTTCAATTCAAACAATTCAAAATTGAAATAATAAAGAAGTTTTACCTGAATGGTCTTCATTTCTTTTTCAAAGATTTTACCTGTGTTCTCCAATCATTTCTAGCATTGCACAGCCAATATACTGAATCCATTTACAGAGTATGGCTGCAAGACTTCTCAGCTTGCTGATCAAGCTGGTTTTGGGACCCACACTTGTTTGGGTCCTACAATGAAATCAATGTTAGATTGCAACAAAGATTTCTGAATCCAAAATGCTTTTAATTTTTGTATAGATGCATTTCTTTCAATAATAGAACTATGAGCAGAATTAGTTCCAGATTTTCTTTTTGCCTTGATCAATGCATCTATGTTTTCATGAAGTTTTCTATTTTTTGGATTTTTAATATGAGCAGAAATAAAATGATTTTGTGCAACATTTCTATGCCTATACACATGGAATTTTTGAACATTTTCAGTATGAACATGATGTTTATTCCTATGTGTATGAGCATGTGCATTAGACTGGAATTTCTGAGCATGCACAACAAAATCATTTATGTACCAACAGTCCCTAAAAATATGACCAATTTTATGACAATGAAAGCATTGGACTGATTTGGCATGTTTATTGAAATTTTGATTTTTTTTCCAGTATTGTTTGGAAAGATGACCAGGTTTATTACAATTAAAGCAAATGAGAGCATTTCTTACCTGATTCTTACCTTGGCATGTGTGCATTTGCTGGAATCTCCTTTTTACATGAGGAGGCTTACCATGAGGGGAAGGAGGTACCTTTTGGTGGCTTTTGGCATGATGTGAATTTGGAACTTGCCTTGGAGCTTTTTGAATTGATGGAGAAGTAGATGAATCTTCTTGACAGTGGCATTCTCCTTTTTATCTTTCTGTTTCTGAACAAGAACTTTCACTAGTTTTCCATTAGAGATATCAGGGTTCTTGTTCACAGCAGATTTCACAAATGTTATTGTGCTTTTCATTTCATTTTTCTTAGTTCTAACAGAAGCAAGACTTGTGTTCTTCAATTTATTTTGAATCTTCTGTTTTTCAGCTTTTAATGCAACAACTTCTTTTTCTGAAGTTTGAAATTTGTTTAGCATGACATCCAAACCATTTTTCATCTTGTTCGTTTCATTTTCAAATTGAGCAATTTGTTTTTCCAAGTCAGAAATTTTATTACTCAAATTGCTACATTCATTGTCCAAAGGTCTGTCATGGAACAAGCCTTCAATCTTCCTTTTTAAGTGACAATTTTCTTCAACAAGTTGTTTGCATCTCTCATTTATTTTATGATCATGAGCCATATTCGAGATTTGTTTGTTTAATTGATCATTATGAAATTTGAAATTGTTATTGAGATCAATCAATTTTCCATTTTCATTTTCCAGATCAATAAATTTTGATTTCAATAGCTCATGATTTTCTTTCAGTCCATTCAATTTATTTTCACAGATTTGGACTTCATCTTCCAAATTCTCTTTCTCAGAATTTAATTTTTCAACTTCACCTTTCAAATTTTCATTTTCTTGTGAAAGATCTTTATCATTGATTTGGAGCAATTCAAGTGTACTTTTCAATTTTTCAATTTCTTTATGGCAATGTTTTAAAGTCTTTTTAAAATCTTTATTTTAGTGTTCAGCTTTGCATTAAGACTTTGTATCTTCTCATAGAACTCAACCAACTCAGCATAAGACATGCCCTCATCTTCATCAAAATCAGAATTAGAATACACAAATGAATCTGGAGTTGATTTACCTGACCTTTTAGATCCATTTGAATTCTTGTGTTCTGAAGATGATGCAGAATGCTCTGAGCTCATGGAATGTGCTGTTAGAGCCAAGGTCCTTTGGATTGTTGATTTTTTGGATTCATTAAGACTCTTCTTTGCCATCAAGTGCTTGTGAATTTCTTTTGCTCCTCTTTTTTTAGAATTCTTTCCATCACTGCTGTTGGCCATAAAGCATAACTCCTCCTTTGTTGAACTTGAAGATTTATCCTCTTCATCCTCACTTTGGTCTTCATCTGACCAAGTTGCAATCATGGCTTTTGGCTTCATTTTGTATTTGTCCTTTTTGATCTCAGGACACTCACCTTTTGTGTGTTCCTTCTTGTTGTACCTGTAGCAAATAATTTCTTCATCAGGTTTTTGATTTCTGTTAGCATTGAAATTTGAAGAAGAAACATTCCTTTTATTAGAAGAGTGTCTTTTCTTTTCAACGAATTTTTCTCTTCTTGATTTTAAAAATTTTATGAATTGTCTAGTCATGATTTCAAGTTTATCCTCACTAGACTCAGACTCATCAAAACTTGATGTTTCTTAATTTTTCTCTTTATTGCTTGATGAAGCTTTAAGTACTATTGGATTAGCTTTAAGAAAATGTCCTTCACTTATTTTCAGATTTATTTCATAAGTCATTAAAGATCCTATGAGTTCATCCAAAGACAATTTGGATAAATCCTTAGAATCTTCAATTACTGTAGCCTTTGTATGCCAAACATATGATAGAGAGCGCAAGGTTTTTCTTACCAGATCAGCATCAGTGTATTCCTTACCCAATGCCTTCAGTCCATTGACAATTATCATAAACCTAGCAAACATTTCAGAAATCGATTCATCAGATTTCATCATAAACAACTCATATTTAGAAACAAGTATGTTGCTTTGATTTCCCTAACTTGAGATATTCCCTCATACATTAATTAAGTTTATCCCACATTTCTTTAGCAGATTTACACATGGATATTCTTGAATATTCTTTAGGGTGGACTGCACACTGAAGCATGTTCATGGCACTATAATTAAGAGTAGCTTTCCTAATTTGCTCTCTAGTCCAATTTTCCTCATCTCCCTGATTTTCATATGGACCCACTTCAACTATCCTCCAGATTTCATAGTTCTCAGCCCCAAGAAAAACTTGCATACGATTTTTCCAGTATGAATAATCAGACCCATCAAAATATGGTGGTCTATTAATGGAATGGCCTTCAGCTACAAATCCTCGAAAATCCATCAATTAGAATGAGATGGTGAAAGAGCAAGCAAACAATTCAAGCAATTAACACAGAGATCAAACATAAGCAATCAAATCAGATCAGTAATCAGACATTAACCCGCTCTGATACCAATTGTTAGGAACATATGGGTGGATAGATCAGATCTAGAAGGGGGGGTTGAATAGATCTAACACCAATTTATGCAGAAGCTTAAGCAATTTAAATTACTTCGAATCAGAGATCAAATCACCCAAACATTTTACTGATCTAAAGTGTGATTTGGGTGTATGAGCAAATCAATTAGTAGTGTGAACGAAATCCCTATGCATGCATCTAGCGAGATACAAAGGCAAACCACAAATCAAACCAATGCACAGAGTATTTTTAGGTGGTTCGGAAATCACCTCCAGTGACTCCTACGTCCACCCCTCACACAGTGAGGCCACACTACTCAAAAACCTTGAGTACAACTCACACAAGAGCATGACGACTCCAAACACCCTTGAGCACGACGACTCAAGAAACACCTGGAGCACGACGACTCCAAACTGAGCACGACGGCTCAAACAACAACCGGAGTACGACGACTCCAAATTCAGCACGACGGCTCAACACCACAGTGAGTGCGACGACTCACAAACTAGAGCTCGACGGGTCAGAGTACAAAAGCTAGATCAAACACAAAAGAGATCAGATCCTCTAGCAATGATCTGATTCAAGATAGATTTGTACACAGAAATTTGTGCAGAACTTCATGAACAAATTTCACAGACGAAATAAGGAAGAACAAACTCTAAGATGAGGGAAATGGATGTAGAAAGATTGTTCTTCGATGAAGAGGCCTTGCAGAGACTTCAATTGAGGAGGCTTGATGGAAATCGATGGAGATTCTCCTCAATTGGCGATGCTCTGCTTTGATGGCATCTGAAATGCCAGAAATCCTTCTTCTCCTTAGCCTCTTCAGTTGGATCTGCTCCCTTGCCTTGAACAGCAACCTTTTCTCCAGGGATCCCCCTTGATTCCCTTGATCTTCCTCTTGAAAGGAAGGCTTGTAGCTTCTGGAGATGGAGACAGATCTGGAGAACCCCCTTTGGCCGCCAAAAGGCTTCTTCTAGAAGTGTATGGGCTCTTTTGCCTTTGGGGTACAAGGAGCATGGGTATTTATAGCCCCATATGTCCATAAAGTGCTTTGGGGTGCATGGGCACGGAACCATAGGTCAAATCCCCTAAATCCCAAGCATCCACGTGTACAGAGAAATTCATGATTTTGACTTTCAGCCAGAGTGTGTCGACCTGCTATCCCATTTCTGCAAACTGGTCTGCTGGAAACTGGGTCTAGTGTCGACCTGTCCTGAGCTAGTGTTGACTTGCCCTTCTGGAATCTGGGACTAGCGTCGACCTGCTTTGAGCTAGTGTCGACCTGCCCTTCTGGAATCTGGGACTAGTGTCGACCTGCTTTGAGCTAGTGTCGACCTGCTGTCCCAGTCTGGCAACTGGGTCTTCTGCAATCTGGGACTAGTGTCGACCTGCTTTGATCTAGTGTCGACACTACCAAGACAAAAATGTGTGAACTTGAAAATTTAACACATAAACTATTAGTACAAGATATTATCATTAAAATATGAGATATTAAACATCAGAAACATGTTGTTTAAGCATTATTGTGATATGTATAAAATGTATAACATGTTCAACATATCATCATCAAAATCACAACATGTCACAATATCTCATCATTATAATCACAATATGTCATCATCAATATCACAGTATGTCATCATCAAAATCAAAGTATGAGTGATGTTCATTGGATACCATTAAATTAAAACCTTAGGAAGTTCCAAAACACACTCAACCCAACACTAGATTCATTGGCCAGTTTGAGATTCCTAGACGGATGGGCAACGTCACATATGAGCTAGCCTTACCCCTGGCGCTAGAGAGTGTGCATCATGTATTCCACGTATCTATGCTCGGGAAGTATGTGCGAGATCCGTCACATATTACTAGTCACGAGCCAGTGGAGATTCACCCAGACCTGTCGTATGTTGAGCAACCTGTAGCTATCCTTGATTGGAAGGTTCAGCACCTCAGGAACAAGAGTACTGCATCAGTGAATGTACTTTGGCAGAACTTCTAACGGAAAGAGGCTACGTGGGAGCTTCAGGATGCTATGATGAAGAAGTATCCTCAGTTGTTTGGTTAATATGTCGTTCTAATTTCGAGGATGAAGTTTTCTTTTAATGGGAGAGGGTGTAAGGCCCTCGAACATTGTTCTCATTATTCAAATTTTGTCATATTATACTTAGTTCTTTTTGTGTATATTGTTTATGTATATATGTGCATATATGTATATACGTAGTTATTTCTATATATATTATCTTTATTTAATTGTGCATATTGTATTTAAATAATACATGGAATATTGTATGTATTTGTATATAGTGTATATATGCTATTTGATGTTTCTATCTTCTGGTCGAGATGGCAGTAAACGTCAATATCCCTTGACGTTAAGGGCATGTTGACGTCAACCAGTGTGTCGTTTACTCAGAGTTGGCGTCCTGATCAATGGACGTTTATTTCCTATTAACAGCAGTGAAGTGGCCGTTTACTTCTCCATTTTTGCTACGATTCTAGATCTGGAAACAGCTGCGTTTTCCCTAGTTCTGGATTTGGAAACTAAACCCCCACGCTAGGATCCCAACCTTAACGCGTATCCCGACACCTTAACCCCATAAAACACTCTGTTTTCCATCAGATTAGGTCTTTTGGACTCTTGAGAAACGTAGGGCTTCCTGTGAGAAAACCCGAACTTTAGCAACTTTGATCTGGTGATTTGGTGTGTCTTCCAGCGACCTTCATCGACTAGAGGGAACTCTGGACATTGATGAAGTTTCCCCATCTCCGGTGTGCAACCTGAATCAACAGAAGGACCGGATCTAGAAGGTTTTTGAGCACGTTCTTGGCTTGGCCAAGGAAGGCTTCTTTGGAAAGTTAATCCCATTAGACAATTTTTCTCAGGCAAGTAATCGAGGGATTTCATCCCTGCACATGTCCTTTAGGTCCTAGGATTTTTGTGGATTTTTCCTCATGTCCTGGAACCTTCAATTCCCTTGTGTATTGCATTCAGTCTGTGTTTTCTACAGATAGGAACTTGACGACAAGCTTGCTTCCATCAGGATCTTGAGTTAGCGGCAACATCATGTGTCATAAACTTCGGTTAGCGGCAACCCCTTTACCACCAAGTTCTTCAGGTTTTACAAAATGGGTGTTTTGATATCTGTGATGTGTTTTGTCGGATTCCTGGGTATATGTGCATGCTGTAAAAATTATATGTGGTCAGGTACAGTCAGTAGGTCATGTCATGAGGATATGGTGAATTTCTGTATACAGTTCTATTTATTAAAATTTATATAATTGGACATTGATCATGATCTGACCATGATAAATCCTTAATAAATATATTGATTGTGCATTAGGGTTCCATAAATTTTTCATGATCTTAAGATGATTGTTTTCAGGTTTTGGAACTATTAGGTACGAATGTTTTAATGTGAATCATGTTTAAATGAGTTTATTAATAAATCTTCAAGTGACCTATTTTAATTGGTAAAAATTTCTTTACTATTCTGGAAAATTTGAAAATTTAGGTATGTGACATATGATCTGTGTGAAGCCTGTGATAAATATTTCGTTCTGTTTGGACAACAGTAGGTACTATTATTAGTTTAATAAGACAAGTGACCATGATAAACACATTTAAGTTTAGTCATGTAGAATTCAGTGATTAGCAGCATGATTAGGATTGTGTTATGAGTAAATCATCATTGTGAAACAGTAACATCATGTCCTGTGAACTGAATCATGTGTGTTTATTTAAAATGAATGTAAATGTGTTAAACAATGCATGTGAATTATGTAAACAATGCGATAAAGAGTGAATGTGTAAAATTGTGCCGAGATTGACATTGCTACCATAGAGGGCTGTTGAGCTGTACTGTAGTAAAGTCCCTATGGGAAGGCTCAATGTGTGTGATATCTTATGGGCATTAGGATGAAATCGTGGAGGTGGACAAGTACCACTGGTTAGGGTGGAGAGGGCTTCTCCCAATTCTGCACAGTTAACCAAGATTCGTCACTGTGTTGCCTAGGTGACGGGTATGTGTATGTGATGTGTGTCCTTCTCATGGTGGTTCGGACTATGTGTCACAACAAATTAATTGTGAAATGTGAAAATGTGAATATGTGAATGTGAAAATGTGCAAATGTGAAAAGTGAACATGTGAAAGTGAAATGTAAATATGTTAGTATGTGAAAAGATGTGAGTTCATGAGAAAGTGATTTATTCATATTAAAACAACAAGTTAAATGCTTGGATAAGTGTTATAATTGCATGAGAAATGATTAGATATCTTGCTAGGTGTGTTGTTCACCATGTACATAATTGCATGCTTTAATTGCGTATAATTGTGAAATGATTTGACTGAAATTTAAACATTTGAATCATGTTGGATATAATGTGTAGAAACATGCTATAGGTTTTCATGTTTAATTGTTTAAGTGATGTGAAGCATGTACCATGTGGTTTCCTTCTTGTTTAAAAGATAGCATGTATATGTGACATATGTAAGGATGTATCTTTGGATTGCTTGCTGGGTCTTTTAGAAGACTCATTCTTGCTTTGGCGTACAGGTGAGACAGGTGCCTCAATTCCTGAGGAGGACATAGTGAAGAGTGACTCTTAGCGCGAGGAGTAGCTTTACGTGTGGACTTTGCTACATTGTTACCTTTTATTTCATAGTATGTAATCAAATGTGCTGAACAATGTAATTTATTGGAGTTGTATTAATGTGGACATTGGTATTTCTTTTATTGCTATATAGACTGTGGATTATGTGATGGTGATGGAATGAGAATAATTATTTATTTCTGCTATAATCTTTTGATATTTGTGTACATCTCAATCTATTGTTTAGTGTTGGGTAAATGTCTCACTGTAATGACATTCATTGTACTAGCATGGACTGGTATAATTGTACCGGTATAAGGAGGGTCATTACACATCTATTCAAGCTGCGACTTCCATACTCTCTTGCATTCAGAAGTTTTTGGGTGGTGTTTAAAAGCTCTAGATTTTCTCTTCTCCACCCTTAGAATCATAAAGTGTTACAGCATTAAATCCTATTTGTAATCGCTTCCTGATCATGTATGGTTACTTATTTTCTAACTAGACACACTGCTTTCTTTTCAGTGTAGAAACCACTACAGGTTTTTTCCCTGCAGTTCCCTTTTTGTAGAAGGGAGGGCCTACTATGGTAGGAGGTTGTAATACCCATCAGTGAACAGAAGACTTGCTTGGGTGCAAGTGTTTGTAGTACCCCTCTTTAAATGGAAGGCCAAGTATTCTTGGTGGCTAGTGGAAAATCCCAACAGATGCTTGGGACTAGATGTAGGACTCCTATTAGAGAGAAGGTCCAAACTAGCTAGGATAAAACTCTGTACATTTGTGTGTGATTGTTTCCACTGAATTCATTTCATTTCACACGCTATACTAACCTTTATTTCTATTTAAGTGTGTTTTAGAATTAACCATCTTAACAGAAATTGTGGAAAGTCTTATTCACCCCCCCCATCTCTAGGACATCTACAACACCATCTAGATCCAACAAGTGGTATCAGAGCCAAGCTCTTCCATTCATTTGATACCAACAAGTGGTATCAGAGCAAGGTCTTATGTGAAGAATCAAACGATTTGAGAATAGATGGTGTAGACACCCATTTCTGACTCATAAGTCGAGCAAAATCCCTTGTCATATTATTGATGCCCCATGTTGGCTCATCATCGTCAAGCTGGCTTTCTCCGATCATGACATCATTTCTATTAGTTCATCCCCCTAGAGGACCCTTCCTGGTCAAATCAATCTCTCTCATTATAGCTCTCTGAGCCAAGAGTCCGATGTTTCAATTCTTAAGACTGCGCATGGGAATTGGACACATTACATAGTCAAAATGCAGAAAAGACCAAAAGGCGACAGGCCCTAGGTCGCCTTCCTGAAAACGACAAACCATGTGTCGCCATCATAATTCCACATTTTAAATCCACAGAAAAATCGAAAATGGCTTAAGTCACCTTCCATATGAGGAAGACGACATATCGAGCAGTCGCATTCAAGAAGGAGACCAGGAGTCCGTCGCATTCTGAACCTTAAATAGGAAACTCAATCCGAAGTCAACATGGACACATGCTATTGATGGAAATTGCATATTTTGGACATCCAAATCACGTCCAAATCCTATCAAATTCGGAGGAGACCTTCCTAACATGTCCCTTTCCAGTTCCAATAGCCCTTGCACAGCCATACTTACCCAGAGTCGGACTCTTGCCCATTATTCCTCTCAGACCCGAGTTGGGAATAATCACCCCATAAGTACCTCGTCTCTGCATCTTTTTCGGCAAGGCCGGAATCATTAGTTCGCTGAGCAAGAGAGCTTCACCTTCCAAGAAGAGAGTTTTCCCCTCCAGACGATTAGCAGAGCCCCCCATGGCGTTTTCCCCCAGCGGCTACACAATCTCTTCTTCCCTCTTCCCTTTATTTCATTGATTTCATGCATGCATAGCTTCGTTTTCTTTCTAGCTTAGCATTAGATCATGACACACACACCCACCTTTAACACCCACAAGGGTTCAAAGCCCCAATCTTGTGAGTTCCCCCCATAATAGCTCATGTTCATGTGTTTTCCATTGAATAGATTTCATACACACGAATTCTAATGGCTTTCTTGTTTGTTTAAATCACTTTGGCAGGTGTTTTAAGGTCAGAGCAAGGTGAGGCTCTTGCCCCTCGGCCGGCTGAGGAGCAGGAAGACGAAGAACCCACATCTCCATCCCGTGAAGAGGAAGGCGACGACTACAGTGTCGCAATCAAGAAGGCGCCCCTTCCCACGTCGCGTTCACATAAAAGCATCGCGACGCCCATCCTGTCGCATTATCAAGTACGCCTTCACCTTCACTTTTCCTTTCCAAGGTAGTCAGCCCTCAATCTGAACATCAAAGGCGACTGCATTGGTGGTGATCACGGTAAATTCCTAGTCCCTCTCATACTCAAAGTCAGTTCAAAAGGGGATACAAATCCCGTGATTACACCTTTTGGCGATCACGGTAGGACCACTTGTGCCCATCACGTTTGTTCTTCCTTTTCCCTACCGTCCCTATCATCTAACAATTGTGTTGTGTGGTTAGTTTTCCGTTTTTGGTTCTCTTCCTTTGAGTTCGTCAGTGCTCTGCGATTCTGGGTGAGATGGAGACAATGGAGGCGTCGCTATCTTCTTAGCGACATACGGCACGTCACAATCAGGTCAGTACACAGCATCCTTCCTTGTCTGTTTCTGTCTTTTGTGTGCTGTGAGGAAGACGACGTAGGCAGCGTCGCGATAAGGGAGGGCGACAGAAGTCGCGTCGCTATCAGGAACACAGTCTGCCCCTACGCTTGTTTGATTTATTTAAGATTCGTTGAGTCTGCGGAGAAAGCGACACCGCCATTGTCGCGATACAGATGACGACGGCTGTTCAGTCGCATTCAGGTCAGTACCCTGGTCCTTGAATTTCCTTGCAAATTTGGGTTTACTTTCATATACTCCATCCATATTTCGTCATACCATGCCTTTTCCATGCTCTTGATAGATAGCTAGTCTTGTATGTTATAGGGTTGCTTGATTTTTCGTGCGTAATTTGGACTTAATTACCCTCTGTCCACTGTGAGAAGGAATGCGACGGGCTGATTGTCACGATCTTGGTCGCGACAGCTATCTTGTCGCCTTCTGCCTCTGAGAGCAATTAGTCCTAATTCTTGTTGTGTTAGTACTAGGTTAGAGTTTTGCATGCACTCCGGTGCACATAGGATTTGCATACATCTTTCCATATTCGTAGTATAAGTTTCCTCCTCAGCGACGCTTGCTCTCTCGGCCACATACTCCTTGTGTCCGACTAGAGCACTCACTTGAGGGCCTCCGTAAGTCCCCGCTGACCGTGGATTCCCACTCGGTCGTCGGGCTAGTTTTACCCGTCACCACCTAGGATCGAGTCTAAAGTTCATTTGGTAAGGTTGAGAGAACCCTAGTCATACCCGAAGTTGGAAGCCTTCTCCCATTTAGGAAACCCTTCCTTATTTGGAGAGAACTTGCTAAAAGTCAAATCACTAAAAGGCAAACTTGAATCAATTAAAAGAAACCATCATCATTGCCAATTGCTTGCTTTGGGTGAGACATTTTCTCTTTCCTTTTGTCTGCATAATTTGTTGTTTAGAAACTAAGAGTCTGTCTAGGTTAGCCGTTCCTCTCAAGTCTGGAAAGGCTTTCCCATCTTTCTGCCTCACCCTTCCCAAATATGGAGTCATACCTGAACCCGGTCTATGATGAGAAGCAGGACCCTACCCTCTACACCTCCTAAGACTACGAGGACGCCCTTCCTCACGATCTCTTCGGGGAGTCGACTCCGCCTTGGGTCGCTACTGTCCATACCTCTGAAGGTCACCATCACAACAATGGCGGCCCATCTCAGAACACCCATCCTCCCCAGTCGGACAATCAAGCCACTCAGCTCTTGCACCTAATTCCTCAGCTTGATCAGTCCCAGATCCAAACCCTCATGACGGCCCTCAAAGGAAAGGCCGCCTCCTCGCCCTCACCTAGAGCGGGTGTGTCACGCCCCGCGGCAGCTACATCCGGCCCCCAGGTCGCCATGGGACAAGCCGACAACACCCCCATCCGCCCGCGGACCATCCGATTTACGCCATTTGAATCCGAGCATTACATTCCCCTTGAGTCGAGGCCGCGGTCTCCACCATACCAGCCATGTTACTCCCCTCATCGTCTTGAGCCACACGCCAGGCCTACCTCTCACGCCTCTTCCATATACGCCCAGCCATCCGCCGCACCGGACATGATGTCCGAGTGGGCGTCCATCAAGAAGGAGCTCTAAGAGCTCCGAAAGCAAGTCGACCCTAGGCAGCACCACGATGTGCACATGCCAAATTTCAATGGCCTATGGGTCCCCTCTCCATCCGAGCTGCCGAAGTACCACAAATACAACGGCTCAGGCAATCCCTATACCCATATCAAAGATTTCATCTATGAGTCCGCCTCCTACCAGCATGATCGCCGCCTCATGGCATATCTCTTCCGCCAGTCGCTAGACGGGCACGCCCTAGATTGGTTCTATTCCCTGCTACCTGAGGATGCTGAAGACTTTGTTGTCGTGAAGGCCAAGTTCGTCGAACAATTCCAAGATAGGGTTGGGCCCGAATACTCCCTTACAGATCTCATGGCTGAGAAGATGAAGTCGGACGAGGATTTTGCCTCGTACGCCGATAGGTGGAGGCAAATGGCCACCAGAGTTCCGAGGTACCTCCCAGAAGGGGAGAGGGTGAAGATCATCATCGCCAATGCCACGCCTGCCTATAGAAACATCCTGGCGATGAATGACATCACCACTATGCATCAGCTCTACAGTCGGGCCCGGTTCATCCAGACCCAGCTCAAAGACTCTCCCATCCACTCCATGTTCGAACCCCAGAAATCTCGGTTCCAAAGAAAGCCTCAGGGGCTAGTCACTGAGGGCGTCCAAGTGAACGAGCAAGTAAGCACGTTCAACCCTGCCGGCCAGAGTCAAAATCGTCAACCTTACAACGCCCAGGGTTAGAACCCTACCCAGCCGTCTCAAGGGAAACCACCACGCCAATACAACCAAGTGCCACCTCCTGATGGCTCTCAGCAAAGGCGTCCCATGGGTCCTAGAAGAACTCACTACCCGCCATTGTCGGAGATGCTCTCCGACATATTCTTGGCCTTGCTATCCACCGATGCCATTAGGCTCCCTCCTGAGAGACCCTTGAACCCTAGTGTGGATCAAACTCGGTACTATGTATTCCACCGGCAGCCTGGTCATACCATTGACCAGTGTTTTACCTTCAAAGATTTGGTGTATGACTTGCACGAGCAACATAGAATAGATTGGACAGCCCTCTGGCAAGTGATCGGAGATATTAAAGAAAGGCATAGGCAATAGCAGCCGCAGAGGCAGCAGTGCCAACCACCCCCTCAACGACAACAGCAGCAGCAACACCAGCAGCCATTGCAGGACCTTGGGATCGTCCATAATCCCCTACCAAATCATCCACCATCTCCAAACCCACCACCACAGCTGCTTGCCCAGGTAAACCCCATCGTCCACCACCCTCCTCCGCAAGCAAACTGGACGTACGATGATGAGCTAGATGTTCAGCAGATGATGGCCATTAACCAATATCCTGTCCAATCCCAAACAATACAACCAGCCTACATGGCTCCCCAGTCAGTCCCTCCTGTAGTTTCCATGGCCAACGCCGTCATACTGCCCGTCGGTTCAGCATCCGCGCCAGTTGCTAGTTCACCCATCATCTTACCTTTCGCTCCACCTGTCTCCATCCCTCTATCCTCTGTCATACCTACTCCCTCACCCATCATCCTACCACCACCTGGGCCGGACCAACCCTCCGCCACCGCATTATCCTCCGCTAGACAGCCACCTACCAATCCGACCACACTGCGGAGCGGGCGCGTCTTTCGCCGTCCATACCCACCTATCTCCACCACCACCACTTCCACAAACCCCCAGCAGATCCTGCAACCGCCACAGCAACAACAAACTCAACAACAAACGCAAGATGAGGGGTTGATTGAGCCACTACCTGGAACACACTATGATATCCTCAAGCACCTGGATCATGTGCCAGCCAAGATCTCCATTCTGGAGCTGATAAAGAAGTCTAAAGAGCACCAGGAAGCCCTGAGGAATTTTCTGCAGAAGGTAGTTATAAATGAAGACATGCTGGCTGATAAGCTACCTAGTGCCCTGGCCATGGTAACTCGCGGGCCGGCAATAACTTTTGCAGAAAGTGAACTAGCACCCCCAGAAGCCAGGAGGCTCCCACTCTACGTCACCCTAGTCATTAATTATGTAGCAGTGGGAGCGGAACTAGTCGATACGGGGGCATCCATAAATGTCTACCCGCTGAGCACTCTGAGGGCCTGCGACCTATCAGAAGGCATGCTAAGACCAACACCCACCACTATTGCCACATATGACAACTCCAGAAGATCCTGTCATGGCATGGTAACTGTGCAAGCTGAACTGGGACCCCTCTCTGTCACAGTGGACTTCTACGTCCTCGATATCGATCCCATCTTCAAAGCTATTCTAGGGCGCCCGTGGTTGGAAGCGCTCGGGGCTGTACCGTCCACTGCACACCAGTGTCTGAATTTCCCCTTTCAAGGACGGATCATCAAAGTCAAGAGTATAGCCACTACCCACTCAGTGGATGCCCTCCACGATACCCACCTACCAGCCATGTGGCCAGCCAACAAACCCATAGTTTCGGTACTAGATATCAACTACCCATGGAGCTACACGTTCCAGTCCAAGAGAGAGACCAACCTGGCACAGGTCAATGCAGTCAAGAGAAAAGAGCCACTAAGCACGAAGGGGTGGCAAATCATGATGAAGCTAGGATATGAAGAAGGCAAGGGGTTAGGGGCAGAGCTACAGCGCATAGTCAAAGCCATCCCTGACATTGTCACGAAAAGCCGTTGGGGCTTAGGGTAAAGAGAGAAATCCAAGCCATGGTCATCCAGCACATCCACTCTTAAGGACGACCATGAACCACTCACCTGGACACTCTGGTGTCACTTTATCAGGGGGCCTACCCAACCGGGATACAATACCGTGGTAGTCGAGGTAGAACTCTCACAGCACGAGGTGCATGGCCGGAACTTCTCTCGGCACATGGCCCCGCTGCTGACCTATAGAGCCCTAGAAGCCCTCCGTCCAACCAGGAGGAGAAAGAAAGGGGACCCAAAAGCTGAGTGGTACCGATGGTTTGACATAGAAGACATCACCAATGCCTTCAGCTGACTGTTCTAGGAGGAAGAAAGGACATGGCCACCATCTGCGGCAGAGCTGTTAGATCCACCCACCGCCATCACATCTAAAAGGCAGCTCATGAGCGATGCCTCAGACATAGGAGAGCCGGACATCCCCTATGAAGAAGGGAAAACCATAGACGAACTCTGGAAGGGCACCTGCTTAGCCATCCACTCGTCCCTTCTGAATTCTCTCCTACCCAGTCTGGTTCTGTCCTCTCCTCCCTTGCTTATTCAGCTGACCCCTCAGCTCTTGACGGCGGAACACAACCTCCTCACACCCGAGCTCCCGCCAGCGGTCCTCTCTGCCCTCCAAGCTGACCCAAGTGACCACGAGGTCGCCCTCTCCTGTTGCATGCTCTCCACCGATCTCCAAAAAAAAACGCCCATTTTCAAATGTATGTTGAGGTCGAGGAGCCGGCATTCCTACTTCACTCTCCTGATCAAGGGCACCCCTAGACTGGGAGTCCCCCTCCTGCTCCTTCACTAGGAGCCATCCTCTTCGAGGACACCATGTCCTCCCCCGGTCCTTTAGAGTCGTCTAGTCTAGGAGAGTCTAGGGTAGATAAGTCTAGCATTAGGTTAGATAGGCCTAGGGTAGAGAGTCAGGTCAGCCCGCCATCCACCAATTTCAAGCAGCATCCTAGGAAGCAGCGGGGAAAAGATTTTCCCCAGAGATATCTCCAAGAGCTAGCTCGGCGGTGTCAAGCGCTGCTATTGGTAAAGGAGTTCACAAAGGAAGCGCTGGTGTTCGAGGAAGTTTTCGAGCAGGATGGGGTGTTCTTAGATGACAGATTCGGCGTCTACGAGATAATGAATGATGAGGACCCAGTCGATGAAGAGGATAGCGAAGTAGATGACGCTGCCGAAAAATATGCCAGTGGAGTAAGAAGATTTGATGAGCCCACAATGGCAGTGGATGAACCTATTAAGGAAGTCAACCTTGGAACAAAAGAAGATCCCAGGATTGTGATTATCTCAGCAAACCTCCCTTCTGATGAAGAAGAGGAACTGGTGCAAATCCGGAGGGAGTACAAGGACACATTCGCCTGGTCTTACGAGGACATGCCCGGCCTAGACCCCTCACTAGTGGAGCACCGACTGGTACTGAAAGAAGGGGCAAAGGCAATCAAACAGAAGCTCAGAAGGTTTCACCCACTCACGGCCCTGAAGATGAAGGACGAAATAGATAAACTCCATAAGGCTAGATTCATCAGGGTAGTGCTTTATCCAAACTGGGTGGCCAATATAGTCCCTGTCATAAAGAAAGACGGCAAAGTCAGAATCTGCATTGACTTCAGGGATTTGAATAAAGCATGTCCGAAGGACGACCTCCCGCTTCCTCATCTTGATGTGCTTATCGATAACACTGCTGGGTATGAGACCCTCTCATTCATGGGGATATTCAGGATATAATCAAATCCGTCTAGCTCCTGAAGATCAAGAGAAAACATCCTTCACCACGCCCTGGGGAACATACTGTTAGTAGTCATGCCATTTGGGTTAAAGAATGCCGGCGCTACTTATCAGAGGGCGATGATGGCCATCTTCCCGACATGATCCATGTTTATGTAGAGGTTCACGTGGATGACATCTTGGTGAAGTCGAGAACCAGGAGGGACCACCCCAAAATCCTAGCCAAGGTGTTGCAGAGGTCGAGAGAATATCAGCTGAGAATGAACCCAAAGAAATGCGTGTTCGGGGTGTCATCAGGAAAGTTGCTAGGGTTATAGTTAGCAAGCGGGGCATTGAGATTGATCCGAACAAGGCTAAGGCTATGGCAGAAATGCCCCCTCTAAAGAACATCCACAATTAAGAGGGCTAATCGGGCGTTTGCAATTCATCAGAAGATTTATCCCCAACATTCGCAAAGATGTCGCCCATTTTATGATCTCTTGAAGGGGGGGGGGGGGGGGAGGCAAAATTCTAATGGAATGAAGTGTCAAACAACTTCGATGAGCTGAAAAGTTATCTCATGAATCCCTCGGTCTTACGGCCTCCTGTGCCCGGAAAGCCATAATCCTATATCTCTCAGTCATTGAGGATTCCCTAGGAGCTGTCCGAGCACAACATGACGAATCTGGGAATGAAAGGGCAGCATATTACCTCTCTAGGCTCTTCAACACCGCCGAATCCAAGTACACCACCGCGGAGAAAACTTGTGTCGCACTCGTGTGGGTAGTCCAAAAGCTCAAGCACTACTTTCTAGCCCATGAGGTCAAGCTGATCTCAAGGATGGATCCACTCCGCTATCTGCTTGAAAAGCCCGTCCTCTCTGATCGGCTGGCATGCTGGCAGAGCTTCCTCTCTCAGTTTGACATATCCTTTGTGGTCCAAAAGGCCGTCAAGGGGTATGCCATCGCCGAGCATCTGGCCCATCTCCACTCCCTCACAGTGACTCACTCTGAGAGGAATTCCCCGATGAGGAGCTCTCAGTCATAATCAAAGACCCCTTCTTCCCTTCATCTCGATGGTGCACTCAACTCTCAGGGACGGGGCATTGGAGCCGTGCTGCTTACCCCGGAAGGTATTACCATCCCCTTTGCATATCAACTCACCTCCTCGATACCAACAATATGTCAGAGTAGGAGGCTCTCCTTGCTGGTCTCAAGTATGCTTATCTGCTGGGGGCATCGCACCTCAGAATTATAGGAGACTCTCAGCTCGTCCTGTGGCAGGTACTCTCAACTTACCGCACTCGTGACCCGAAGCTCAAACCATATCAAGACCTGGTCGCGTTATTGGCGTGGCAGTTCCGCAAGCTCATCTACATCCACACTCCTCATTCCCAAAATATCCTGGCCGACTCTCGGCGTCGCTAGGCCTCATCCCTATCCTTCCCGCTGAGTCGCCAGACTGAGACAATCGTCGTCCAGCGTCTCGACGTTCCATCTACCCAGGACCCTTGGTTTAGCGACCTTAGGCAACCTTAGAAGAGAGGGCTAGGAAGAGAGGAGCACAGCAAGTCATGATAACTGAGCTCGAGGAGATCCTGAATGAAGAGGAACTGCCATGGTACTTTGAGATAGAGCAATACTGCAGGGATGGAACGTATCCTGAAAGGGCAAGTGCAGAAGACCGCAGAGCCATCAGAAGAGCCGCCTTAAGGTACACAGTTGTCGTAGAAGTTATGCACAGGCGAGCCCTTAATGGAGTCCTTTTAAGATGCGTTACCGATGATGAGGCTTGGAAAGTGGTGGAAGGGGCCCATGCTGGTGAATGCGGAGGGCACGTTAACATTCAAATGCTCACGAAGAAGATCATTAGGCAGGGCTATTACTGGCCAACCCTAGAGGAAGACTATACCATCTACGTCCGTAGGTGTATCAAGTGCCAACTCCATGCCGATAAGATCCATGCCCCTTCCTCCTCACTACATCCGCTCTCCACAGCATGGCCATTCTCCATGTGGGCTTTCGACATTGTCGGCCTCTTGGGGACTCTAATGCTCAAACCAAAGAAAAGTCATTTATCCTAACTGTGACTGAGTATTACACCAAGTGGGCAGAAGCTGAAGCCTTCACAGAAATCAAAGCATCCACGGTGTGCCGCTTCATCATGAGAAACATCATCTCGCGGTTTGGAGTGTCAAGCAGCATCGTCACGGACAATGGGCCGCAATTCATTGCACAAGAGCTCCAAGACCTCTGTAAGAAATACAACATCACGCTGCATCATCATCACCGTATTACCCACAGGGCAATGGCCAAGCTGAAGCAACTAACAAAACCCTCTAAAATCTTAATGAAAACCTGTGAGTCTCATAAATTCGCCGACTGGCCGGAAAAGCTAATAGAGGCTCTATGGGCCTACCGTACCTCCGTCCGCACTCCACGGGCAAACCCCGTACGCTCTCACTTATGGAATGGAGGCGGTAGTTCCATATGAGATCCTAATTCCTTCACTAAGAGTCCAACTAGACAAGGAACTTATCTTGATGAACGTTGAGAGGCGTTACTAGTCCAATGGAACTCTTAGATGAAAGGCGGCTTATGGCAGCCGACCATGTGCTTTCCTATCAAAGGCGAATCTCAAGGTCTTTCAAAAAGAGGTAATTGAGCGAAAATTCCAAGAGGGTGATATGGTCTTGAAACGCATCTTTATCAAACCCGGAGGTCCTAGGTCCAAATTGCAACCTAATTGGGAGGGTCCGTATGTTGTGAGGGAAGTGTACCCGGAAATGCTTACCACTTAACTAATGCCGAGGGCGTCGAACTTTCACATCCGTGGAATGGGTTGTACCTCAAATGTTTCTATCCTTAGGCCTATAGGTGTGAGGCCGCAACACCTAGATCGGGGAGTAGCCCCGTGTCGGGAGTCCAAGATACCTCTCTAATCGCCAAGGGTCGCTCCAAGTTAGGATTAACACACATGCACACGGCAAGCCCAGATAACTGCACTTGGTAGATGCTGCGACTATGCGGGCTCTACTCTAGCGATGCATCAGTCATTCTCTCCTAATCGGTCGAAGCGTGGGGGCAAGGGGTTTTTAAAGGCGAGGTCACCAACCTACAACATACCCCGACGAGAGGAAGCCTCAAACATGGACGGTCAAAATAACAAAGGGGCAAAGAAGCAAAGAAATAAAAAAAAAAGAAAAGAAAATCCATAATACAACAGGGGCATGGCAAAGAGCGGCAAAGTCCCAGCGGGACACTAATGAGCCCGGTCGTACGCATGCCCTAAAGCAAAGCAAGTCCATGGCAAAAGACCATAAAGTCCCTCCACAACAGAACCAATCTCCGAAGGGTATGCTGTAGGAAGTAGCCGAACCCAAAACCCCTATACCTACACAAGACTTTCCTAAAATGATCTTCCATTTCCCCCTATAAGACCGAATCACCTCTTGGGTAGGGCTTAATTAGTCACAACCTTCAACTAAGGGTAGTTTTTTGAGACGTTGAAACCCCTTACGCACGTCCTAGCTTAGAAAGCCCTGTGGCGAAAATCGGAGGAGATCAAGACTCTAAACCAGTGGCTCGAACCAGTCTAAGGGTTGTGGCCCGAAGATGCGAGTACCTTTCGTCTCGCGTGTCTTATTTTAGGAAGGGCTAACGCTAGTTTTAGGCGCTAACAAAAACTCCAAAAAAATCAGATATTTCCAAAACTCCAAAAAATCAGATATTTCCAAAAATTCTAAAAAAATCAGATATTTATAAAACTCCAAAAAATCAGATATTTCCAAAACTCCAAAAAAATCAAATATTTTCAAAACTCCAAAAAATCAGATATTTTCAAAACTCTAAAAAATTAAATATTTCCAAAACTCAAAAAAAATCAGATATTTCCAAAACTTAAAAAAAAATCAAATATTTCCAAAGAAACTAAAAAATCAGATATTTTCAAAACTCCAAAAATCAAATATTAAAAAAAAAAAACTAAAAAAATCACATATTTCCAAAACCCTAAAAAATCAGATATTCCAAAAAACCTCAAAACATCAAATGATGTTTTCAAAATTCCAAGCCGTTTGCATACATGCATTTCATTTGATTATTTGCATATTTTGCCTATTTAATAAAGCTTAGCCCCTTGACTAATTATCAAGGTCGGTCATTCGTCGCATTTTAAGGCAAGGGGCTAAGCCTAAGAGCGGATCTGACTTGTTTTGTGGTTGTCTAAGTGTGCAGGACGCGAAAGGAAGAAGGCGGCACTCACATCTCACCCATCGCTCTCACCCGTCACTCAGTCGCAAACCATAAAATATAAAAGGTTGCATTCCATTCATATCATGTACACCCTCATGACAAAAAGGGGCAAATAAAGAGTACAAGCCCTCAACCGCTCTCTCCTCGTACCCTCAGGCAGGCGGGGAGACGGAGGGGCCATCGCCCTCGGCCCGGTCTCGCTCCCCTCTAGTGCTCTCTCACGCCGTCGTCGCTCCTCCTCCTCGTTCCTCTGCCGTCCGGAGGAACCTATCAGATAGTGTCCAGCGGACCCGCTCGGGATACCGCTCCTGCTGGTCACCGATCGGCTGCGCCCAACCAAGGCTAGGGCCCTCTCTAGACCCTTCATCTCGGATCGCAGCATGTCGCTGCGATGCCTCTCCTCCCCTAGCTGAGTGCGGAGGTCCACGGCCTCGGCGCGCAGTCCGCCGCCTCCTCCGCCTCCTGGTGCCAGCACACCGCCTTCGCCGCCTCCTACTGCCAGCGGGCCACCGCCTCTGCCTCCTGGCGCCATCGCGCCACCTCCGCTGCCTCGGGGCGTAGGCGTAGCTCTGCCATCTCCGCCTCCAGCGTGGTCGTCTGCGCCAGGGTGGTCCTCAGCTCCTGCTCCTGCAATATCAAACATTTTGTCAGAACTCACAAAAGAAACAAAAGCCCAGGGGCATCTAAGTAAGTAATACCTGCTCCGCAGCTGGGCGAGGGCGTCCTCCGCTCGGGACGCCGCCGACGCTAGCTGGCCCTCCAAGACGGAGCGGTCGGGATCCTCTCGGGAAGAGGAGGCACCTCCCACCATCTTCTGGGCCCTGTCCAACTCTGCCCGCTGCAAAGAGAACATCAAAGGTCAGTCAATCACAATTATAAACAGAAGGGAAGGGTGCAGAGTGTTTACCAGCTGGTCCACCACTGCCTGAAGATCGTCCCGCTGCTGGATGGTGGAGTGGAGGATGCCCTCGAGCGAGGAGATCCGCCCCTCAGGGTCAAGTTGCAAGCACAAGCCAAGGCAGTCATACAATTAACTAAGAACTCAAAAGAGACTAAAAGATGTAAAATACTCACCGGTCGCCGGGTCCCCTTGTACACCTGGGCCCCATACCTCCGGGCATAAGCCCGAAAGTAGTCCTCATCGCTGGTAGCCTCAGAGACCACCTCCTTACCTCGCCGCTCCCAGTCGTCCAGCTGCTCCCGGACCTAGACCGTCCAGTCCGTGACCTGCTGGATCCCTCGAGAGCTCCGGCCTGGCCGCTCCCAAGCCCTCTGTCGGGTCGGGAACTCCACCACCGCCTGGTGTAGTCCCAGAGTGCGCTCCACTAGCCGGTGGTGGAGCAGGACCACCGTGTTAAAACAGTGAAGCCAAATGTCCCTACCGAAGTAGGGATGGCCCCGCTCCACCCACGACTGGGTGGCGTCGTCCTCCCCGACGTAGGGAGTCCACCGTACCTGTGCACCACGAACAAAGACCCGTTAGTCAACTGTCAGAATAAGCAAAGCAAGGAAAATGGCTAAAGTTAGAACTACTCACATGGCCGAACGGGATGGTATCCACGATGTCGTGGATCAAGGTCACCTGTCGCCACAGGGACCGCTCGTCGCAGCAAAATCGCCAGTGCTGCAGGAGAGGTACGGCGCTGCGTCGCCTCGCCACCCCGCGACCCAGGGAGGGGAGGTGGTAGTATGCCCACACCTGCAAAAGTAACACAAGTTAGTACCACAGTTAATCCAGTTAATAAGCAAGAGAGAGGCAGCAAAAGGTAAGGGTAGAAACGTACTTGTAGCAGTGGGAAGAACCCCGCGACACCTGTCTCCCTACTAGAGGTGCCCAAGCTGTCAAAGAGGTGGGCCAGAAGGGCCGCACCCCATGCGTAGTTGCCCACGCTGGACAGATCCTCCAGCAAGGGCAGGCATCGACAGCCGACCGGGTCCCCTCTAGTCCCCAGGATCAGCTTCCCGATCACGAGGGTCAGGAATCGCCGCAAGTCCCTGTCTGCTGCGTCTCCCTCCTCCTCTGCCAGCACCGCTCTGGCATCCTCCGTCAGCCAGGCCATGTTTCCGCCTGGCTCTCCCCCGTCTGATGGCGCGCACTCGCCACCCCCAAACTCGCCTGCAGCGCTGTCCGCTGCACCAGTGAAGATCTCTCGCTCCTCACCTCCAAGCCAAGCAACCTCTCCACTGGCTCCTGATAACTGGTGTAAGTGGTCCCGGTCACCGCCTGGCTGCCCACGTGTAGGCCGGTGATCCATACCACGTCCTCTAACGTGGGGATCATGTGTCCCCACGGAAAGAGGAAAGCGTGGCACTCCGGGTCCCACCTCTCCTTTAGCGCCTGGATAAGTGCTACGTCCGGCGTCAGCTCCTCCAACCGCATGAAGGGACCGAAACCCATCCCCTCCAGTCGGCGTACCTGGAAGTCCGGTAAGCCATCGTAAATCGCCCAGATCACTGCCTATCCGAGCCGGGATCTCAGCTCACTCTGCAAAACAAACGTCAAAAGGATCAGAAGCCAGTAATGAAAGCCAGCAAACCACTCTCTATTCTGATAAGGCGACAGGGGTCTGTCGCCTTCTAAAGGGACAACACCCTCGTCGCATAATCATGTTGATCGCGACACCCACCCTGTCGCCTTCTGAAAGGCGACAGGAATATTGTCGCCTTCCCTCTGGTAAGACGACAGGCCCCTGTCGCATTATCAGGGCCGCCCCGAAACGGAGTTTCCCACTTTCCGGTCGTTCCTATTGAGCGAATCGCCCTACATTTGGGGTGCTCCGCACACCCATATCTTGCATTCAAGGTTTAGAGTTCGACATCCTACCTTCTTGGGCCCAACAGGCTCGTCGTCGTTCCCCGCCGTCGGCACGGTCTCCTCCTCCATGGGCACGACCGGAGGGGCTTCCAGGGCCGCCGTCGACGGTCCCTCACCCGGTTGTCGCCGCCGGATGGTCTTCTTGCGACGCCGACCGCTACTATCGCCACCTTGGCCCTCTCGGTGGTCACCCTCCATCGCCGGTTGTCAAAGGAAGGAGAAGGGGGGGGAAGGAGAGAGAAAGAGAAATAGAGAGAGGGGGGGGGGGGGGGGAATCGTCTCCGATGATCGCCGGAGGAAGGGAAATGGCCGGAAGGAAAAGGGAAACCGCCGGAGAGAAGGAAGGAGGAAAGTTTTGAAAGGGGGAAGGGGAGAAGGGCGCTCGGCCCAAATTCAAACTGCCCCGGGACCTGTGAACGCGACAAGGGCTGTGTCGCCTTCTGGTCAGGTGGCGACAACGCCCATGTCGCCTTCATTTTTCTGGTCGCGACCATTGACCCGTCGCCTTGTTGATGGCGACATACCCCATGCCGCCTTCTAAAGCCAGTGCACAAAAACCCTAAAAATCAATGCTCATTGCAACAAATCAATGCTTACATCAAATAAAGGCTATGAAAATCAAAAGTCAACATGTCTCACTCCCATTACATCGAGCACACTCTCACCACACCAAGTCCCATCAAAAGCCTGAAAAGTACAGTCAAGTCTCTCCCTCTGGCTCACGGTCCACGAGCAGACGAAGCTTCTCATGCTCCGGGAGGTACACCTGGTACGTCTCCCGGTCCTCGTCATGTCTCGGCAGAAGTGCGTGCGTGGCGCTCCGCACGGCCTGCTCATCCTCCGGGGTCCCCAGGCGCCGTCTCTTCACGGGCAGGTGAGGTGAGATGGTGGGAGCACTCTCGTCCTCGGCTTCCCGATCTGCAAGTAGCACCGCTGCGGGTTGTAGAGCACGGTCACCATGTTCCCTACAAGTTGCAAATCTAGTCCGCGTCCAAGTGGTAGCCGGATCTTCGTTCCGCGCAATGCCCCTATGTCCAAAGCAAAGTGCTCCACCGGTAGGGTACTGAAGAAGAGGCGCCATGCACCCCTCGTCTTCTTGTCCGTCGTCCTGCACAAAACCTTGTCGGAAAACTTGGCCGCGCCACCGATAAAATTCAAAGGATGGCACCCGAAGATCCGACTGTCAGTGGTTGGGTTGTCAACAGGCTTTAACTTTATCCTCACACCCAACCAACACTCGAATAGGATCATGGAGCCATAAAGGAAACCCCCCATGGAAGCCGAAGTGAGACCCGAGTAATGATACGCCAAGACGGCGTAAAAGAGAGAAAGTTCCAGCCATAGCCCACTTATGGCACTCAAGCTAGCATAATCTATGAGGTGATCCCCGGACGGGAAAAGCACCACACAAGCATATGGCCACGGCCTTGGCTATCTCGCGGTGGTCTACATTCTTGTCCTTACACTTGGATATGACCCACTTAGACAATGGAACCAAATGTATGAATTGTGGGCTAACCATGGTATGGACATCCCCCTGATGGGTCATGAACTCCCCTAGAATAAGCTTTGGGTTAATGGGCTCGACGGTATAGCTTATGCTTTGCTCGTCCCCCAGCTTGGTTTTAGGGAGAGCAAGAAAGGCCTCGACCTCCTCTAGAAGGACAGTCACCTCAAACTTGGGAAAAATGAATGTATGGGTTTGTGGGTGCCATAATTCTATCAATGCCGTGATGCTATGCCAATCAAATGAGATCTTGTGGTAATTATGGGCCGCTATAAACACCCCACCTAAACCCCACTCTCTTAGGAACCTAATGACATACATGGGTAGAGATTTGATCATCGGGGCAATCCAAGTAAGCTTAGAGTAGCGGGGGATCCCGGGAAGAGCTAGAAGAGAAGGAAAAGGCAAAAGAGAAGGAAGAAGAACAAAAATTAAAGAACAAATTCGTAGCTCAAAATGCATGAAAATTGAAAACACCAAAACTCACCTCCCTCACTTCCTTGCACCGGCTCAAGTGGTTGGGGACGTCCGTGATCCTCACAAGAGCTTCGTACATCGTCCGAGCACGCTTCGGACCTTCATAATCCGTCTCCCCATCCATGGAAGCAAGAGGAGCTCTCTTCATGGCCATGAGAGCTTGCAAACCTTGAAGGAAAGAAGAGAGAAAAGAGAGCTACGAATTTGGCCTCTCATCCCCTTCATTTATAGAGCCTTAGCACTCCTATTCCTACTTGGAAGGGGAAGGGAAGACCCATTAGAAGTGGAACTTGGAGCAGGAGGCGATAGGAATCCAAATAGGAGTCAAACTCAAACTTGGAGCTAAAAGCTTTTGAGCTCGGGCTGTGCATCATGGTGTTGCAACGTATCGCTATGTCGCCTTCTGGGTGGCGACCCTGCATATGTCGCCTTCTTATGTCTAGGGTTGCGACAATCCCTATGTCGCCTTCTGATCAGTCTATGATGTCTTACTCATTCCTTTGTGACTGTTCAGAATATTTGCACGCATGCTTTGATGTCCGCCTATTTGGTGCATTGTATCACATCTATCTTTACTGCTTTGATTATTGAAAACCCATAAAAATCAGAAAATGCTGGAAAATCCATAAAAATTCAGAAAATCCAGAAAATCAAAAGACGTTAGGTAAGTCAGGTAAGTGTCTCTAACCCTAATCCCTTCGCATTACTATATGGTATCTACGCTATTATATCAGCTCATGGACCAGCTGGCTCCCAATGTGTTCCGGGATCTGAGTTCCCCTTCATCAAAAACGAGGATGATCTAGGTGCACACTGCTAATTGCTGGATAGGCCGTTGGGTGATATGACTCGGGGACGATGGATTCTATCGCACGTCGGGCATGCAAAGTGTCTGGACCCTTGCTCATATTGTCTAGCAATATTATCCTTGAATACTTATTATTATCTTTTTCCTTTCTTTGCATTTGTTTTATGATTTCCTTTTATTTAGCCCAGCATGCATCATGTAGGAACTTTGAGCTTCATGAATCATGATTTGTCAAAGTCAGCTTCCCAATGATGTCCCAACACAGATCCTCATTTCCGGACAAGGATTCCACTCCGAATTTGAAAGTTTTCCTCGAGCCTGTGCTCAGTCCAGTCTACCAGTATGGTTCCTATGAAGGATTCCTCTCATCCCCGTTCATTACAACAGTCATTCTTTTATCCCCGATCCGCTCATTAGTCGTGACCCGCTCAAAGGCCAGAGTCGAATCGACCCGTCGGGCAGCACCTATCCCCTAATGAACGAAACATGCACGCTAAAGATAGCCAAGGTACCTCTGAATCAGGAGGTTGATCATTCTTTTCTTTAGATTTTTATTCGTCCCAAGTAGGAGCCATCTGCGCACTCTGTTCCCAGCCATGATCAAGGTTAGCCTGAAAATTCTCGCTGCTTATTCGTCCAGAATCGGTGTCTCTTTACCTTGATGCCCGCTTTTCAGCTCATCCCGCTTCACTCCACCACATCGCCATTAATGCCACTGTTGCTCCATCACCGCTCCACTCCCTTGCAAAGCAGGCATCATGGAGGGGCAATTTGTAGACACCCATTTTTGACTCATAAGTCGAGCAAAATCCCTTGTCATATTGTTGATGCCCCGTGTTGGATCATCATCATCACTCCGATCATGACATCATTTCTATTAGTTCATCGCCCTGGAGGACCCTTCCTGGTCAAATCAATCTTTCTCATTATAGCTCTCTGAGCCAAGAGTCGATGTTTCAATTCTGAAGACTGCGCATGGGAATTGGACGCATTACATAGTCAAAATGCAGAAAAGACCAAAATGCGACAGGCCTTAGGTCGCCTTCCTGAAAACGACAAACCCTGTGTCGCCATCATAATTCCACATTTTAAATCCTCAAAAAATTCGAAAATGGCTTAAGTCACCTTCCATATGAGGAAGACGACATATCGAGCAGTCGCATTCAAGAAGGCGACCAGGAGTCGTCGCATTCTGGACCTTAAACAGGAAACTCAATCCGAAGTCAACTTGGACACATGCTATTGATGGAAATTGCATATTTTGGACGTCCAAATCACGTCCAAATCCTCTCAAATTCGGAGGAGACCTTCCTAACATGTCCCTTTCCAGTTCCAATAGCCCTTGCACAACAATACTTACCCAGAGTCGGACTCTTGCCCCTATTTCCTCTCAGACCCGAGTTGGGATAATCATCCATAAGTACCTCGTTCTGCATCTTTTCGGAAAGGCCGGAATCATTAGCTCGGTGAGCAAGAGAGCTCACCTTCCAAGAAGAGAGAGTTTTCCCTCCAGACGATCAGCTAGAGCCCCCCAGGGCGTTTTCCCAGCAGCTACACAATCTCTTCTTCCCTCTTCCCTTAATTTCACTGATTTCATGCATGCATAGCTTCGTTTTCTTTTTAGCTTAGCATTAGATCACGACACACACACCCATCTTTAAAACCCACAGGGGTTAAAAGCCCCAATCTTGTGAGTTCCCCCCATAATAGCTCATGTTCATGTGTTTTCCATTGAATAGATTTCATACACACGAATTCTAATGGGTTTCTTGTTTGTTTAAATCACTTTGGCAGGTGTTTAAAGGTCAGAGGAAGGTGAGGCTCTTGCCCCACGGCCGGCTGAGGAGCAGGAAGACGAAGAACCCACATCTCCATCCCCTGAAGTGGAAGGCGACGACTACTGTGTCGCGATCAAGAAGGCGCCCCTTCCACGTCGCGTTCTCATAAAAGCATCGCGACGCCCATCCTGTCGCATTATCAGGTACGCCTTCCCCTTCACTTTTCCTTTCCAAGGTAGTCAGCCCTCCATCTGAACATCAAAGGCGACTGCATTGGTGGCGATCACGGTAAATTCCTAGTCCCTCTGATACTCAAAGTCAATTCAAAAGGGGATACAAATCCCGTGATTACAGATGGCTGTGGAAATGTACCACTCTGAAGGCTTTGAAGGTCAATCTATCACAAGGCCATCATACTTTTATGGTGAAGATTATCAATATTGGAAGATATGAATGGAATGCTTCCTACACAGCACAGACGTTGATCTATGATAGGTATTTGAACAAGGTGACAATGTTGTTGATATTGAAGGTTCATCTCAGTTATCCTTAGTTGATAAAAGACACATGTCTCTAAACTATAAAGCTAATAACTATATCTGTTGTGCTCTATCTAAGAAAGAATTTAATAGAGTTTCTACTTGTATATCTGTTAAAGAAATGTGGGATAAATTTAAAATAACTTGTGAAGGTGTTGATAAGGTTAGACAGACCAAAATAGATATTCTCGTTTCTTAGTATTAACAATGTAGAATGGTTCTAGGTTAAAACATTAGTCAAATGTACAATAGGTTTATTGATATAACAAATGGATTAACTTCATTAGGTAAAAACTATACAAATGAAGAAATAGTTAGAAAAACTCTCAGATCATTAACTCAATCTTGGACTCCTAAAGTAACTAATACAGAAGAAGCAAATGATCTTACTGAACTCTCTATAGAAATGTTAATAGGATCACTTATGGCTCATGAAATCAACATGGAAAGATTTTCTGAAAGTAGTTCGAAAAAGGAAATGCCTAATGCTTTGAAAGTTATAGCCTCTTCTTCCTCCTCTTCTGAAGACTCCATAGACAATTCTAAAGGCAGTAATGATGAAGCAATGCTATCAATAAGACTTCAAATAATTCCTTCTAACAAAAAAAAGTATAGATCTAAGAGATACTTCAAGAAGGACAAAAAGAGCAAATAATCAACTTGTTTTGAATGCAAGCATCCAGACATTTTAGATCTTAATGTCCTAAGATCAAAAGGAAAGATCAGACTGACAAGCATGATAAAAAGAAGGAAAATGGAAATAAAATACAAAGGATAGAGGAAGAAGACAATGGCAGCATGAAAGGCCATAGTTTTTTGTGCCTTTTATGACTTACTATTATGTTTTTAATTGTTGTTCTAATTTCTTCTTAATGTCAACATCTTTTGATGTTAACAATTGGTTGACGGCAAGCTATGTGTCGTTTACCATCTGGCTTGAGGATATTGACATCTACTTTATGTAGATGGCAACCAATTGGACGTTAACTTCTCCGGCTGCATCTGGGTTTCTTTGCCCTGAAACTGTCCCGATTTCTCTAAGTAATAAATATGGAAACCCCCACATCGGATGGGATTCTCATTCCTAGGATACCCATGACCCAAACTCCTATAAAACTAGGTCATCTCTACAAAGTGAGGACTTTTGCTCAGCTAGGGCTATTAGGTTTCGGGGAGAGGAAAAGAGAGAGTTTTAAGGTGGTAGTTCCAGGGAACCAGAGGCTACACAAGTGTCCTTCTACAAGAGGGAGGTCCTCTTGAACGTGGAGAAGCTCTCTTGTTATTGGCAGATCGTTCGCTTGGTCATGGGAGACTAATCAAACCCATGAAGGCAACCTCTTTGGCTTGGCCGAGGAGGGATTCATCACCCTAATCCAATCTTCAGGGAGTTGTCTAGAGGCATGTAACTTAGGGGTTTCATCCCTATACCTATCATCTAAGGTTTTATAATTTTTAAGGATTTTTGTCTTGTGTCCTGCAGCCCCAAATTCTCTATCTTTTTGCTTTCGGTCTGCACGTTCTGCAAATAGGAAGTTAATGGCAACATCCTTGTCGTTAAGTTCCTGTGTTGACGCTAATCGATCATGCCATTAGCCTTCCCTGACGGCAAACCCTTTACCGTTAAGTTCTTCTGATTTTTTTCAGAATAGTGTTTTAACATATGTGATGTGATCTTTCATAGATTTTTAATGTATACATAGGTTTGCAAAAATTTTCCTTGTCAGGTATATTTAGAAAATTAAGTCACAAATTTCTGATAATGTTTTGACCATGTTTGTAAATTATATAAATTCTGTCATCAGTAAATGAGCATGCCATACTAGACATAAATTCGGGATAAATATGTATGATGTGTATTATTGTCACAGTATTTTTCCATGAACTTAGGGTTACTGTATGAATGTTTCAAGATAGATAGAGTCGTCAGTTTTTTGTTTACCATGTTTCTAATAAATCATCTTGTTAATTGCTCGAGATCTATGTTAAATATCAAAAATAGATAAACTATGTAGAAAATTCTAAGAAATTAGACATTCGATATGTTTCATGTGCATGATCTATGATTAAAAATTGAGTAGGTTCTGACATCCGTGACTACTATTTCCAGTTATAAATCATTAATGGTCATATTAAGCATGATTAGTTAAAAGTGATGTTTTCTAATGATTAGTACCATGATTAGGCTTTGTTAAGTTTATTATCACACTATTAAACAGTAATGACTATTTTTGTAATCTGAGTTAAGTGTGGTATTTTGAATGCATGTTAATGGATTGTTAAATGCATGAGAATTATGCTAAATATGTGGATAATTTGATTAAGTGATTAATGTGCCGAGATTAACATTGCTACCATAGAAGGCTGTGGAGCCGTACTGTAGAAAAGTCCCTATGGGAAGGCTCAATATGTATATGATATTCTATTGGCATTAGGATGAAATCCTGGAGGTGAACAAGTACCACTGGTTAGGGTGGAGAGTGCTTCTCCCGGTTCTGCGCAGTTATCAAGATTCGTCACTATATTGCCTAGGTGATGTGTATGTGATATGTCCTTCTTTATAGTGGTTCGGACTATGTGTCACGGCAAAAGATGTGTAAAGATGTGAATTAAGTGTGAATGTGCAAAGTGAATATGTGAAAGTGATGTGATAATGTGCTTCAATGTGTAAGAATGTGAAACCAGGTGATTAAGTTACTTTTACGTTAAAACAACAAGCAAAAGATGCGAATATGTGACGTATGAGCATGTTGAATGTGGTAGACATCATGCTAGTATCAGTAGAAGATATGTGTTTATTCTCATGACTTAGATACTTGAAAATGTGCCATGAAATGAGTTGTAAATTGTATCATGAGTCATATTAAATCCATGTGTAGTTAGCATGCTATAAATTGTTCATTTGATAGCTCTCTTACTGCTACATGAATCATGTGATAAATTGTTCTATATGTTAAACATGCGTAGAGTGATTGTGATAACTGTTTGGATGTACCATTAGGTTGCTTTCTAAGTCCTTGTGAAGACTCATCCTTGCTTAAACATGCAGGTGAAGCAAGTATTCCTGAGATCGAGAAGGAGATAGCGAGGAGTGACTCTGAGCGAGAGAATTAGCTGAGACTTAGAGAGTATCCACATAGCTTGTACTTTTCATTTACTTAGTACGTGAGACGATACTATGGTATGGACTTGTTATTTGTGGACTTTGTATATTTATTTTGCTACTATATAGACTGTGAGATGCATGTGGTCATGATGGAATAAGAATTATTTACATTTCTGCTATACTTTTCATTGTTATTTGTGTTCGTCTCCACCTACTTTGTTGTGCTGGGTACATGTCCTACTATGACGGCACGCTTTATATCGACGGGGATTGGTATAATCGTACCGGTATAGCCCCGTTGCACAACAACATGGGATAATGAGAAAGTGTCAAATTCAGAATACTCCAGTTCGAAATGCAAAAAGGAAGAAGTCAATCTAGTCCTCATGGCAGGACTAGATTAGGTAAACTCTGAAACTTCATTTACATCATGTTTAGAATCTGATTCAGATTGTTTAGAAGATGCATTCAATGAATTGTATGAAAAATACAAAATTATTGTAAAATAACTAAAGATAATAATGCTAAACCATGTTAATGGAGAAAAGTCTAACACCATTCTTAAATCTGAGACAGAAAAATTAAATGAACAACTCACTGAAACCAAAAGGTCAAACAGTTCACTCTGTGAAGATTTAAAAGCTAAAAATTGTAAGATCATAGAACTTGTAAATAAGATAAATGAAATTAATAATGAGGAAAAATTGAAAGAATAAAATGATTATTTAAGAGCTTCCATAGATAAAATAACTAATTGTAAAACATCTGTAGTAGTAAAATTGAAGGGTGCTAGAACCAGGGTTCGCCCGTGACGCCCGTACCGCAGCGACACGGGCGAACCGCACCGTGCCTGGGCGCAGGCGGCGCCCAGGCACAGCGGGATGCTCGGGATGGGTGTACCGGTGTACCGTTGCGGTATGCGGCCGGGCCGGTTTGGTGCGGACCGGTCCGGTGCGGTTTTGCACGGTCCAACCGGACCGCACTGGTTTTTTTTTACTTACTCTCTCACACCTGGTGTATCTAAGAAGTCTAAATGGTGTCGAATTGAGATCAAATTTTAAACATAAACTAATTTAGATATGATAAAAATTATAGTAATTTTAGTTTAATTTTTTAACTCAATTTTTTGTCTAGTAAAATTTGTCTCAAAAATCATTAGATCGACTTAATCTCAACATCTAAAGTTCTAAATGATGTCTAATTGAGATGAAATTTCAAACATAAGCTAATTAAGAGACGATACAAATAATAGTAATTTTAGTTAAAATTTTTAAAATTAATTTTTTGTTAAGTAAAAATTGTCCTAAAAATCATTAGGTCGACTTAATCTCAACATCTATGCATCAATAACTCATAATATTTATATGTTTAAAATCAGCATATTTTTATAGTAATTATGATGACTTTAGATTTGACTTTATTTTCGGAACCAAATATCGTCCTGCTGAAGTGCACACAGGATTTGTCGTACCGCGACAAACTTTGTATGCACTTAAGTAGTCTAAATGTCGTCTAATTAAGATGAAATTTTAAACATAAATTAATTAAGTCATGATACAAATTATAGAAATTTTATTTTAATTTTTTAAATTAAGTTTTTGTCAAGTAAATATTGTTTGAAAAATTATTAGATCGACTTAATCTATATATTTAAGGGAACTAAATGGTGTCTAATTGAGATGAAATTTCAAACATAAACTAATTAAGAGACGATACAAATTATAGTAATTTTATTTTAATTTTTTAAAATAATTTTTTATCAAGTAAAAATTGTCCCAAAAATCATTAGGACGACTTAATCTCAACATCTATGCATGAATAATTTTTGATATTTATATTTCTAAAATCAATATATTTTTCTGGTAATTATGATGTCTTTATATTTGACTTTACTTTCGGAACTGAATGTCATCCCGTCAAAGTGCGCACGATTAAAGATAGTACCCATGGTTCGTCGTACCGTACCAAACCACCGCGGTACATGCGAACCATACTACAAGCCCAGTCACAATCGGGTCACCCCATTTGGGTGACCCAAGCGTGCCATGACACGTTGATGATCGGTACGGTACGGTCTGCTAAATCTGTTTATTTTAAGATGTTACAGTTTTGTTTCTATTTTCGAATTCATCGTGTTGATCTAATGGAATATATTGGTCATATCATGAACAACTTTCATGAAGAGTCCAAAGATTAGATCACCTTCATTCAGGTTGTAGAGAGGCAGCACTCATTACTAGTTTTTGGATCGCGATATGAGAGAGAAGGTTAAAAATAATCCATTGTATCTTTAAGCACAAATATTTATTTGATGTGACTCTAGTTGGAACTCATAGACAAAGTCATGGGGAACACCTTTCATGAAAAAGTCTTGAAGAGATATACCCTCATTTGATATGTGGAAGGCATGATAATCATGTATATGTAAATCATGATATGAGAGAGAATGTGAAGAATAATCTACTATAATTTTGGACAGAGACCACCAATTGATGTGATTCCACTTTGAAGACAAGCTGAAAAATAATAGAACAACATTGGTGAAGACCTCATGAGCATATCAACCCCTTTTTAAGTTGTAGAAGGCGTGATATTCTGGTAGTTCTGGAGGATATGAGAGAGAAAGGGTGCTTGTATGAGAAATGATGAAAAGTCTATCCTGAGTTTGGATGGAGAGTCTTCTGTTAAAATTTACTCATTTTAAATATTAACAAAGTCACAAAATTAAAAAAACAAATCAAACAAGTCATTTTTCCACCATACCTCAGTGGTATGGTACAATATGTACCTTCCCACGAAGAATGTGGTACGGTCGATCCGGATGATACAACGAACCTTGGCTAGAACAGAGAAAAGGAAATACGGAGTAGGATATGAACTACTTGTAAATGAAGATAAAATTACTTATCTTGAACAATATTCAACTCCTAAGTTTGTAAAAGAAAAATTAATTAGAAATTTCAAAAAGGTTAACCAATATGCTTACAAATAGAAACTTAAGACCAACAACACTACAGAGTCAAAACATACATGTGATTTGTGTTGTAGTCATTGCAACCAATTAGGACACATTGTTAGCACATGCACCACTAAACATTTGCATTGGATTGCAAAAACTAACAAACAAGGACCCATATAAATTTGGGTACCAAAAGTCTCAACTTAAATCTCTGTGCAGAATTGCTTGAGAGCATCCAAATGGTATTTGGATAGTGGGTGCTCTATGCATATAATCGTGACAAAAGATTATTTACAAGCTTTAAAAATTAAGATGGCTTAGTTACATATGGAGACAATGGAAAAGGAAAGGTCAATGGATGTGGAACTATTGGAACAAAGGCAAAGAATTTAATAGAAAATGTGTTATGTGTTGAAGGGCTAAAACACATTCTTATTACCATCAGTCAGCTATGTGATAAGGCCATTTAGTAAAATTAATTAATAATGATATGTTCATGATGCTGAAAGAAGAGAAAATAATCTTTAAAGCTCAAAGGATAAAGACTATATACACTCTAGAATTGGACGAATTGAAAGAAATGAAATTGTGGCTTGCAACTACCAAGGATGAAGGGACTGATCTATGGCACAGAAGACTAGGACATGCCAACACTTGAATGTTCAAGAAACTTATTAAGCATGATCTAGTTGAAGGTCTTCCAAAGCTCAAATTGAAGAAATATGGAATTTGTATAGCCTGTGCAAAGGGGAAGCAAACCAATACATCATTTCAATACAACACAATGGTAACAACTTCAAAACCATTGTAACTCATTCACATGGATTTATTTAGACCTATAATAACTACAACTCTTGGAGGAAGAATCTGTGGCTATGTAATTGTGGATTATTACACAAGATACTCATAGGTATCATTTTTAGAAGCCAATTCAGAAACTTTCATAGCTTTCCTAAAGTTCAGCAAAGTAGTATAGAAGAGCCTGAATTATGAAATCATCAGTATTCGATCAGATCATGATGGAGAATTCAATATTGAAGAATTTGTCAGATTTTATGAAGAAAATGGCATTGAACATAATTTGTCTGCGCCAAGAACACCTCAACAAAATGGAGTAGTAGAAAGAAGGAACAAAACACTACTAGACATGGCCAGAACAATAAATCTACCAAGATACTTATGGGCAGAAGCACTCAACACGACCTAGTATTTAAAAAAAAACAAAAACAAATACCTGAGAGGCTTTGGGAAGAATCATCAAATGGCTTTAACCTAGTACATTATCAATAGGTGCATGATCAAACCAATACTGAAGAAGACACCATATGAGTTCTACAAGGGGAAAAAGCCAAACATCAGTCATGTTCAGTTGTTTGGTTATAAGTGTTTTATTTTGAATAATGACAAAGAAAATCTATGAAAATTAGATGCTAAATGTGATGAAGGTTTTCTATTAGGATATATTTCAAAACCTAGATGATATAGCGTGTTTAACAGAAAATCTCTAACAATTGAAAAAACTGTTTATGTTTTATTTGATGAAACTAATCCCTTTATTAAGAAAATAGAAGAAGAAGATGTTGTTGAAGATTTGTATAGGGATATGGGACAAGCTTTACTTGAAGAGAAAAATGAAGACAAGGAAGATCATCCAAAAGAAGAACGTCAACAATAGGAACAAGCATGTGAAGAACTTCCTAGAGAATTAAGGTATCAAAAAGATCGTCCAAGAGAAAATATAATATGTGATCATCAAGATAGGCTAAGAATTAGAGATATGTCAATTCCATGTGATTATCTTGCATTTGTTTCTCAGATTGAGCCTAAGATTGTCAATGATGCACTAGAAGATAAATCTTGGATCTTAACTATGCAAGAGAAACTTAACCAGTTCCAATGCAGCAAGAAATAGACTCTTGTACCACTACAAGAAAAAGCGGCATTTCCGACGGACACAATCCGTTGGAAATCCATCGGAAACACCGCCTTCCGATAGCTTTCCATCAAGCGGTCGTCGGAAATGATCCGTCGGAAATATATGGTCAGAAATTTCCGACGGTAATAAAATCCGTCGAAAAATACTGACCGAATATTCCCTCGGAAATGGCGTCGGTAATTTCCGACTGAAAACATGGAAAATTTTGTCGAAATTTGGTCAGTATTTGCCGACCAACTACTGTCGAAAAATCCGTCGAAATTTTCATCGATAAATTTCGACAGAAAAATCTTATCCATCGGCACTTTAGACAGAAATGCCGACGGTTTTGTTCCGTCGGTAAACTGCATTTTCCGACGGCCATCTATCTGTCGGAAAAACCGTCGAAAAATCCTATAATTTTTATTAATAAAAAAATAACAATGATTTTTCAAACCTACTACAATACAATATTCATACAATTCACAACAAGTACTCACAATCAACAGAAAATCATAAAACATAACAAATATAAAATCATACACAAAAATAAATACTAAAAATCAAGACAGGTCTGCTGGATCGTCTGTTGTCCCCGCCTCATGATCGTCAGGTGCCGGAGGTGGATCCTATATTAAAATATAAGAAAATGAGAAATATTAATAAAAATTAATATACATACATTATTTTTAAAAATTAAATTTAGAATATGTGATTATTTCTCAAGTTTATTTAGAAACTACTTTTGATCATTTATACTTGGGTTTTTTTTAGATTAGTGATTTGAGCGCCGAACCCAATCTGGAAATCCAAATCGGATTCCGTCAGTTCGCACACGTCAATTTAACCCACCCGGTCTTGTCAGAGCGAACGACACGCCGATCAGATCCCTATTTGGGATTTTGCACCCCCGGTTGTGTGTTTTGACCTTTTAGACTTGAGTTTTTTTTACATCTGTCATTTCAACACCCAACCTAATCTGGGCATCCAAATCGGATTCCGTGAGTTCGCACACGTCAATTTAACCCACTCGGTCATGTCGGAGCGAACGACACGCCGATCAGATCCCTATTTCGGATTTTGGACCCCCGGGTTGTGTGTTTTGACCCTTTAGACTTGAGTTTTTTTTAGATCCATCATTTCAATGCCCAATTCAATCCGGGAATCCAAATCGGATTCTGTCAATTCGCACGTCAATTTAATCCACCCGGCCGTGTCGGAGCAAACGACACACCGATCTGATCCCTATTTGGGATTTTGGACCCCCGGGTTGTGTGTTTTGACCTTTTAGACTTGAGTTTTTTTTAGATCCGTCATTTCAACGCCCAACCCAGTCCGGGAATCCAAATCAGTTCTGTTAGTTCGCACACGTCAATTTAACCCACCCGTTCGTGTCAGAGCAAATGGCATGCCGATCAGATCCCTATTTGGGATTTTGGACGCCCAGGTTGTGTGTTTTGACCCTTTAGACTTCGGATTTTTTTAGTTCTAGACGCCTACAAAGTACTTTCAAATCTATTCGTGCCTTGACATTATCCTTCATTTTGCCTTTGACATCCATAACTGTGTTGAACACATTATTAAAACCATTCTTCTCTATATGCATGACGTCTAGGTTATGTCATATCAAAAGTGTAGACCAATAAAACAATTCCCAAAATATGCTTTACTTCACCCAATTGTGATCCTTCCCAAAGCTGGGAATTTATCGGGTACTACCAGCCAGTTGTGATACAGTCGGTAAGTTCTGGACCCACCTCCCCATGTTTCCACCAGACACCTGTTCCATATCTACCTCCTCCATCACAATTGTATTTTTCATAAAAGAATCCTTTGCTTTTGGAAAGGATGGTCACTCGGTAGAAACTGACGGTGACAATCGAACCAACATGATTTCCCCCCAAATTTCAATACGAATGATTTAGAATCCTCCATGCAATAAGGACATGCCAACCTCCCCTGTGTGCTCCAGCCAGATAACATGTCGTACACTGGAAAGTCACTTATTGTCCACATTAATGCAACCTTCAAATTGAAATTCTATTTTCTGGATGCATCATAAGAGAGAACCCCATCTGACCATAACAATTTTAGTTCATCAATCAACGGTCTGAGATATATGTCTATATTTTTTCCTGGACTTCTTGGACCCGGAATCAACAATGAAAGGAATAGATTCTCACGCTTCATGCACATGCCTAGCGGAAGGTTATACGGTGTTAGAAATACTAACTAACATGAGTAAGATGCCACCGAGCCTCTGAATGGAATTGAAACCGTATGTGCATGAACCCAGCCGCACGTTGCGTGGATCCCTTGACAAGTAAGGATGAGTATGGCTAAAATGAGCCTAAGCTTCACCATCGACAGGATGACTCATTTCATCATCGTCATGACGGACTCTTTCTGCATGCCAAGTCATGTGTCCAGCTGTCTTCGGGGACATGAACAACCGCTGCAATCTAGGTGTGATCGGAAAGTACCGCAATGACTTATACAGAACATCCTTCTACTTTGACTTGTCCCCTCTATTAGACTTGAATCTATCATGCTTACAAATACAACATGATGTCTTATTTGCATCATCATTGTAGTACTACATATAGTGATTCGGACATGCATCAATTTTCATAAAACCAAGCCCCAGATCATTGACCATCTTCTTCGCACGGTAAAAATCAGCAGGTAACCTCTTTGATTGAGGAAGCATACTCTTGACGAGTAAGAGAAGTCGATCAAAACAACTCTCACTCATATGAAATTCAGATTTCAAATTCAGTAGCTGCGACACTCCAGACAACCGTGTATGCTTCTCACAACCATCCCATAATGGCTCATCTGCATCTCGAAGTAACTGATAAAATCTTTGAGTTGTATCATTCGGCACTTCTTCATTGTTTGATCTTCATGAATATTGAACTCCGGATCAGCAGCATCGAGAACCATGTCTACGCACATACTTGTGGAGGCAAAGTAATTAGCTGGTGCAGACGACTAAATATTCAACTCACCATGAGACGACCATAACTCATAATGGGCAACAAATCCTCTCATATACAAATGATGTTGCACATCCTATGTCGATATCCACTTTCTGTTCTTACAAGCCGAATACGGACATCAGATGTTACCCATCGGATCAACTGCTACTGATGAATTACTCAATGCAAACTGAATAAAACTGTCAACTCCGTCTTTAAACTCCTCAGTCACAACTCCATTCACTATTCCACGGTACATCCATGACCGATTCTCATAAGACATTTTTCATACACAGATTAAATGTCATGTCACGAGTTAAAATCCAACACACCCTCACATCATTCATGTACTATACATATGATACATACGTTATATGGAGAGTCCCAGAGCTAATGGGTGAAACAAAGTGTTGATGTAAAGATAAATGAAGAGTAAGCATACATGAATATCAAATAAATTTGAGCACTATATAAATACTTAATGGTATTGAACATTAAAATGAACACAAGACTATTTGTTCATACAAACTGTGATGTCTTCATATTAGCCACCACCACTTGATCGACTCTTTATTCACCAGCTTCTCATTAGATTTTCTAGGTTTTGAACTAACCATTGATATCTCTAAATATGGTTTGCCAAATACATCTCTTCGTACATAATGGGAAGACATAACTTTCAGAATGTCAAGTTCTTTGACACAATTATTTTCCACAAATTTTGACCAGTCTTTTCCACTAAACATGTACATACTACCACACCAACTGCGTTGTAAGATTACAGAATATCGCAGTCCTTTTTCATCATGGACAATAACAGATAATCCACTTTTATTTTATAACTTTGTCTTTCTTCTATCTAAATAATCTTTATAATTTTCTTCATCTACTCTTTCACTAAAAGTAAACCATCATGAAATCTTCAAATATCCATCGGTAATATTTTTCGTTCAAACAAACACGTACTTTGATACGTTAGACATTTTTTCTTCTTTGAGTCTAATTTCCATCGCGAACTCTCATCACTAATAAGAAAAAAATTGATAACAATTTATTCATGAGTAATTTAAAATATGAAATTAAATCATAATATGATAAATATGATAGAATCAATCAAATGGCTACAAATAAACATACGAATGTTGATTCTCTAACTTGCAGTGTGATGGGGGGCAACAGGGGTGGGGGGGAATGTGGGGGAAGGGGGGGGGGTCTCCTGTTGGGGGAGGGGGGTGGCAGGGATGGGGAAGGGGGTGACTGTGGGCAGTGGCGGATCTAGAAATTTTTTTCAGTGGGGGAAATACATATACATATAAAAATAATATAAATTAACACATTATCAAAATAATTTCATTTTTATTCTATATTTTTTTTGCAAAACAACCAATATTGTTTCTCCTTTGTTTCAAAAAAAATAGAAAGACTTGATTATGAGCATTGTTTTGGCCTCCAACATAGGTTTGCAATCTCTCTCTCTTTTTTTCTCAATAATCAAAGACAGCAAAAATAATGTAATTTAAAAAAATTTCAAATTTCAGTAGGGCAGTGGCCCCCACTGTGGATCAGCCCCTAATTGTGGGGGAGGGGACTATGGGGGAGGGGGGGAATGTGGGGGAGGGACTGTGGGGGAGGGGATGGGGGGCGACAGGGGGGGGGGGAATGTGGGGGAGAGGGGGGGGGGGGGGAGAGGGGGGGGGGGCGGGGAACTATGGGGGCTGGGGGGGGTCTTCTGTTGGGGGAGGGGGGTGGTAGGGATGGGGAAGGGGGTGACTGTGGGGGAGGGTGGGAATGTGGTTGAGGGACTATGGGGGAGGGGATGGGGGCGATAGGGGTGGGGGGGCTACGGACGGGAAGGGGAGGGGGAGAGGGAGGGGAGGGGGCCGACGAGAGAGGTGAGGGGCTGCGCATGGTAGGGGGAGGGGATGGGGGGCGACAGGGGTGGGGGGGCTACGGATGGGAGGGGGAGGAGGAGGGGGTCGCCGAGACGGGGAGGGGGAGGGGAGCGGGGCTGCCTAGAGAGGTGGGGGGCTGCAAATGGAGGGGGTCTCCGAGAGGGGGAGGGGGAGGGGGAGGGGGTACGTACCAGCGGCGGTGCTGCAGGTGGTGCAGTTGGACGGCAGTGGCAGCGCTGGTGCAGCTCGATAGCGGCGGCAGTGGCGGTGCAACTTGACACGGCCGGTGGTGGCGGAGCAGCTCTCGGCGGCGAGGGGCGAGGGGGAGAGAGAGAGGGAGAGAGAGGGCGGCGAGGGGCGAGGGAGAGAGAGAGAGGGAGAGGGAGAGAGAGAGAGAGCGCGTTTCACGAGGATGGCGGGAGCGCGAAAGTGCGGGTTTACTGACGGATATTTCTGACGAAAATATTCCATCGGAATATCCGTCGGTAAGTATGATATTACCGATGGATATTACCGACGAAGTATATCGGTCTGTATATCTGACAAATATACCGACAGAAATATTTCCATCGGCATTTTTGTCGGTATTACCGACGGAAAAATTCCGTCGAAATATCCGTCGGTAATACCGCTTTCTCTTGTAGTGTACTTAGACCTTTTGACCATCTAGTTATTGGAGTCAAATGGGTTTTCATAAACAAGATGGATGAATCAAGGGTAATTACTAGAAACTATTGTGTCCTTGGTTTTGATGATGTCATATTAAAATATAAAATGAGAAGAAAGTTGACAAGTATCAATTATTTTGTAGGTACAACTCAACTGGATCAAAGAAGACTGAGAAACTGTCAGATAGTGTCGACACTACTAGGGACTTAGGTCGACACTAGTGGACTGGATGGCGCTGTGAAGACTTCAACTATGTTGACACTCTACAGTGATAAGGTCGACACTAAGCAGGGGCAGAGCCTACTTCGAAGAAAGATAAATCTAGAGTTGGCACTCTGTAATTAGAACGTCGACACTTAGCATTTGATTTCATCATTCAACCAATTGGCTTCAGCAATTGAAGAGTGTGTGTCGACACTAGAACCTGACAGTGTTAACACTCAAATATATAGAATGTCTCCAGGATGATGAAGTCATCAAAAAGGCACGTGTTCCAAGGCTAACTAATTAAGATATTCTCTGTACATATCAGTGGCTCTAGAAGGGTCCTATTCTTGGCGGTAAAAGATTCCTCCATTTTTCGGGGCGAATCTTCTGAGGGGCCCACGACACGGAATCTCGCGCATTCAAGAAAAAGGGGAAAGAGGTTCTAGTTCGACATCGCAGAAAGTGAACGCACACTACAGAGGTGCGGAGCAGAGCGGAAAAGAAGACCTCAGATGTTTTGAAGCAGCGATTTGTGCAAATTGTAAAGTGGGCTATGATCAGGCGAAATCAATGACGATTCAAGAAAGATCAGAAGCTTCCAGGAGTGGATGCTGAGTTCTCAATTACAGAGGATCAGAAGTTTCCTTTCTACCTAATTTCTGAAATCAAATGGCAACAGAATTCTGATGAAGTTCTTCGAATAGGGAGTTGATTCTATAATCTGAGAAGAATCTTTTTGAATTTAGATCCGGATCAGCAATTTTGATGAAATCACCATGTTTTTCAGCAGTTTTCGTTTTCCCATTTTGGATCTTCTTTTATTTGTTTGAATTGTTTGTTGTTTACTTCTTGGTGGAGCAGATTAAATTGATCTTTCACAAGCTATGATTGGATCAATTTAGGTGAAGTTGTGTATTAACAGATCTGTTAAGCTATATATCAGCACGGTTCTCAAGCTGTAAGTCAGCGGTTGTGCAGAAGCTGTGAATCAGCGATTGTTTTGGATATACTGTCAGGGTGTTCGATAGTGGTACCTCACTGGTTTGGTGAGGGGTGGATGTAGGTCTCCTCATTGGAGCCGAACCACCTTAAAATTTTCCTACTCTCATATGGTTTGTAATTTCGTGATTTGTGCTTTTGTGCATCCATCCTTTAGAAATACGAAATCAGATTTCATAATCCTAAATCGAGTCTAAATTTCTGAGGATTCTCTATTCATCCCCCTCTAGATAATCTTTCTACACACACAACAGAAAGAAGGCTACATTGGTAGCACAAGGATATTCTTATGAGGAAGACATTGGTTTCGATGAAACATATGCTCCAATTGCTATATTAGACGCAAATAGAATTTTATTGGCATATGGATGCTCCTTGAATATCAACTTATATCAAATGGATCTAAAAAGTGCTTTTCTAAATGGTTTCATAAAAGATGAAGTTTATGTTGAGCAACTGCCAGGTTTTGAAGATACTAAGTATCCAAATTATGTTTTTTGTCTAAAGAAAGCATTATATATTTTGAAAGAAGCTCTAAGAGCTTGGTATGAAAGCCTAAGTGCTTATCTTCTATTACATACATGATTTTTCAAGAGGTAAAGTAGATAGTACATTATTTATTAGAAAAAATTTAGAAGGGATCTTGATTGTACAAATTTGTGTTGATAATATTATTTTGGTTCTACAAATGAATCATTTATAAATTCTTTGAAAATCTCATACAAAGTGAGTTTGAAATGAGTATGATGTGTAAGCTTAATTATTTTCTTGACTTGCAAATCAAGCAGACTAAGGAAGGAACACACATCTGTCAAACAAAGTACATTTCAGATCTACTTTCAAAGTATTGTTTTGACAAGTGTAAGCCATTAGGAACACCTATCAGCTCAAGAATAAAGTTAGATAGTGATCGAATTGGCAAGAAAGTAGATCTATAGAGGCATGATTGGGTCATTACTCTATCTTACTGTTAATAGACTAGATATAATGTTTATGTATGTATGTGTGCTAGATTTCAGGCTGATCCCAATGTGTCACACTTAAATGTTGTTAAAAGAATCTTTAGATACCTTATAAATACAAATAAACTTTGTCTATAGTATCCTCGATGTTTTGAATTCAAATTGTGTGGATATAGTGATGTTGACTATATTGGATGTAAAATAAAATGAAAAAGCACCAGTGGTACTTATCAATTTCTTGCAGGGTGATTAATCTCTTGGTCTTTCAGAAAACAAAAATCTGTAGCCCTGTCCACAAAATAAGCGGAATACAATATAGCTGGAAGTTGTTGCACCCAACTACAGTGGATCAAACATCAACTGTAAGTCTATGGTCACAAATTAAATGAAATTCCAATGCTATATGACAATACAAGTGCAATCAACTTGACAAAGAATCCAATCCAGCACTCAAGAACCAAGAACATTGAGGTTAGACATCATTTCATCAAAGATCATGTAAGTAATGTCAATATTCTGTTTAATTTTGTTAGTACATATCATCAATTAGCAGACATCTTTACTAAACCTTTACCCGAAGATTGATTTACTTCAATTAGAAGAGAAATAGAGATGTGCAACCTAGAATAATTTAATGCCTATTGCTATTCATTAATTAATTATCTTTTATTGAAAGAATTAGATGCTGACGGTATGCTGGAAGCATCCGTTCCAAGGGAGCAACAGGAAGCTCAGGTTGAGGGGGAGCCTCAAAATTTTCTTTAGGAAAGACATCCTTAAAGAGAAAGTAGTCACACGTGTTTAAATTCTCAACTCTTTTTGACAGTACTACTAACAAATATCTTTCAAGTATCTTTGTATGGACAAATGCAAGGAGTCTTCTTCAAAACCTCCCAACAGTATAGCAAGTGGAATTACAACAACAATTGACTACAGATTCAAGAATGTGTCAACACACACAAAGCTAGGCTCTTCATATGCTCTGATACCATCAAGTGGTATCCATTAATGCCAAATTGGTCAACAGATCAGAAGACCCTTCAAGATCTAACAAGCATCAACTTAGGGGGAGCCTCACATCAAAGAGGAGCCTCACATCAAGGGGGAGATGTTAATTTATATCAAAATATTGTTGAACCCCTCTCCCTCAACTCACAACCCCTTATGGTAAGAAGTCTCTACAACGAAAGGGAGAATGAAAATGGTAAGTTTCTTTCTTTTTGGCTATTGACAAAAAGGGGGAGAGCATTATATGCAAGAATTTTCTGCTTAATGCTTACTATTCTTTTTATATGTCATAAAATTCACATGACTTTTGTTATCACCAAAAAGGAGGAGATTGTTGAACCACTCTTATATTTTATCCTTTCATTTTGGTGATAACAAAACCTATGTTTAACTTAAAATATCATTAATATACAAAGCTATCATGTTTCTCCCATGAATACAATATATTCTAGCATTATCACTTCAGATTTACACTGAGTTTCAACTTCTTCATGCATGTTTTTTTATCATGATCAGTCGAAGCTTACTTCGCCATATACGAAGTCTCACTTCGTCATATCCAAAGTCCACTTCATCATATCCAAAGCTGGCACTTCGTCATTCATGCTTTTATCTTGATTAGTCGAAATCTCACTTCGTCATATATGAAGTTAACTTCATCATATCCGAAGCTATATACGAAGTTCACTTCGATTGCCTACATGTTTCAACTTTGACTGACAACGTTAATTTCTGTTCATCCGAAGTTCACTTCGTCATATACGAAGTTCACTTCGTCATATGTGAAATTACACTTCGTCATATTCGAAGCTTCATTTTGACTGACTGCGCTATATCTTGGCCGATCAAAGCAGTCTACTTCGACTGAACACATTGTATTTTGTCCAGTCGAAGTGTATATCGATTGCTAACCACTTGAAACAACGTTATCTTTTAACTTAAACATTGATTGTTGTCATATTTAAACATTCATTGTTCTTATATTTAAACATCGATTGTTGTAATATTTAAACATTGATTGTTGTTATATTTAAACATCGATTGTTGTTATATTAAGCATCGATTTCTAGTATATTTAAACATTGATTGTCCTAAAATATCAATTGTTGTTATATTTAAACATCGATTGTTGTTATATTTAAACATCGATTATATTTAGAACATCTATTGCTTCCATATTTCACAACATTGAAGCTATTTCATAATGGTCCACAAATAACTATTGTATTTCATATCAATTGTTGTCAGATATTTTAGACAAACGATTTTTATATCTTGTCTTAAACTTTTGTCTAAAAGGACTTCATTCTAAAATACCATTCTTATATACTATACTGGAAATTTCTTTGTCATTTCAAAATCCTTATAAAAATGCAAAAGTATTCTCTCTGTTATCAAGATCAAATGTTTTAGTGCAAGAAATTTGACTCTCAGGTGTTCAAATTTAAAATCTCATTGCTATTGTCTAGAAACTTGAAAGATTTGAATATATGTTCTCTCCCTCACTGTCAGACATATATTTCATACCTTGCTTGACAGATGGTCAGCAGAAAATGCAGTTGTAGGTATAAGCAGTATAGTCTATCCATCAGTTGTCACCTACCACATCTCTCTTTCTGTCAAAACTCCATGTTTTGAGGAAAACACTTTGCATGACCTATACAAATGTCTTTCTATCTTTAAATGCATTGTACATCTATTTGTCGGAAATCTCTTCTGTGATCTTCTATGGTATCGTACCTACCTCCAAAAGAATGGAGGTACTTGCATATTTTCCTTGACCATGTAGACACTCAACTACTTATAGAAGCAAGCAAGTTATCCATAGTAGCAATCTGTCGTTGCACATAAGACTAATGGACATTTCTCTCAAGCCATGTTTTCAAGACAAAAATGTCACAACTCGAATGGCTAGATTCAAATGTCTGTCTGAGGAATTTGAAGGCTATTGAAGGTGGTGAATTTCGAAGATCAAAAAAAAGAAGAAGGAAGAGAATGATCCCAGATCAAGAGATCAACAAAGAATGACTGCAAGACTTACACAAAGCGACCACCATATACCACACACAGAAAGAAGAAGAGCGCACAAGATCTCAACAGGGTCATCTGTTCAAGCTGCGACTTTCATGTTCTTTTGCATTCAAAGTTTTTGGGTGGCGTTTAGAAGGTCTAGAGTTTCTCTTGTCCACCCTTAGAATTAGAAGGAGTTAGAGCATTCAATCATATTTGTAATCTCTCCCTGATCTTTTGTGTTTACTCATTTTCTTAGCAGACACACTACTTTCTTTTCAGTATAGAAACCAACATGGTGTTTGTTTCCTATAGTTCCCCTTTTGTATTAGGGAGGGCCTACTACAGTAGGAGGTTTTAATACCCCTCAGAGAAGGGAAGACTTCCTTGGGTGCAAGTGTTTGTAGTACACCTCATTGAAGGGAAGACCAAGTATTCTTGGTAGTGGTGGAAAATCCCAAGAGGTTCTTGGGGACTGAATGTAGTACTCTTATTGAAGAGGAGGCCCGAACTATGATAAATCTTTGTGCATGTGTTTGTGATTGTTTCTGCAAAATTCATTTTATTTCACACTCTATCCTAATCTTTATTTTTGTTTTAGTGTGCTTCAAAATTAATCATCTAAACAAGAATGTGAAAAGTCTTATTCAACCCCCCCCCCCCCCCCCCCCCCCTTTAGGACATCTACAGTGCCATCAGGATCCAACAATAATTTGAGTAATTGGAGTAGATCATTGAGTTGTACATCCATTGCATGGAAAGAATGTCACTTCTAGTGCAAGGCGTTGAAATAGTGATAATATTTCCAAGAAAAAATGGTCTAAATAATTAAGTGCCATAGATCCATCCACATATACAAATTATGATATGTTCAATAATCAACTAGCAATAAAAATATTGGTTTTCAAGTATTCATATGACATAAAAGATTTAAAACAATGTTATATATATCCATGTACCTAAAAATAAAAACTCATGTCTCTCAACTATCATTTATCTACATAAAGAAGCCCAAATGTGAGAGTAAAAGAAAAGAATGAGTCATATTATGTCCCTTCAAAATATCATCTTCAAGCTCCTTTCTTTTCAACCTACAAAGAAAATGAGAAATAAAAAGTAATATGTAAATAAGCAAGAGTTTAATCTCATTTGTGAAAGTAAAAATATAAAAGACATGAAACTCTTACATGTGTTTTTAGCCAAGCTATTGTTTTGCCTCTGACATCTCCAATAGTTCTAACTTTCCAATAAGGTCCAATAAGTGGTGTTAACTGTTGTATCAGTACTGGAGGAAGAGAATACATAGATGGTTGTAAGCCATCTACAAAACTCAAAACACCATCTACAAAAACATTTTTAAACAGCTAGCAATCCGTCTAAATGATCGTCAACGAACAATCCATCAACAAAGCTTATGTAGATGCTAAAATTATGGCGTCTACGAAAGACGACTAAAGTGATCTACAAATCTTATGTAGACAATTTTTGAAAGCCATATACTAATGTTACGTAGATGACTACATTGTTCGTCTATAATACTTAAGAATATGGTGAAAAAGCCATCTACATAAGTGTATGTAGACGGGTAAGTACGTCGTCTACATAAGTTTATGTGGATGGTTTTAATAACCGTATACATAAAGTTATGTGGATGACTAAGGCTGTCGTCTACATAAGTTTATTGTATAATCATTAAGTAAGAAAAATTAATCATTATAGATTATTAAAATTACATTTAATAAATTGAAAACCTTACAAAATCATCTTTTAATTGATATATACTCGTACGCCCCCACCGATATATCATCTTCTGATGGGTGCAATTCTGCCTGTTACGCTCGGCAATATCTTGTAAAGAAGGAGACAATACATACATTTGATGAAATATCAAGCAGAAGATCATAAGTAATATATGCAATTAAATAATATTATTTTACTTGCTCCTCATTTGTGTTCCATTTTTCACAGATTATCCAGCAATCTGATGGATCAACACCAGTAGGAATAGATGTAACAACATCATCAAAACTCTTGCCCTTATAATGCTACTAAATGACAATGACAAAGTTATCAAAATATTCATTATCAAGATACAAAAAAAAATATTACTTTTAAAAAATGACTTACTTTCGACTTAAACATCTCACGCCAGCCTTTGTGCATAGCTGTCATATGCTGCAACATCTCCTTATCCATCTGAGGAGTCCGGTCCCATCGGTACAATATCTACACATATATTACCAAACCAATTTAAATATCTCACAAATTGAAAATATCCACTTTAATTATATAAATTCTTACCTTAAGATCTCTAAATATCGCATTCTTTGTCTCTTCAAGAACTTTTGAAAAAAAAATTCTGCCATATTTTGCAATACAGTCTGATTACAATATTCATACGGCTCACAAAATTTGTCCCTTGCTCACCTAAGCCATATCCACCAAGCACTCTCACATTCCACTTATTTGTAGACTCTATCCTCCTCTTTGTGGCACCTTTAGAGGGACCTCGGCGACTGGTTCTCCGACCGCATGGCACTGTCTCTATGCAAAGATATATACATAAATAAAATGATTAGATTTTCTAAAACTAAAGTAAATATAAATTCCAATGCTACTGAATGTGGAAATATACCTGCTACAGAATAAGATGCAGATGCAGTAGAAAATACCCCCTACGTTTTGCATTAAGTGTGGTAAAACACATAATAGTTTAATAGAATATGTGTTATATATTAAAAAAAAGCTTACCACAATTAGGGTTGGATTGATGACGTATTAAACAATTGAAATCGATGAGCTCAGAAAGCAACCTCCGTAGATAAGGAACTTGTCAACCCTACTCCAATTCGGCCTTCCTCAAATCACACTGGCCTATTCAACTCAGTCTCCACATCATGTAGATAGCACGGACAAAATGTTGTGACCTCTTCCATAAGGTACCCATTAACAATAGAACGCTCTGGTTTGCTTCTATTATGTATGTAGTTCTAAAGTGTTAGCAAATATCTCTCCATCGGGTACATCCATCGATATTGCACTCGTCCAGCATGTTTATCCTCCGTTGCAAGGTGAATAGTCAAGTCAACCATCACATCAAAAAATGAAGGGGGAAATATCCTCTCCATTTCACATAATATTAATAGAATTCATTTCTCCAATTTCTTTAATGTTTGGACATCAATAACTTTAGCGCACAATTCTCTAAAAAGGATATAATATTAATTAAATACTAAAATAATAGATTTTCGAAGTGTGGATCTCATGACTAAGGGCAAAAGTTACCGCATTAAAACATGACTCTTCAACCCTACAATTGTTTTCTCCTTAACTTGTATATGTTCAGAGATACTTGAGGAGAATCCAAGCAATTTCCATTCTCCCAACACTTTTTGGAACCTTGTCTTTTCTTCATTATTTAAATTATAAGACGCATGAGGTAAAATAAACTTTCTTGCATGCTTCTTTGAAGGCTTTGGATGCAAGGGTGTTCGTATTTTCATTTTCTACATATCAAGACATGCTTTGATATTGTCTTTATTTTTCTTTCATTCTACAAAATTGTATTTTCGATATTTTTACACACATTCTTCTCAATATGCATAACATCAAGATTATGGTGTACCAATAATGTTTTACAGTAGGGCAATTCAAAGAAAATACATTTTTTGTAGTTTTACCAAATATGACATTATGATGTCCTTCCCCACAATTTAATACATCCTCACCAGATAGTGGAATAGGTGCCTCCTCATTCGCAACTTTGCCATCAAATGTCTTCTCATCATTTCTCCAAGGATGATTAAGTGGCAAGAAATGTCGGTGCCTCATATATACACATTTGCTACTAAAAGGGAGATAAACTGAGCCATTGTGAATGTGGAAAATAGGCATGCACTATATCCTTTTGTACTCCAACCTGATAGCATACTATATGTACAAAAATCATTAATAGTCCATAAAACAACAACACACATTTGAAATTTTTTTTTTGTCTGCATCATATTTTTGTACACCATGTTCCTACAAAGTATTCAATTCAATAATAAGTGGTCGAAGATAAACATCAATATCATTGTCAGATGATTTAGGCAATTAATAAGAAGAGACATTATAAAGAATGATTGTCTCATTTCTAACCAAAGTGGCAAGTTGTAAACAACTAAGACAACAAGCCATTTTCTTCAACTGCTACCTAATGATATCTTGAAAGGGCTGAAGCCATCACTAGCAAGTCCAAGCCTAACATTGAGAGGCTCTCCACTAAATAATGGATGATTATTATCAAAATTCTTCCAAGCTACAAAATCTCTAGGATGACACAGTTTTCCATCTTCATCTAGTAGCACTATGATGCCATTTCATAAAGCTTGCAGTTTGACTTGACATAAATAGCCTTTGAAGTTTTGGAATTAAAGGAAAGTGATGAACAACTTTCATAGGAAATTTTTTCTTCCTTTACAATTCTCTACTCTCTCCTTCCAACTTGAAGCATTACACCTCAAACATTTATAATGTTTCTCAAATTCTTTTAGAAACAAAATGCAGTCATTTGGACATACATGTATCTTTTTACAATCTAACCCTACTTCAGACATCATCTTTCTACACTCATACCGACTGCTTGGAAGGATATTGTCATCAGGTAATGCATCTTTAAAAAGTGCAAGTATCGCAAAGGATGATTTATTACTCCATCTATGTAAACATATGAGTTGGAATAAATGCACAATGAAGGAGAGCTTTGAATATTTATTACAACCAACATAAAGTGGTCTCTTGGCATCCTCTATTAGAAGCTCAAATTTTTTTGATTCCGCACTCCTTTCTTCCCCTTCTAAATCATTAGTAGGATGGAACATGAAAGCATCACTTAACATTTCTGTCATGTCATCTACTGAGTTGACATGTGCATTGATTTCCTCTCGAGATAATTTTCGAGATACGCCATGAAAATGCCATGTAGTGTATCTTGGTGTAAATCCTTCCCTAATAATGTGGAAGTGAACAACATCCTTCTCTTGATGAAACTCATTTTCAGATTTTGAACACAGAGAATTTATTATTCATTCACTTGTAATAGTTCTCACTACAAAGTCCATAAAGTATTGTACTCCAGCTAAAAAGTTAGGGCTAACTCATTCATGCTTAGTCTTATACTTATACATCCAACTCTTATAATATGTATGTATGATCCATCCTTCAAAATTTTTTTTACAACAAATGGTCAACAAGAAAAAGAAACATACAAGCAAGTTGACTATGAGTTTATTTATCATAAAGTAGTACAAATTTTAGAACTACATTTTATCATTGTTTTTTCAATTGTTTAGTTCACTAATTTGATCAATATATAAATCTTTGACTTGTTTACTTATTTATGGAAACCAGCAAACTAAAAGATTTAAATACCATCAAACTAACTTAATTTCAAAAACATCTAAATAAAATATTCTTGTTTTAAAACTCTTAGAATCATAATGGAAGCTATTAAAAGTATAAAAAGCAAAAAGGTAGACAACTCCTAAATAGCAAATTGTTGACCAAAGGTAATAAAAATGTCCTGACCAAGCATTTTAGTTATGAACCTTTTGGACATTCAACTTGACACCCACAAATTCAAGTATATGTGCAGAATCCCTATGTTGCATTGCTAGTCTAAATTGTTAACATATTCAGATATCTATTAATTTTTTATAAGACTATTTTGAAAATAACTTATTCCTATAGCCCCATTAGACATTGGAGATAGAAAATGTTTTAATTGTTGCCTAAAAAATATCTTTTATTGAAGACAACACTCATCATTTTGGAAAGATTGAACCCCCAATGTATGAATATAGAAGCATGAAGCAATTAATAATTATTTAGGAATAGATGTTTTGCTGAACTCCTTCACATTATTTTCTCGCAAAACCAAATACAAACAGATTCAATAGCGCATCAGAGTTATGAAAAAATAGAAAGAAGCAATGGAACAAGAAGAGAAATATAAAAGTGTTGGTCTTCTGCCATGGAAAGGTAGGAAAATGATGATGTTTCAATGGGTGCTTTGAGGTTTCATCAACCCTCAAATGAGAAAATTTCAAAATTGTAGAATATGAATAAGCTAAAAGAGAAAAGCTGAGGCCTATGTATGAGAAGTGAACCTTCCATTGAAGAAGAGTTACTTTAATGGTTCTCGTTGATGTAGATGATGACCCGTCGATATCGAAAAACAGTGTGAGGATAGGAAAGATAATCCTTGTGATGCAGAAGCCGTCGACCCGAAGCTAATGAAGATGGGTGTAGAAGGAGGCTTGAGAAATCGGCTGTTGATCTACATATATGCAAAGGGCGTTATCAAGCAGACGTCAACATTGGGTGGCTTGGTCAGCTATCCAACCTCCTAAAATTGAAGGTGGCCTAGGAGTTCATAGTTTATGGCACTTGCAGGTTTCTCTAGGTGCCAAAAAACTCTGGAACATGAAGCATGGCTCGTCTATGTAGGCATCCTATGCCAAAAGGCATTATCAAGCAGGATGCAATAGTTAACTTCCAGGTATGCCAAGGCAGGTTTGTATGGAAGCTGACAAGATTATTCGGGATAACATAAGATGGATACCTGGGAATGGCAATAAAATTGATATTCTTAACGACATTTGGATTGGGGATAGGCCTCTACGTCATTTGCTTCAGGGTACATATGAGGGTGGTGGAATTTCTTTATAGGAGGTGGTTCTGGATATTCATCATCCAATTAGATCTAAACTTCCTTGTCCTTCGGTTTTAGATGGTTTGGCGCTATCGGAAGATGATGATAAGTGTATCTGGTAGGCTCTCAAGATGGTTCCTTTACTTCCAAATCTACTTATAATAAGGTGAGGTCTGTTAGTGTTCAGAGGCTGACTCTTTTGATGATTTTGGCATAATTCTTACTATAGAAGGGCATCGATGTTTTGCTCGTTGATCTTGTTGTAGGTCGCCTCAGATCGAAGACCCAACCACTTGTTTATCCAGAGTGATCTTGCTGCTAATCTTTGGCACTGGCTGCATCCCCTCATCAGTACGACGGTTAATCTTCATAAGTAAATCACTACTAGAGTTTGGAGTTTCATTTTGCACTCCAACATCACTTCACCCTATGGGTTGTTTTCTTATAATACCTAATTCTTATGTTGTGGAAGATCTGGAAAGGGAAGTGCTCTGTCAGATTTGATTCCAAAAATATATCAGTTGGTGTAATTATAAAAAATATCAAGTTTATTGCTTACTTCTCTCTAGGTAAGGTATCCTTTAAAGTCATTTCCACACCTCAGGTGCTACAGGTCCTTAATCATTTTGGTTTCACACCCTATCGTACAACTAAGCAGTTAAAACTTATTAGATGGATCCCTCCTATCTCTAATTACGGATTGAATGTTGATGGGGCCTATAAAGGTAATCCACGGGCATGTGGCGGAGGTGGTTGTATCTGGGATAGTCAGGCAAATGTTCGAGTAGCATTTGCTCACTATTATGGTGTTGGGAATAGCATGATTGCAAAGGTTCGAGCACTATGTGATGGGCTATGGCTGGCTATTACACATGGCCTACAATTATAAAAAATTATTCTTATTCACAAGTCCTTGTCAACTCTATTCGGCACAAAAGGTATCCTTCTAGAGTTGTTACAGGTGGTGGCAGGATGTAAGGAATATGCTTAGTAGGGGTACAACGTAGATATCTCATGTGTTTCAAGAAGCAAACCAAGTGGCGGATTCCTTAGCTTCATATGCCTACCAATCTTCTCAGAATGAAGTTTTGTTATGGCCTCATAGCTTACCTCATAATTGTAAGGGTCGGTTGCTATGGATAAATCTGGTCAAATTCCATCGGCCAAGTAGAAGACCACAGATGATTAAACCCATCAGCGTAGGCTATTCTCCAATTATCATCATGTTAGCCCCTTTGTCATACATGAATGAAAATATAATCCCTCGAAGAGGATGATATCATGTTTAGCGGCCCCATATGCTTAACTGTTTCTTTTAGTAATGCTTATTTTGTAATTGCGTTTTGCTCATCTTTTAATTCCATTTGAGCATTACTATGTGCGTTGAACATTAATTATAGCTTTTTTTGGCACATTTTTAGTGGGTGTGCACAATGGTCACGTACGTAGGTCAGTGTAAAGCTCTTGTGTCTATCTGCTCAACCATTTTGCGGTACACACATGGACTGATAGAAAAATATATTTACAAGGTAGTTTGACAGAATTATCTCTTTATTTCCCCAAAATATAACATAGTTGGATCAATGTCAATCTTTAATGTTAGGCCGAGTAAATAGCTAGGAGCAGTCCGCACTACAGAGAACGGACATTTGTCAGTGGTTGGAAGCCGCTGACATAATGTTATGTCAACGGTTAAGAAAGCGCTAACACAACTGTTGCCAAAAAGTCTGTGGACAGATCTTATGTCAGTGCTTCATTAAAGCCACTGATATATATCTAATTTGTCTACAACTTTTATAGCCGCTGACATGAAGAATTTCCACCAGTCACAAGAGCCAAAGCCATATCCATCTTTTGTCTACGAATAAAGCCACGACCATATATTGTACAACAATGGCTATGAGCTACGACGATTAGGATATTATGGTCGCGGGTGTTAGCTGCAGACATATGGTCCTTTTATTAGCGGCTAGAACTGCTACCTTAAACCATTTTTCTCAGCAGACCTTAGCGCCGCTACCATATTTTTTTATTTTTGTCAGCTTCTGGTAGCCACTAGCATATGTTCTTTTAGTAGCGGCTGGCCAGCCGCTGACATGTTGTCAGAAAAAAAAAACTTTGTTATTTATTATTACACTCTGTTCGTACATGAGCCACCTGGATCATTCAATCACACATATTATTGAGCAATTGCCCAGGCTCGCTCGATCATTCAATCACACACATTATTGAGCCACCACCCAAGCTTGCTAGATCATTCAATCACACACATAGAATGTAATGCATAAATATTATTATACAAATATCCAGAAAAGCAGAAAATGTCAAAGTGTAATAGAATAAGAGGGAAATCAAGAGACATCATCATCACGATAAGAATAATCATCCGCCTCCTCATCTGTCACGCTATCGCTCTGAACTGCAGGAGATACATGCTAGGTACGTGTCTGTGACACCTGTATCTGGGAGACGAGGGAGTCTGATCATCTCGTCAACCTTCGTAGCTATATTCTCCAATCGAGTAATCTTTTCTTGCATTTGAGTCATCTCTTCTGCCTGTGCTTTCAACTTTTCTTCTTGTGCTTTTAATTGTTCTTGCATTATCCTTTCTCGCTCTGAACTGCCAAACGTTGCTGTAGATTTATATCATGTGCTCAACGTCTCTCCACTGCCCGCACAGTGAACATGACCAGGTCGATCTTTTCCCATGAATAAAATGAAGGCCTCCTCGGGAGTCGCTGGGGTGTGGCTCTCGACATCGACGCCCGAGGAAGGATCCATCAACTCAGTCATAGTCTCCTACAATAGAAGGTAGAGAAAAAAGTACAAATGATACAACTATTGTAATGAAAAGATAGTCACATAAAAGAAAAGGTAATAAAGTTACTTACATATCGTCTCCTGCTCTCCTCATCTACCCAGCTCTCACTGCTATCTACTAAGTCTTTGCATCGACCCATCTTGAAAAGCTCAAGTCGATGCGGATTACGTCCATGCATATTAGACTGTTTAAATTGAGACAAGATAAGAAAAACATGTAAGTAACTAAATGATAGGGATAATATTATTCTCAAAACATAACTCATAAAATCATTCATCAATAGATAATGACTAGTCCTACCTCGTCTATATGTCATAGACTGAGTGCAACGGTTATGCTTATTCTGCCCAGTAACCCTCTAAAAAGACAAGAAAAGTTAGTTATTGTTTCATTTACATAAACAAAATAATCATAAACAATTATATTCTAACAATTTTAAATTTTACCCGCTCATCCCCATTAGTCCACATCACGCACATTATTTGCTAATCAGACGAGTCAACACCTGCTGGGACGGAGGCAATCGCATCATCTAAAGTCTTCCCATTAAAATGCTGACATGAAATACAAATTTTTTGTCAATATATAAAAAAAGATAAAAAATTAAAGTACATATGAATCGCTCGATCATTCAATCACACACGTTATTGAGCCACCATCCAAGCTCGCTAGATCATTCAATCACACGCAGAGAATGTAATGCATAAATATTATTATATAATATCAAGAAAAGCAGAAAATGTCAAAGTGTAATAGAATACGAGGGAAATCAAGAGACATGATCGTCATGATAAGAATAATCATCCGCCTCCTCATCTGTCATGCTCTCGCTCTGAACTGCAGGAGGTACATGGTAGGTACATGCCTGTGACACGTGTATCTGGGAGATGAGGGAGTGTGATCATCTCGTCCACCTTCGTAGCTATATTCTCCAATCGAGTAATCTTTTCTTGCATTTGAGTCATCTCTTCTGCCTGTGCTTTCAACTTTTCATCTTGTGCTTTTAATTGTTCTTGCATTATCCTTTCTCGCTCTGAACTGCCAAACATTGTTGTAGATTTATATCATGTGCTCAATGTCTCTCCACTGCCCGCACAGTTAACACGGCCAGGTCGATCTTTCCCCATGAATAAAATGAAGACCTCCTCGGGAGTCGCTGGGGTGTGGCTCTCGGCATCGACGCCTGAGGAAGGAGCCATCAACTCAGTCATAGTCTCCTACAGTAGAAGGTAGAGAAAAAAATACTAGTGATACAACTATTGTAATGAAAAGATAGTCACATAAAAGAAAAGGAAATAAAGTTACTTACATATCATCTCCTGCTCTCCTCATCTACCCAGCTCTCACTGCTATCTACTAAGTCTTTGCATCGACCCATCTTGAAAAGCTCAAGTCAATGCGGATTACGTCCATGCATATTAGACTGTTTAAATTCAGACAAAATAAGAAAGACATGTAAGTAACTAAATGATAGGGATAATATTATTCTCAAAACATAACTCATAAAATCATTCATCAATAGATAATGACTAGTCCTGCCTCGTCTATATGTCATAGACTGAGTGCAACAGTTCTGCTTATTCCACTCAGTAACCCTATAAAAAGACAAGAAAAGTCAGTTATTGTTTCATTTACATAAACAAAATAATCATAAACAATTATATTCTAACAATTTTAAATATTACCCGCTCGTCCCCATTAGTCCACATCACACACATTGTTTGCCAATCAGACGAGTCAACACCTATTGGGACGGAGGCAATCTTATCATCTAAAGACTTCCTATTAAAATGTTGACATGAAATACAATTTTTTTTTCAATATATAAAAAAATTTAAAAAAATAATGTACATATGAAAATGAAATAGTATATTAACTTACTTTTTTTTTTGCTTGCTACGCCAACTGCGATGCATGGCGCTCATGTGAGCAAGCATCTCCCTATCTATTTTTTCTGTTCGCTCCCACTGGTACGTAAACTGCACAACATAGTCACTCAATTATAAGAAATGTACAGATATATACTATTCAATTTAAACAATAATTACCTGAAGATCTCTGAATATCATCCCCTTGGTAGTGACAGGAAGCTTAGCAAAATCTTTTTGCCAAATCATACAATACAATTTTGATACAACGTCCATGCAACTCGTAAAAATATCTGCAGTAGAGCCCACACCATATCCTCGGACGAGAGAGACATTCCATTGTTGTCCATCAGGCAGCCTCCTCTATATAACTCCCGTAGTCGGCCCTTGACGTCTAATGCCCCTCCCCCAAGGTGGTGCAGATGGTGCAGATGGACCGGTTGAAATATAAACATTAAACATCATCAAAGGATATCTATTAAAATATTCTATAATAAATACATCAAATTAAAATATGAACCTACTACAAAAGATGCAGATGCCATCGAAGAGCCCTCAGGGCTGGAAGAGGGAGCTATCATCATAAAAGTGGGAGGGAGAGGAAGCTCCTGAGAGGTGGGAGCGGGAGGGAGCACCTGAGATGTGGGAGGGGGAGGGATCGACTGAGAGGTGGGAGGGAGAGGTTCCGATAGAGTCTGATGCCTCCATAGGCATGAGCCATCACGAGAAGAGCGCTCACTACCAAAAACCATCTGTTAACAAAAATTGTTAGTAAATATGTAAACATAACAATTTTAAAATTTTCAATATTGAGCATCTATGTAAATTTGTCTTAAAAATGAAATATAAATATTAATGTAAATAAATCACCTAAATATCAATATAATCGTCCACTCTTACGCTACTTTCTTGAAATAGATCCACATCTTGAATTTCTCCTCTAATTGGAACATCAATCAGATTGTCCTGAAACGCTTCATCACTTTGTTCCATATCATTCTCAGAAAACTTACCTTGCAAGTCATAGTAATCATGCGGACGTGCTTTGACATGAATGATCCATCCTTGTGTCATGTTATCATTTACATAGAACACCTGTTCCACTTGACTTGCTAGGGAAAATGGTTCATATGTGTTGAGCCTTTGACGAGTATTCAGACTGATAGTTCCATATTTATCTATTTTGAATCCTCTATCTTTTCTATAAACATCCCACCAATCATACTCAAATAAAACAACATGTTTTTTATTATCGAAACATATTTCCAATACATCATTTAGACGTCCATAATATCCATCGCATCTGGATTCAAGTTCTACATTGACAATAACTCCATACAACTAAGTGACCATTGTTGCATCAATAGATGATGTACGAAACTTGAATCCATTAACAATATAGCCCGAGTGTGAGCGTTTAAACCTTGAAGGTCTTCGTGCCACACAGTGTATATCAAGAGTACACTGAGGATCATTTGCATTGTTCAAATCTTTAACATAACTTTGGAACGACTTCAAGAAATTCATTTCTGCATGCCTTGAACTATCAACACATCTCCTGTGTTCAATAAAATATTCATCGATATCTTCAATATGTTTAAGAATGTAAGGATGTGCCTTCTCAACTTCTTCTTCAGACAATATATGACTATTACCATTTCCTTCTAAGAAACGTCCTGAAGATTTGAATATCGAACAACCTCCATCATTATTGTTTTCAGAGGGGCCGTCATAGTTCCTTTCTCTTCGGTTAAAGCAAATGTTAATACCATCCATATACATTGAACAAAATGAGATTCTTTCCTCCATAAGATAGCCTTCAACAATTAAACTTTCTAGATGTGCCCTATTTAAAACATAGTCTTTCAGTTTCTTCAAAAATCTCTCTATATGATACATCCATCGATATTGAACTTGTCCGACAATTCTCGCTTCACATGCAAGATGTACAATCTAATAAACTATGACATCAAAAAAAGATGGTGGAAAATTTTGTTCCAACTTACATAATGTTACTGTAATATCACCTTCCAATGTAAGCAAACGATCAGATTGAAGAACTTTGGAACAAACATCTCTAAAATATATACTTAACTCTGTAATTGGGTCTGTCACATCTTGATTGACAATACCATGAATTGCCAAAAGCAATAATACTTGCATGTATATATGACATTCATGACTCTTCAGCCTTACCAATTTTTGACTTGCAATATCTACACATTCATTAAATTGGAGGCATATCCATCTGGACTTTTATATGACGCAGAAAGTTGCACACAACCGTTGTCTGCAATCTGTTCAATGTATATTTTGCCGCTGGTAACCTGGTTTTATTATGACAGTCTGTCTGTGGATGGAGTCGACCTTAGAGTCGACCTTGACTTATGAAGGAGTTGACCCCAGTTCTGCTCGGTTGTTCAAAGTCGACCCTGACTTATGAAGGAGTTGACCTCCATTCAATTTCTGAAATTTCTCTAAGCAAAGTCGACCTCAACTTATGAAGGAGTCGACCTAGAGCATAACTGAAGTCGACCCTGACCTGCAGATCTGTTCAAAAAAGTAACTTTGAAAAACTTTTTGACCAAGACTGCTTTCCACACACTCCCAAATGGATACTTCTTTGAAGAGGCTACAAAAAGGTCACTTGGGGGAAACCCAAGGCAGAGATTTTCATGGAAAAGAGAGCCACCCTCAAGGATTCATCTATAGCTCATTCTTTTCTAAGTGTTTTCTCCTTCTTGAGCCTCCAACCTGCTAGATCTTTGAACAAAGAAGATTGTGGAGGAGTTCTCTTCTACTTTAGAGCTTCATCAACATCTGGAGATCATACTCATAAGCTTTTCATCTTCTATTCTTTGATATATCATTCTTTATATTGTGATTCTTCCTTTGTGCTTTTGCCTTCTTGGTTGAAGGTTGGTTTGGGTTCATCACAACCTACTTTAGATTATATCCTTCTGACTTCATTCCTATCTTACAGAAATTTTCCATTATTTTTTCAGAACATAAAGGCCTACCACCAAGCAGATCTTATGATCATACAATACCCCTCATTGATGAATCAGTTTCTATTTTTCAACCACCTTATCGCCATTCTCCTTTACATAAAAACATTATTGAGCAACAAGTTAAAGATCTGTTTTCCCATGAACACATACAATCCAGTAATCGCCCATTTTCTGCCCTTGTTCACTTAGTCCAGAAGAAGGATGGGTCATGGAGAATGTGTATTGATTATAGATCTTTGAATCAACACACAATCAAAAATAAGTATCCCATACCACTAATTGATGATCTATTGGATGAATTGTAAGGTGCTACACCCTTCGCTCTAGTTATCACCAAATAAGAATGAGCCCAAAGGATATTCATAAAACTACTTTCAGGACACATGAAGGGCATTATGAGTTTTTGGTAATGCCATTTGGCTTATCTAATGCACCTTCCACTTTTCAAAATCTTATGAATGATATTTATAAGCATAATTTAAGGAAGTTTGTTCTAGTATTTTTTGACAATATTTTGATCTATAGCACCGCTTGGGAATTACAACTGCAACATGTTGAGCAAGCTTTACATATTTTGTCTGATAATAATCTGTATGCCAAGTTGTCTAAATGTTCATTTGGGGTGACTGAAATAGAATACCTGGGGCATGTCATATCCAATGGCATTGTAGCTATGGATAAGTCTAAAGTCAAGTCTATTATTGAATGGCCTATTCTACAGTCTTTGAAAGCTTTGCAAGGATTTTTGGGGCTCACAGGTTATTACAGAAAATTTATCAAAGATTATGGTTCTGTAGTAGCTCCATTGACAAATTTATTGAAAAAAGATGCATTCTCTTGGAATGATTGTGCTACTGTTGCCTTCAATAAATTGAAAGACATCATGTCTTCTGCTCCTGTATTAGCACTGCCAAATTTCCATGATCAATTTGTGGTGGAATGCGACGCCAGTGATGTTGGATTGGGTGATGTCTTAATGCAACAAGGAAGACCAATCGCTTATCTAAGTAAGGCTTTTTTAGTAACTCAACTAGGTCTTTCAGCTTATGAGAAAGAAATGGAGGCCATTATTTTTGCAGTCCAAAAATGAGGAACCTATTTGATGGGTAGAAGATTTGTTATTAAAACTGACCATCAAAGTTTGAGATTTTTTTTGAACCAGCAGGTCCACACCCCAGCTCAACAAAGATGGCTAGTCAAGTTGCTGGGTTATGACTTTTCCCTTGAGTACAAATTTGGGCACCAAAATAGGGCAGCTGATGCATTATCGAGAATATATGAAACTAAGGGTGATACAACATTTTTTGGTATTTCAGTGGCAATCCCTACTTGGTTCCAAGAGTTACAAAAAGCCTACGTTACTAATTCCATTTTCCAATCTTTCCTTCAGAAGTGGCAGGCAGGTGAGTTGGATGTCAACAAATTTGCATTAAAGGGTGGCATTCTTTACTATAACGGAAGGATTTATTTGCATAAATCTTCAACACTTATTCCAATTTTATTACATGCTAATCATGATTCACTTGAAGGGGGACATTCTTGATATCATAAAACTTTAGTAAGACTCAAACAGAGCTTTTATTGGGTGGGTAAGACTCAATCAGTCAAGGATTTTATTAAGAATTGTGATACCTATCAAGGAAGTAAATCCATTCACTCACATCCTGCTAGATTGTTACAACCTTTGCCTATTCTAGAGTGTATGCCGACACGCATTAACATGGATTTTATTGATGGGTTGCACCTTTCTCTGCATAAATCTACCATAATGGTGGTCATAGACATGCTTTCTAAATATGCTTATTTCATTCCTCTTCAGCATCCATATATTGCTTCTTCACTTGCACAAGAATTTATTGACAATGTTGTCAAATTGCATGGTTTACCAGAAGTTATTATTTCTGATAGAGATGCGGTTTTTACTAGGAAGTTTTGGCAAGAACTATTTCAATTGCAGGGGATTAATTTGCACATGAGTAGTGCATATCATCCACAATCTAATGGTCAGACTGAGATGCATAATAAATGTTTAAAGACTTATCTCAGATGTTATTGTATCTAGCAACAACATTTATGGATGAAATGGTTGCATTGGGCTGAGTTTTGGTATAACACATCAACTCATTCATCAACTGGCATTACCCCTTTTGTGGCAGTTTATGGTGTATTACCACCAACATTCTTGTCCTATGTTCCTCGTACATATAATGTTTTGGATTTGGAACAGACTTTACTTGGCAAGGATCAAATTCTTAAGGACCTTCGCTAACACTTATTAAAGACACAAAACCGTATGAAGAGAATGGTTGATAGGCATAGAACTGATAAGGAATATATTGTGGGTGACTAAGTATACTTGAAGCTCCAACCCTACATACAGAGTAGGGAAATTGAAGGCACAATTTGGGGGCTCACGGAAAATTGTGACAAAAGCCCTCTCTCCACTTTTCTCTTGTTCCCTCTGAAGCATATCTGTCCCCTTCTTCTACATCCTCTATTCTAGTTCTTCTTCTAGTTGTACGGAAAGGAGCTAGGAGCTTGGAATGGAACAGAATAGCAGCATGGGTCGCTCCAGTTGGAGGTAGGGGATGGGGGGTGTGGGTTGCCATCGGAGGGGAGGGAGGGGATGGGGAGTGGGGAGCACCAGAGGGGAGGGGGATCGACCCCCTCCCTCTCAACCTGTGTGTGTGTGGGATGGAGGGGATGGGGAGTGTGGGTTGCTGCCGGAGGGTAGGGTGGGGATGTGGGATTGGGGCCGCCAAAAGGGAGGGGGGTGGGCCCCCTCCCTCTCAACCTTTGTGTGTGTGTGTGTGCGTGTGTGGGAGGGATGGGTGGGGGCTACCGCTGGAGGGGAGGGGGCTAGGGAGGGAGGGTTTAGGCCGAAGCAGAGAGAGAGAGAGAGAGAGAGAGAGAGAGAGAGAGGAGAGAGAGAGAGAGAGAGAGAGACTCATCGTGGGGGGGTGGGGGCTGCCACCCGAGCTCTGGGTGTCACCGGAGGGGGTCGCCGGCCATCGACGCCGTCAGAGGTTGGGGCCGCATTTCTGGTGCATAGAGAGAGAGAGAGAGAGCATGAGGAGGGGGAAGAGAGACAGAGAGAGAGCTCAAAAAAGGGGGAAGGGGGGTTTTGTGGCAGGACAGGGCGAACATATGGCAGTGGCTAGGAAGCCGCTACCATATTATTCTTTAGCAGCGGCTTTAAAAAGTCGCTTCTATATAATTGTATGGCGGCGGATAATAGCCGCTGCCATATGCATTAATTTTAATACATAACATACAAGGAAATAAATATATTTACTACTAGCATCAATATATTTATTCTTTTATAATTATAAATAGGATAATTTAATTAAGAATCCCTATCAGATATTTGACTTATTTTTTAGTCCTGGATAGAGTTGTAACTCATTACAGTAAGTGTTATCGTGTGTTACAGTATGTATTAAGTTTTGTTACAGTAAGGACCTCCCTGTTATAGTCAGGGACTCTTAATTAATTTGCCTCTATAAATATTACTATATCTATTAATGTATTATATATCTTGTGATGATATGAAGTAATTGTGTATCAACACCTAAAGAGCATGTGTCGGCACCAAAAGAGGATGAGAATTTCAGGGAATGAACTTTTAAGGCACAGTAATATGATTAAATTTAATAATAATGAGAAAGAACTGACATTTGTTGAGCAACTATATCTTTAAAACATTGTTAAAATGTTAAGCATTGTGTTTTTGCGATGACAAAACCTTTTAAGACTTTCTACAAACAAATCTATTGGAATATGCCACAAGAAATATGATATGTATGATACAGTATGTATTAACACTGTGTTACATGAATTTCTCTAAGTCCACAACATTACTATGTACCATACTAACTCCGACTTCAAACTCTGACTCTAGAAAAGTTCAAGTGTCATATAAATTGATGAATAGTAATACTCTGACTTTTGAAAAGTCGAAGTCTAGCAGTACTCCGACACTAGAAAAGTTGAAGTCTGTCTGGACTCCAACTCCCTTAAAGTCGAAGAAAGATATCGATTGATGAACCTCACTACGACTCCTGGAAAGTCGAAGTTCTCTTACTCCGACTCCTGAAAAGTCGATGTTTCTCCAACTTCTGAGAAGTCAAAGTCTTTGCATTTTACTCCGACTCCCTGAGAAGTCGAAGTCTATTGAAGTCTATTATTGTTTGCACTCTAACTCCCCAGAAGTCGAAGTATGACCGATTGATGCTCTTATCATTCCGACTTGCCAAATGTCGAAGTTTATGATCACTCTCACTACGACTTCTATATAGTTGAAGTTTATCATGCAACTCTAATCTTTGACTCTGACATTAGAGAAGTCAAAGTATCCTATATCAACTTCTGTGTACTTGATAATTATTTTTGTATGAATTTGTCATTTCTCAAAATCCATGAAATCTTAATCTTATGTATTTCAAAATGTTTGTTATCCCTATGGGATCCTTTACAGAATGAATAACACTTACATATCATAGGGAATATTGCTCTTCTTGCTACCATCATTTAAATATTCTGTTTGATAGGAAAAAATATATTCAAAATGATCACATAAATTATCCTTGATAAGGTCTAAAATAATTATACAAATTGGTCTCTTTCTTTTGTCTGATGTTTAGTTCTTCTCCATTTGACTGTTGCTATATGGCCCTCGAATTTTGTCCTTTTATTTTTGCCATGTGTTGATTCGATACTTGTGTATAGTGCCATGTATACAAATGTAAATATTATGTGCATATAATTTGAGTATCGTTGTACATATGTATATATATGTTGTTATGTATATGATGTATGTATTTACATTGTATAGCTAGTATTTAAATTATACATTATTATTTGCATGTATGTTCATAGTGTAAGCAAGGTTTTATGCAATTCTGTGTTCTGGCCGAAAGACCAATTGGCGTCAACATGAATTGATGTTAAACGGTAGTCAGCGTCAAGATCGATGGACGTTAACTCCTGGTAGGTGGCCAGGTATGTCGATGTCTATCTCCCAGATTTGTTGCGGCTTCAGATCCGAAAACGCCCGCGATTTCTTCGGCCTCTGTTTAGGAAACTGACTCCAAATGGTCGGGCACCTTATCATCGCATACCTCAAAACCCATTGGCTTATAAAACCCCCTCTCTTGCGGCTGGATTAGACCCTTTGGCTGTTTTGTCAAAAACCCTAACTTTCTATGCGAACCTGAGACTTTGGAGATCTGAATCTGGCATTTGGAAGCTCCTTCCGGTGATCTTCTTCGACTGGAAGGGACTTGGTTCATCTGTGAAGCTTCCCCGACTCGGGAGTGCTTTATCCACCAACACAGAAGTCAGATCGAGGAGAGATTGGAGCACTTCTTGGCACTGGCCAAGGAGAGCATCGTTGGCAAATAATTTCGTTTAGAAAATTTCTAAGAGGCAAGTAACCCTTATACAATGTCCCTACACATGTCAGTTAGGTCCTAGGAATTTTATAAATTTTCCTCATATCCTGGAACCCCCCCTTCATCAGTTTTATGTGTTCAGTCTGTGTTTGCACAGATAGGTACTTAACGATAACATCTAGTGCCATTAAGATCCAAGGTTGGCGGCCATATCTGGTGTCGTTAACTCATGTTGGCGGCAACCTCTGTGTTGTCAAGTTTATCAGTTTTGACATAATACATGTTTTGATGTTGTGACTTAAATTTTGGATTTCTTAACATAAGTATATGTTGTAAAAATACTGTATGGTCAAGTATAACCAGTAGAACATGACATGGGATTGTGTTGAATTTTCGTGCATTGTACTAATTACTGGAATTTCTAAAATGAAACATTGAGCATGGTTTAGTCTTATTAATTACTGTTTACATAGATCCGTGTTCAATTAGAGTTTCAAAAAATTTTTTTGGTTTATATACATATGACAGGTTATGTCATGTGATTTGGGCGAATTACTGTTCATTGTGTAAATTATTAGAATTCTGGAAATAGAACAATGAGCATGAATTTTCCTGTTTTTAATTCCAAATGAAGTATATTGTGCATGTTAAAATGTCAGAAACTTTATGTAAATGTATGGCTACTGAATACAGGTTTTGGAATCACTAAATACAACTGTAATACTGCAAAACATGTTTAGTTAAGTTTCTTGATAAATCTACAGAATGCTTGTTTAATTATCATAAAATTTTATATGTTTTCAAAAAATCTGAAAATTTGTCTATGTGATGACTAACTTGTGAGTAGTTGGTGGTAAAAATTTTATACTCTTTGGACAATAGTAAGTACTGTTTGCAATTTAATACAGGAAAATGACCATGTGAGTATGTTTAATGTGATTTGGTGTGATTCAGAAAATTTCAGCATGATTAGATCTTTGTTATAATTATTTGTCAATTGGAACAGTAACGTTGAAATCAGTAAATGAGAACCCATGTGTCTGTGCTTAAGTGCATGAGTATAAACTGATTAGTGCATGCGAACCATGTAAGTAAATGGGTGATTTAAGTGAAATGTGTTTAAAACTGTGCCATTAGTGACACTGCTACCATAGAGGGCTATGGAACAGTACCGTAGTAAAGTCCCTACGGGAAGATTCATAGTGTGTGAAATCCTATGGGCAAATAGGTTGAAATCCTGGAGGTGGACAAGTACCACTAGTTTGGGTGGATAGTGCTTCTCCCAGTTCTGCGTAGTTAACGAAGATCCATTACTGCATTGCCTAGGTGATGGATAAGTGTATGTGTTATGAGTTTCCTTCTAGTGGTGGTTTTGACTATGTGTCATGGCATTTAAATGTGAAAATGTGCATAAGTGTAAGTGAATTGTGAAATGTGCAAAGTGTAAATGTGTATGTGGATGTGATAGCATGTGAACAAATGTAAAACATTGTAATTATGTTTAATATATGTAAAAACAGCAAGTAAATGGTATGTGTACTTGTAGTAAATTCATGAGAGTTAAAATAGAATCCATGCTAGGTGTGATCCTTACATTATCTGTAGTTCCATGTTTAAGTTGAGTGAATTGTAATATGATTTGAATGGGTTTTGAATTGCTTAAGCATGTTAATTAAATTGTGTAGAAAGCATGTTATAGGTTCTATATTTAATTGTTGTAAGTAAAATAAAGCATGTGTAATGTGTCTCTAATCCTATAAGTTCCATGCTTAGTAGTTTAAATTGTATGAACCATGCTACATGTGTAAATTACTTCCATTGAATGTTAGCATGTACATATGATGTGCGTAAGGATGATGTATATGGATTGCTTGTTGGGTCTTTAGACTCATTCTTGCTTTGGCGTACAGGTGCAGGTGTCTCCACTTCTTCCGAGGAGATAGTTAGGAGTGACTCCGAGTGAGAGGAGTAGCATTTAATGTGGACATCTCTTCATTGTATTTTCCTTTTCATAAGTATGTAATGAACAAGTGATGTATCTCATCTGAACAATGTAATTTGATTTAGAATTGTAATTATGTGGACTTTAGATTTTTCTTTACATACTATTTAGACTGTGGATATTTAATTATGATGATGGAATAAGAATGATATTTAGTTCTTTTTATTTCCGCTGTTCTATGTCAATATTTGTGTACATCTCAACTTATTGTAATCGTTGGGTCAATGTCCCACTGTGGCGGTGTTCATTATACCGATGTGAATTGGTATAATCGTATAGGTATAAGGTGGGTCGTTATAGAGATTAGTATTAGAGAAACAAGGTTGAGATTGTACATGAGTTAATGTCATCATCTTCATAATATGCTAAGTCTCTATAATTGTCCACATGTGTAGAAAATGATTAATAGTGAATGAAACATACTTAAGAACATGGTTAGGAAATAATTAACTTAGTTCTAAATGTGATTAAATTGTCTTGCAGGATATGGCTTCTTTGTGGTAGGCGTGGTGTTCCTGCTCGTGAGGATGAGCAAAGGAGAGACGAGAGGGGTGAGCAGTAGGCCCCAGTACCACAGGGACCTATTGTACTTCCTCCACCACCACCAGTAGACTATGGAGTATTCATGCAAGGTCTTGTGCAGGCCATGCAGACTCAGGCCCATACCCAGGCTACACTCCAGGCTTAGCTGGAAGCTCAGGTCAGAAATGATTAGATAGAAGTAGTCTATTTTCATTAAAATGTATGATTGTTATGTTGCTTATGCGTTATATATGTTGTTTATGTTGTGATTGTAGCAGGCTCAGGCTCCAGCTCAAGTTCCCCAAGGGCATGACCATGGTGGTCCTTCCATCATGGAGCGATCCAAGAGGATGGCTCCACCGTCTTTTAAGGGGGAGAGTGACCCATTGTTAGCGGAGAGCTGGATGAGGGAGATCGAGAAGATCTTCCGAGCAATTAGGTGTGCTGAGGATGACAAGGTCAACTTGGCCACCTATATGCTACAGGTTTGTGTTAGTTGTTTATGCATTCAATTATAGTAAGTTTAGATGGGTTGGCTTGGTGCATATGGTTGGTTGGTTGCAGGAAAGAGCCGATGTGTGGTGGGCTTCATTACTGCGTACCCGGTTTGAGGACGGTGTTGTCGAGGTTGCATGGGATGAGTTCTTAAGGCTCTTTTGGGCCAAGTTCATTCCCGAGCATATCCAAGACAAGATGGAGCAGGAGTTCCTCACTTTGACGCAGGCTCCATGACCGTACTTGAGTACGAGGCCAGGTTTGCTGATTTATCAAAGTATGCACCTCACATAGTGGCTGATGAGTGCAGGAAAGCAAGATTAGTAGGTAGTCGTGGGAAGAAGATTGTTTTCCGTATTCCTGGTGAGGATGAGTTTTCACATCCATTGCCAAGGAACTTAGTGGGAAAGTTTGTCATGTCCTCCATGAAGGTGATAAGGATAGTAGGCAAGGGTTGTGACACTTTTCTTGCCAGTGTGGTATTAGTACAAAAGGCTGACGAGTCACTTACTCTTGCAGAGATTGATGTGGTGCAGGAGTTTCCAGATGTTTTTTCTGATGATTTGACTGGATTGCCACCGGTTAGAGACATTGAGTTTACCATAGAGTTGCTTCCAGGCACCTCTCCTATCTCAAAGGCTCCATATCGGATGGCACCTACGGAGTTAGCGGAGTTAAGGAAGCAGTTGCATGATTTGCTGGATAAGGGATTCATTCACCCTAGTATTTCTCCTTGGGGCGCACCTATATTATTTGTAAAGAAGAAGGATGGTTCACTTAGGTTGTGCATTGATTATAGGAAGCTCAACCAAGTGACGGTGAAGAGCAGATATCCCTTACCGTGGATCGATGATCTATTTGACTAGTTGCAGTATGCATCGGTCTTTTCCAAGATTGATTTGCGGTCTGGCTATCATCAGTTGAGGATTAGGAGTGAGGATGTGTCCACGACGGCCTTTAGGACCTATTACAGACATTATGAGTTTTTAGTTCTTCCTATTGGTCTGACCAATACCCCTGCAGCATTCATGGATCTGATGAACAGGGTGTTTATACTTATTTAGATAGTTTTGTCATTGTGTTTATCGATGATGTGATGGTCTATTCTCCAGATGAGGCCACACACCGTCAGTATTTGAGGGTAGTGTTAGAAGTTCTCCGAGAGCACAAGCTATATGCAAAATTCGGCAAGTGCAATTTATGGATGCGCAAGGTTCATTTCCTTAGGCATGTCATCCCCGGTGTTGGTGTAGTAGTTGATCCAGAGAAGGTCCAGGTTGTGCTAGATTGGGAGATTCCCAGGACCTCATCCGAGATTCGTAGTTTCCTTGGTTTAGCAGGTTATTATCGGAGATTTATTGAGGGATTTGCATCCATCGCCGCCCCTCTGACAAAGCTAACCAGGAAGGGTGTGAAGTTTGTTTGGTTCAAGGAGTTTGAGAGTAGCTTTCAATTATTGAAGGCTACGCTCAGATCTGCTCTAGTATTGGTTTTGCTGAGTAGTGATGAGGGTTTTGCCATTTACTCGGATGCGTCTCGAATTGGTTTAGGTTGTGTGTTGATGCAGCAGGGAAGGGTAGTGGCGTATGCTTCTCGCCAATTGAAGGAGCATGAGCGTAACTATCCGACTCATCATTTGGAGCTTGCGGTAGTGGTGCATGCACTAAAGATCTGGAGGCACTATCTTTATGGTGTCAGATTTGAGGTGTTCACTGACCACAAGAGCTTGAGGTATCTTTTCTCCCAAAAGGAATTAAACCTGCGGCAGAGAAGATGTTGAGTTCCTTAAGGACTATGATTTTGACCTTCAGTATCATCCTGGAAAGGCGAATGTTGTAGAGGATGCTCTTAATAGGAAGAGGTCTTTACTCCAGCAAGATTGGAAGATGTTGGAGGATGTTTCTTGTGTGATGACTGAGTTAGAGCCATTGTTATGTCAAGCTTTCGTGGCTCAGTTGTCCATTCGGTCCACTGTCCTAGATGAAGTAATCGAGTAGCAGAAGGCCGACCCTAGACTCCAGGAGTTAGTGGGAAGGCAGGCATTGCTCGTGATGAGGATGGTGTGATTAGATTTCATCACCGAGTCTGTGATCTTGATATAGTGGATGTTCGTGACCATGTTGTTGCAGAAGCTCATAGGTCTAGATTCTCTATTCATCCGGTAACACTAAGATGTACCAGGATTTGAAGAGATCATTTTAGAGGTCTGGCATGAAAGAAGGATGTAGCGGATTATGTTTCTAGGTGTTTAGTATGCCACCAAGTGAAGGCCGAGTGACAGCGACCATCTGGTCTTATGCAGAAGAAGGAAATCTCAGTATGGAAGTGGAAGGTTGTCACTATGGATTTTGTAATGGGTTTGCCCAGATCAAGGAGGGGCAATGACTCGATTTGGGTGATAGTAAATAGATTCTCTAAGACTGTGCATTTCTTGCCTATGAAGAAGAAGCAGTCGGTTGAGAGCTTAGGTAGATTGTATGTTAGTAGCATTATTAGATTGCATGGTGTGCTGAAGTCGAACATTTCGGATCGGGATCCAAGATTTACTTCGAGGTTGTGGAAGAGTCTTCAGGATGCATTAGGTTCTGAGTGGAAGGGTCTTTAGGATGCCCAGACAGATGGACAGTCTGAGAGGGCTCTCCAGACACTCGAGGATATGTTGAGAGTGTGTGTGCAGGATTGGAAGGATGATTGGGAGCGTCATTTACCTCTTGTGGAGTTCACATATAACAACACCTTTCATGCAAGTATTAGTATGGCTCCATTTGATGCATTGTATGGAAGGCCTTGTAGATCTCCTTTATGTTGGGAGGAGACTGGTGACAGGTAGTTGATTGGTCCGGAGTTAGTTCAGGAGCCTTCAGATAAGATCCAGCTTATTAGAAAGAGGCTTGTTGTGGCACAGGATAGGCATAAGAGTTGCGCGGAGAAAAGAAGGAAGGATTTGGAGTTCGAGGTTGGCGAGTATGTCTTTCTAAAGATTTTGCCTACTCGAGGTGTTGTCAGAATTGGTAGGCATAGTAAGCTAAGTCATAGATTCATTGGCCCGTATGTGATTCTCAGACGTTTAGGAAGCGTGGCATATGAGCTGGCTTTACCTCCGGCATTAGCTAGTGTTCATCTTGTATTCCACGTATCTATGCTCAGGAGGTATGTTTGAGATCCATCTCATGTTACTAGTCACAAGCCAGTGGAGATCCATCCAGATCTATCATATGTGGAGCAACCAGTCGCTATTCTTGACCGGAAGGTTCAGCATCTCCGGAACAAGATCATTGCGTCAGTGAAGGTGTTATGGCACAACTTCTCTCGAAAGGAGTCTACTTGGGAACTTGAGGATGCTATGAAGAAGAGGTAGGTATCCCCAATTATTTGAGTAGTGTCCTTCCAACTTCGAGGATGAAGTTTCTTTAAGGGGGAGAGGGTGTAAGGCCCTCGAATTTTGTCCTTTTATTTTTGCCATGTGTTGATTCGATACTTGGGTATAGTGCAATGTATACGCATGTAAATATTTATGTGCATATAATTTGAGTATCGTTCTACATATGTATATATATGTTTGTTATGTATATGATGTCTGTATTTACATTGTATAGCTAGTATTTAAATTATACATTATTATTTGCATGTATGTTCATAGTGTAAGCAAGGTTTTCTTCAATTCTGTGTTCTGGCCGAAAGACCAATTGGCGTTAATATGAATTGATGTTAAAGGGTAGTCAGTGTCCAAATCGATGGACGTTAGTTCCTGGTAGGCGGCCAGGTACGTGGACGTATATCTCACAAATTTGTTGCGGCTTCAGATCCGGAAACTCCCGCGATTTCTTCGGCCCTTGTTTAGGAAGCCGACTCCCAACAGTCGGGCACCCTATCTTTGCATACCCCAAAACCCATTGACTTATAAAAACCCCCTCTTGCGGTCGGATTAGACCCTTTGGTTGTTTTGTCAAAAACCCTAACTTTCTGTGTGAACCTGAGACTTTGGAAATCAGAATCTGGTATTTGGAAGATCCGTCCAGTGATCTTCTTCGACTAGAAGGGACTTGGTTCATCTATGATGCTTCCCCGACTCCGGCGTGCTATATCCATCAACACAAAGTCGGATCGAGGAGAGATTGGAGCACTTCTTATCACTAGCCTAGGAGACCATCGTCAGTAATTAATTTCATTTAGCGAATTTCTGAGAGGCAAGTAACCCTTATACACTGTCCCTACACATTTCATTTAGGTCCTAGGAATTTTAATGATTTTCACTCGTGTCCTGGAACCCCCCTTCATCAGTTTGCTGCGTTCAGTCTGTGTTTGCACATATAGGAACTTCACGGCAACATCTAGTGCCGTTAAGATCCAAGGTTGGCGGCCACATCTGGTGCCGTTAACTCATTTTGGCGGCAGCCTCTATGCCGCCAAGTTTATCAGATTTGACAAAATACATGTTTTGATGTTGTGACCTAAATTATGGATTTCTAAACATAAGTATATGCTGTAAAAATATTGTATGGTCAAATATAACCAGTAGAACATGCCATGAGATTGTGTTGGATTTTCTTGCATTGTACTAATTACTAGAATTTCTAAAATGAAACATTAAGCATGATTTAGCCTTATTAATTACTATTTACATAGATTCGTGTTCAATTAGAGTTTTATAAAAATTTTGTGGGTTATATACATATGATAGGTCATGTCATGAGATTTGGGTGAATTACTATTTACTGTGTAATTATTATAATTTTGGAAATAGAACAATGAGCATGAATTTTCATGTTTTTAATTCCAAATGAAGTATATTGTCATGTTAAAATGTCAAAAATTTTATGTAAATGTATGACTACTGAATACAGGTTTTGGAACTGCTAAATACAACTATAATATTGTAAAACATGTTTAGTTAAGCTTCTTGATAAATCTGTAGAATGCTTGTTTAATTATCATAAAATTTTATATGTTTCCAAAAAATCTGAAAATTTGTATATGTGATGACTAACCTTTGAGTAGTCGATGGTAAACATTTTATACTATTTGGACAATTGTAACTATTGTTTGTAATTTAATACAGGAAAATGACCATGTGAGTATGTTTAATGTGATTTGGTGTGATTCAGAAAATTTCAGCATGATTAGATCTTTGTTATGATTATTTGTCAATTGGAACAGTAAGGTTGAAATCAGTAAATGAGAACCCATGTGTGTGTGTTTGAGTGCATGAGTATAAATGATTAGTGCATCTGAACCATGTAAGTAAATGGGTAATTTAAGTGAAATGTGTTTAAAAATGTGCCATTAGTGACACTTCTACCATAGAGGGCTGTGAAACTGTACTGTAGTAAAGTCCCTACGGGAAGGTTCATATGTGTGAATTCCTGTGGGCAAATAGGATGAAATCTTGGAGGTAGACAAGTACCACTGGTTAGGCTGGAGAGTGTTTCTCCCGGTTCTGCACAGTTAACCAAAATCCATTACTGCATTGCTTAGGTGATGGATAAGTGTATGTGTTATATGTGTCCTTCTAGTGGTGGTTTAGACTATGTGTCATGCCATTTAAATGTGAAAATGTGCATAAGTGCAAGTGAATTGTGAAATGTGCAAAGTGTAAATGTGTATGTGAATGTGATAGCATGTGCACAAATGTAAAACATTGTAATTATGTTTAATTTATGTAAAAACAGTAAGTAAATGGTATGTGTAATTGTAGTAAATTCATGAGTGTTAAAATAGAATCCATGCTAGGTGTGATGCTTACATTATGTGTAGTTCCATGTTTATGTTGTGTGCATTGTAATATGATTTGAATGGGTTTTGAATTGCTTAAGCATGTTAATTAAATTGTATAGAAAGCATGTTATAGGTTCTATATTTAATTGTTGTAAGTAAAATAAAGCATGTGTAATGTGTCTCTAATGCTATAAGCTCCATGCTTAGTAGTTTAAATTGTATGAACCATGCTAAATGTGTAAATTACTTCCATTGAATGTTAGCATGTACATATGATGTGCATAAGGATGATGTATATGGATTGCTTTCTAGGTCTTTAGACTCATTCTTACTTCGGCGTACAGGTGCAGGTGTCTTCACTTCTTCCCAGGAGATAGTTAGGAGCGACTCCGAGCGAGAGTGGTAGCATTTAGTGTGGAGATCTTTTCATTGTATTTTCCTTTTCATAAGTATGTAATGAACAAGTGATGTATCTCATCTGAACAATGTAATTTGATTTAGAATTGTAATTATGTGGACTTTAGCTTTTTCTTTAAGCTATTCAGACTGTGGATATTTAATGATGATGATGGACTAAGAATGATATTTAGTTCTATTTATTTCTATTGTTCAATGTCAATATTTGTGTACATCTCAGCTTCTTGTAATCGTAGGGTCAATGTCCCCCTGTGACGACGTTCATTATACCGATATGGATTGGTATAATCGTACCGATATAAGGAGGGTCATTACAGTTGCTTTACAAATAATGCAATGGTAGGTATAAGCAGCATAGGGTGTTTGTCAGAGCTCACCTACCACCGTCAGAACCTCCCCTTACCTTTAGGATGCACCTGTCTGTCTGATCTTTATTGCATTGAACATATGTCCGTCTGAGGTTCTTTATACTTTAAATATATTCCCAACTCACCTACCTCCAAAAGTATGGAGATATCTTTTTTTGTCTTGTTCTTTCTTGCAGAACATTTATGAAGCATGACTTAGCATTCAGTCTTAAGCATGGAGTTTACAGAACATTAATGAAGACTATCCTTCGAGCCATGAAACTACCAACATAGCCTAAAGATGTTGGAACTCCTAATGATGAAGGATTCATGAATAAAACATAAGACTCAAGGGTCTACATCCAAAGAATCAACGGCTATTCTTCAAACAGCTAGATTTCTAGCGAGCAGTTTCAAACAGAAACTTAAGGGCTCTAAAGTTCATATATAGAAGCTAGAGTTTTTGAACAAGACACAGAAAAAATACACTTAGACAAACCCAACAACGTTCACAACTCCCATATGTTTATGCAAGAAAAAGTCTTCAGAAGCCTTCTACTGAAGTGAAAAGTAACAGAGCTGTTTCTTCATTCCACAACCTTCAAGCTCTCTACTTCTTCTTAGAAGTCTTTTTCTGTTGGGTGGCATCTTGTGATTGTGGATCTTTCTTAGTCTACCCACTTTGATTCAGAAAGTGTTAAAGCTTAATTCTCATTTGTATTCCTTTATGTTTCTTTGTGTCTGCTCATTTTTGTATGCAGGCACTCAAGTGTTTTTTCCTTACTTCTGTGATCAGATAACCCGCAGGGGGTTTGTTCCCTACAGTGCCACTCTTGTGAAGGGAAGACCTACTGGTGTAGGTAGTCTTTGTACCCCCTTGAAGGGAAGACTTGCTTAGGAGCATGTGGGATTGTAATAGCTCTCAGGTTGAGAGAAGGCCAAGTTCTCTTGGCAGTTTAGTGAAATCCCATGAGGTTGCTTGGGGATTGGACATAGGACTTCCATGTGGGAAGGGCCGAAGCAGGATAAAATCTCTTGTGCATTTATGTGATTATTTCTGCCAACTTTTCACTTATTTCATACACACTACACTAAATACTAGCAACTCTATTTAGTGTTGTTTATTTTCATTTTTTTTTTAGCGCAAGAAGTCCTATTCACCCCCCCCCCCACTCTAGGACATCATTAGTGCCATCTCGATCCAAAAAGTGGTATAAGAGCGAGGTCTTCTCAAAAGAATCGAAAGATTTGATAAGAGATGGCGTGTGAAGCTCACAACTACGAAGGCTAGTCAGTCACCATATCACCGTTCTTTGATGGTGAGGATTATCAGTACTGGAAGATGAGAGTGGAATGCTTCATCAGAGGCACATACTTTGATCTGTGACAGGTAATAGAACAAGGTGATTTTGCTATACTTAGTGATGGAACTTATGCTTTATCCATGGCTGACAAAAGAAATATATCCCTAAATTATAAAGCCAAAAACTATCTATGATGTGCTTTATCTAAAAGAGAGTTTAATAGATTATCTGCTTGTAGAATTGCCAAGGAAATGTGGGATAAACTACAAGTAACCTACGAAGGAACTGATAGAGTAAAGCAAAATAGAATAGATATTCTTGTCTCCCAGTATGAATAATTCAAAATGGCTCCTAATGAAAACATAACTCAAATGTATAATTGTTTCTCAAATATAATAGTAGATTTGAGTTCATTAGGTAAGATTTTTACTAATGAAGAAACAATAAGGAAAATTGTAAGGTCATTAACTCATGTCTGGACCCCCAAGGTCACTGCTATTGAAAAGGCACATGATCTAACACAACTTTCTATTGATAAATTGATTGGTTCTTTAATGGCACAAGAAATCAATATGGAAAGATTTTCTGAAGGTTCTTCGAAAAGAAAATGTCAAATGCTTTGAAAGCTATAGATTCCTCTGAAGATTCGAAAGAGAAATCAGATGACAGTGATGCTGAAGCCATGCTGTCAAGGAAACTACAAAGGATTCTTGCCAAAAAGAAGAAGTTTGGTTCAAAGAGATTTTTCAAGAAGGATAAGAAGAAAGAACCAACTTGTTACAAATGCAATCAACCAGGACATTACAAATCTGAATGTCCTAAGCTCAAGAAGAATGATCCGGCTGAAAGATTTGAGAAGAAGAAAGGTAAAGAAAGAAAATTCAGAAAGTGCAAGAAGAAGGCAATGGTTGTAGCATGGGATAAGGAAGAAGCTACAATTTCAAACTCTTCAAGCTCAGAATTAGAAGAAGAAGAAAAAGCAAATGTAGCCCTCATGGCAGGACTAGATCAGGTAAATTCTGAAACTTCTTTTGCGTCATGTTCTGAATCCAATTATAGCAGTCTTGAGGATGAATTTAATGAATTGCATTAAAAATATAAAATAATAGTTAAGCAAATGAAAATAATTATGTTAAATATACTTACTCAAGAAAAATCTAATACCTTTCTAAAAAATGAACTAGACAGATTAGGACAAAACCTAAATGAAACTAAAAGATCAAATGAACTACTGTATGAAGATTTAAAAAATAAAAACAATAAAATCATGGAAATTGAATCAAATCTAAAAGAATTAAAGAATGAAGAAAATTTAACAGAAGAAAATAACTACTTAAGAGCCACCATAGATAAAATTATAAACTGTAAAACATCGTATTTGTAAAACTGAAAGGCGCTAGAACTGGTAAAAGGAAATATGGAGTAGGATATACACCTCCAACAAATGAAGTGAATATTATCTATCCTGAAAAATATCCAACTCCTAAATTTGTAAAAGAAAAAGAAAATAAAAATCCTAGAAAGGTCAATCCGTATGTTTATAAATAAAAGTTGAACTCTAAAAACACTACATATATAAAGAATGATCTATGTTGTAGTCATTGTAACCAACTAGGACACACTGTCAGCACCTGCACAACTAGACACTTGCATTGGATTCCTAAGACTAACCATCAAGGACCCAAGAAAATTTGGGTACCAAAAGTTACAACTTCAATTTGTTTGCAGGGTCGCCTGAGAGAATCCAAATGGTATTTGCATAGTGGGTGCTCGAGGCATATGACAAGTGACAAAAAGTTATTTTCAAGTTTTAGAGATGAGATTGGTCAAGTCACTTATGGAGATAATGGAAAAGGCAAAGTATTAGGTTGTGGAACAGTTGGAATAGAAGAAAATGATTTAATAGAAGATATCATGTATGTAGAAGAATTAAAGCATAATCTCATTAGCATCAGTCAACTATGTGACAAAGGTCACTTGGTAAAATTTCAGAATGAAAAGTGTATTATTCAAAAGGATGGAAAACAGTTTTTGAAGCACATAGAGTCAAAAATGTGTACACTCTACAATTAGCAGAATTAAAAGAAGTTAATTTATATCTTGCACTTACGAAGAGTGAGGAAACTGATTTATGGCACAGTAGACTAGGACATGCAGCACATCAGTGATCAAAAATTTAATCGAGCATGATCTAGTTGAAGGTCTTCCGAAGCTTAAACTGAAGAAATCTGGAATTTGTACAACTTGTGCAAAAGGAAAGCAAACCAAGACATCATTTCAGTCCAAAACAGTTGTGACAACTTCCAAGCCTTTGGAACTAATTCACATGGATTTATTGGAACTATAAGAACAGTAATTCTTGGAGGAAAAGTTTATGGCTATGTAATTGTGGATTATTATTCAAGGTACACTTGAGTGTCATTTTGAAAGCCAAATTAGAAACATTCTCAACCTTTTGAAGTTCAGTAAATTTGTACAAAAAAACTAAAAATTTTAATAATCAATATTAGATCTGATCATGGTGGGGAATTCAAGAATGAAAATTTGTAGGTTCTGTGAAGAAAATGGCATAGAACACAACTTCTCTGCACTAAGAACACCTCAACAAGATGGAGTAGCAGAAAGAACAGAACATTGCTGGACATGGCCAGACTATGCTTACATAATATAATGTACCAAAATATTTCTGGGTAGAAGCAGTCAACATAGCCTGCTACATCATCAACAGGTGTATGATCAGACCAATTTTGAAGAAGACACCATATGAGCCATAAAAGGAAAAAAGTCAAACATCAGTCATCTTCAACCCTTTGGTTGTCAGTGTGTCATTTTGAACAATGGTAAAGATAACTTAGGAAAATTAGATGCTAAAAGTGATGAAGGTTTTCTACTAGGATACATCTCAAAACCAAGAGGGTATAAAATATTTAATAGAAGAACTTTAACTATAGAACAAACAAATCATATATTTTTTTATGAAACTAACCCTTCTATTAAGAAAATAGAAGAAGAAGTGGATTTTGTTGATGATTTGTGCAGGGATCTGGAACAAACATCTCTTGAAAAAAAGAAGAAAAAAAAGATACACACTAGAAGATCTTCAATAGTAAGGAGAACCACATGAAGGATTACCTAGAGAATTTAGGTATCACAGAGATCATCTAAGAGAAAATATTATAGGTGATCCTAACGATAGGGTAAGAACAAGAGGTATGAACATTCCCTCTGATTTTTCTGCATTTGTTTCTCAGATTGAGCCTAGAACAATCAATGATGTACTGGCAGATGAATCTTGAATACTAGCTGTGCAAGAGGAACTTAACCAATTCCAATGCAGCCAAGTTTGGACTCTTGTCCCTAAACCTTCTGACCATCCAGTTATTGGGACCAGATGGGTCTTCAAAAACAAAATGGATGAATCAAGAGTAATCACCAGGAACAAGGCCAGACTGGTAGCATAAGGATATTGCTAAGAGGAAGGCATTGATTTGATATGAACCTATGCTCTACTTGCTAGATTAGAGGTAATTAGCATTATATTAGCATATGCATGTTCTCTTAACATCAATTTATTTCAATTGGATGTTAAAAGTACTTTTCTGAATGGTTTCATAAAATATGAAGTTTATGTTGAGCAACCACCTGGTTTTGAAGATACTAAGTATCCAAATCATATTTTCCATTTAAAGAAAGCATTATATAGTCTGAAACAGGCTCCAAGAGCTTGGTATGAAAGACTAAGTGGTTATCTTATATCAAATTATTTTATAAGAGGTAAAGTAGATAGTACCCTATTTATTAAGAAAATTTTCAAAAGGAATCTTGATTGTACAAATATATGTTGATGATATTATTTTTGTTCTACTATTGAATCACTTTGCAAATTGTTTAAAAAGCTTATGCAAAGTGAGTTTTAGATGAGCATGATGGGTGAGCTGAACAACTTTCTTGGGTTGCAAATCAAGCAGACCAAGGAAGGTACTTACATTTGTCAAAACCAAATATATTTTCAGATTTGCTATCTAAATATGGTTTTGACAAGTGTAAGCCTTTAGGAACACCCATGAGCTCATGAATTAAGTTAGATAGTGATCCACTTGGCAAGAAAGTATATCAGAAGGTCTATGGAGACATGATTGGGTCATTACTCTATCTTACTGCTAGTAGACCAGATATAATGTTTAGTTATGTTTGTGTGCTAGATTTCAAGCTGATCCTAAAGAATCTCAACTTAATGTTGTTAAAAGAATTTTTAGATATCTTATAAACACAAGTAAATTGAGTTTATGGTATCCCACATGTTCTGAATTCAAATTGATTGGGTAAAGTGATGTTGACTATGCTGGATACAAAACACTACAAGAATAAGCGGCATTACTGACGGATATTTCCGACGGAAATATTCTGTCAGTAATACCGACGGATATGTTGACAGATATATTTTTGTCGAAATATCCATGGGAAATTCTGATGGATAACAATCCGTTAGAAATATCCATCGGTAATGCCGCCTTTTCAAGTATATTGCGGATATTCCGATGGACATTTCACGAAATTAAGTCCGTCGGCAAAGTAAGTTTGTCGGCATATCCGTTGAAAAATCCTCAACTCCCATCCCTCCACCCTCGCCCACTCCATATCGCGCTCTCTCCCTCTCTCTCTCTCCTCCCTCTCTGCCTGTGCGATCGACGCCACCGCCGACCGCCGTGACCTACATCGCCCTTGCCAGCCGCCGTCGAGCGCTACCCCATCGCCATCGGCCACCTCGATCTGCATCGCCGCTGCCGCCGCTGTCGATCACAAGTACCCCATCACCCTCCCCCTCCCATCCTCAGCCCAGCGACCCCCTCCCCCTCGCGGTCACCCCTCCACTCCCATCCCCGGTGCCCCACCCCCGCCGCCCCCTCCGCCTCTTACTGGAGACCCCCTCCCCTCCAGCTACCCCCACTCGCACCCCTTCCCTCCCATCCCCGGCCCCTCATCCCTCCCGCCCCCTCCCCCTCCTCTCAGCGACCCCTCTCCCCTCAAACTGGCATGCTAGTACATGTACTTGACACTGGCACAAGACAATGTGCCAACTCTATATTTGAAATATGCTTGCATCTTGCATGACATTAAATTAAAGTAATCCTAGATGATTTCAATATGTGTCAGCATAAGTAGGTAGCAATGCAATATACTATGGCTTCTAACTTCTCATTTTCTAACAGATAAGAAAAACAAAACTATGTCTTTTTTAGAAAAACAAATGAAGTTTAGGAAGAATTCTAGCACTTGTTAAAAAAACAGCAAATGTGTGAATGTAGATCCTAAACTTGTATTTCCTTTGGAAAAGTGGCACTTAACATTATTGTCTATTGTAAACCACGCTGCTGCATGTCCATTTGTTCAACGATCTTGCGGATTTGTGGCTCAAAGCCCATATCCAGTCTGGTTAACAGCTATATGACTGGAAGGCATATGCATCACCTAGCAATAACATGTTAATACAAATATACTACCATGTTAGGCAAGTAAATATAATAGCAAAGCTTTTATAAAATCTAAAGTTAGAAGGTATCAAAAAATAGTCATTAAACTCCAAAACCACGTAAGGGTGTTGTTATGGTGAATTATGACAAATACCAAACAATTGAAAACCATGGTAAAAAAGTGCTAGAGATGCTTATGTTGAACTTAAACTGCAACCTCTAGTGAAACCCAATAAGTAATTTTAAACAAACAAAACACAGTACATCCAACAAAAAACAAACCAAAATTGGGTGTGAATGGACAAGTGACCTCCACATCAAGGTCACTCATCTAGGTGAGTTCAGTTCAAGAAACTTCTTAGCTCATTTGAGAATAGACTAAGTTCAGTGCCAGCTACACATCCCACTTAAGATCATGAGCAAGGTTGGTCAAATTGCTACTATCTTGGGATAAAAACTTAATCTTTATTATATGACTAAACTAGTTTTATGAACCCAGCATCAAAAGCTTAGCTTTTAGGGAGACAGGACATTTTCTTACTATTCCCAGGCTACTCCATTTTAGAATTCATGGGGAAATGATAAGGGCCTCGCTCAATGAGAGCTTGGTCCTTCTTTCTCCAGGTTATCACCATTACCTACACAGGCTTGAGTTGCATGGCTTGAGTCCTCTGACAAACTTTTAATGGATTCAACACATGTAAAAACATAATGATAATAAATAAAGTGATTGCAAAAACAATGTGCGTTTAATTAGCTTTTAGGGCTCAGCTATTAATGAGCAGGGTTGAACTTGTGAAGTATATAAACAAGGCAAGTACGAACAATTATGTTCGATCATAGTTCAGATCAAGATGAGTTTGAGTTGAATTTTTATTGAGCTGGATTCAAGTGGGTGATACTCAACTCAGTTAACTCCTTACAACCCAGCTAGCATGATGAACAGAAAGACACACAAATTTCTCTACCAAGATAACATAGTCTCCAGCAAGATAGGATGTAAACCCAACCATAGATGTGAAAAGATATCAAAAAAGGCAATATGAATGTGCTCCATGGTCCACAATATCTTCATCAAGTCTTGATAAAGCTGAGCGTACACAGGTGGCAGGTGCAAGCTTGTGCAATCATACTACTTGTTAGATACTTAAATTCAAACTGACTGTAGCCATTAGATTAACCATACATCGAAGGACCATTTTGCCAGTGGAATTCAGTCACACAATTCAACCCTAAGCTTTCATAAGACACTAGGCTCCCCATCCTCCCTACCCTCTGACCTCCAAAAGCCTTGAACTGAAGTCACTAAAAATTGACTGAGCATTTGTTCACTCACTTGCATCCTCCCATCCACTGTCCTATACCCTCCACCATCATCCTCCACCATCATCACAGATTGTTTATATGTACAAAAATATATTATATCCCAATTTAGGAAAAAATTTTGAGTAGAAACTCTTCCTTCTAGACATTAGATCCTTGATTCAAACTTAATTCAATAGGACACTATTATATGGATTGCTTTTAACTATTTACTTTCAATTTAGTAATTAGTATTGTACTTCTTACTTTAATTTAATTCATTTACATGCATGTGTGAATTTGGTTTAATATTGCACTTGTTCACATGTAATTTTTTTTTTTTTTTTCCCTATCATGTTTGTGGTTTTTAAATTTGATCTATGCATGTATAGCAATTTATCAAGCACACACCTCACGAGAGCATGTTAAGCCCGTGTCAATGAACATTTCCATTCAAGACTTTGGGATTCATGTGCACGAGTATTATTTTCAATGATGAGAACGTGTATATCTAACTCAAAGTCTTGAATTGTCCCGTTTTAGACAGTCTATGAATGTTTGATCGCAGTTAGGTGGTTATTTACTAAATGTGTTTGTATAGTTTTTGAAAATTTTGGTTGCATTTTCTCACTCCTCTCTAGTATAGTATACCTTTATTGATTTTGAATATTTTCTTAGCCACTTAGAAATAGGTGTTTAAGAAAACTTTTAATCAATAAATATTTTTGGTATATCGAAGAGGTGTAGGGAGATGTTGCCAAAAATTTCAGCAAAATGTACAAACATATAGTAAATGACCATCTGAGTGCGATCAAATATTCATGGATGGGTAAAAAGTGATAATCTAATTAATATGTCCTACCTATTCATTTTAACTTACTCGAACAATGTGAGGATGGGTTGGGTTTTATCGTGAGATGACATTTAATCAATGTAGGAAAAATGTCGTATGAGAATCTGTCATAGATGTACCATGGAATAGTTAATGGAGTTGTGAGTGGAGTTTAAAGACGAAGTTGACAGTTTCATTCGATTTGCATTGAGGAATTATCAGTCATTGATTCGATGGGTAACATCTGAAGTCCCTATTTGGCTTGTAAGAACAGAAAGTGGATATCACCATGGGATGTGCAGCATCATTTGTATACGATGGGATTTGTTGCCCATTATGAGTTGTGGTCGTCTCATGCTGAGTTTAATATCCAGTCCTATGAACCGGCCAACTTTGCCTCCACAAGTACATACGTAGATATGGTTGTCGATGCTGCTGGTCCGGAGTTCAATATTCATGATGACCAAACAAATGAAGAAGTGTCAAATAATACAGCTCAAGGATTTTATCAATTACTTCGAGATGTTGATGAGCCATTATGGGATGGTTGTGAGAGGCATACATGGTTGTCTACAGTGTCACAACTACTTAATTTGAAGTCTGAATTTCATATGAGAGAGAGTTGTTTTGATCGACTTCACTTACCTGTCAAGAGTATGCTTCCTCAATCAGAGAGGTTGCCTGATGATTTTTACCGTGTGAAGAAGGTGGTGAATGATCTGGGGCTTGGTTTTATGAAAATTGATGCCTGTCCTAATCAATGTATGTTGTACTACAAAGATGATGCATATAAGACATCATGTTTTATCTATAAGCATGATAGATTCAAGCCTAATAGAGGAGACAATTCAAAGCAGAAGGATGTTCCATATAAGTCGTTGTGGTACTTTCCAATCACACACAGATTGCAGTGGTTGTTCATGTGCCCAAACATGGCTGGACATATGACTTGGCATGAGGAAAGAGTCCATCATGATGATGGTGAAATCAATCATCCTGTCGATTGTGAAGCTTGGGCTCATTTTAGCCGTACTCATCCTCACTTCTCAAGGGATCCACACAACGTTCGGTTGGGTTTATGCACAGATGGCTTCAATCCATTTGGAGGCATGGTGACATCTTACTCATGTTGGCTAGTATTTTTAACACCGTATAACCTTCCACCAGGCATGTGCATGAAGCGTGAGAATCTCTTCTTTCATTGATGATTCCTGGTCCAAAAGGTCCAAGAAAAAATTTAGACAAATATCTCAGACCATTGATTGATGAGCTGAAATTGTTATGGTCAAATGGTGTTCTATCTTATGATGCATTCAGAAAATAGAATTTCAATTTGATGGCTGCATTAATATGGACAATAAGTGACTTTCCAGCATACGACATGTTATCTGGCTAGAGTACACATGGGAGGTTGTCATGTCCTTATTGTATGGAGGATTCAAAATCATTCGTGTTGAAATCTAGGGGAAAAGCATGTTGGCTCGATTGTCATCGTTGGTTTCTACTGAGTGACCATCCTTTCCGAAAGTAGAAGGATTATGAAAAATACAATTGAATTGGATGAGGTAGATATGGAATGGGTGTTTGGTGGAAACATGGCGAGGCGGGTCCAGAACTTACCAACGGTATCACAACTGGTTGGTACTACCTGACAAATCCCAGGGTTTGGGAAGGATCACAATTGGGTGAAGCAAAGTTCTTTTGGGAATTGTCTTATTGGTCAACACTTTTGATACGACATAACCTAAACGTCATGCATATAGAGAAGAATGTTTTTAATAATATGTTCACACAAATTATGGACGTCAAAGGCAAAACAATGGATAACGTCAAAGCACGAATGGATTTAAAAGTACTTTATAGACATCTAGAACTAGAACTACAACATGTTAGGGAAAAGTGGTTCAACCTAAAGCTTCACATGTGCTTGGGGCCAGACAGATTAAGGAAGTGTGTCAATGGTTGAAGCAATTGAGATTTTCGGATGGATATGTCTCGAATATTGCCCGTTGTGTAAATGTTAATGAGTGGAAAATATACTGAATGAAGAGTCATGACTGTCATGTTTTCATGCAAAGATTGATTCCAATTGCTTTTCATGAGTTATTGTCGAAGCAGATGTGGGGAGCAATGACCGAGCTGAGTCAATTCTTCATGATATTATGTGCATCAGAACTAAGACTTCATGACATGCAAAATATCGACCAAAATATAGTACAGACAGTCTGTAAATTTGAGAAGATATTTCATCTAGCATTCATTGATTCAATGGAGCACCTGATCGTCCATTTGTCATTGAGACAAGAGTCGGAGGACCAGTACAATTTCGATGGATGTATTCGTTTGAGAGGTATATTCCTATGTCTCAATTTATTCACACTATGATGATCTTTTATATTTTATATGTATTCATTTGAATTTTTGTTGTAGGTTCATGCACGATCTTAAGATGAAGGTCCGCAAAAAAGCACAAGTTGAGGGCTCCATTACCCAGGCGTACCTTATTGAAGAGATATCGAACTTTTGTTTGATGTACTTTGACACGCAAATAGGAACTCGACGCACTCAACCTCCACGTAATGATGATGGTGGAGATTCTAATGTGTCTGACCGACTCTCTATATTCATGTGTTCCGAACGAGCATTCAGATATTCTTCTACTCGCTCACTTGAAGATAGAGAGTGGATAGCTGCGGAGATCTACATCTTCATGAATTGCGCAGAACTAGACCCTTAGATTGAGTAAGCTCTCACCACTAATATCTTTATGTATGTACCTCATTTGCTTGCAAATCGCAGAACATAGAGGTTGTGTTGCAATTTCATTGTAGAGAGTTTGACTTAGTCATACTCCAACGGAATCCACATTTGGCTGACGTACAGGTTGAAAAAGAATGGGAGAAGTCTTTCGCTACATGGTTAAGATATCGAGTAAGTGTCTAAATATTTTGATGCATAAGTGTTATGTTCTTTGTATAAGTTGTACTAATTTGTCATTGTCTGTCCCTCTTTTTAATAATAGGTTGAATAAGGCGTTATTACTGATTCAAGACTACAAGAGATCAGTTATTGGCCCTCGAAGATTATACGTGTCTATCCAGGCTACATTGTGAATGGATATCGATTTCACATGAGAGATTATGGACGGAATAAGTCTACGATGAATAGCAGTGTATGTGTGAAGGGAACTGCCTCCCATGAAAATGAAGTAGACTATTATGGCATTCTCAAAGAAGCCATTGAACTCCAATTTTTGGGACAAGGCAACAATGCATTTCTCTTTAAGTGTCATTGGTTTGATCCACCTCTATTTGTAATGACACAACATATGGGATCATCGATGTCAAACATAAGTCCAAGTTAAGTACATATGAGCCATTCATTCTGGCGGCACAAGCCCAACAAGTTTATTATTCGAACTATTTGTCCCTCAAATTGAGAGATTGGTGAGCTGCTTGTGGAGTGGAAACAAGGCTATTCCATGAGTATGAGCTTCCCTCGGTTGATATAGAGCTGGAAGATGTTAATGACAATTTTTTCCAATCAGACTGCAGTGACACACGAGAGTTCGCTCCTTCTACGCAGTTCAGTATAGATGTTATAAATGAACCAATTTGCCTATATAAGGATAACAAAGAGGAAGAAGTTGACCCCAATTGCCCTTGACGATCATGTTGTTGAGCTGGAGGTGGATTCTGGTGAGGAGGAAGAATGGACCGATGATGAGGATGAAGAGGATGATCATGAAGATGACGCTGAATTATACATATCTTCAGCATCTGATGATGAATATAGATAATATTAGAAAATTTTGTAAGAACTGAGTGCTATTGCTAATTATATGTTATTAAATAGCTAGTACAAATTTGAGTGCTGATGTTTTGTTATATCTTCATTGTTCTCAATAGAGATATGGTGCGTGGAGGACATAGTGGGAGGGGGTCCACCTCGTCCGGTGCACCCACTACTTCTGTAGGCCGAGGGTCTATGCCGATAGGTATATATATATATGTACCCAAACAAAACTCAATATATTACTGCGTATATTAACTTTATATTTTCTAACGTGCATATAATTTTGTAGGGACCACCTCCTTGACTAAGCCGGTTGTCCCGGCGACAGGTATATATATATGTACCCAAACAAAAAACTCTATATATTATTATTCAATTAAACTTTATATTTTCTAACATGCATATAATTTTGCAAGGTCCGTGTAACCGACCGGGATACTTATGCCCAATAAGGCTCCATATCCAGATCCGCCTCCCGCGAACGGACCGAAGTCTCGCAAGGGATATCTCACACACGTGTCCAGTAAGAGTATAAAAGAGAAACCACAAGAATATAAGACACAAGAAAGAACATGTGCTCATATCTGTTCACTATTTATACAACTGTTCCATTACATTATACATGTCCAATTAAAAGAGTACAACTACCTGGGGCATACCCGAGGGAGCACAAGCTCACACAACGCTAACTACTACACAACTGCTGGTGGTACAAGTCTGTCACAACACCACTGCAAGCCAACACATGGCAAGCCCTGAAAAGAACTGTAGGGGATGAGCCTCAACAAGTCACTGGCTCAGTAGGGGCTACCCAAAGCAACACTGTAACCACAGACACCTCAACCCCAATGGGTCTCACTAGCAACAACAATAACCAAACAATTTCATGCTCACATTATTACAATAAATAACAATTGAACATACTCATGATAATAAACATAAAGTCCTCAAAAGGAAAGTAGGACTACAGGACTAACATAATATCATTAGTCAGCCCAACTACTAAAGTGCCTAAACCACAGTCTCACTGGCACACTATTACAACAATTGGTTGCCTATGCTATGAGCTTCATAGGCAAGTCACTGCCCAGGCTACAAGCTTCACAGGCAAACCTTATTCACGAGGGTACTAGGACAGTCAACCAAGTGCTAGTCCATTAAACCCCAAATCACACTACATCGGAAACTACACACAAAGTAACGGAACTGGCTACCACGAAGCCAATTCATAACACACTAAAACTATAATTGGAATCATAACAAGAAGAGTAAAGCTCCAAGGTGGAAGTCCTCATACGGCCTCCACGGAGCACAGCTCTACTAACCACAATATGCCTAGGCCACAAGCCTCATCGGAAAATTACCACAAAGGTAACATAATTAATATCACAACTAATCCACACAGTAAATTATAAACAAAGATCTACTTAAAATGGATAAGATACAACAAGTGGCAAGTCAAACCACAAGACCTACACAACACCGAGAGCCTAAAAAGGTTGGTACACAATGTACCACCACAAAACTACAAAGTACCCACGAAGGGTACAGGTACCTGCTACTCTGAGGTACCACAACACAAACACCCCCGAACAAGGGTACAAGTAGGTTATAAACACCATACTGAACCACAATTATACTATACCTTTATTTAGGCACAATATTACAAGTAAAACCTCAACCGGCAAGTTACACAAACCACAAACTCAGTCACACTGTGCCAACACCACGGCACACCTCAACTGGTCCAAACCTCGACCACGAGTCACAACTCACGAACCACGACAAGTAGCAAAGCACGGTCGGAAAGGAACGACGTTACCTCAACCACAACTGGAGCTAACAAAGCACTAGTCAGAAAGAACGACGCCACCACACGGGAACGGACTACTAGCTGATCAGGCCAGTATCCAACCCGGACAACACAACACAAGAACAACCTCTCAGCCTCGCAGTCACGGACGAAAGGTCCAACTGCCGCTCCACAAGAAAGAAGTCAAACAACTGTGGAGACCAGCCAACACCACACCTGCAGACACACAGCTACAGGCCCATGCTTGGCACCCTTAGAGTCTCTGGCCGGAGCACCCTAAAGTGAGGCACTGGAAAATAGGACTAGCTTGGGACCAGTGTCGACTACCGGTGTCCGTACCCCCAACTACGAGCGCGCTACAAGCAACAAAGGAACAAACTCTGGAAAGTCACTGCCCCACTGTCGTCTTTCCTCAGCCGGACATACAACTCAAACTTAGGAGTGAGGGTGTCCAGGAAGACGACACAGACCTCAACAATACAACCAAGTACCAGGACAAAACCCCCCGAGCACACACACACCCCGTGCCTGGCTCACAAGAACCTGGGTACCCGACTAGAGAGGCATTCCGGAATAGGCGCCGAACCACACACTCGGCTAGCACAAACCACGATACTTACACTATAGCCTTTACTTATAATTCACAATATACATCTGTTAGGATTAGCTTAGCATCGGTCACCGTGTGACCCCAAAGCTATCCCCCCCAACACATAACTAAACCACAAACTTGCCTATCATTGGTCACTTCATGACCTCCGTGGAAACACACACCACTTAATACATAAATCAATATAATATTATTCGAAAGACAACAACGAACCAAGGCTAGGTCCACACATGACCTTCACTGCCCAAACACCACAAAGTCATGGCTACGCTCACACAGGAACCTCATTGCCCAGTTACTACGACAAATCATAAGAATTACATTACGACAATCTGTGTAGTATGCACACACCCAAACTAGATAGACAGCACGTGTATAATACATCCTGGTTGGTGTACCACACGTTAGTCACGTAAACCACATGTCCAACACATGCACAACATACACCTACTTAAACCACTACGTACATCATACATCATTCACGTAAACCATGCCCATTACATGAGCAGTATGCTCCAAGAGCATAACAAATGCACTGGCTCACACTAGTCATTGCCATGCACAACAAATATTACCACCCGGATATTCAAATTATCAAAAGCATACAAAATAATATCCTCAGCTGTTATCGCGACATAGGCTAAGGCCGCCTTCTGATCGCGACGCCACAACATGTCGCGACAAGATATCTTGTCGCGACAGGTCAGACTGTCGCTACCTGGTCACGACACACCAACAAACCGCAATAAGAACCTGGGCCGCCATCAGATCGCGACCCACATGAACGTCGCAACAGAATACCCTAACGCGACGGATCGGGCTGTCGCGACAAGGTCGCGACACCCTGGGCCGTCGCCTTCGCAGGCGAAAACCTCAATCCGGAAGGAACTTCACAGTTCACCCTTCCGATCATTCAAACCACATTTAATTCTCAATTTACATGCTTAATGGATACCCTAGCATGGTATCTAATGTTATTTAAGCTTTAAACGATCGAATTCATAACACGGACAATTCACACAATCAAACAAGGTAGAAACACCCTACCTTCACGAAGAACACGCGAACCGAAGATCCGTCGGTGTTTCCCCCGCTCCGCACAACGTCCTCGCGGTGAAAGCACACACCTGCGCACCTCCAAAACTCGAATCGCCTGAGAAACCCGCACAGCAACGTCCCCCTGTCCGAGCAGAGCTTCCCCTGCTCTGTCCGGTTGGGGTTTTTTAAAAACACACAGCGGTTAAGAACGCGACGCTGTGCTACATCGCGACCTAAACGCGACGTAGAAGGCCGTCGCCTTCCTACTCCTAACGTCAGCAGGCCACCCAGCGCCCGACACTTGGCGCGCATGCAGACGTCGACGCTCAGGCGGCAGCACAGGAATGTGACCCCCTGGGCTGTCACGTTCAAAACGCGACACTGACCCCTGTCGCCTTCACAGGCAGAAAACCTGTGAGCTCTTTGGGCCCAATGGCCGGCCTACCAAGCCTCACAACGCGCGCGCAACACCTGAAACACGTACTAATGGTCCACACACTGGCCACCAAACCCGCTAAACCTGGATCCACGGGGATCCGGAAAATGCGTAACGTTATATTATTATCATCTAAAAAGAAATGTCGTCCTCGACATATAAAACAAATCACAACAAACCGGATTATCACCTAAAAAGAAATGAAACCATACACGGAACAAGAAGGATATTATTTCTTTGCTTCAGCCTTTCAATTCATCTCATAATTACTATGTTCTGTCAATTCCATAGCCTTTCTTTACCTTTCAATCATAGGCAATCCTACCTTGCCAATGGTGCTTTATCTCCTTGGATTGAACCTGATTCCACAATTTCTGGGCTGTGTTAGCAACATTTCTTTCGAGACCACTTTACCTTTCTCAAATATCTTACACTGTAATATTCTATCATGCCACCATTTTCTTTTTTTCCATTTATCACTGCTTGCTATTAACCTGCCTCACCTGCATTTACATTCACAACTGACACTTCTTCTTCAAAGAAAATCAATCATCATCTTTGAATTTCCTGCTCTTTCATATTATTCTGCTCATACCGCTTTAAGTCAATCTCTGATTAAAAACCACAATAAACTTTGTTCCTTTATTCCGCTGCACAAAATTTACACTTTCTCCTTATTCAAGCAAATTTGAACAATCTCTTAATATTAAATATTTCTTTGCTTCTGCTTCCGCTGCGCTACTCTGATCACACTGAACACTTTTGCAAAATGTTCCACAATTTCTGCTCACAGTATTACTTTCAATTACTTTCTTCTGGCTTCAACTGCTTCTCAAATCATCTTATTCAATTATTTATGCTGAAGAAATTACTGCAATTTCTGTTCTGTCAAACCGCTATTGACATATTGCGCTTTTCATATATCTTTCCTGCTTTACTGACATTCTCTGGCTAATTCCCATAATTCTGTTGCATAAACTTTTTCAAATATTCTTAATCAATTTGCTCCAGCATTATACTATAAAATATCTTAATAACAATTCTTTTCTGCTCAATTGAATCATTTCTTTGCACCAATATGCAAACTCTAACCGACATTTCCTGACTTATCTGACTTTATTAACTTCACCATTTTCTAAATTCTTCCTTTCTTTAATCCATATCTTTTCTGCAAAATACCTCTCTTATTTCATTAAATGTTACTTCTGAAAAACTTTTCATAATCTGCCATTCATCAACTAAATATTCCTCTTGTGCAATTTTCACAAATTCTTACTGCACACTAATCCTTCTTTTCTCTCTTTTTTTATTCAACTGATCGTTTTTATACATATTTATACAAATCCTCATATCACACTTTCTGTTACCATCATTATTCATAACAACACTTTTCTCAAATTTCTGATCTCAGGCATATTTAATCTATTTGCCATAAATCACTGCTCTTTTATGTACTGATATTTCTTTTAAAGTTGATCTGCCTTTCTTGATCATATCAAACTCTTCATAACACTAATCACATTTCCATCCACACTGTTTCTTAATATCATCTGACTCAGATCTCTAATGCCACAATACATTTGCTAAGATTCTCAACTGCAACTTATCACACACATACTGACCTGATCTTTATTACCTTGTTACCATACACCTATCTCTGCCAACTTTCAATCTCATTATAACTTACCTACTGAATTCCATATCCAAACTTGTTAATCTCTTCAATTCCTTTAACTGCAAATCTTTAACAGCCAAATTGATCTATCACAGAAATATTCTATACTTGTTTCTGCTAACTCTACACTTTATTAACATATAACAGGTATTTCCTTCTCAAGGCACTACTTTACATTTCTCCTCTAATCTCTGCAACTGAAAACTTTTAAGTACTATACTTTAACTGCTTTAACTGCACTAGTGCGAAAATGCTATCACACAACTTATGCCACTATCCACGTTGTGGCACAACAACTGCTCCCAACTGTCAATTTAACAAACAGAAACACACGGTTTACGTGCCAAAAGCTCACGTAAAACTATTTCATATCACACAAAACCGCAGACTTACTACCAGCAATGGACATTAATTCATGTATTGGGACATTGTACTTTCAATGTCTTTTCATATTCTAACTGGACATTGCTCTGATACCACTGTAACGGACCGGATACTTATGCCCAATAAGGCTCCATATCCAGATCCGCCTCCTGCGAACGGACCGAAGTCTCGCAAGGGATATCTCACACACGTGTCCAGTAAGAGTATAAAAGCCAAACCACAAGAATATAAGACACAAGAAAGAACACGTGCTCATATCTGTTCACAATATTTGTACAACTGTTCCATTACATTAATACATGTCCAATTCAAAAGAGTACAACTACCTAGGGCATACCCCGAGGGAGCACAAGCTCACACAACGCTAACTACTACACAACTGCTGGTGGTACAAGTCTGTCACAACACCGCTGCAAGCCAAACACACGGCAAGCCCTAAAAAGAACTGTAGGGGAGTGAGCCTCAACAAGTCACTGGCTCAGTAGGGGCTACCCCAAGCAACACTGTAACCACAGAACCTCAAACCCCAATGGGTCTCACTGGCAACAACAATACCAAACCATTTCATGCTCACATTATTACAATAAACAACAATTGAACATACTCATGATAATAAACAAAAAGTCCTCAAAGGAAAGTAGGACCAGGACTAACATAATATCATTAGTCAGCCCAACTACTAAAGTGCCTAAACCACAGTCTCACTGGCACACTATTACAACAATTGGATGCCTAAGCTATGAGCTTCATAGGCAAGTCACTGCCTAGGCTACAAGCTTCACAGGCAAACCTTATTCACGAGGGTACTAGGACAGTCAACCAAGTGCTAGTCCATTAAACCCCAAATCACACTACATCGGAAACTACACACAAAGTAACGGAACTGGCTACCACGAAGCCAATTCATAACACACTAAAACTATAATTGGAATCATAACCAAGAAGAGTAAAGCTCAACAAGTGGAAGGTCTCATACGGCCTCCACGGAGCACAGCTCTACTAAACCACAATATGCCTAGGCCACAAGCCTCATCGGCAAATTACCCACAAAGGTAACATAATTAATAATCACAAACTAATCCACAGTAAATTATAAACAAAGATCTACTTAAAATGGATAAGATACAACAAGTGGCAAGTCAAACCACAAGACCTGCACAACACACGAGAGCCTAAAAAGGTTGGTACACAATGTACCACCACAAAACTACAAAGTAACCCACGAAGGGTACAGGTACCTGCTACTCTGAGGTACCACAACACAAACACCCGAACAAGGGTACAAGTAGGTTATGAACACCATACTGAACCATAATTATACTATACCTTTATTTAGGCACAATATTACAAGTAAAACCTCAACCGGCATGTTACACAAACCACAACTCAGTCACAACTGTGCCAACACCAGGGCACACCTCGAACTGGTCAAACCTCGACCACGAGTCACAAACTCACGAACCACGACAAGTAGCAAAGCACGAGTCGGAAAGGAACGACGTTACCTCAACCACAACTGGAGCTAACAAAGCACGAGTCAGAAAGAACGACGCCACCACCACGGAAACGGACTACTAGCTGATCAGGCCAGTATCCAACGAGGACAACACAACACAAGAACACCTCTCAGCCTCGCAGTCACGACGAAAGGTCCCAACTGCCGCTCCCAAGAAAGAAGTCAAACAACTGTGGAGCCACCCAACACCACCACACCTGCAGACACACAGCTACAGGCCCATGCCTGGCACCTTTAGAGTCTTTGGCCGAGCACCCTAAAGTGAGGCACTGGAAAATAGGACTAGCTGGGGACCAGTGTCGACTACCGGTGTCCGTACCCCCAACTACGAGCGCGCTACAAGCGACAAAGGAACAAACTCTGGAAAGTCGCTGCCCCACTACCGTCTTTCCCTCAGCCGACGTACAACTCAAACTCAGGAGTGTGGGTGTTCAGGAAGACGACACAGACCTCAACAGTACAACACAAGTACTGGACAAAACCCCGAGCACAACAAACACACGTACTTGGCTCACAAGAACCTGGGTACCCGACTAGAGAGGCATTCCGGAATAGGCGCCGAACCACCACACTCGGCTAGCACAAAACACGATACTTACACATATAGCCTTTACTTATAATTCACAATATACATCTGTTAGGATTAGCTTAGCATCGGTCACCGTGTGACCCTAAAGCTATCCCACCCCAACACATAACTAAACCACAAACTTGCCTATCATTGGTCACTTCATGACCTCCGTGGAAACACACACCACTTAATACATAAATCAATATAATATTATTCGAAAGACAACAACGAACCAAGGCTAGGTCCACACATGACCTTCACTTCCCAAACACCACAAAGTCATGGCTACGCTCACACAGGAACCTCATTGCCCAGTTACTACGACAAATCATAAGAATTACATTAGACAATGTGTGTAGAATGCACACACCCAAACTACGTAGACAGCACGTGTATAATACATCCTGGTTGGTGTACCACACGTTAGTCATGTAAACCACATGTCCAAGACATGCACAACATACACCTACTTAAACCACTACGTACATCATACATCATTCGCGTAAACCATGCCCATTACATGAGCAGTATGCTCCAAGAGCATAACAAATGCACTGGCTCACACTAGTCATTGCCATGCACAACAAATATTACCACCCGGATATTCAAATTATCAAAAGCATACAAAATAATATCCTCGGCTGCTATCGCGACATAGGCTAAGGCCTCCTTTTGATCGCGACGCCACGACATGTCGCGACAAGATATCCTGTCGCGACAGGTCAGACTGTCGCTACCTGGTCGAGACACACCAACAAACCGCAATAAGAACCTGGGCCGCCATCAGATCGCGACCCACATGAACGTCGCAACAGAATACCCTAACGCGACGGATCGGGCTGTCGCGACAAGGTCGCGACACCCTGGGCCGTCGCCTTCGCAGGCGAAAACCTTAATCCGGATGGGACATCACAGTTCACCCTTCCCGATCATTCAAACCACATTTAATTCTCAATTTACATGCTTTAATGGATACCCTAGCATGGTATCTAATGTTATTTAAGCTTTAAACGACTCGAATTCATAACACGAACAATTCACACAATCAAACAAGGTAGAAACACCCTACCTTCACGAAGAAACACGAACCGAAGATCCCTCGACGTTTCCCCCGCTCCGCACATGTCCACGCGGTGATAGCACACCCCGCGCACCTCTAGAAACTTGAATCGCCCGAGAAACCCGCACAGCAACCTCCCCCTGGCCGAGCAGAGCTTCCCCTGCTCTGTCCGGTTGGGGTTCTTTCAAAACACACAGCGGTTAAGAACGCGACGCTGCGCTACGTCGCGACCTAAACGCGACGTAGAAGGCCGTCGCCTTCCTACTCCTGACGTCAGCAGGCCACCCAGCGCCCGACACTTGGCGCGCATGCAACGTCGACGCTCAACGGCGGCAATAGGAACGCGACCCCCTGGGCTGTCACGTTCAAAACGCGACACTGACCCCTGTCGCGTTCACAGGCAGAAAACCTGTGAGCGCTTTGGGCCCAATGGCCCGCCTACCAATCCTCACAACGCGCGCGCAACACCTGAAACACGTACTAATGGGCCACACACTGGCCACCAAACCCGCTAAACTTGGATCCACGGGGATCCGAAAAATGCACAACGTTACAGTCCGCCTCCCCGACTATTCCGGTTGTCCCAACGACAGGTATATATATATGTACCCAAACACAAAACTCTATATTTTATTGTTCATATTAACTTTTTATTTTCTAAGATGCATATAATTTTGCAAGGTCCGCCTCCCCGACTACGCTGGTTGTCCGAGCGACTGGTATATATATATGTACCCAAACACAAAACTCTATATATTACTATTCATATTAATTTTATATTTCCTAACGTGCATATAATTTTACAGGGTCCGCCTCGCACCCAGTACCATCACCTGTCCCATCCCATTCAGCAGCAGGTACATGCATGTTTCAATACTTTAGTACGTTTCTTGTCTTCCAAATTTTTTAATAATAGTGTACTTAATTTTTCAACAGAGATAGAGAGCCATCATCCAATGGTAGAGGAGGTGGCTCAGCCAACTGGACGCCAGCCATGCTGGATTTTTGGGTGAACTTGATCTCTTCAAACTTACTGTATTTGTTTTTTATGTTATATAGTTCATGTAGAAAATTAATGTGCAATTACAGGGGGAAGATAATTGGGGGAAGATAGATCCAGGACCTGCTTCCCTCTATATTACATCGTTGCTGCACGCAAACGTTCCAAGACCAGTGGACTCATGGAAAAAGTCCCCCCTGCCCTTCCGAGATCTGTTATTTGACATGTTCATAGAATTATTATTTTTTACTGATTTGAACTCATTTCATTAATTACTATCTCTCTCTATTAGTGCACAAAGTTGAGTAATTTCAATTCTAAATAGTGGAGGTACATGTTCATGAGACCGGAGGATCTCCGTCGAGCACGAGTCATCTGGGATTCTACGTCCCAGACTAATTTCAGAAAGTCGATGTGGGAGGCCCGGGACAAGGCAGCAAATATCACAGGCAGCCAGGATCCTACGGCTTGGATGGATTACGGCCCGGTGTGGATGAGGAGGGACTATTGGGAGTCCCTTTGACATCGTTGGGCTACTGGACCATGGCAGGAGATGTCACATGCGGCTAAACAGAATCGAGCAGCTCATCCGGAGAAGAATGTGCATACTAGTGGGTCAGTATCTTATACGACTCACAGCTATAAATTAGTAAGCATATTAACTTTCAATTTCTTAATACATTATTTATCATTGTGAAACTAACCGCCACGAGCTCGAGCGTACCCCTACATTTCGTGAGTTATTTGATTAGACTAGTAAGTGGAAGGGGACAAATGACTATGTCAACAAGAGTGCTCGCACGATTGCCGTAAGTCAAAATATAAAATTTTCAATTCAATTTAGATATTAAAAAATTATGATTTGAATAATACATTTCTAATTTGTTCTGCAGGAGACCTATGACAGGATGATGGCGGATCGCTATGTAGAGGGCACTCCCTATGTAGACTTAGATCTAGAGGTCTGGGTCGACACAGCAGGAGAGCCGAGGAAGGGCCGAGTGTTGGCTTTAGGTATAGCCTTGATAATACTCCAGTGTTGTCCTCATATGTGAGTTTCAGTTGCTCCTCCGGCCTAGGCGAGTTCATCTGCTGCGATGCCCGTAGTGGTGGAGAGAACATTAGAACCCTCATCTGGGAAGAGCTGTCGCACCACCTACCGCTGCACCTTGGAGCCATGGTCGAGCAGCTAGTGACTGCCCTTCGAAGAGCAGGCACCTCATAGCAAGCCCCTCAGGTTAGTATTACTATTAATTTCATATAGTTTGAATGAAATGAAACCACAAATCTAACTATTAAAACACGCAAACCACTAATCTTAAAAAAAACTCAATTATTGTTTATGAGGTAGAGTGAAAAATATTATTATGTTTGTTTGAAGAAGTAGAGTGAAAAATATAATATTTTTAATTAATGAAATCTATTTTCACTTTCCACCCTACTCCTCTAAAGCTGCGGCAAATAATAAGACTTTCCCATCTTCCCATAGCTTAAAACTCATTGAAGACATGGTTGATATCTATCCTCACATACATGTGGAGGCCACCCAGCTCAATTTATGACTTGATGTCCAAAGAGCTCAAGCGGGAAAAATGAAATCCAAATTAAGAAGCTTAAAAAGAAGGCCGATTTGGGTTCGACACTCAAACCACTAATCTTAAAAAAACATAAGTGTAAATGATCAAAACATGCAACCCGGGGATCCAAAATCGGAAATAGGGATCCGATCGGCATGTTGTACGCTCCGACATGACCGGGTGGGTGACATTGATGTGTGGGAACTGATGAAATCCTGATCGGATTCCCAGTTTGAATTCGGCACTCAAATCGCTAATCATAAAAAAACATAAATGAAAAGGATCAAAACACGCAACCCGGGAGTCCAAAATCAGAAATAGGGGTCCGATCGAAATGATGTTCGCTCCAACATGACCGGGTGGGTGACAGTGATGTGTGTGAACTAACGGAATCCTAATGGGATTCCCGGTTTGGGTTTGACACTCAAACCACTGACCTTAAAAGAACATAATTGTAAAGGATCAAAACACGCAACTCGAGGGTCCAAAATCACAAATAGGGCTCCGATCGGCATGTCATTCGCTCCGACACGACCGGGTGGGTGACAATGACTTGTGGGAATTGACGGAATCCTAATTGGATTCTCGGTTTGGGTTCGGCGCTTGTGGGTGCATGAATTTAAACCACTATGGATGAAGACCCAGGTCTACCTGCTTGAGAATAGGTGGACCTACTTGAGGACACAGGTGGACCTACTTGAAGACCTAGGTCAACCTACTTGAGGACAGGTCGACCTACTTGATGACCCAGGTCGATCTACTTGAAGACCTAGGTCGACCTGCTTAAGGTCAGGTCGACCTACTTGAGGACACATGTCGACCTACTTGAGGACAGGTCGACCTACTTGAAGACCCAAGTCAACCTACTTGAAGACCCAGGTTGACCTACTTGAAGACAGGTCGACCTACTTGAAGAGACAGGTCGACCTACTTGAGAATAGGTTGATCTACTTGAAGGCCAAGGTCGACCTACTTGAGGACATAGGTCGACCTACTTGAGGACAGGTCGACCTACTTTAAGACCCAGGTCGACCTGCTTGTGGACAGCTCGACCAACTTGATGACCTTGGTTGACCTACTTGAGGACCCAGGTCAACCTATACATGAGACCCAAGAAAACGGCGGCCCAAGTTGTAAGGCCCTTGATTTTTATCTTGAGTGTTTGCTTATGTATATAAGTGCATACGAGTGTATATTATTGATGTATGGACTATTATGCATAGTATTTATTTATGTGAATTGCATGAATTAGTGCTGATGTAATGTATGCATGGTATATATGTATATATCTATATGTGTGTGGTGTATATAGTTTCTGCAGTCTTAAGTCTGTTCTGTCGACCAGTAGGCGTCAACATGAGTTGACGTTTAATGGGAGTCAGCGGCCACATCGATGTACGCCAACTCTGTATTGGCGGCCAGAGATGTTGACGTTTATTTTCAAGATTTGTTGCGATCCCAGATCCAGAAACGCCCCCGAAAATGTCGCCCTCTGATTTGGAAACCATTCCCCAACAGTAACCTAGCCTAACCCTTATGCGTATCTGACCCCCAACCCTTTATATTGTCCAGTTTTCGGCCAAGTCTATCCTTTTGACGCTTGGGTCAAAAACCTAGACTTTCTGTGCGAAAACCTATTTTGGAACTCTTCGATCCCGCTACTGGAGGCTTCATCCGGTGATTTTCATCGACTGGAGGGGACTCTGAACATCCGAGAACGACTTCCCCACGCTGGTGTGCAGTGAAGATCAACAGGGAACCCGGATAAAGAAGGATTTAAAGGCTCTTTGGCTCAGGACGAGGAGAGCTTCTTCAACTCAAAACATCGATTGGGGATTTTATCCAAGGAAAGTAACCCATCCATATCATCCCTACATGTGTCTAGTATGTCCCAGAAATTTTAGGATTTTAATTTGAGTCCTGGAAACCCCCATTCAGTCGATCTTTTGCGTTCAATCTGTGTTTTGCACAGACAGGAACTTAACGGCAGGATCTATTTCCGTTAAGATCTGAACTTGGCGGCGGTCTTTGTTGCCGTTAACTTTGTAGGCGGCCACCCTTGCCGTTTAGTTCTTCAGGCAGAAATAATGTGTCTACTGCCCTATAAAAACTATTTTCTCGAAATTTTCTGCGCATGAGGATATAAGATAAACTTTATATGATATGTAAATATCTGTGTGGAAGCATGTTGTGGATTGTTATGAATTTTGTGGATTTCCCACATTATTAGAATTATCAAAAATGTCTAGTTGACAGGTTTTAATCTTGTAAAATATCGATTATGCAAATCTGTATGGAATTTAATAGTCATGAAATTTTTGTATATCAGTTAAGGGTTTCAGTTCACGCTATATAAAACTTGAAATTTTATGATATCTGTGTAAATTATTAAAATTTCTGAATGGTAAAACAAGGAGCATGCTGATTTAGTATAGAAAATCCAATAAATGGTATGAAAGTAGATAAATTCCTGAAAATTAGTATATGTTCAGTACTGTCAATATGCATGTGTAGCATGAACTATAGGTCTGAATGATAACAACTATGTAAATTGGGCTATTTTAACCTGAGACAATATCACTGTTTGAATTTTATTAAATAGTGGATATTTCAGAAAATTATGAACCTTCGTATATGTGATATGTGAATAGTAACGACCTATGGTTAAATTTTCACATTCATTGGATAACAATAGGTACTGATTACAATATTTTCATCATGAAAAGGTATGGTTTAGTGTAATTAAAAAGATTAATGTAATTACAACATGATATGAATCAATTAGTAGTTGTGACTGATTTAGTTCTATTAACAGTAGTACCATGATAGGGAACCTGAACCATGTGCATGAATGTGAAAATGAGAATAACGGGTTAAAATGGTGTGAAATTGTGTGTGTTTAAATGGAAAATGTGTAAATGTGCCAATGGGTGACACTGCTACCTTAGAGGGCTGTGGAACTGTACTGTGGTAAAGTCCCACGGGAAGGTTCATAGTGTGTGATGTCCCACGGGCATTGGGATTAAATCCTAGAGCGAACAAGTATCGCTGGTTAGGGTGGAGAGTGCTTCTCCCGGTTCTGCGCAGTAACTAAGATTTATCACTTGAATGCCCAGGTGATAGATATGTGTTGTGATTAGTGTGTGTCCTTCTAATGGTGGTTTGGGCTATGTGTCACGACATTTAATAATGTGAAATTGTGTTTAAGGGAATATGCATGTGAAAACTGTGAAATTGTGTAAATGATTATATGTTAATATGAACTCTTGTAATAGCATGTGAAATGATAACTTCTTAAATGAATATGTTATGTACATAGCAAAAACAACAAGCTTTTCATGTGTATAAATGTGTTATTCATGTGAATATGATTATAGAATCCATGCTAGAATTGTCTCTTTCTTTATGTGTACAAACTCCATGTTTAAGATGACAAATGTTAACATGTGAATATATAAATGAAGTTAAATGAAACTTAGTTTAACATATTGATAAATGTGTAGAGAGCATGTTATTGAACACTTTGTACTAAACAATTCCATGTGTAACATGTGTAGAAATCATGTTTAGGTTCTATTTGCATAAATAGCTAAATCCATGCTTATATGTGAATATGTGGTATGAGAATGTGAATGTTAGGTGATGCATGTAAGTTTAATGTGTTTAGAGTTATTTGTTGAGTTCTTTTGAACTCATCCTTGCTTCGGCGTACAGGTGCAGACGTTTCTACTTCTTCCGAGGAGATCGTTAGGAGCGACTCGGAGCGGGAGTAGGATACCTCGTTTAGATTCAGCGTTGTACTTTCATTTTCATAAGTATGTAATAAAAAGACTCTGCGTAGTCTTATGCGGACAATGTATTTAATTCATTTCTTAGTTATAAAATGTTTAGTTCTCTTTTCCTCTATATGGATTGGGAATAGAATGTGGATGATGGAATAAGAGTTACTTTCCAGTCATTTCATTTCCTCTGTCATGTGTTATATATATATTTGTGTAGGTTTCAGCCTAATTGTACAATTGTTGGGTAAATGTCCCACTGTAGTGGCGTTCATTATACCGATGTGGGTGGTGTAACCGTACCGGTATAAGGAGGGTCGTTACAGAGATTGGTATCAAAGCTACAGGCTGAAATTGTACATAAATATGTACATACCATCATCTTTATTGTATGCCAAGTCTGTGTAGATTGTCCACATAGATAAGTAAATAGTTACAAATTAGATATTCTAGTTCTAAATTGTGATTAAATCATTTTCCAGGATATGGGGTGTTTCTGCTCGTGAAGGTGAGCAGAGGAGAGATGATCCTCGGCGTGAGGATCAGGGTGAGCAGCAGGCCCCAGCACCCTAGGGTCCTGTGCTTCCCCCACCGCCACCAGTAGACTATGGAGTGTTCATGCAGGGTTTAGTGCAGGCCATGCAGACGTAGGCCCACACTCAGGCTGCACTCCAGGCTCAGCTGGAGGCTCATGTTAGAATGATAAAAAGGGTAGTCTGTTTACTTGATGATATTTTGCTATGTTGTTATGCTATATGTGTTGCTTATGATGTTTGCTGTGGAAGGCTCAAGTGCCAGTTCCCCAGGCCCAGGACCATGGTGGACCCTCCATCATGGAACGGTTCAAGAGGATGTCGCCACAGTCTTTTAAGGGGGAGAGCGACCCGTTACTCGCTGAGAGCTGGATGAGGGAGATCGACAAGATCTTCCTGGCTATTAGGTGCGCTGAGGATGACAAGGTCACTTTAGCCACCTATATGCTACAGGTATGTGTAATTTAATTCGGTGGTTATTTCTTTAATTATAGATTATGTTGGTTAGTCCTTATGGGTGGTTTTTACAGGAGCGAGCCGACGTGTGGTGGTCCTCGTTGTTACGTACTCGGTTCGAGGATGGTGCTGTGGAGGTTGGTTGGGATGAGTTCGTGAGGCTCTTCCGAGCCAAGTTTGTTCCGGAGCACATCCAGGACAAGATGGAGCAGGAGTTCCTCTCGTTGACTCAGGGCTCCATGACTGTACTGGAGTACGAGGCCAGGTTTGTCGTGCTATCAAATTATGCCCCTCATATTGTAGCTGATGAATGCAGGAAGGCGAAGAAATTCGTGATGGGTCTGAGGCCATCGCTGAGGACGAGGTTGGTGGCTTTCGACCATCGTACCCTCGAGCAGGCGCTCAGCGTGGCGTGTCGGCAGGAGGGAGAGATGGAGCAGTACCTGGAGGAGAAGAAGGCTTCTCAGAAGAGGCCCGCGGCTCCTTTCCAGAGGCAGAATAGGAAGAAGGCGACTTTTTAGTCACCGCAGCGTCCTGTGGCATCGAGCAGTGGTCAGGTACCTTCTCAACATTCCCCTAATGGTAAGAAGGTGTGTCCTCATTACGGGAGGGCACATGGTGGTACGGAATGTTGGAAGTTGGCGGGGAAGTGCTTGAAGTGCGGGAGCAGGGAGCATAGGATTAATGATTGCCCCACACTTCAGTAGGGAGGTCAGCATGGAGCGGCACCAGCCCCAGCAGCAGTAGCAGTAGCAGAGCCAGCGACAAGATGACCAGGGAGACCTCGAGCCCCAGCTCGAGTGTTTGCGTTAGCTCGTGAGGACGCCGAGCAAGCAGATCATGTCACCGAAGTTACGGTTTTGTTCTTAGGTGTGCATGCTCGAGTTTTGTTCGATACGGGTGCTACCCACTCGTTCATTTTTGAGCATTTTTCTAGGTAGTTAGCCTTAGAGTCAGGAATAGAGTCTGAGGAGTTAGAAGTCCCTTTGTCTATGCACACACCTGCAGGTACGGTATCAACTAGGAAGTGTATTATGTCTTTACCGGTGTGCATTGAGGATAAAGTCCTAGAAGGGTGTTTCTTCTTGCTAAAGATGAAGGACTACGATGCTATTCTGGTCTGGATTGGCTAGAGGAGCACTATGCATTAGTAGATTGTCGTGGGAAGAAGATCATTTTCCGCATTCCTGGTGAAGATGAATTTTCTCATCCTTTGCCAAGGAACTTGGCAGGGAAGTTTGTCATCTCTGCCATGAGGGCGATGAGAATGGTGAACAAGGGTTGTGGCTCTTTTCATTCTAGCGTGGTATTAGTACCCAAGGCTGATGAGTCACCTACTCTTGCGGAGATTGATGTAGTGCGGGAATTTCCAAATGTCTTTCCTGATGATTTATCTAGATTGCCACCGGCTAGAGAGATAGAGCTCACCCTAGAGTTGCTTCCAGGCACCTCTCCTATCTCGAAGGCACCTTAACGGATGGCACCTACGGAATTAGCTGAGCTAAGGAAGCTGTTGCAGGATTTGTTAGATAAGGGATTTATTCATCCTAGCATTTCCCCTTGGGTGCACTTGTCTTATTCGTGAAGAAGAAGGATGGATCACTTAGGTTATGCATTGATTATAGAAAGCTAAACCAAGTGACGGTGAAGAACAGTATCCCTTACCTCAGATTGATGATCTATTTGACCAGCTACAAGATGCATCAGTCTTTTCTAAGATTGATTTGCGGTCTGGTTATCATCAGTTGAGGATTAGGAGTGAGGATGTGTCCAAGACGGCTTTTAGAACCCGTTATGGACATTATGAGTTTTGGTCCTTCCTTTTGGTCTGACCAACGCCCCTGCAGCGTTCATGGATCTCATGAACAGGGTATTTAGACCATACCTAGATAGTTTTGTCATAGTTTTTATTGATGACGTGTTGGTCTACTCTCCGGATGACGCCACACATCGTCAGCATTTGAGGGTAGTGTTAGAGGTTCTCCGTGAGCACAAGCTATATGCAAAATTCAGCAAGTGCGATTTTTAGTTGCACGAGGTTCATTTCCTTGGGCATGTTATCTCCAGTGCTGGTGTAGCAGTGGATCCAGTGAAAGTCTAGGCTGTTATGGATTGGGAGATTCCCAAGACTCCTTCAGAGATTTGGAGTTTTCTTGGTTTGGCGGGTTATTATCGGTGATTTATTGAGGGATTTTCATCCATCGCCGCCCCATTGACTCAGCTGACCAGGAAGGGAGTGAAGTTTTTTGGTCCAAGGAGTGTGAGAGTAGTTTTCAGTTATTGAAGACTAAGCCTACTTCGGCTCCTGTGTTAGTTTTGCCGAGTGGTGTAGAGGGTTTTTCTATCTACACGGATGCATCTCGGATTGGCCTTGGCTGTGTATTGATGCAGCAAGGAAGGGTAGTAGCTTATGCTTCTCGTCAATTGAAAAAGCATGAGCGAAATTATCCGAATCATGATCTTGAGCTTGTCGCAGTGGTTCATGCACTGAAGATCTAGAGGCACTATCTTTATGGTGTCAGATTTGAGGTGTTCACTGACCACAAGAGCCTGAGGTATCTTTTCTCCCAAAAGGAATTAAACCTTAGGCAGAGAAGATGGATTGAGTTCCTGAAGGACTATGACTTCGACCTCCAGTATCATCCTGAAAGGCGAATGTCGTAGCAGATGCCCTTAGCAGAAAGAGGTCATCTCTCCAGCAGGATTGGAAGATGTTGGAGGATGCGGCGTGTGCGATGACTGAGTTAGAGCCATCATTATGCCAGGCTTTTGTAGCTTAGTTGTCCATTAGGTCTTCGGTGTTGGATGAAGTGATCGAGCAACAGAAAGCCAACCCTAAACTCCGAGAGTTAGTGGGTAAGGCAGGCATTGCTCGTGATGAGGATGGCGTGATTACATTCCATCACCGTGTTTGTGTTCCAGACATCGTGGATGTCCGTGAGCATGTTTTAGAAGAAGCTCATAGGTCTAGATTCTCTATTCATCCGGGTAACACTAAGATGTACCAGGATTTGAAGAGATCATTTTGGTGGTCTGGCATGAAGAGAGATGTAGCAGAATTTGTGTCTAGATGTCTAGTTTGCCAGCAAGTGAAGGCCGAGCGGCAGCAACCATCTGCCCTTATGCAGAAGATGGAGATCCTAGTATGGAAGTGGGAGGCTGTCACTATGGATTTTGTTACGGGTTTGCCTCGATCCAGACGGGGTAACGACTCGATTTGGGTAGTGGTAGATAGATTCTCGAAGACTGCGGATTGCTTTCCCATGACGAAGAAGCAGTCAGTAGAGAGTTTAGATAGATTGTATATTAGTAGCATTATTAGATTGCACGGTGTCCCGAAGTCGATCATTTCGGATTGAGATCCACGATTTACTTCGAGATTATGGAGGGTCTTTAGGATGCATTAGGTTCGGAGTTGAAGCTTAGTTCAGCTTTTCATCCCTAGACAGATGGACAGTCTGAGAGGACTATCCAGACGCTCGAGGATATGTTGAGGGCATGTGTGCTAGATTGGAAGGATGATTGGAGGCCATGATGGGAGCGGACATGTGTTTAGATTCAGGATGATTGGTATGGCTCCATTTGAGGCGTTGTATGGTAGGCCTTGCAGATCTCCTTTATGTTGGGAGGAGACTGGTGATAGGCAGCTGATTGGTCCGGAGTTAGTTCAGGAGACTTCGGATAAGGTCCAACTGATTAGGAAGAGGCTTGTTGCGGCACAGGATAGCAGAAGAGTTATGCAGACAACAAGAGGAAGGATTTGGAGTTCGAGGTAGGTGAGCATGTCTTTTTAAAGATTTCTCCTACTCGTGGTGTAGTTAGATTTGGCAGGCATGGTAAGTTAAGTCCTAGATTCATTGGCCCGTATGAGATTCTCAGATGATTGGGCAACGTCGCATATGAGCTAGCTTTACCCCCAGCGTTAGCTAGTGTTCATCCTGTTTTCCACGTATCTATGCTCAGGAGGTATGTTAGAGATCCATCTCATATTAGTCACGAGCTAGTAGAGATCCAGCCAGATCTTTCTTATGTGGAGCAACTAGTAGCTATTCTTGATCGGAAGGTTCAACATCTTCGGAACAAGAGCATTGCGTCGGTGAAAGTTTTATGGCGCAACTTCTCGCGAGAGGAGGATACTTGGGAGCTCGAGGATGCAATGAAGAAGAAGTATCCTCAGTTGTTTGAGTAGTGTCAGTCTAACTTCGGGGACGAAGTTTTCTTTAAGGGGGGGAGGGTGTAAGGCCCTTAGTTTGATCTTGAGTGTTTGCTTATTTATATATGTGTATACGAGTATATACTATTGATGTATGGACTATTATGCATAGTATTTATTTGTGTGAATTGCATGAATTAGTGATGATGTAATGTATGCATGGTATATATGTATATATCTGTATGTGTGTGGTGTATATAGTTTCTGCAGTCTTATGTCTGTTCTGTCGACTAGTAGGCGTCAACATGAGTTGACGTTTATTGGGAGTCAGCGGCCACATCGATGGACGCCAACTCTGTATTGGCGGCCAGAGATGTTGACATTTATTTTCCAGATCTGTTGCGATCTTAGATCTGGAAACGCCGGCGAAAATGTCGCCCTCTGATTTGGAAACCGTTCCCCAAAGGTAACCTAGCCTAACCCTTATGCGTATCCGACCCCCAACCCTTTATATTGTCCAGTTTTCGGCCAAGTCTGTCCTTTTGACTCTTGGGTCAAAAACCTAGACTTTCTGTGTGAAAACCTGTTTCGGAACTCTTCAATCCGGCTACTGGAGGCATCATCCGGCGATCTGCATCGACTGGAGAGGACTCTGAACATCCGAGAACGACTTCTCCACGCTGATGTGCAGTGAAGATCAACAGGGAACCCGGATAAAGAAGGATTTGAAGGCTCTTTGGCTCAGGCCGAGGAGAGCTTCTTCAACTCAAAACATCGATTGGGGATTTTATCCAAGGCAAGTAACCCATCCACATCATCCCTACATGTGTCTAGTATGTCCCAGAAATTTTAGGATTTTAATTCGAGTCCTGGAACCCCGCATTCAGTCGATCTTTTGCGTTCAGTCTGTGTTCTGCACAGACAGGAACTTAACGACAGGATCTATTTCTGTTAAGATCTGAACTTGGCGGCAGTCTTTGTTGCCGTTAACTTTGTAGGTGGCCACCCCTTGCCGTTTAGTTCTTCAGGCAGAAACAATGTCTGCTGCCCTATAAAAACTATATTCTCGAAATTTTCTGCGTATGAGGATATAAGATAAACATTATATGATATGTAAATATCTCTGTGGAAGCATGTTGTGGATTGTTATGAATTTTTGTGGATTTCTCACATTATTAGAATTATCAGAAATGTCTAGTTGACAGGTTTTAATCTTGTAAAATCTTGATTATGCAAATCTGTGTGGAGTTTAATAGTCATGAAATTTCTATATATCAGTTAAGGGTTTCAGTTCACGCTGTATAAAATTTGGAATTTTATGATATCTGTGTAAATTATTAAAATTTCTGAATGTAAAACAAGGAGCATGCTGATTTAGTATAGAAATTCCAATAAATGGTATGAAAGTAGATAAATTCCTGAAAATTAGCATTTGTTCAGTACTGTCAGTATGCATGTGTAGCATGAACTATAGGTCTGAATGATAACAACTATGTAAATTGGGTTATTTTAACCTGAGATAATATCATTGTTTGAATTTTATTAAATAGTAGATATTTCAGAAAATTATGAACCTTCGGGTATGTGATATGTGAATAGTAAACGACCTATGGTTAAATTTTCATGTTCATTGGATAACAGTAGGTACTGATTACAATATTTTCATCATGAAAAGGGTATGGTTTAGTGTAATTAAAAATGATTAATGTAATTACAGCATGATATGAATCAATTAGTAGTTGTGACTGATTTAGTTCTATTAACAGTAGTACCATGACAGGGAACCTGAACCATGTGCATGAATGTGAAAATGAGAATAACGGGTTAAAATGGTGTGAAATTGTGTGTGTTTAAATGGAAAATGTGTAAATGTGTTAACGGGTGACACTGCTACCTTAGAGGGCTGTGGAACTGTAATGTGGTAAAGTCCCCACGGGAAGGTTCATAGTGTGTGATGTCCCACGGGCATTGAGATTAAATCCTAGAGACGAACAAGTATCGGTGGTTAGGGTAGAGAGTTCTTCTCTCGGTTCTGCGCAGTAACTAAGATTTATCACTTGAATGCCCAGGTGATAGATATGTGTTGTGATTAGTGTGTGTCCTTCTAATGGTGGTTTGGGCTATGTGTCACGACATTTAAATAATGTGAAATTGTGTTTAAGGGAATATGCATGTGAAAACTGTGAAATTGTGTAAATGATTATATGTTAATATGAACTCTTGTGATAGCATGTGAAATGATAACTTCTTAAATGAATATGTTATGTACATAGCAAAAAAACAAACTTTTCATGTGTATAAATGTGTTATTCATGTGAATATGATTATAGAATCCATGCTAGAATTGTCTCTTTCTTTATGTGTACAAATTCCATGTTTAAGATGACAAATGTTAACATGTGAATATATAAATGAAGTTAAATGAAACTTAGTTTAACATATTGATAAATGTGTAGAGAGCATGTGATAGGCTTTAAGTTATTGAACACTTTGTACTAAACAATTCCATGTGTAACATGTGTAGAAATCATGTTTAGGTTCTATTTGCATAAATAGCTAAATCCATGCTTATATGTGATTATGTGGTATGAGAATTTGAATGTTAGGTGATGCATGTAAGTTTAATGTGTTTAGAGTTATTTGTTGAGTTCTTTTGAACTCATCTTTGCTTCGGCGTACAGGTGCAGAAGTTTCTACTTCTTCCGAGGAGATCGTTAGGAGCGACTCGGAGTGGGAGTAGGAGACCTCGTTTAGATTTAGCGTTGTACTTTCATTTTCATAAGTATGTAATAAAAAGACTCTGCGTAGTCTTATGTGGACAATGTATTTAATTCATTCCTTAGTTATGAAATGTTTAGTTCTCTTTTCCTCTATATGGATTGTGAATAGAATGTGGATGATGGAATAACAGTTACTTTCCAGTCATTTCATTTCCGCTATCATGTGTTATATATATATTGTGTAGGTTTCAGCCTATTTGTACAATTGTTGGGTAATGTCCCACTGTAGCAGCGTTCATTATACCGATGTGGATTGGTGTAACCATACCGGTATAAGGAGGGTCGTTAAACAAGTACACCCCGCTGTTTCAACATGAGACCCAAGAGAAATGGTGGCCAAGTACACCCCCTCTGTTAGCACATGAGACCCAAGAGAAACGTCGGTCCAAAATAAGAAATAGTGATCCGATTGGAGAGCCATTCACTCCGACAGAACTGCATGGGTAAGAGTGACATGTGAGAACTGACGGAATCCTAATGGGATTCCCGGTTTGGGTTCGACACTCAAACCACTAATCTTAAAAAAATATAAGTGTAAAGGATCAAAACACACAACTCGAGGGTGCAAAATCAGAAATAGGAATCCGATCAGCGTACCGTTTGCTCTGACATGACCGGGTGGGTGACAATGACATGTGTGAAATGACGGAATCCTAATGGGATTTCCGGTTTGGGTTCGGCGCTCAAATCACTATTCTAAAAAAAACATAAATGAAAAGGATCAAAACACACAATCTGGGGGTCAAAAATCAGAAATAGGGATCCAATAGACGTGTTGTTCACTCCGACACGACCGAGTGGGTGAGAGTGACGTGTGGGAACTGACAGAATCCTAATGGGATTCCCAGTTTGGGTTCGGTGCTCAAATCACTAATCTTAAAAAAAACATAAGTGTAAAGGATCAGAACATGCAACCTTAGGGTCCAAATCCGAAATAAGGATCCGATCGGCATGCCGTTTGCTCTGACATGATCGGGTGGGTGACAGTGACGTGTGAGAATTGACGGAATTCTATTCGGATTCCTGGATTGGGTTCAGTGCTCAAACCACTAATCTAAAAAAAATTCATGTGGAAAGGATCATAAATATTTTCTATTTAAACTTGGTGAATATTCAAATGTTTTAAATTTAAAATTTTGAAATAATATTGTGTATTATTTTTTATTTATGTTTCTAATATTCACTACAAGAAATCTTAGCTCTGCCTACAAAAGTTACTTACGGTTCAGTATATTCGTAAGGTATTCGTATGGATAGATATATCTATACTTACGCACTATACATGTCGTAAGTACATCAGACAAAGTTTGTTCTTAAACTTTTAAGATATGCCTACCCCTATGGCGTAATATCATAAGCACATAACTATTTCATTTAGCTACGGAGTTTTAATTGGGCACCCATTCAACTTTGGAAGTCCCGCGCCCCGATTGAAGGGAGAAAAAACCCCTCCTTCGACCCCTGGCCTCCACTCTCCTCCTTCGACCTCTCCACTGTCCTTGCCTCCTTCCAGTGAAAGGGCAACAACGGCGAAAGGGAAAAGGGGCAGCAGCGGCGATAGGGCAAGAACGGCGAAAGGGCAAGCAGTGGCGTCTCCTGCCGAACTTGTGGACAAGGCGGTAGTAGGAGGCGGTAGCAGGCAGGCTGCGCGGAGGAACATGCGGAGAAGGCGCCGTCAGCGGTTTAGGGCAAGCAATGGAGGTGAACTTGCAGGCGGCGAACTTGCGGTGACAACAGGGGAACTCCGGCCACCCATTCCTCCTTCCACCATTCCTCCGCGTGTCCACGCCGCCGGGCGTCTCCTGCCGACCTTATCACCTTCTTCCTCCTCCGCTTCGTAGCGGGTGTTTGGCCTCTCCGACTGCTCGTCCCCCATCGCCCGTTTTCTCACGAACGTTGTGCTACTGCATGTGGTTTATTTTTTGCAAAGTTGTGGGCTGATTGATCGCCAAAGGTGAGTCCATCACGGTGAAGGTGAGTACTCTTTTCTGTTTTCTTAGCTTCTTTGTCTCCCTCGTGGTTGGGTTAGGTTGAATGTGTTTGCCGCATCATCAAAAGGGTCAAGATTTCAGATAGGTAAATGCTTATTGCATGACCCCTCGGTCAGATTTCGGCCCTTTCATTGGCCATCCTCCTGCAGTACACAAGGGATCGATCTTTTCTACATGGGGTTGAGTTTAGGGAATTTTTAAGACTAGTCAGAAGAACTGCCTGTGTGCCATCTTGGGTACTCCAAATCCCCTTGTTTATGCGCCAGTTTCTGGAACAATCTTCCTTTTTTTTTCTTCTGATGTTGTGAAATCGGGTGCTTGTTTAATAGAAAAATGGTTTCTTCCCTAGTTCTTAGGAGTCTGGTCAATTTTTAAGAGTATCTCTGCTTGTGTCATCCCATTTTTTATGCAACATTCCACTGTGATCCCCAATAGTTTATTAAGCTTCATGATGGGAGATCAACAACATAAAAAAGGTCTCCATCTGTTTGCTTCTACATGCTAACAAAACACATGAGCCTTGCAATCACTTACTGTTCCGCCGCATTCTTCGTCAAAGAGGCCTCCTTTATATTACCCGATTATTCTTAAAAGAAAAACCCATCTATTTGCCGTATCCGGTGTAGATTGTCTCATGTTGTTTCTTTTCTTTCTTTATAAATCTTTGTACATTGAAATGCCACTTTTCCAGTTAATACTGCGCTAGACATTCCGATTCCTGGCAGGGTAAGTAGTATAATACTCCTGGCGTTGAGCCAAAGTAAAGTAAAACACACACACACACACACACCACACACACACACACACACACACACACACATATATATATATATATATATATATATATATATATATAAACATGCATAAATAGCCACTGTCATAGCCCACTCTCTTCTACTTATATATAGTTTTTACTCTCTCATGAAGAGTTAAGTGAGCCACAAAAGAAGAGCTCTTTAAAAATCGTACGTTTGACATATCGTATGAATTCTCTTCTCAGAAGAGGAAACAGTCCATCTAGTACTAGGAAGGCATGCATGCACAGAGCGGCCACCACTAGTTGGCCTGCAAACTGTGCTCATAAAACCAGCATTAAATCAGTTCATACCAACCAACTTTTTATTAAGTATGCTTTTTTATTGGCCCAAAAAGGAATATTATAGACTGTGTAAGCCCTCACCTCCTAGCAACTTGTCTTTCATTAATTGCAATGGCCCTCCTTTAATGGTGATCTAGGAGTAGATTTCAAAGATACACAAAGATTAGGCTCTTGGGTCTTCCTGTGACCTGACAGAATTAAGTAACTGGGATTAAGGAGTATCTTAGAGGAGTGTCTCAAAGCAGACACCAAAGCATCACAATTTTTTTATTTTAACAAAGGTTGAACTAGGGACAACATGTGGGGATGGTGTGATCTCCCAGGATTAATTAACAGGGGGCAGGCAAAGCCATGTCCTGCAACCTTATCTCTGAGGCTTTGTGATTGTGATGGCTGGCTGGTCAACTGATTGTGATTGTGATGGGGATATCCTAGTGGGATTAATCAGATGCAGCTGCTCAATCTCTCACCAACTCTTATTCATGGTTCAAATGCCATTTGCACTCAAAACTATGAGCTTTATAATATTCTGAAGGATGGGATCAAACATGGGTAAGAAATTGCCATTGTTGAACTTTTCTATCTGTGGTAAGAATGGAGAACATCTTTGTCATTTCATTGATTCTCATTGTATGTTTTGTGCTCTGGCACTCCTTTTTTATTGTCCTATTAATCTTAGTGTCATGTGCTAATTATATCAAAACAATAACAGTGATATATCATACTGTAATTGAGTCATGCCTTGGGACACTCTATTTTCAGCTTTTTGGCATGTTCTTTGCCATGTACTCTACCTTGTCCTATCGTTAGACAATTCATTGGACATCTTGCAACATTTCTAGTATGAAGAATATAATGTAAATGATTTTTTTTTGTAGTTAGACGTTATGGATTGGAGTTGGATGGATAAATTGAAGAATACAAGGGATATATGGATGGAGTTGACACATACATTCAATTTGCTTCTTCTCACTTTGCTCCATCAACAAAGATTAAGTGTCCTTGTTTGAAGTGTGTATGCCTCTTGAAACATGAAAAGGAATAGTAAGACAACATTTGTTTCAATATGGAGTCATTAAAGACAAACAATTTTGGAAGTTCCACGAGAGTAGTTCTTCTTCCAGGCACATGCTTACGGATTTTACACGTACAACACTTCCGAAGGATGTTGGTCTGCATTCGATGTTGGAGGATGTCATTGGTGAGGAAAATTCGAAACATCTAGAAGTGAAGTCAATGGATGATAATAAAGGAGATATGGTGAATTTCAACAGTTGTTAGCAGATGTGGAACGGCCTTTGTACCCTGGTTGCAAGACATTCAACAAGCTTTCATTTATAGTCAGATTGTTCAACATAAAATGCAGAGGCAAAATGAGCAACAAATCATTTGACATGATTCTGAAGCTGTTGAAGAGGCTCTTCCAGAAGGTGATGTGTTGCCAGCTACTTACTATGAATTGAAAAAAAATTGGTAAAGTGGGATATGACTATCACAAAATTGATGCATGTCCTAATGATTGTATTTTGTACCGGAAAGAGTATGAGTCTTATGATCATTGTCCTAAATGTGGAGAATGTAGATGGATGAAAGGAACTGAAGAAGTGGTCATAATAAGAAGACTAAGGTTGCAAAGAAAGTTCTTCGGCATTTTCCATTGATTCCAAGACTGCAGAGATTATACACTTGCAGTAAATCATATGCAACCATGTGTTGGCATAGTGATGAACGCCAAGAAGATGGCATTCTAAGGCACCCAGCTGATTCCCCTTGATGGAAAGCGTTAGATGCGATTGATGCTTTTGGTTTAGAACCTCGTAATGTGCGCCTAGGCTTGGAAAGTGATGGTTTCAACCCCTTTGGGATAATGAGTACGAGTCATAGTGCATGGCCTGTGTTGTTGACACCATACAACTTACCTCCATGGTTGTGTATGAAGCCACAAAGTATTTTTTTGAAGTTGCTCATTCCGGGTCCTAAAGGTCCGGGAAATGATATTGATGTCTACCTTCAGCCACTTATTGAAGAATTACAAATTCTTTGGCACGGAGTTGAAACATTCGATGCTTATAAGGGTGAAATATTTTCTATGCGTGCTGCACTACTTTAGACAATTAACGATTTTCCTGCATATGGTAATCTGTCTGGTTGGAGCACTAAAGGTCGATTAGCTTGCCCTACATGTAATGAAGATACATCATCATTATGGTTAAAAGGTAGTAAAAAATTCTATTACCCTAATCATCGTCGATGGTTAGGTGTGGGTCATAAGTTTCGTTCTATGAAACGAAGGTTTGATGGAAAAGAAGAAATGAGAAGCAGACCATGTGTATTATCTGGTGTTGATATACTTAAGCAGTTGCATCCACTTAAATTTACTTTTGGGAAAGTTCCCACATTTAAAGTGGGCGTCAGAAGAAAACGAAAGGAAGCTGCAACTTCATCATCCACTCTTGAGTGTCATACCAATTGGAAGAAGAAAAGCATTTTTTTTTTACTTACCATATTGGAAGTCTTTACTATTAAGACATAATCTCGATGTCATGCATATTGAGAAGAATGTTTGTGATAGTATTATTGGAACTTTGTTAGATGTTGATGCTAAAACAATAGATGGGTTGAAAGCTCGACATGATCTCCAACATTTGGGTATAAGGGCCACTCTTCAACCTCAAACTCTGGATTCTAACAGATTGCTATTGCCACCTACCATGTTCACTTTGAGCAAGATGGAGAAGGATACGATTTGCAATGTTTTGAAAAGTGTGAAAGTTCCAGATGGCTATGCATCAAACATATCAAGGCATGTAAATCCCAATGATCCAAAGAAAATTTAGGGTTTAAAAAGCCATGAATGTCATGTCCTCATGCAACAATTGTTTCCAGTAGCAATGAGGGGAGTGACACAAAAGGAGTTGAGATCTGCAATTAATGATGTATGCCATTTTTTTTCTCTAATATGTTCCAAGACTTCATCGTCAAGTTATTTCTATAAGCTTAGACAAGAAATTGCAAACATATTGTGTCGATTAGAGATGATCTTCCTGCCAAGCTTTTTTGATATAATGGTACATCTTCTCATCCACTTACCTGACGAAGCAAGGCTTGCTGGCCCAGTTCAGTACAGATGGATGTACCCCTTGAAAGGTTTGCGTTAATCTTATACTTGTGCCTGACAATTGTACACTACTGCTATTAATACTCCACTAGGTATTTGGTGAAACTTAAGTCCTATGTACGGAATAGGGCACGTCCAGAGGGGTCAATGGCAGAAGGGTATATAGCAGAGGAGACTCTTATCTTTTCTTCAAGATATCTAGATGATGATGTTGAGACATGGCTTAACCAACCTTTAAGAAATGAAGATGAAGGGGCTGAAGAATTGACACAAAAAGGATGGGATATTTTTTCAAGAAATGGTCGATGTTTAGGCGGTGGAACCGTTTGTCATCTTAGTAATGACGAGTTGAACCAAGCTCATCTCTATGTACTATTTAATTGTGAGGACATATCTCCTTACATAAGGTAAGTCAAATGAAACACCCTTAAAGTATTGTTTCTCAAGAGAAGATCGTTAATGTATTGTCCACATTTTGTATGTAGTATGCATCTTGAAGAAATTAGGAAAACAAGACCACGAGCAAGTGAAATGGAAATTGAGCGATGTCATACATTACAGTTTCCAGATTGGTTTAAGTGTAAAGTAAGTAAACATATATAACATTTTCTTTAGTGCACATCACATGTGTTTTACTGATAACCGACATGTAACCCTTTTTTTTTTGGTCAAATCTTTAGAGGACAATGACAGGAATGGGTTACATGCAAACACAATTGTGCTGAAAGATTGACCATTGAATGTGGGGAAGAAGTTTAACATATGTTTAGTAAATGGGTTCCGTTTTCAGACTCAGCATATTGAGCTTCATAGGAAGACACAGAATAGTGGGGTTGTTATGTCTGCAAAAACTTCAAGTTTTTCCAGTGTTAAAGACAAGGCTCCTATTCGAGATGAGGTGACATATTACGGTGTTCTTCAAGAAAAATTAGAGTTGAACTATTACGATCAAAGAAAGGTATTACTTTTCAAGTGTGACTGGGTTGATACTCAGTGAGGAGTAATGACAGATGAAGGTTTCACATTGGTCAACCTACACTATAAATTACATACAATTGAACCATATGTTTTGGCCTCTCAAGTGGAACAAGTATGGTATGTGGAGGATCACAAAATGGAAGGATGCTCTGTTGTGAGGAAAACAAAGCCGAGAAATTACTTTGACATGCAAAATGAAGAAGTTACTGAAAATGATGCAAAAGATGTAAAGATTGATGATGATGTTGTTTTTTTTTTATGACATAAACATCACATGGAAGAGAGATGACATTAATGGTGTAGAAATCCCAATCTGAAGACATATGTTATTGAGCCTTCCTAAACACATACATTTCTGCCATTTTTGGTCAATATTCATTGTGTTAAGCCTTACGGCTTATTTTGTCCATTTGGTATTGTCCATTTGGTAAACTAACCCTGGTTATCATATCCAGGGTTATTTACTTCTTTGTTGAATGAAGAAAGGTGCACATAAATGAAGAACTGATCTCTAATTGGGTTCCTGGTTATCATATCCAGCGTTTCCAATTCAAGGTGTAAGGTGCTGAATATTTAAAAGAAACCTCTAGTCTCTGTAACTAAACTGGTCAAAGTAATGGTAGACAACAGAGGCACATTTCTTTTCCTTTTCTGTGGTGGTGGTGTTGGGTGGGGGATGGGATTTACAAGTGGGTTTTGGTTGGTGGTTCTACATGTTCTTTTGTATAAGGATTATATTTTAATCCCTTAAATCTTTCTGTTATTTAGCAGAGAATACCTGCACAATCTGTAGACACTTATATGCTTCTGTCATCTGGAGTACAGTCAGGTGTACAAGGCAAGGGAAAGAGAAACAGAAAATAACATTTACATATGCAGAGAAGAATACCATCACTTCTGATGAAACAAATAATTTATCTTCATATTGTCTTTGTTTTTCTTAGTATTATAAGAAAAGGGACTTTGTTATATTACTTGTGTTTTACCCTCTCATTCGTCAAATTCTTAATATTGCAGTTTACAAGTTGCCAAGGAAGAGAGACGACATTAAAATGTAAGCCTAATGGTTAAGTGTTATTTTTCTAACTGAATATGTTAAGTGTTATTTTTTTTTTGCTTACCTTGTTAACATGTTATTTACAATTTGAAGGGGCCGACAGAAGAGATTTGCGGTGGTAGATTCCAAAGAAGACAGAGAAGACTCGCCAAAAAAGAAAACAGGGCCATCATGCGACACCGATGCAAAAAAGGCAAAAAAATAAAAGAATAAAAGAAGTGTATGATGGGGAGCCAGAGATGCTGGACACCCTAATATTTCAAGAACATGTGGAGTGAGTATTTGTGTGTTGTAAGTTTTCTTTAATATTTTTTCCAAGGCTAGCATGAGTCACCAATATAGAGATTCTGTTGTGTTTTAATTACTTTTAAACTTGCAGGTATTTGTGGGGGGTGATTCCATCAACGCTTTTAGAGCGTTTTGAGATATTCGATAGTTTGTGGTTTAACTTTTGTAGATTGACTTCTGATGGTGTGAATAGAATTAACTCAATTGTACAGAAGAATTCTTTGATGGAGAAGTCATACTCTCTACTTCCAATTTGCATATGGTATGCCTAAACTTTTTTATGTATTAAGTATCCATCACTAATTCAGCAACAAATCATCATTGTTTAATTTTTTGTTAATTTGTAGGAATCATTGGCAGCTTGTTGTCATATTTAAGCAAGAGGATAATGACATGTCGTTCATTATGCTCCTTGACTCCCTTCACATGGGGGAACACACTAGGATCGAAAATGAGTTGAAAAAGTAATATCTTCTAATTTTATATATATATTTTTGAAACATATATATGTATATAAAGTATGTTTGGTATGATGGTGCAGTTTTTTAAGGATTGCATACGAAGGGAAAGGGATGAGAGCAGTGGCCGATGAGATGAAAGTAATTGATCTACACATGCCGAAAGTAATCTTTTAAATTTGAGGTGTTTGAATTGCATATGTAAACGGAATAAAAGTATCATTAATATCTTTCATGTTGTAGGTGCCCAAACAAAAGGGGAGCACAGAATGTGGATTTATGGTTCTTTATTTCATATTCCGTTTCATACTCGCTGCTCCTACATCCTTTGGCAGAAATGACTACCCATCTTTTGTAAGTTGAATAATGTTAATAGTTCTTTTGTCAAACTATATATGTACTTCTGTTCATTGGTTGAATATCTTTTTTTTGCAGCTCACAGCTGATTGGTTCTCAAGAGAAGAGTATGAAAAATTTAGAGAGGACCTGCAAGGGAAAATAATTCACATAGATGCTCAGTCTGCCTCCACATCTAAGAAGGTTAAGAGAGGCCGAACATTGTTAAGATCTGTACATGGATTGCAAAGTAATGAACGCATACCAGTGAATGTTAATCAGTTGGGGCAACCACTTGGAGAGGGGGGGGCAGCTACTAAAACAATTTTTGGGGACTGTAGCAAGGATGGGGGATAAACTGCCGATCGATTGCATTTTTAGAGGGTAATGCCATCGTCTAACAAGGACGATGTTTGGGATTATATCCAGGTGATGTAACACATGTGTTTGTTTAATTTTCTATTCCACTTAATTACATCTAACTGTTTTTTTTTAATACAGAGAAAATTTGATGTTCCCATCAGCTTGCGAGATTTTGTAATGAAGGATCTAGATCAGAAATGGAGGTCTTGGAAGTATGACTTGAGGACAAAGTTCTTCACGCCATATCAAAAAGCGCAGCAACACTTTGCATGTTTAGACAGAAGAGTGGTTGAAGATCAATGGAAAAAACTTGTTCAAATATGGTCTTCGGAGGAATTCAAGGTAATTGGAATTGGATTACAATTAGTCTAAGTATAGTGATACAAAATAATTATTCTAATAGTTATCATTTTGATTTATAGAAACGCAGTGAAACAAACAAGCAAAATAAGTCCAAACACACATTTTTTCACTGCGCTGGAAGTAAAAGTTTTGCTGACATATACCACGATGAGGTAACATATAATCAATTCAAAATAATTATGTTTATTTCTAAGTTATCTTCTGTACAATGTTGTAGTTTCTAAAAACTGGGGCCACTCTTGATCGTGGGGACTTATTCATAAGGACCCGTATGAAGAAAGCTGGCGGTCCAGTTAATGACGAGAGTGCTGCAATGATTGTATAATGAATTAGCTTTGTTAATTGTCTAATGTTTAACATTATTCTCATTATGCATGGAAGCTCTTTGTTGACATAATTCTATTTACGATAGTGCTGCAAATCATATTTTTTCATTCAATTGTAGGATAAAATTCGAGACATTAAGCTGACGCAGCAATCAACTACATCAAGCTCAATTGCAAGCATGGGGGACGCTTATGAGCAAGTTATGGGACGGGACAGAACTGGAAGAATCCGTGGCATAGGCACGGGCCCTACCCAAAGAGCTTGTGGGGTTCAAGAAGTGAACAAAAGCTGCGACAGGACAATGAAAGCCTAAAAGAAAAAATTGAAGCTCTCGAAGAAAGAATGAAAAAAATTGAGTCTCGTGGCAATAATGAGGTAATTAGTTTCTGTTGACATACTTCATTATTAACATTGCTTAATGTTGACAATCTACATTTACTTGTGCAGAGTTCTGCAAGTGTTTGTCATGCTCAAAAGAAAAAGGTAAATGAAATCTAACCGTGTTAATATGTTGGAATGCATGTATATCTGACATCCATATTCAAAATTTTTAACAGGATTCATTGGCGGGAGGAGGGTGAGGATCCTAAACTTCTCTGGAGAAGTAGTTGCCAGCGGCATTCTTATGTCTGATGATAATGATAATGTGGTCATGGGAAGAAGTTAGGTGGTGAGTACTATGAGGTTTCTATACTCATAGCCCATGACCCGACTGCATCTTTGTTTATCAAAGATGCAGATAGAAAAAATATGAACGATGTTGTTGGGAGTCACATAATATGGTTCAGAGAATATGTAAGTTTATTTACATTTATCTCATTCTTATTTATATGTTGTTAATTGTAAACTCTGATGTTAGTTACATTTTACATGTAACAGGTTGAGCTTGAGGATGATTGATCTTCACCTCCACCCTCTTTGGTAAGTTGCATCTGAGAATTTACTGTATTTCACCCATTCTAGGTTGGGTGAAAGACAGTGTTATGTGTGGTTACATAAACTTGTAGATTTCTGCTTCTCCATTTTGAGCTGGAACTCTATGTAGACAGTGTTATGTGTGGTTACAAAACTTATAAGTTTTTTTATCACAAAGATCAACCATTATTAACATGGGTTTTATGTGAGAGTTTTTCAGTCACCTGAGGAGCTGATACTTTGGGTTTTATGGTATACCCAAGTCCAAGCTCAAGTCCAATATGAACCCACTGGCTTACAGTTAAAGTAGGGATTGGAAAGTAGATATTGGAAAAAATTAGTAAGTACAAATGTATTGAAGGCCATGATTCTACACGAATATGAGCCTTTCCACTTTGTAAAAAAAATCAACAAGATAAAACATGCATAATCACTAAAATGCATTATTTAATCCTATAATTCTACTTCCTTATGCAATTATCCACCCCCAAGACACAGGTCCAAAAAAGAGTACTTAGAGGGAACATGAGCTCATCAAGTATCATTAATTCTTCATGCTACTTTTAAAACTTCATACTATCAAGTCCTATGTTGATCAATGCCAAATGCACAATTATGAACTTGATCCTGAAAAGAAATTAAACACTAGCATAGGAATAACATGTCAAAGATTGGCCGGAGTGAATACAATCAAATACACATGTGGAAACAAAAGTGCTGGCTGAGATCCAGTATGTCCCTGCATATGTCACTTTCCTCATGAACAACAGTAGATGGAGGAAGTCCTCTTTATCCTGGAACCACAGCAGTAGGTGCTTTGCATCCATCGCACTGATCATGAAGTCCAGTTTGAAGTGAAACCGCTGGGTGAGGTGGGATCTGATCTCATCAGTGGAAGAACACGAGCTAGAGAGGTCCGGGCTCAGTTTTGGGTGTGCTTTTCTTCTTTTTCCTTTAGCATGAGCTTGGCAGATGATGGAACAGAGTGACAGGAAGAGGAGATCATACTTTGATCTTGTGTAGTGTTAGCCATAGGTGGCTATGTTACCATGTGACAATTGTGACATCTAGCATACCAGAGGAGATCATATTTCCTGCATTACTGTTTGTTAAGATATTGTTTCTTTTGTTCTGGTTTTCCTCACACAGTACTTATTGAACACCTATTGTTGGTTTTGCAGGAAATATGTCTGCTGAAACCTGTCTTCCTCCAAGGACAAAGCAAACTCTTCACAAATCTCCTCTCACCACATGTGAACAATTTCATCTACTAACAATTAACTTGCTCTTCAGAACAGACTTTAGCACTAGCATGTGAATGTGAAGAATGATGTTTTATGTCATCTTTTATTAACATTATTGTTTGTTAACTTTAATGTGTTTTATATTATTAAGGTGTTGTGCATTGTGAATGAGTGGGTGTGAATGCGTGTGGATGTGTATGTGTGGAACTAATGTGGATGTGGATGTGTGTGTGGAACTAAAGGTGGATGTGTATGTGTGGAACTAAATGTGGATGTGGATGTGTGTGTGGAACTAAAGGTGGATGTTTATGTTGATTGATCCAAATGTGAATGTGTGGATTAATTGTGGATGTGTACATGTTGATCCAATTGTTTGTGAATGTAGGTGAATGTGGATCCATTTAAATATAATGCTATTTTTTTTTTGCTGAAACAACATACTTATGGTCTATGTGGCCTTAGGTAAACATACTTGGTTATGGTGTACGTGGCCGTAGGTAAACATATTTACTTATGGTCTATTTAGCCGTAGGGAAACATAGTTGCTTATGGTGTACGTGGCCGTAGGGACACATGCTTAAGGTTCAAAATGCCGTAGGGATATTCGGTGTCACTGAGTCTATCCTTACAAAAAATATGACTACGGTTAACATCGCCGTAGCCAAAAATAGATTTCCTTATGGTGTTACTTACGGCTACCAACACCGTCACTATAGCTTTATACTTACGGAGTTTAAAACACCGTAGCCTTAGGCCTTTGCCGTCGGTCTTCTGCCGACGAAACCCAACCGTAGGGTAACACCATAAGCAAAGAATATGCTTACGGTTTTTGGTTATCTACCTACGGTGTTTGGACGTAAGCAAAGCCTGGTTTTCCTGTAGTGATTTGTTTTTTTAATATAGGATCCTTCGGCACCTAACGATCATGAGGGGGACAGTGGACGATCCACCAGACCTTCTCGATTTTTATTTCTTATTATTGTGTATGATTTATATTTGTTGTGATTGTTGAGTTTATTGTGGATATTTGTATGAATTTTTTAGCAGGTTTTGTAATTTATCATTGTAATTAAATTATATTTTTTAAAAAATTAAGAGGGTTTTTTCGACGGATTTTTCGACGGAAGGTGTCTGTCGGTAAAAATGTCGGCACATAAGACTATTGACGAAATTTACCCGTTGGAAATTCCGACAGTTATTTCGTCAGAATTTCCGATGCATTTTCTGATCGAATTATCTGTTAGAATTTTTTGACGAATTTATGTCATCGGTAAATTAATCAGAATTTCCGACAGAATTTTTCGACGAATATTTCTGTCCGAAGTACTGACGGAAAGCCGACTGATTTTTTCTTGTCGGTAATTTCTGACACTATTTTTTCGACGGACTATTTCCGATGGTCGTTCGCCTGAAAGTTGTCAGAAGGTTTGTTTGCCGATGGATTTTGGCAGATTTCCTACGGAATCAGTCCGTCAGAAAACCCGCTCTTTCTTGTTGTAAAATAGATAGAAAAAGCACCAGTGGTACTTATCAAATTCTTGCAGGATGCTTAATTTCTTGGTCTTCCAAGAAAGCAGAATTCAGTAGCCTTGTCCACAGTAAAAGCAGAGTACATTGCAACTGGAAGTTGCTGCACTCAACTGTTGTGGATCAAACCACTACAAGAAATTGCGGCAATAGAGACTGAATTATTCAGTCACTATTCAGTTTCAGATCTGAGAGCGAATAGTGACTAAATGATATCGGTCACTAACTTTTAGATTTAGTGACCGAAATTTTTTTTGTCATTATTCAGTCTCAGATCTGAGACCGAATAGTGACTGAAGAAAATTTGGTCACTAACACTATCTCCTGGCGGGCTTGGAAGGGAGACTGAATTGTGACCGAACGTCATTCGGTCAAAAAAATTTATGCAGGTTTAGCGACCGCATAGCAACCGAAATATTTCGGAACTATTCGGTCGCTAAAGCCCTTTTACCTCCACTACCATTGGCGCCTCTCCTATCTTCTCTCTCCCTCTCTCTCACCGTAGTCGATCTCGTACCAACAGAGGTCCCCACCGTCGCCGCCGCTCCCTCGCCCCTCCTCTTTTCTCCCACTCTCTTGTTCGCCCCAACCAGAGGTCGCCACCGTCACCCCCGCTGTGCCCAATCCCCGCCGTCGCCCCCACTGTGCCTAGGATCTCCGCTGTCGCCCCGGCCTACTGTGCCCAGTCCCCATCGTCGCTCCCGCTGCAGCCCAGTCGTCGCCATCATCATCAGACCCCGTCGCCACCGCCACCGTCGGTAAGTTCTGTTTCTCTCTCTTTGTCTCTGTGGCCTCTCTCTCTGTCTCTATTTGTGTGTGTCTGTGTATGCGTGAGATGGCGGAGGGGGTGCTCTCCCTTTTCTCTCTATCTCTGTGTCTGTATGTGTGTGAGTGTGTCTGTGTGTGTTGTGTCTGTGTGGCGGGGGCCGTGTGCTCCAACTCTCTCTGTGTAGGGTGGGATGAGGGTAGCCAGCTATAGGAGGGGGAGGGAGGTGGTGGGGGGCAGTGGGCTGGGGATTTAGGGGGTCGTATCTCGGGGGCAGTGGGGGCAGTGTGGTGGCAGTTTTGGGGGCAGTGTGGTGGGGGCAGTAGGGTGGGGCTTTAGGGGGCAGTGTGTGGGGGGTAGTAGGGTGGGGGTTTGGTGGCAGTGTGTGGGGGGCAATGGGATGGGGGTTTAGGGGGCAGTGGGTGAGGGTTTGTGCATTAGCATAACAGTGTAAACATGCATAATTTAATGAGATAAATGATCAAGTGATTCAACTAAACCCAGACAACAAATATTTATCACAAGGACTAGGTAGTGGCTTAGTTGTTAACTATCTGCATATACTAAAATAATTAATTTGCAAGTTCAAATCTCACTGAGAATAGGTTTAAAGTAAAATTATAAAACCATTGTACAATATGTGCAAGTATGGGCTCTAAGAGGTAGGTCAACATCATCTATCCATCTTGGTGTGATTTCCTGATCATATGCAGTGAACCCACCCCATTTTATACATGTTTCCCCCAAATTTTATGTTATTTTTTCAACTACCATATGAAAAGCTGAGCTAACAAAAGTGAGCCCCCCCCCCCCCCCCCCATGAGCACCGAGGGATGGTCACCATTATGAATGTGGTGTGACATCCTTTTATGTATGCAAATATCTATCTATCTGTCTTTCCATTATATATATAAGTATATATATGGATGTGATGATATCAAAGTCTAAATGGGATAGTTTGTGCCATGGAATTATAGGCAAGTCTGGACCACTTCTAAAGATTTCTCATTTTCATTTTTTTGCCTATTTATGGAAGATATTTGTTGAACAATCATATAGTTCCCACACACACAAATGACCATTTTGTCTACTTATGTTAATTACTATTTTGCCCTTCAATATTACATTATGGTACAAATAAATTTTTACAAGCCTAGCTACTTATAAAGAGCAGGATCATCAAAATCTCAATTGTGTGGGTAGGTAGAATATTCCTTTCTTTTTCAATTGAACCATATATACTCTAATCAGAAATCAGATCATGGAAGGACTTCTCAAAATAATGCTGGAGGATTCCAATCCCTTCTAACAAAGTACAATAGACATCATTAATTTCATACCATATGTGTTGGGCTCACTTCCCCCCACCATATCCCACTAGTTTTACTTGTGTTGGTTATTAAAAAAAAGGAACAAGGAAAAGAAGAAGAACCATCTTGCAGCATTAAATTACTAAATGAGGACCTTATCTAAGGGGACTCATTTCATTCAAGGTGTGATCTTTCTCATTCTCGTTGAATTTTGAATCATTGAAACCAATGGCCAGTGATGTTTGGTGTGGACTCCTCCCCCAACTCCCAGCCTATTTATTTTAATTATTTGAACTTTGTGGTCATGTTTCCTCCCCATTGCAACAAGAATCTCCATACCTCTGGTGTGTCAAGGCCCATCAAGTCTTCTTTTTGTTGAAGAAGATGGGGACCTCTACATTGTTTTAAATAGGAGTTATACTGGGCAGATGTTGTCCAAACTTTAATTGGCAGTGGGGTGGGGGTGGATTTACAAAAGACAGTGGATTGCATAATACCCATATTACTATTTTTATAGATGCTTTTTCTCCTTTGCTTTCATTTTTACTGCTCATTTTTAGGGCACAATTGTCATTTAATAGTTAACTAATTGATTAAGTCCGTAACCATGCTAGGGAGATTGGCATCATTAGCAAGGCAAGAAAATTATAAATATGATCCATTTGATGGGTAAAATGGCAATTACAATGATCAGGTGCAATGATACTTGGTGGAACAATAGCACAACGGTGCAAAATTGAAGGCAATAATTAATCCTAATTAAATTTAAAAAATTGCATGACTAGTTACCCACTACAATTATCTTTTATAAATTTTGGCCAATTGATGTTTATGTATGTCTATATTAATGTGGTGAACTAGAATTGTAGCTGCATTGACTAATTAGTCCTGGGCCTCCTGGAAGTTCTGTCCTACAATTGAATATCTCCAGGTTGTAAAAGTGATGTATATTTTGTTAGCTCATATTAGCAATACATTTATTCGATTTATGATGGAATTGGTAACTTCTAATGCTCTTTCTTGTACTTTCCTCTAAAAAAAGGATGGTATAAGAAGTCATTGATAATAATAATAAAAAAAACTTTGATTGAGGACATACAAGTATAGCATGCGTATGCCCAAAAAAAATCTCATGTGGAAAAAAAAGGTTGTTTTCCAAACTTATAGGGTAGATCACCCATGTGAAGTGTCACCCATAACAGGCAGGAGGCCACTTTTCACAATCACCCATGGAAACTGAGATTACAATGTCGGATGTGATTTTTGGTGACCATGGGTGTGTGATGGTGCCCCCCACCCCCCCCCCCCGCCACACCACCCCTACAACTATCGACTCACCCACCCCCACACAGCTGCTACCTGTCATGGCACAAGCCATGGATGTTCAACCAGCCCTATGCATCAGGTCCTAAAGACTGGAAATATCTTTTTTAAATAAAAATATTAAGTTAAATGGTTTATATTGTTCGCACTTGTGAATCCTCCCTTACCCAATTTCTTTCGTGATGTCTGCTCTTTACTTGATTTGCCAACCTAATGTGCACATTTCCTGTTGAGATTTGTTCTACATATAGGCCACGTTGGACCAATACTCTTATTAGCCATGATAAATTGAAGCATGTTAGAAATGCATCCTTGTGAACAAAAACTTTGTTCTGTGTCCGATCTTAAAAAAGTGAAAGGCTACCTACTCGGTTGCTTGGGTAAATAAGCGTGGGATTGGTCGATTGTCCAAGTCCCACACCCCAAAAGCAAATAGCTGACCAATCCTATGCTTGATTGGATAAATGATTTACCCAACTAACTAGTTAGGTAACATTGCTTCTAGAAAAATTATATCACTTTTTAACCTGCGGTCCATGTCTAATGCAGTGGCCACCATTACTTTTGGTACATATGGTAATTACATGGATTACTTTTAATTGCTTACCTTTAGTTTAGTGATTAGTATTGCACTTCTTACTTTATACAATTCATTTACATGTATGTGTGAATTTGTTTTATTATTGCACTTGTTTATATGTATGCTTTGTTTTCATTTTCTTTTCATATTTATGGGGTATTTAAATTTGATCTATGCATACATAACATTTAACACTACACGCACCTCACGAGAGTGTGTTAAGCCCGTATCAATGAACCTTCCCATTCAAGACTTTGGATTGATGTGCACGAGTCTTATTTTCAATGATAAGAACGTGTATATCTACTCAAAGTCTTGAATTGTCCTTTTTGTTCATTCATATTGTGTATGTGGTAATTACATGTTATGAATATAGCCTGTGTATTAAATTTTGTGCGTGTTATAATTATTTAATTACTCATGAGCATGTGTTTGTATATTTAATACTTTTGTGAATATAAGTGCTTAACTAATTTTTACATATAGTATTTACTTAAATCCTATGTATATTGATTTAAAAAATGTTATGCGTATAATATGTAAATATTGATATACATTTTGTATATATGAGTTTATTTTTGTGCATGTATATATTTAAATGTGCATGCATTATCTAATTGTTGAGGTGCTATTGTATTTATATGTTCATGCATATTGTATTTAGTTATTCCATGCATATTATATGTAATTATGATGCATAAATGTATATATACATATATGTTCATCTTGTGCAAATGATAATTATCTATTCTGGGTATGTTAAATTGTTTATAGTATATATGGTACTTCAATAATACTGTGCATAGTGTATATATGTGAAATATTATAAACATGTTATATTTATTTAAATCCATGCATGTTGTATATAATTACGTTGTGTATACATGTATATATATATGTATGTTATTTCATGCAAATTATCTGTAATTAAGATTAGTACAAATTATATTTAAATAAATAGTGTGTAATGCATGTAGTTTATATGGTGAATGTATGTTTATTTACTTCAGTACACATTTAGTTGGTTGTGATGTAATTGTATATTTATTTTAATCTATCACTATTTTTTGGCTGAAACCCCTAGTTGGGGCAACATGCAGGCCGCTGACTGCATGGCCATGGAAGTTGGCGTCCAGATCGATGGGCGTCAACCTCCCTGTTGGTGGCACAAGATGTGGACACCAAGTTCCCTGCAGTGTGACAATTTCAGATTTGGTAATGCCTGTGTTTTGTTCGGTTCCAGTTTAGGAAACCCATCTATAACCATAGGAGACCTACCCTAATGCGTGCCCCGACCCCTTAGCTTATATAAATCATCCTATTTTAGCCGGAGCAAGTATTTTTGGCCTTTGTGAAACCCTAGAGTTCCCTGTAAGAAAAAGTTGATCTTTGGAGGGCTAGAACCGGTGACTAGAGGACTTTTTCTGGAGATCTACACCGACTGGAGGACAGTCCAATCATCAAGGAAGCATTCCCAACTCCGAGGATCAACCTACATCAACAGAAGAAACAGATCTGGAGAGGTTTTGAGCACCCTCTTAGCTCGGCCGAGGAGGGCTTCTTCGACAAGATTTGATCTTTGTGGATTTATTTAGAGGCAAGTAACCTTTGGACATCAATCCTACCCATATCCTCTAGTTCTTAGGTATTTTTAGAGATTTTATATCTTGTCCTGAAACCTCCAATTCCCTTTGCATTTGTGTGCTGCCTGTGTGGTCTGCTGAGAGGAAGTTGGCGGCCACATACTGTGCCGCCAAGTTCCTCAGGGCTTTAAAGAATTTTTGTTTGATCTATTTAATGTGTTTATTGGACTTCTGGGTATGTGTACATGCCGTAAATTTTATGTGGTCATATGTAATCAGTAGGTCATGTCATGAGGATATTTTGAATTTTTGTACATAGTGTTAATTATTGAAATTTCTGTATTAATGAGAGAAGCACGGTTTATCAATGTTTAATCCTAAAAAAGTGGATTTGTTGCATGTTAAGGTTTTATAAATTTTATATGATCATATGATGATTGTTTTCATGTGTTTGAACGTTAAGCACGACTGTCTTGTTGTAAACCATGCATGAATGAATTTGTTGATAAAAAGGCATGTATTCTATCTTAATTAGTAAAATTTTATATATGTTCGAAAAAATCTGGAAATTTAATATGTGATTTGTTTATTGTTAATAATCTGTGATAAAAATTTGGATCTATTTTGATGACAGTAAGTTTGGTTCTTATATACACCATGGAAAATAGTCAAACTAAAAATATTAGATTAAATCTTTGTGATTCAGTAATTAAACAGCATGTATAGGGCCTTCATAAGAGTTATTGTATTTCTGTGAATGGTAGTTTCATGTTAGAAAAACTGAAGTGTATGTGAATGTGTGAAAGCGAGTATAATTGTGCTAACTGGTACATGAAAAATGTGTAAACAATGTGATAATGTGTAATTTGTTAAAAGTGTGTGCAAAAGTAGTAAATAATGCATGCAATTAATGTAAATGAATGTAATGATAGTGATAATGTGCTTATGTAAAATTGGGCCGAGATTGACACTGCTACCATAGACGTTAAAGAGCTGTACCATAGAAAAGTCTCAATGGAAGGCTCAGTGTTGTGAAATATATCCTAAGGGAATTAGGATAAAATCCTAGAGGTAGATAAGTACCACTGGTTAGGGTGGAGAGGGCTTCTCCCGGTTCTGCGCAGTTACTTAGATTCGTCACTGCATTGCCTAGGTGACGGATATGTGATATGTGAATGTGATGTGTTATGTGCTATGTGCTATGTGATATGGGTGTGTGTGTGTCCTCTAGATGGTAGTTAGGACTATGTATGACGACAACTTAAGTGATAAAATGTGAATAAAGTGTAACGAGTAACATGTGAATGTGGCACGCAGTAGGCAGTAAAACATGTTGGGTTTACATTTGATATGTTTGTTTTTGATGATGAGGAATTTATGGACAATCAAATTGATATGATGTGATTGTGTGAATCATGCTAAAATTGACAAACTCAAGAAGTGCTAATCAAGTAAAAACATGTTTTTCATTAATCATTTATATGTTCATACTATCTCACTAATCATGTTCTTAAATGTAGGAGAGATTTCGTGCAAGACAATGTACCAAAACAAGATCAAAAAGATCAAGAATAGCACTAAAAACAAGTACCTGTTGACAGCCCCAAAGATGCCTGTCGACAGCCCTGCACAGACAGATCTAATAGGGTACTGGCAAAGATGTACATGTCGACAGCTCCACTGATCCTTGTCGACAGATTAGTACAGACAGAACCAACAGGCTCCTAGCAAAGGTGTGCCTGTCGACAAACTCAAGTCGCATGTCAACAGATCCACACAGGGAACTGCCTCCCGGAAAGCCCAGCCTTCTACCTTTGTAAGTCTATCTACATTTGTCGATAGATGCATTGATTGCTGTCGACAGACGAAGAGAAAAATCTCAATACGAGATCTCCATACGTTTCCGAATGGGTGTTTCCAATTGTCACGACTCTCCATACATAAACACCCATATAAAAGGAACTCTTTGGAGTTATTTTTGTGCAAAGACAACCACCACACAAAACCCTAGCAAAGTCTCTAGAGAGAAGATCTTTTTTGTGCTCTACTTCAACCGTCCGTCCAGGAAACCAAAGAGACATCCTCCGAACGGGATTGAAGCCAGATTGTCCATCTCTCAAGCTTCCATCAACTGATACCTGTCAAGACGAAGCTGAAGCAAATCGGGACGATCATCTGAAGAGTTCCACATCAAGATTTAAAATCTCAACTCTGAACTCTTCTTTATCTCTGTTTCATATCTGTGTGTGTTGTGTTGTGTTGAGTCCAGCGTCTTGTGCTTGATTCATGTTTGTCATGTTGTTCTGATTGTGGTTTACATCAGACGACGTAATGTGTGTGTGTTGTAGCGGGTGAACTTGCTGATAAGCAGTCTTTCTGCGTGTGTGTTTGGACGGTGGACGTAGGACACAAGTTATGTACTCCGAACCACCTTAAATCCTCGTGTCCTATGGTTTGCACGTTTTTACGATAGATGATTGGTAGGCATGCTGTTTCTACACACGTTAGATAGATTGTTCATATTCTATTCACACCAAACATATTAGCTCCAAGTCAAAGTAATCTTAAATCTACTTAAGAATTTGCTAAGTTTGTGTTTCCTCGAAAAGAGGTTAAGTTTGGTTAAAGTTAGTTGTAATCTATTCACTCCCCCCCCCCCTTCTAGATTACCATATTGAGAAATTTCGCACACCTTTCAATTGGTATCAGAGCGAGGTTTCTCCGATTTACTGTCTTAATTGGTTGATCTCACGATCAGGAGATTCTCGATCTCATGGAATCTAACAAGGGGTATATGGACGAGGGACATTCAGTAACCAAGCCACCCTTCTTAATGGCACTGATTATCCTTACTGGAAAAATCATATGCAGGTGTTTCTAATAGCTCAAAATTTTGAGCTATGGAAGATTGTCAGCAAAGGAGCCTACACCCTTCCCGAGGACAAATATACCTGGACAAAGGACCAGATTGCGAAGGGAACTCTCATCTGGAGCGTCCTGAACATGATGCAGTGCGCAGTGCATCCCAAGGAGTATTCAAGAGTCTCCAAATGAACCTCAGTGAAGGAGATGTGGGACAAGCTTGAACTCATATATGAAGGTACGTTCGAGGTAAGGGAAACCAAAGCAAGCATGCTAGTTTCTGAGTACGAAATGTTTAAGATGAATAATGATGAAACTATCTCAGATATGTTCGCTAGATTCATGTTAATAGTAAATGGATTGAAAGGTCTTAAGAAAGAATACTCAGAAGTGACTTAGTGAGGAAGATACTTCGGTCTCTTCCATCCTCAGGGAACACTAAGGCCACTATCATTGAGGATTCAAAAGATCTCTCAAAGATGAAATTGGATGAACTAATTGGCTCCCTGATGACATATGAAATAAATGTGAAAACGAAAGAAACTGAAGAAAACCCAAAAAGGTCAATTGCCTTAAAAGCTTCAAGCAAAAGTTCCTCTAGATCCAAAAAGGATGTTCAACAGGAATGTGATGAACCTGAAATGTCTAGTGATAGTGAAAATGATGAAATGGCCATACTCACTAGACAATTAAAGAAGTTCCTCAAATTCAAAAGGAAAGGCTCAGCTAATTCCAAATCCTTCCAAAAGAAAGAATTTTCAAATAAATTTGAATCTAACAAAAAATCTGACATGTATGCGATAATTACAAGAAACAAGGGCATATGAGAGGAGAATGCCCTAAACTCAAGAAAAAGTTGTAGAAAGAGAAATTCACCTTCAAGAAAGCCAAAGCAATGTTGGCAACTTGGAGTGATGAAGATGAAGATGAGGACGCACAAGAAGCCTCTGGAGATGAAGAAATTCAGTGTCTAATGGCTAGAAGCGACTACTCCAGTGAGGTAAACTCTTCCTTTGAAAATTACTGTTGATGAATGGGAAGAAGCATACACTATCCTGTTTGAAACATTCTGTGAATTCAAATCTGAAAACAAGGCATTGAAAAAGAAAATCAATTCTTTTGTTCATAACACACACAATGATGAACAAGTTGTTGCCTTAACTAAAGAAATTAAAATGATGAAAATTAATGAGGAAGCTTACTGTGAGGAAATGGATTGCTTGAAAATAAAATTGTGAGAAAGCCAAAAGGAAAAGAAAAGTCTAACCAACTCTCTTGAACGTCTTCAAAATGAACATCAAGAAACTAAGAAAAGGTTGGAATAGGCTGAAAAAGATCTAAATGAAAAATCTGAAGATCTTAAATGGTTCTTTAAGGGAAACAGAATCTTGATGCAATTTTGGGGTCAAACATCTTTGTTGCAAAACATGGAATTGGATATCAACCAGTAAAACAAAAGAAAATGGGAGAGACTTTGATAACTTCTTTCGTTGATTCTAGCCCAAGCACAAGCTATCAAGTCCCTTCCAAGAATAAAAAAGGTTAAGCCAAGGGTAAGAAACAGGAACCCATGAAAATCAGTTCAGCTGTTAACACAACTAAGAAGTCTGTCAACAGCCCCAAAGAGGGTTGTCGACAGGTCTGCAAACATGCTTCCAAAGAGAAGCTAACCAGGCAACAGAAGGGTAAAATGCCCATGCATGTTCCTCAGAATAAAAAACACACTATTTTGGAAAAATCTTCATCATGCAATGTCTGTAAGAAAGTTGGGCACAATGAAAAACGATGTTGGAATAATCCAAATAAACTAAAAATCAAACAAGTTTGGATTCCGAAGTATTTACTTTTTGGCATGAATGATACATTGGGACCCAAAGTAATTTGGGTACCAAAACCTCTTGTCTGATCCACATATGAAGGAATGCCTAGCAGCCCAAAATCAAAACAAATGGTACTGGATAGTGGCTGCTCGAGGCACATTGCAGGCGACAAAGACAAATTTTGTTTGCTGGTGGAAAAAGACGGAGGTCAAGTTGTTTTTGAAGGTAACAATAAAGGCCAGATCATTGGTTCAGGAAAGGATGAGCTTACCTTGTGGCATCGTAGGCTTGGGCATGCAAGCTACAATGTCTTGCACAAGATCATGAGGCTGAAACTGGTAAATGGACTTCCTGAAATTTCCTTCAATAAGAATGAAATTTTTTGTGATGCATGTGCATAGGGAAAACAAACCCGGAAATCCTTCAAATCAAAAGCACCGGTAAGTACCTCTAAACCTTATGAATTGTTGCACATGGACCTTTTTGGACCTACTAGAACACTGAGTCTCAATGGCAAACGATTTGGTTTTGTCATTGTAGATGATTTTTTCTAGGTTCAGTTGGGTAAAATTTCTGGCTCACAAAAATGAAGCACTGAAAATCTTTGAAGAATTCTTTAATAAGATTGAGCATGGAAATGTTAATAAGATATGCTCAATCCGCACTAATCACGGGGGAGAGTTGGATAACAACTTATTTTCTATTTTTGAAGGCACCAAGGAATAGAACACCTATTTTCCTCTCCAAGGACTCCGGAGCAAAATGGTGTAGTGGAGAGAAAGAACAGAACCCTAGTGGAAATGGCTCGTACTCTTCTGGTCGAAAGTCAACTCACAAGGAGTTTTTAGGCAGAAGCGGTAAACACCTCGTGCTACATTCCGAAAAGAGCCATGGTAAGACCCATGATAGAGAAAACCCCCTATGAACTGCTAAAAGGTAAGAAATCCAGTATTGGGTATTTCAGAGTTTTTGGCTCAAAAGTGTTTATTCATAACAATGATAAAGTTGATTTAGACAAATTTGAAGCCAAAAGTGATCAAGATATTTTTCTTGGATACTCAAACACTCTAGAGCATATAGGGTGTTTAACGTTAAGAATAAAACTGTGGAAGAAACTCCACATGTTCTTTTTGATGAGTATCATGCAAAAACTAACACTGAAAACCTTCACAGGACTCAAGATGGAGATGCAGAAACAACACTTGAGGAACTACAAGCAAAAGAAAAATGAAATTCTAAAGTAGTTTCTAAAAAAAAAAGTGGATGTCTTCGCAGGTACAACGATGAAGATGACGAAAATCTATTCAGAAAACAAGATGTTGACTCTGAAGAAGATCCACAAGAGGAAGAGTCTCAAGATGAGACTCCTCAAGCACACCCTCCTCCAGAACAACCTTCACAAGATCAACTTCCACAACTTCAAGATCAATCCGGTCCTTCAACAATCACCAATGTGAGGTATTCCAAAGATCACCCACTTGAGAATGTGATAGGAGATGTAAATATTTCAATTCAAACTAGATCTCAAGTTAGACAAATAATTGAACAAGATCAATCAGCTTTTGTCTCTCAAGTGGAACCTAAAAATGTTGAAGAGGCATTACAAGAAAATTCATGGATTGATGCTATGCATGAGGAACTTAGTCAATTTCAAAGAAATAATGTCTGAAGTTTAGTTCCTAGAACTCCTGAAATTTCTATCATAGGAACAAGATGGGTCTTTAGGAATAAACTAAATGAAGAGGGTAAAGTGGTGAGAAATAAGGCTAGATGGTAGCAAAATGATGCAATCAAGAATTTGGTGTGGACTTTGAAGAATCCTTTGCTCCTGTAGCTAGACTTGAAGTAGTTAGAATCTTATTGGCATATGCATGCTCACATAAGTTTATACTTTTTCAAATGGACGTTAAAACTGCTTTCTTGAATGGCTACATCAAAGAGGAAGTCTATGTCTCTCAACCACCCGGTTTTGAAAATTCTGAAATGCCTAACCATGTTTACAAATTGCACAATGCTCTTTATGGTTTGAAACAGGCACCCCGAGCTTGGTACGATAGACTATGCAATTTTCTGGTGAGTAAAAACTACTCAAGAGGTAAAGTGGACCAAACTCTATTTACTAAGAAAGTTCACAATCACATAATTGTTGTTCAAGTTTATGTGGACGACATTATATTTGGTTCCACTAACCCATCACTGTGTGAGGAGTTTTCCAAACATATGCACAGCGAATTTGAGATGAGTCTTATGGGGGAGCTTCAATTCTTTTCTGGTTTGCAGGTGAAGCAACATGAAGATGGCTTCTTCATTAATCACAAAAAATATGTAAAGGAGCTCTTGAAACGCTTTCAGTTTGAGCAAGCCAAACCTGCTTCAACACCAATGAGCACAAGCATAAAATTGGAAAATGATGAGAAAGGTAAACCAGTAGATGCAAAGGAATTCCGAGGTATGATTGGCTCACTCCTTTATCTTACTACAAGTAGACCCGATGTACAATTCAGTGTTTGCCTTTGCACTAGATATCAATCTAGTCCAAATGAAAGCCATTTGGTTGCAGTTAAGAGAATATTCAGATATCTCTCATGTACGTATGATTTGGGTCTTTGGTATCCAACAGAAAGTAGTTTTGACTTGATATCATATTCTGATGTTGATTATGCTGGATGTAAGATAGACATGAAAAGCACTAGTGGGTACTGCCAATTACTTGGTTGTTGCATGGTTTCGTGGGCATCCAAGAAGCAACACTCGGTTGCACTCTCCACTGCAGAGGCAGAGTATATTGCTGTGGGGAGTTGTGCGGCTCAAGTGTTGTCGATAAAAAGTCAACTGTCTTACTACAATATTGACATTGGATGCACACCTATCTTATGTGACAACACTAGTGCCATCAATCTTTCAAAGAACCCAGTCCAACACTCTAGGACAAAACACATTGAGATTAGACATCACTTCTTGAGAGATGAAGTAGCCAACAAATCCTTGGAGCTCAGCTTCATACCCACTGATAAGAAATTAGCTGATATTTTTACAAAACCATTGGCTGAGGATAGATTCACAACATTGAGAAGAGAATTAGGATTGTGCAAAATGCAATGAAGCCCATACCAAACTTTGAAGTATATGTTCTTTGTGTGCACCGACTATGAGGTATATCAAATGGTGATTTGTGGAAGAACAAGTTATGCTTGTTGGAAACTATCATTATGCGTGAGAAAACATTCTCCGCCACCTATCCATAGTCAAGTTGCAAATAAGAGTCATCTACTTTGAATTAGGTATGTGGGTTCTTTTTAATTTGCCCATTCACTTTGCAATCAAATGGATTTTTTTTGTGATGGTCTGTCCTTATTCATGAACTTGTGTGCAATTGCTTGCTAAACTTGTGCAAATGTGTCTTTAATTGCTTGCTTGTTGAGTCTTCACATGCACACACTATGGGGGAGCTAGGTTAAGGTAGATGAGTGATTTTTAAGGGAAACTATCCATTTTTCATTGCTTCACTTCCTTGGCATGGAACTCAAATGATATCTCTCATATCTACTTTCAAAACCCTTCTCACAGCTCCTGTCGACAGCCCCACTCCTTGCTGTCGACAGCCCCTAATAGAATTACTCATCCCGAACTCACAATTCTTCAATCTGTTCAAATATGTCGACAGACCACTCTGTATCTGTCGATAGACACCACCTACCTGAACTCAGTTAATTCACATTGTTCGAATCTGTCGACAGGTGCACCTCTTGCTGAGTTTTGCTTGTCCTGTCTCAACATACTTCTTGATCATGCTTCACTAATGTATCTAAGGTGTAAATTGATGACATACTTATGTTATAATCTTTCATATCCACATAATATCAACGACATTGTCCAAATCACAATAATTTTGACATACCATTTTCTTGTGAGTCTAGGTTGCATCATTTTGAGTACATTTAACAAAATACATGAGTCCCTTGTGGAATATCATGTTTTTTAGGTAATGTGCTAAGTCAAAGGTTATTAAAAGTTATGTCTTGCATTGGCTTTTATGCCTTATCTAACTCTTGACCTTGATTTTCAAAAAAAATAATCAAATAGGAGAAAAGCTACCTAATTCACAAAAAAAATAAAATCAAAGTGTATCAAATCCAATAAGGGAATAAAGACAGAGCAATGATGAGTATTGCCGAGTAACCAGGGATATGGGCATCACAAATGTTTGTCTTCGCATCAAAATGCTTACTCCTTATCTCTGTATAATGGTGTGATGGTCACTTCCACTGAGTAACTGGGGATACCGGCATTACCCATGTCTATCTTCACGTCAAAAGGTCATAGTGATCCTAATTACCACTTTCTCTCTTACTGTTTGTTTAGAAACAAATCACAACAGAAGAAATAGAGTGTAGCCTCCTCATTTTTTCTTTTCAAGGCGAAGCTGTTGTTAATGAAAAATTGTCCATGTAGACATCCTTTTCATACATCTTTTAACTGTCACATACTAAGATATATGTTCTTTTGCAATGGTTTATTCATGTGGTCTATTTTATTCTCATATGTCTTTTTGTTCAGTGTAATCCTTATGCTACAACTTGAGAGTCCAGGGAATATTATTTCACAACCATTGTCGATAATTGACATGTCCTAATTATTAGTGGGTATGACATTTTATAATGTGTATTTACCTATTTTCCATCTTATATACACATTGGACGCTCATTGCCTTGAAGAATCCTGTCAAAATACTTCACTGGCACACTTTTTGCAAGTGCCTGTCGACAGGGCACTCCTCACCTATCGGCAGCCGGCGGCAGGACTTGTTTTGGAAGCCCAACGGGCGGCTATCTAGGGCAGATTTTGTGGGTCCTAGTCCTTTCAAATCTCTTCCCACATTATTTAAAAGGACCCCACGACCCCTTCCTCCCTTTCCCACTTCCAAAAAATCCCTCCTCCTTGCCTCTTCACCAAAACCCTCCTTCTCCAGGGCGAAAGAGGATAGTCTGCCTCTTTGTATCGCTCCTCCTTCTCGTGTCTCCTTCCTCCTTTCACATCCCTCTCTACTCCGAGATCCTTCTTTCTGATGGCTCCCAAGAGCAAGAAGCTTGTCTCCCATCGTTGTCCTCATTCTCGTCAAGCCGGCGAGGGTTCCAGGGCTCATACCGAGCGCCGAACAAAGCATCGAGATGATCGTTTGCCGGAGCTCATCGTTCCTCCAAATCTGGAGTTTCTTCTGTCCATGGCACCTTCACTAAGTTTGTTCAACCCAGATACATCGACTTCGTGTCACTGGAAAAACATGTTTCCACGGTTGCAGCCACTATTTGACACCCAGGGTTGGTCTCCCTTCTGCTATTCTCACAAGCAGTACTCTTCAGCTGCTGTGACGGAGTTCTACATCAACCTCCGGGAAACTGCTCTCGGTGATCTTTATACCAAGGTGAAGGGAACTTCGTTTCAGATCACTCCTAATCTTCTTTCGGTTGCACTTCAACTTCCAAATACTGGCATTGGCATCATGCAACATCACCCATTAGCATCTGAATACTACCCACTCATCACTCTGCAGCCATATGATTCATCTACAGATCGTGTGCACATGAATGCCAACTCCTTCCCTCCTCTTCATCATCTAATCCACCACATATTTACCACAATCATTGTCCCAAAGGATGGTAGTCGGGAACTTGTGACTGCCCTTCACAAATCCCTTTTTCACGCGTTTCTTAACTGTGAACAAGTCAACCTACCACTCCTTATGGTGTCTCTCATCGGCTATGCCTTCTCACTTCCAAGAGGTCCATGCCTTATGCATGCCCACTCACATCTCTTTTCTTGTTCCTTGATATTCATATTTCCAAGGAAGAGAGGACTGTTCTCAAATCTCGCAGTGCCTTTGATCTTACTAGTGCTCATCGGATGGGCTATAAGATGCTTGACGGGGTTGTCACAAGGACCTCAAGAGTAAGGCACAGGGAAATGAAAAAGATGACGTTGATGACGATGATGCTGGTGACGACTCACAGTCCGAGCCCATAGATGCTACGGGAGCTGAAGATGAAGATGCTGCTGATGAACAAGCACCTATTGAGCCCTCTCTTCGAGATTTCATCACTACTCAAATGGCACAAATGCAGCTTCAAAGGACCACTGGCTTCGACCATCTCAATGCTCGAATGGATAATGTTCATAGCACCTTGGATGCGCTGGCTGATACCCAAGTCTAGCTTTAGATACGGCTTACCAAGCTCTCCACCTAGCTTCATGGTCTACGTCAGGCCTCTGCACCACCGGGGAATGACGATGTCTAGAGAGTCTAGGCGTCTGTTATGTGGACTTTACTTTGCTTTGGTCAGGGTCTTGTCACTTGCTATGACAGTACTGTCGTTTCCTTCCCTAGCAATTCTTTTGTCATGTTCTCACTCCATTTTGTAACTGTGTGTACTGAATGCCACTTCAATGAAATGCACAGTTCTTTGCTTATGTATTTTTCATGTGTGCATGTCGTGCCATTCTGCTTATGTCTTTTTAGATGTTGCCAAAGGGGGAGAACATCAATCAAATCAATCATGCATCAATTGAAAATTTTGTCATCATCAAAAAGGGGGAGAATGTTGGGTTTACATTTGATATGTTTGTTTTTGATGATGAGGATTTATGGACAACCAAATTGATATGATGTGATTGTGTGAATCATGCTAAAATTGACAAACTCAAGAAGTGCTAATCAAGTAAAAACATGTTTTTCATTAATCATTTATATGCTCATACTATCTCACTAATCATGTTCTTAAATGTAGTAGAGATTGCGTGCAAGACAATATACCAAAACAAGATCAAAAAGATCAAGAATAGCACTAAAAACAAGTACCTGTCGACAGCCCCGAAGATGCCTGTCGACAGCCCTGCACAGACATATCAATAGGGTACAGGCAAAGATGTACCTATCGACAGCCCCACTGATGCCTATCGATAGATCAGCACAGACAGAACCAACAGGCTCCTGGCAAAGATGTGTCTGTCGACAGACTCAAGTCGCCTGTCGACAGATCCACACATGGAACTATCTCCCGGAAAGCCTAGCCTTCTGCCTTTTGCAAGTCTGTATACATTTGTCAAGATATACATTTTTTGTTGTCGACAGACGAAGAGAAAAATCTCAATACGAGATCTACATACATTTCTGAATTGGGTGTTTCCAATTGTCACGACTCTCCATACTTAAACACCCATATAAAAGGAACTCTTTGGAGTTATTTTCATACAAAAGGAGCCACCACACAAAACCCTAGCAAAGTCTCAAGAGAGAAGATCTTTTTGCTGCTCTGCTTCAACCGTTCGTCCAGGCAACCAAAGAGACATCCTCCGAACGGGATTGAAGCCAGATTGTCCATCTCTCAAGCTTCTCCATCAACTGATACCTGTCAAGACGAAGCTTGAAGCACATCGGGATGATCATATGAAGAGTTCCACATCAGGATTTGAAATCTCAACTCTGAACTCTTCTTTATCTCTGTTTTTCATATCTCGTGTGTGTGTGTTGTTGAGACAAGCGTCCTTGTGCTTGATTCACGTTTGTCATGTTGTTCTGATCGTGGTTTACATTAGACGATGTGAGTGTGTGTGTGTGTTGTAGCAAGTGAACTTGCTGAAGAGCAATCTTTCTGCGTGTGTGTGTGGATGGTGGACGTAGGATACACAAGTTGTGTACTCCGAACCACCTTAAATCCTCGTGTCCTATGGTTTGAACATTTTTATGATAGATGATTGGTAGGCATGCTGTTTCTACACACGTTAGACAGATTGTTCATATTCTATGCACACCAAACATATTAGCTCCAAGTAAAAGTAACCTTAAATCTGCTTAAGAATTTGCTAAGTTTGTGTTTTCATCGAAAAGAGGTTAAGTTTGGTTAAAGTTAGTTGTAATCTATTCAACCCCCCCCCTTCTAGATTACCATATTGGGAAATTTCGCACACCTTTCAAAACATATGTGAAAAGTGTGTGAAACCCAGTATAAGTCAAACTGAATGTAAGTAAGAGAGTAAATACATGTGAAAAACTAAGGTAAAAATGTGTATATTTATATCATTCATGTGTTGATATGTTGATGTAACATCATGTTTAGTAGCATGTTATATAGGTTAATAATCTCCATGTAGGAGAGTATGTGAATATGTGTATGTAAACATGTAAATTGTGCAATGTGAAAGATGAGCAAGTGAAATTGTTAAATGAGTAAGATAGCATGTGAACAAATGTAAATCCATGTAATTGTGTTTAATTCATGTCAAAACAGCAAGTAAAGTGTGATTATGATTGTGATAAATACATGAAAAAATGTCTAAGTTCCATGATAGATATGCTATTCACTTAGTACATAGTTCCCTGCTTAAAGTGTATATAGTGGCCAACCGACTTGAATATGTTTTAAACCTTCAAATCATGTTAAATAAAATGTGATATCATGTGTAATTGTGACTTATTTATATTAAAACAGAAAATGAAATGTGTAATTAAATTTGAGTAGTGCATGTGAAATATGAATGGATATCATGCTAGGTTACTCTTTACTTGTGCTTAATTTCATGCTCTAGTTGGTAGAGTTGTGCCATAATATGAATAATGTTTGGATTATTAAATCATGTTACATGTTAGGTGTGGAAAGCATTTATAGGGTATGTTTATTATCCATGATTTAATAAGAGCATGTGTTAGTTAGGAACGTGTTTGGTAATTTATGTGTAGTTAGTTAAATAAAGCATGTGCCATGAAAATTGTTATGGTTTAAATGTTAACATGTGTTTCCTTATTGTTTGGTAGTTTAATATGCGTGTGTTATGTGTATGGTTGAGTCTTTAGATTGCTTGCTGGGTCTTTTAGACTCATACTTGCTTCGACGTACAGGTGTGATAGGTGTTCCCGTGCCTGAGGAGGGTGTAGTGAAGATCGTCGCCGAGCCTGAGGAGTAGTGACTTGTGGGTGATTTCTTAGGAGTTGTACTTCTTTTCTTAGTAGAATAATGTTATTTCATATGAACAATGTCATAATGTACTTTCATTTGGAAATGTAATAATGTGGACTTTGTTATTTCTAATTGCTATATAGACTTTGAAATGATGTGATGATGATGGAATAAGATGAGTGAGCTATTTCTTTTATTTCCGATGTACTTATTGTTATTCATGTACAAATCAACCTATCGTTTAGTGTTGGGTTACTATCCCACTGTAATGACGCCTTTGTACCGATGAGGATTAGTATAATCGTACCGGTATAAAGTGGGTCATTATATTTTTAGAAAATTATACAAGCACATAGTAAAGGGCCATCTGAGTGCGATCAAATATTCACAGATGGGTAAAAAGTGATAATTTAAATAATATATCCTTCCTATTCATTTCGGTTGTGTCGAACGATGTGTGAAAATGGTTAGATTTAGTTTCTTCTGAGTTTGAATTTTAAAGTTATTTGTCTGTTAATATTGGTTGGGCGCAAGAAATGAATGGCTTTAGACCGTTCATGGATGTATCGTAGAATATTTGATCATGTGGTGTCTATGGAGTTTAGGGTCAGAGTTGAGACTTTCATTCAGTTTGTAGTGGGTAATCCAAATGCAGCAGTAGACAGCCAAGGTTGCATTCAATGTCCTTGTAGGATTTGAAAAAATTTGAAGTGGAATTCACCATGGGAGGTTCAACGTCATTTATATAGAAAAGGGTTTGTTGAAAGTTATATGAATTGGACATGTCATGGTGAGGAGCTCTGGTCGCACACGCCTAGTAATGTGGAAGGCGCAAGTACGTACGTGGATATGGTTTTAGATGCTGGTGATCCCACAATCAATATACATGAGGATCTTGTATACACTAAAGACGTGTCGAACAAGGGAGCCGAAAGATTCTTTCAGTTACTTAAGGATGCCGATGAGCCATTGTGGGATGGTTGTCAAAAACACACTCACTTGTCAGCGGTGTCATAGTTGCTGAACTTGAAATCTGAATTTCATATAAGTGAGAGTTCTTTTAATCGTCTCCTCCTCATCATCAAGAGCATGTAACCTCGAGATGAGAAGCTGCCTCCAAATTTTTATCGTGCCAAGAAGATGGTCAATGATTTATGACTTGAATATGTGAAAATAGATGGATGTCATAGTCATTGTATGTTGTATTACAAAGAGGATGCAGATAAGGTATCATGTTCTATTTGCCATCATGATAGGTTTAAACATAAAAGAGGGGTGAATTCTAGGGGAAATGATATACCTTATGTGTCATTGTGATATTTCCCCCTTACACCCAGACTGCAGCAGATGTATATGTCTTCAAAGATAGCTCGACATATGAGGTGGCACGCAGAAAGAGTACATCGGGACGAGGATATTATGAGTCACCATGCAGATGGTGAAGCTTGGAATCATTTCAACCATGCTCATCCTATCTTCTCAAGGGAGTTGTGTAATGTGAGGCTTGGTTTGTGCACTGATGGATTCAATCCATTTGGAGGTTCAGTGGCTTCCTACTCTAGCTGGCCAGTGTTTGTGACACCATACAACCTTCCTCCGAGCATTTGCATGAAGCGAGAGAATTTGTTCCTATCTTTATTGATTCCTGGTCCTAAAAGTCCTACAAAAAATATATACATCTATCTCATACCATTGATTCATGAATTGAAACAGTTGAGATTTCCTGACAGTTATGTGTCTAATATTGCTCGTTCTGTCAACATCAGTGAGGAAAAAATATATGGAATGAAGAGTCATGACTGCTATATGTTCATGCAAAGGTTGCTACCTATTGCATTTTGTGACATGTTGTTGAAGCCTCTATGGGGAGCATTGTCTAAGTTGAGTCGATTTTTAACGATTCTGTGTGCATCAGAACTTAAGCTTGAGGATGTACAAACTATCGAACAGAATGTGGTCACCATCGTATGCAAGTTAGAGAAGAAATTTCTGCCTGCATTCTTCGATTTGATGGAGCATTTACTCGTACATCTACCATATGAAGCTAAAGTTGGAGGGCCAGTACAATATAGATGGATGTATCCATTTGAGAGGTATATGTGAATATTAATTTTTTTCTTCTTAGAACTGCACCTTATGTATGATATGTTTCCCATTTGTCTTGTACATTGTTGATATAAGTGTATGCATGACCTCAAAATGAAAGTCCGAAATAAAGCAAAAGTGGAGGGTTCTATTGTTGAGGCATACATTTGGAGGAAATCTCAAACTTTTGTTCGATGTACTTTGAAGCAGACATACAAACTCGACGTACTCAACCTCCACGTAAAGATGATGGGGGAGAATTTGTGTGTTTAGATCGACTCTCCGTATTTAATCATCCTGGACATGCGTTCACAATTGAGAGTTATGTACTGCAAAGATATATATTCTTTTAAATTGTGCTGAGCTAGAGTGTTATGTTGAGTAAGTGCTGAATTCATAATTTATTATGTATATAACTTCTTTGCCCTTATTCCAGCTATTGAAGGTGGTCTTCCATTCATATTGCAGACAATTTGATTCAGAAATAATTCAAAGAAATCAACATCTTAGTGATTATGAGGTTGAAAAAGAACGAGAGAAATCATTGGCCATATGGCTAAGAAAATGCGTAAGTGTACATGCTCAAAGAGTACGATAGATAAGTTAAGTTCACGTTTTAACTAGTCTTCTCTATACGTAGGTTGAACAAGGTTTAATTACTGATGAAAGAGTTCGTCAGATAGCCTATGGACCATTGAAAATTGCATAGAACTATCCTGGATTTATTGTGATTGGGTATAGATTTCATACAAAAGACTATGCGCAGAGTAAGTCTACCATGAACAGTGGCATGGGATTGTCGAGCTTAAACAAAAATCAGAATTGAATACTTATGAGCCATTTATTTTAGCCACACAAGCCCAATAGGTATACTATACAAGCTATCCATTATCTACGAACAAGGAATGAAATGATTGGTGGGCAATTTGCAGAGTTAAGTCAAGACTATTCTCTGATTATGAATTGGACATGACTAATCAGATTGATGAAGAGGTCAACGCCGAATTCTTTCAAGAAAACTTGGTTGAAGATGCAGAGTTGACAGCTCATACTGGAGTAGACGAATCTGAAGCACCAATTTGCTTGTCTAAAGGAAATGAGGTTGAAGAAGTCGATCCACATAAGGTAGAAGGGAGTAGTGGAAGGTGAACAAATACTTAATGTGAAGGTTCTGATGAGGAGGAGGAATATACCAATTATGAATGTGAAGATGATGATGAAGATGGGGTTGAATTAGATATATCGTCATCATCTAAGGAGGAAATGGATATCATTTAAAAATGGGTAGAATTTATTCACATCTGTTCAGTATATTTAAAGTTGCCCACTTTCAAGATATGCAATTGACTAATGAACATTAATTTTTTATGTTCCCTATCAAGATATGGTGTGTGGAGTACAATTGGGCTCCAATTCTGGGAGGAGGGTAAGTAGTGGGAGGGGTTTGTCTGCGGCATCAGGTATGTATATTTTTCTTTGGTATTTTTCTTTGTGCATTATTTATACATATTATTTATGTCATTTAAATTATTACAGCTTCTGGTCATTCTTCTGTGCCTTCTCCTCTAGCAGTAGGTATGTATATTTAAAGTTGTACTTTCATTGTGCATTGATTCTTATGCCATTAAAATTCTTACAGGTTCGGGTCAGTTTACACCTCCTCCTCCTACAGTACCAGGTATGTATATTTAAATTTGTAAGTATTTGTATAGTTATTATTTATATTCTTGTACTTTGTATATTTAAAGTTGTATTTTCCTTTGTGCATTATTTATACATATTATTTATGCCATTTAAATTGTTACTGCTTCTGTGCCTCCTCCTCTAGCAGCAGGCATGTATATTTAAAGTTGTACTTTCACTGTGCATTGATTCTTATGCCATTAAAATTCTTACAGGTTCGGGTCAGTTTACACCTCCTCCTCCTATAGTACCAGGTATGTATATTTAAATTTTCAAGTATTTGTGTAGTCATTATTTATATTCTTGTACATTGTATATTTATAGTTGTATTTTTTTTGTGCATTATTTATACATATTATTTATGCAATTTAAATTGTTACAGCTTCTGGTCCTTCTTCTGTGCCTCCTCCTCTAGCAGGAGGTATGTATATTTAAAGTTGTAGTTTCTTTGTGCATTGATTCTTATGCCATTAAAATGCTACAGGCTCGGGTATATTTAAATTTGTATGTATTTGTATAGTCATTATTTATATTCTTGTACATTGCTTATGTCGTTGTGCATTTTTGTCCAGGACCGAGTGTTTCCACACCTCCATCTTTTTTTGCAAGTGCATCTACGGTGTCAGATGATGCTGTCAGTCTACAGGAGGGGGGAGGCAGTTTTTATCATAGCACTCTATGGGAGGTGTGGATAAATGGGTACGTAATAAACTTATATGTATCTTTTATTAAGGAGGTATATTTAGTTCATAAATTTATTGTAACAAGTTACATAATTACAAGGATAAAATAGAGCCCGCCCAAGTGTCTCAATTCATCAGAAGATCAATTCAGGCACACTTTTCTAGGCCTATTCATAGATTCAATGTTTTCCCGATGAAGGTCTAGTAGTTGTTGCATCAGATGTTCATGGTATGTAATTTCTTATTGTAATTAATTTATTTTCTTACTCCTACATTCAGTTAACTAACTCTTATATGTACAGAGCAATCATCGATTCACGCGTCCTTCGGATGAGGCATGGTCTCGATTAGTATGGACGACCACTGCCGATCAAATTATAAACATTGGTTGTATAATGCGAGGAAAAACGCATAGAGAGTTTGTCAGAGTGCAGACCCGACTCTTTGGAGGGTCCGCACACCGACATGGATAATGAGAGACTACTGGGAAGGTCTGTGCAACAAATGGGCCACAGAGCGATGGCAAGAAACCTCCACAACAATGAAAGTGAATCAGGCTGCCAATCCAGAGGCCAACAAGCATACAAGTGGGTTCGTCTCCTTTGCGACCCATCAGTCTAGATTGGTAAGTCATATATCTATTTGTGATATATTTTATTTATATAGGTACTCATTTATGTAACGTTTTTCTATGAAATAGGAAAAGGAGCTAAAATGGCCTCCGACATTTTTGGAGGTGTTTGATAAGACACATAAAAAAAAGGGGACGGATCAGTAAATTAGCGACAGAGCCCGAGAGGTTGCGGTAAGTATTTACAGTCTATTCACTATTTATTTTTTCTTATTATAGATTAATACTACATTGTCAATTTTATTTTTTGCAGGAGTCGTATAGCCAACAAATGACATAGAAGTACGCCAGGGATGAGGAGCAGCCGCAGTTAGATCCTGAGGTATGGGTTGCGGCATCTAGTGCCCCCAAGAAAGGCCATGTGTATGGTTTTGGGGACAATATGGACAGGAGCTGGGTGTTATCTGGTGCCTCGAGTTCAGCTTCACAGGCGACTAGTGCATTCACCACATCTGGTGCTCTAGGTACTTCTCCCAATGAGATGATGGGCTTCATTCGAGATGAGATATCTAGTTTGGTGTCTTGTCTAGCATACACGATGCAGACATAGGTGTTTGACGCTATCCATGCCCAGCTCTCCCAAGCTATCTCCCAGGCCCTCTCCCAGGTCAGCATTCTTCCTCAGGCAGCACCATCGACATCAGCACGACCCCTCATGTGAGTAAATTGATTTTATTTTAGCTTTTCTATTTTAACAGTCAATTTTAGTTTTGTTTTGTTTAAAAAGGAAGAACTTAATTAGGTTTGGGGGTCCAAAATTAGAAATACTAACCCGATCGGCCTCTGGTTCGTTCCAGTACGGCCAGGGTGATGAGTGTGAGTTGTGGAAACTAACGGATATCAATTCAGAGTTTCGGTTTGAGGTCGACGCTCAAAATCACATTAAGCAAGTTAGTTTAGTTTAAAAATGAAAAAAATTAGGTTTGGGGATCCAAAATTAGAAATACTAATCCGATTGGCCTTTGATTTTTTCCAGCATGACCATGGCGATGATTGTGACTTGTTGAAACTGAGGAGTTCAATTCGAACTCCCAGTTTGAGCTCGGTGCTCAAATTCACCTTAAGCAAGTTAGTTTACTTTAAAAATGAAGAACTTACATTTCTGGGTCCAAAACTGGAAATACTAATCTGATTGGCCTCTGATTTTTTCCAGTACAGCCATGGTGATGATTGTGACTTGTGGAAACTGACGGAGTTCAATTCGGACTCCCTGTTTGAGCTCGGCACTCAAATTCACTTTAAGCAAGTTAGTTTTGTTTAAAAAGGAAGAACTTAGCTAGGTTTAGGGGTCCAAATTTTGAAATACTAATCTGATCGATCTCCAATTTGTTCTTGCAGGGTCGGGGGGATGAGTGTAACTTATAGAAACTGACGGAGTTCAATTCGAACTCCCAATTTGAGCTCGACGCTCAAATTCACATTAAGAAAGTTAGTTTAGTTTAAAAATGAAGAACTTAGGTTTGGGGGTCAAAAATTAGAAATACTAATCTAATTGGCCTCCATTTTTTTCCAGCATGGCCAGGGCGATGATTGTGACTTGTGGAAACTGACGAAGTTCAATTCGGAATTTTGGTTTGAGCTCGGAGCTCAAATTCACCTTAGGAAAGTTAGTTTACTTTTAAAATGAAGAACATACATTTGGGGGTCCAAAATTAGAAATACTAATCCAATTGGCCTCTGATTTTTTCCATCACGGCCAGGGTGATGATTGTGACTTGTGGAAACTGACAAAGTTCAATTCGGACTCCCGATTTGAGCTCGGCACTCAGATTCACTTTAGAAAGTTAGTTTTGTTTTGTTTTGTTTAAAAAGGAAGAACTTAACTAGGTTTGGGGTTCCAAAATATGAAATACTAATCTGATCGACCTCTTGTTTATTCCAGCACGGTCGGGGCAATGAGTATGACTTGTGAAAACTGATGGAGTTCAATTCGGACTCCCGATTTGAGCTTGATGCTGAAATTCTCATTAAGAAAGTTTAGTTTAAAAATGAAGAGATTAGGTTTGGGGGTCCAAAATTAGAAATCGTAATCCGAGTGGCCTGCGATTTTTTCCAGCACTGGCAAGACGATGATTGTGACTTGTGCAAACTAACGAAGTTCAATTCGGACTTCCGGTTTGAGTTTGGCGCTCAAATTCACCTTAAGCAAGTTAGTTTACTTTAAAAATTAAGAACTTATGTTTGGGGGTCCAAAATTAGAAATTCTAATCCGGTTGGCCTCTAATTATTTCCAACATGGCCAGGGCGATGATTAAGACTTGTGGAAACTAACGGAGTTCAATTTGGACTCCTGGTTTGAACTCGACACTCAACTTCACCTTAAGCAAGTTAGTTTTGTTTTGTTTTGTTTAAAAAAGAAGAACATAGCTAGGTTTGGGAGTCCAAAATTTGAAATACTAATCCGATCGGCCTCTGGTTTGTTCCAACACGATCCAGGCAATGAGTGTGACCTGTGGAAACTGATAGAGTTCAATTCAGACTCCCAATTTGAGCTCGGCGCTCAAATTCTCATTAAGCAAGTTAGTTTAGTTTTAAAATGAAGAACTTAGGTTTGGGGGTGCAAAATTAGAAATACTAATTTGATTGGCCTCCTGTTTTTTCAAGCACAGCTATGGCGATGATTGTGACTTGTGAAAATTGACAGAAATGAATTCGGACTCCCAGTTTGAGCTCGGCACTCAAATTCACCTTAAGCAAGCTAGTTTACATTAAAAAAGAAGAACTTGCGTTTAGGGGTCTAAAATTACAAATACTAATCCAATTGGCCATTGGTTTTTTCCTGCACGGCCAAGGCGATGATTATGACTTGTGGAAACTGATGGAGTTCAATTCAGACTCCCAGTTTGAGCTCGGCGCTTAAATTCCCCTTACGCTAGTTAGTTTAGTTTCGTTTTGTTTTAAAAGGAAGAACTTAGCTAGCTTTTGGGGTTTGAAATTTGAAATACTAACCCGATCGGCCTCCAGTTTGTTCTAGCCCGGTCAGGGCGATGAGTGTGACTTGTGGAAACCGACGGAGTTCAATTCGAACTCCTGGTTTGAGCTTGATGCTCGAATTCACATTAAGCTAGTTAATTTAGTTTAAAAGTGAGTGAATAAAATATAAAAATTTAAATAATTTTGTGATTATAGTAGTATTTATTTTTAACTTAGTTTTGTTATATATCTATTGTAGGTTCCTTCATCGAGTGGCGTCGAAGGAGATGAGGACGAGGACGAGGATGTGGATTCATGATTTTCTTTTCATTGTTATGAACATTTTATGTAATGTTGAGGACATTTTATGTTTTATTATTTTTGACATTTTATGGACATTTTATGTTTTATTATTATTGACATTTTATGGACATTTTATTATTGTTGACATTTGTCATAGTATAGTATTTATTTTTATTATATGCACATGTTATTTTGTTATATATATATATATATAAAAAAAATAATTAAAAAAAATAGAGACCGATTGGTGACCGAAATGTTTCGGTCGCTATCAATGAACAAAACAATCAGTCATTATTTTAGTGACTAAAATAGTGACTGATATAGCGACTGAAACATTTCTGTCACTAATCGGTCACTATCAGCGACTAATTACTGAATGAAATTTTTCGATCATAGAATTGTGGCCAAAAGTTTTTCACCGGCAATTTTAGTCCCTATTCGATTATTAAATCATTTAGTGATCGAATAGTGACTAAATTGGGACCGAAATTGTCGGTCTCTAAACCCATTTTTTCTTGTAGTGAACATCAACTAGAAGATTATGGTCATACACTTCATAAAATTCCAATGCTGTGTGACAACACAAACATAATTAACATGACAAAAAATCCAATCCAACATTCAACAACCAAGCTTATGGAGGTCAGACATCATTTCATCAGGGACCAAGTAAGTAATGGAGATATTTTACTTGAATTTGTATCTATAGATAATCAATTAGCTGATATATTCACTAAACCTCTTCCTGATGATGGATTTACATCTATAAGAAGAGAAATAGGTATGTGCTATCCTAATTAGAAATGTACTCTTTACTGTACTCTATGCTTATTTCATCCCAAATATTTCTAAGTCCTAGAACTTCAACTGTTCTAAAGTCAGAGTTTAGGCTCTGCAACTCTCTTGAAGAAGGAGTTGTATACTGTGACTTTTGTGAAGTTGGAGTTTTGTACTTCGACTCTTGCGATGTCAGGGTTTATGATGTTGGAGTCTATGATATTTAAAAAAATAAGTAAACAAATATTTTTTAAAAAAATCATTTAAAGAGGAATTAATTATAACATTTTGTACATTTAATCCCAACCGTTCATCTACTCATCAATGGTTCGTTACATATTTCCCTCTCTTTATTAAGACCTTTCCTCCTCCATTCCCAAATCACCCATTTGAAGTCTCTCCGACTCCTTTGTCGTCTTCTTCCTGGTTCCCACGCGTAGTGTTCACCCCGATGGAACCGTCTTCGGAGCATCTACAGGATCTCTCATTTCCTCTGAAGAAAGGTAGGATCTTTGACCTCTGTGGACCATTTTGATACCTCCTATGTCATCCCTCTCAGTCTCATGTTTTAATTCTGTCTAGATGGCCTCATCTAGGGCTCCCGATGGCACCTTCTTCACACCTGAACAGTTCCTACATTTATCTTTTGCCAAAGCCTCAATTTGTCCATGGAAGATAGTCAATTCAGTCAGTTAACTGGTAGACTAGGTTGGGTAGAAGAACTAGAAGCCATGGGTTGGTCAATGCTCTGTAAGATTTGTGAACCGACCTTCGAGGGCGCACTGAAAGCATTTTATCTTTCCCTCCAAGTCACAGGAGAAGGTTCTGTATCAGGCTCTATTAAGGGTACCACTGTTACAGTCTCAAAAGAATTATTGGTTGAAATTTTGAATTGCCTGAATTCTTGACACAAAATCAGTGAAGTTGTGTCCATGGAGAAGCAAATATTAGGGGTAATTGGAAGTTTAGGATCTATCTCTAAGAAGGGGCTCCTAGTCAACGAGCTATCCACAAAGAAGAGAATCCTCCACTCAATCATCACCAAAATCATCACTCCTAGAGCAGGAACACATTCTTCTATCACTGCCAGAGATGGTAGTTTACTTTTTTGCGCTATTCAGAGGCACAAGGTCAACTTGCCTTCCATAATCTTGGAAAGGATGGCATGTTCCAAGAATCTACAGGAGTCTCTTCACTATAGACCCCTATGACCCTTATATTCATAAGATCTTTTGTAGATTTGGATGATGAAATTTCAGTGGCCGTGAAAGAGAAGATTGGGCTCTCCACCATGAGGAGAAGCCATTATGTTTTGAATAATAAGGCACAAAATATTTAGATTAAAGACTCTATCCCCTTGTGCTCTCATGAAGTATTTCCAGATGAGGCACAGAGTTCCTCCTTCATTCCTCCAGTTCTTCCACCACAGATTAGAAGTGAGGAAGTCAGAGTAGAGTTACCAATGGTTGAACAAGAGCAAATTCAGGCTCCTGTCCCATCCCCATAACAAGATATTTTTGAAGAAAACATCAATCAAGTTCTAAGAGATCTCAGGGGCAAGGGAGTGGCTCAGGAAGAAGATATCCCTAGCACCACTCCAGTAGAGCCAACTTTTGAGGAATACCACCATGTCTCTCCACCACATGTTGAGACCCGACCAAGGTCTCAGGGGGAGACTAGCAGATATATGGATGATGTGGAAGACTTGGTCATGAAGCAACAAGAAATCTTGACTGTTCTGCAAATCCAAATCCAGTAGATAGATGTTAAGTTTGATTATATGTCTAAGGAGGTCCAGCATATGAAAGACCTATTATTACAGTTGGTGTGCCAACAAGGCACAAGTGGTTCTCATGCGCCCCCAACTGTTCACACTAAGGAGCAACAACCAGCAGCAACAACTTGGGGATGAGCTTTCACAGCCAGACAAAACTGCAGAACAACCCAGTGTAGATCCTTTAGCAGAGGCATAGCAGACTCAGTAGCAACATCAAATGCAGCCTGTGAGACCCTCTAATTTTGTTCATTTTATATTCTGTGCATGTGGTATTTGCTTGTTTGTGTATATAGTGGGTGTATTAATTTTGTGAATATTATAATTATTTAATTACCCATATGCATATGTATGTATATATATGTATATCTATTTATTTCTGTGAACATAATTACATAGCTAATTTGGTACATATTGTACTTATTTAAATCCTATGCATATTTTATTTAAGTAATGTTGTGCATATAGTATCAAATTTTTTATGTGCATATTGTATTTAATTATTCTGCGTATATGGTATGCAATTAGGATGTACAATATATATATATATATATATATATATATATATATATATGTTTATTCCGTGCATATGATATCTATTTATTTTATGTACACATCAAATTGTTTATGGTGTATAAGTATATTTGTTTTGATGTATTTCTGTGTTCTAGCCAAAATGCCAGTTAACGTCAACATACATTGTCGTTGATTGCAAGTTGACGGCAACGTATGACGTTGACTGCATGGCCAGGAGAGGTTGACGTCCAGATCGATGGACACTGACTCCCTGTTAGCGGCAGCAAATGTGGATGTTATTTCTCAATTTTTGTTGCGATTTTATATTTGGAAACGACTGTGTTTCTTGCGGTTCTTGTTTAGGAAACCTAGCTCTAACAGTAGAAGACTTAACCTAATGCATACCCCGACCCCTTTAGCCTATAAAAACACCTAGCTTTGGGCGAGATTAGGTCTTTTTGAGCTCTTGAGAAAACTAGGGTTTTCTGTGGAGAAGCCTAATCTTTACTAGCTTGATCCGGCGAATTGGGGAGGTCTTTTGGCGATCTACACCGACTGAGAGGAACTCCAAGCATCGAGGAAGCTTCATCGACCCCGGAGATCCATCTACATCGACTAACAGACCAGATTCAGGAGGGGATTTATGCACCTTTTTGGCTTGGCCGAGGAGGGCTTCTTCGGCGATCATAGACCTTTGTAGATTTTCTATAAGGCAAGTGATCTAGGGATTTAATCCATACCCATGTCCTTTAGGTCCTAAGCATTTTTACAGAATTTTCTCGTGTCCAGGAACCTCAAATTCCTCTTGTGAATTGCATTCGGTCTGCACTTCTGCAGATAGGATATTGACGACCACATTTGTGCCGTCAAGATCCATAGTAGGCGACAACATCTTGTGCCATTAACCTGGATTGGCAGCAACCCCTTTGATGCCATGTTCTTTAGGTTTTCAGAATAACTTTTTTGATCTCTGTGCTATGTTTGTCGAATTTCTAGATATATGTGCATGCTGTAAAATTTGTGACTGGTCAAGTTCGGACTGTAGGTCATATCATGAGGATTTGTTAATTTTCTGAGCATGATATAAATTAGGGTAATTTCTATAATTGAAAAATGAGCATGATCTACTTGTGTTTAATTCTAAATAAATTGATTTGTTGCAAGTTAGGGTTCCATAAATTTTATATGATCATATGATTACTGTCTTCAGGTTTTGGAACTGTTAGGTATGACTGTTTTGATGTGAACCATGCTTAAATGAATTTCTCGATAAATCTGCATGAAACCTATTTTATTTGTTAAAATTAGTTTACTGTTCCTAAAAATCTGAAAGTTTAGGTGTGTGATGTATAACCTGTGTGAAGCCTGTGATAAAAAGCTCATGTTGTTTTGAAAACAATAGATGTTGTTATTAGTTTAACAAGGGGAATTAACCATGTTAAGCATGTAAATTTTAAATCGTGTGAACTCAGTGATTAGCAGCATGATTAGGGTTATGTTATGATTTAATTATCACTGAGAAACAAATCATCATGTTCTGTAAACTGAAACATGTGTAATTATAAAGTGCATGTAAATGAGTTAAAGTGTGTATGTAAATGAATGAAACATGTGATAATGTGATAATGTGTAAAATTTAGCCGATATTGACACTGCTACCATAGAGGGCTGTGGAGCCGTACTGTAGTAAAGTCCCTATGGGAAGGCTCAATGTGTATGTGTTATCCAAAGGGCATTAGGATGAAATCCTAGAGGTGGACAAGTACCACTACTTAGGTTGGAGAGGGCTTCTCCCGATCTGCACAGTACCTAGATTCGTAACTGCATTGCGTAGGTGGCGGGTATGTGTTATGTGTATATGTGTCCTTCTCATGGTAGTTAGGACTATGTGTCACCGAAAATTAAGTGTAAAAGTGTAAAATGTGTAAAGTGACATGTGAATGTGGCACGTGGTAATTGCAAGTGATGTGACATGTGAATGTGCAAGTGAAAACTATATGAAAACCATGTGAAATCATATGTAAGTGAAAGTGAATATGAATGTGAAGGTAAATGCATGCGAGAACAAAGGTAAAAGTGCATATGTTCATGTCATACATTTGTTAATATGATTTATGTTAATTGCAATATCATGTTTAGTATCATATTGTATAGTTTAATATAATCCAAGTGCTAGTGTCATGTGAATAATATAATTTTTACATTAAAATAGTAAGATAAATATGTGAAAAAGTGTTATATTTGCATGCGAAACTGGTTAGATATCATGCTAGGAGTGTTATTTACCATGAACATAATTCCATGATTAAACAACGTATAATTGTGAAATGATTTGAATAAAGTTGAAACCTTGAATCATGTTAGACATAATGTGTAGGAAGCATGTTATAGGTCATTCATATATATTTGCTTATTTTAGGGATAAGATTGATATACATTGTGACTTGCAACATGAATTGAGTTAATTATCATGTATAGAAAACATGTATAGGTTGGTTATGTTTATTTGTTAAAGTGATATGAAGCATGTACCATGTATTTCCTTATGGTTTAAAAGACTAGCATGTGTATGGATGCTATCATTGGATTGCTTGCTGGGTCCTTTTAGAAGACTCATACTTGCTTCGGCGTACAGGTGAGACAGGTGTCCCCGTACATGAGGAAGCCATAAGGAGGAGCGACACCGAGCGTGAAGAGTAGCTGCTTGTGGAGATTATTAAATAGTTTGCTTTATTTCATAGTATGTAATAATATTATTCATATTTGGAATTGTAATAATGTGGACATTATTATTTCTTTCATTGCTATATAGACTGTAGAATGTGTGGATGATGATGGAATAAGAATTTCATTTTAATTTCCGTTGTATTTTCATTGTTATTCATGTACATATCAACCTATTATTTAGTGTTGGATAAATATCCCACTGTGATGGCGTTCTTTATACCGACGTGGATTGGTATAATCGTACCGGTATAAGGAGGGTCATTACACAGCCACTTCAGCAGCAGTCAGTTTCTGAGCAGCATTTAGAGGAGCCTCTAGATCAGCTTATGGAGGATGTAGCCGATCCCATTGTTAAAACTATTAAGAGAAGGGTTAGGAGAAAACTCCATAAATCTGGTCAGCCAGTCTTTCCCTCTATGCCCTTAACCATTTCTTCTCCTCCTACTGATCCAAATCCTCCTCCTGCTACTACTGACTCTACACCTCCTCCTCTTGATGAACAACCTCCTCCACCACCTTCTCAACCCATTCCTTCTACCTCTCAACCAGAGGCTCAAAATCTCACTTCCACAAGTACTTCACTTTCTTTGTATCCTCTGAAGTACAATTTTCAGCCTCCCAAGGTAAACACACCCACTCTTCACACCTTAGCCCTCATTTCTTCTCCTCTCTCCCTACTTCTTCAACTTCTTCTTCTGGCAGAACTACTCTTTCTCTTGCTGTGATTGTACCTAGTGTGGTACTATCCTCCAGAGTAGGGCACCAGTTGAAAGACAACCCTAGCTCCCTTCTTCCCCCATTCTGGTATGCCTTCATCAACTATTCTGAACACCATATGAATCTCTTCAAAGAATTTCTATCCATTAAAACTTTTCTTGAAATCCATGGGATGCTATGCTACACATTTGAAGACTGGCTCCCTTGCTTACTTCAAACTTCCCAAGTTTAGTTGGCTGATGTGAATATCATCACACAAAAAAGCAATTCTCTCTCCCCTAAAGAATTCTTACATTTCCACCCTGGTGAAGCCACTAAATTTCAAGCCACTTAGAATAGAAACCAGTTTATGGATGTTCCCCTTCACCTTAATCTTTGATTTATTTAGATATGTTTGGAACCTCCTTAGAGATCTCAAGACCAAGTACAACAAATGAAACACTTCAATGAAAACCAATTCAAGATGGGTTTGCCAGATGTGAATAAAGGTCTATGGGAAATGATCATCAATGGGCAAGGAGAGATTACTCCATCAATGATTGTTGGATTACCCTCTGGACTGCATCCCAGTCTGATAGGTGCAATTTTCTCTAAGAAATCTTTTGCCCAAGTTGTATTCAATAGACACATCAGAATTGCTACTAGATTCAGAATCAAGTACCATATCAACCTGTCATTCCATAGGTTTGCCCTCATGCAGGCTCTAAAGAACTCTCAGCATATGATTGATTTTCAGACTTGCTTTGCCGAGTCTGAGAGGTTTACTGAAGATCAGTGGGCAACAACTTACCTAAAACATCATACAAATTGCCAAGAACTCAAACTATCAATTCCTGAATATCTATGCAAAGGTTATGAGACACTTTTGAAGTTTGCTCACACAAATGGATGCAGAGGTATCTAGTGTACTACCAAGCAAAGGAAGCTCCTTATTCCCAAGGCCTGCACTGGATTATCATAGTCCATGACTTACTCCACCTTGTAGCCAGTAGGAAGTTTGTTCCTCTTAAGATTACCCTGTGCCATGGTAACTACAATAGGAGAATTAGCTGGTTTCTTCGTAGACACATTAAGTCTTATAGGAAAATCCCTTCTATAGGATCATCCTATAACATAGATATTTCCATGTTTGAGAATTTCTTCCCTGGCAATGAGAAGAAGTTATGGGCTCTTCTTCAGCCTTTTCTTGCTAGGATCCCTCCTTCCTTATATCTTCCTAGTTGTTTGTCTGCTTCCTGAATGTACATTATTCTTTATGTAAATCAATATACATATTTGTTTCTCAACATTTGTGTATCAATCATTCTCTATCTCTCTTCATATTTTGTTCTTTCTGTTAATGCCACAAAGGAGGAGAAAGAAAGTCAGAAACAAATATATATGACAAAGATTTGCAAAATCAAATTTGTTTTCACTATTTAATTAAAAGTTTTTGTCATTAACAAAAATGGAAGAATTATTGAGCAACTATAACATTAAAACATTGTTAAAGCTTTAAGCATTGTGTTTTTGCTATGACAAAACCTTTTAAGACTTTCTACAAACAAATCTATTGGAATATACCACAAGAAATATGATATGTATGATACAATATCTATCAACACTGTCTTACGGAAATTTCTCTAAGTCTACAACGTTACTATGTTCCATACTAACTCCGACATTAGACTCTGACTCTAGAAAAGTCGATGTGTTGTATCAATTGATGAACAGTAATACTCCGACTTCTGAAATGTCAAAGTCTAGCAGTACTCCGACTCCTGAAAAGTTGAAGTCTATCTTGTCTCTGACTCCCTTTAAGTCGAAGAAAGATATCGATTGATGAACCTCACTTCGACTCATGGAAAGTTGAAATTCTCTTACTCCGACTCTTGAAAAGTCGAAGTCCTCTTTCTCCGACTCCTGTGAAGTCGAAGTCTTTGCATTTTACTCTGACTCCCTAAAAAGTCAAAGTCTATTATTGTTTGCACTCCGACTCCTATAAGTCGAAGTCTGACCGATTGATGCTCGAATCACTCTGACTTTCCAAAAGTCAAAGATATGATTAGTCTGACTAAAACTTCTATATAGTCGAAGTTTATCATGCTTCTCTTATCTTTGACTCCGACATTAGAGAAGTCGAAGTATCCTATATCAACTCATGTGTACTTGATAATTATTTTTGTATGAATTTGTCATTTCTCAGAATCCATGAAATCTTAATCTTATGTATTTCAAAATATTTGTTATCCCTATGAGATCATTAATAGAATGAATAACACTAACGTATCGTACAAAATAATCCTCTTCTTGCTACCATCATTTAAATATTCTATTAGGTAGGAAAAATTATATTCAAAATGATCACATAAATTATCCTTGATAAGGTCTAAAATAATTATACAAATTGGTCTCTTGCCTTTTGTCAGTAGTTCAGTTCTTCTCCATTTGACTGTTGCTTTACAAATAATGCGATGGTAGGTATAGCAGCATAGGGCGTTCGTCAGAGCTCACCTACCACTATCAGAACCTCCCCTTACCTTCAGGATGCAACTATCTGTCTATTCTTTATTGCACTGAACATCTGTCCATCCGAGATTCTTTATAGTTTACATATATTCCCATCTCACCTACCTCCGACTGTGTGGAGGTATCTTTTGTTGTCTTGTCCATTATTGCAAAACATTTATGAAGCATGACTTAGCATTCAGTCTTGAGCATGGAGTTTACAGAACATAACCATGAAGCTACCAACATAGCCTAAAGACGTTGGAACTACAAAACTGATGAATATAACAGAAGTTTCAAGGGTCTACATCAAAAGAATCAACAACTATTCTTCAAATGGCCAGTTTTCTAACGGGCAGTTTCAAAAGGAAACTTAAGGGCTCTAAAGTTCACATATAGAAGCTAGAGTTTTTGAATAACACACAGAAAAAATACACTTAGATAAACCCAGCAATGCTCACAACTCCGATATTTTTTTGCAAGCAAAAGTCTTCAGAAGCATTCTACTAAAGTGAAAAGAAACATAGCTGCTTCTTTAGTCCATGACCTTCAAGCTCTCTAGTTCTTCTTAGAAGTCTTTTTCTGTAGGGTGGCATCATGTGACTGTAGATCTTTCTTAGTCAACCCACTTAGATTCAGAAAGTGTTAGAGCTTGGGGACTGGACGTCGGACTTCCATGTGGGAAGGGCCGAACCAGGATAAAATCTCTTGTGGATTCGTGTGATTATTTCTGCTATGTTTTTACTTATTTCACACACACTACACTAAATACTAACAACTCTATTTAGTGTTGTTTATTTTTAGATTTTTTTTAAGCGCAAGAAGTCCTATTCACCCCCCCCTCTAGGACATCATTAGTGCCATCTCGATCCAACAGTATTGACTTTTGATCGCTAAGACGATTATTCCTCTCTCTCTAGATTTTAGAGAAATAAGCTCTATGTTTTTTCCTGTTAGGGTTTGGCTTCCGCCGCCACCCCACTTGGGGGCTGGTGGCTGCTTCTTCACCCTCCATGGCGACACCTCCTTCGGATACTACCCATGGTGTAAGTCCTTAACGCCAGGCGGTGGTGATCCTTCTGCTACGACTGCAGCTCACATGAGTTATGCTCAGATGATATCTGCTACGAATCCTCAACTAGCGATAAACATAGGTGTTAAACCCGCTGCTTTTATTGACCAAGGTGAGTCGGCTACTTTCTTTTCCACGGAGGAGTTATTGCTGTCTACCAAGCCTTTGCAGCTAGCTATTATCGGTAGATGCTCCTATGCTCGGTGTTCTATTCTGGAGATTAAATCATTTCTTACTCAACGGTTGGGCCTTAAAAGAGACTTTATTGTAAGTACCTTGCACCAATGTCACCTCCTATTCAGATTTGAAGAACATGAAGATTTTCTGAAGGTCATATTGAGAAGGAGTTTATTTATGAAAGGCCTGCTTTTTTGCTTCTTCAGATGGGAACCAAGTTTTGACTTTGAATCAGATCCTACCCTCATCCCGGTGTGGGTTGGCTTTCGTTTACTTCCTGTTAATTTTTATTATAATGATTTCCTTAAATCCATTGCTGGAAACCTTGGACAAGTCCTTCGCATACATGAATCGACCAGTGCTCTAACCCAGATGTAGGAAGCTCTTGTTTTTTGTGGAACTTGACATTAAAAATCCTAGACCGGCTAGGATCTGGATTGGCTATGACAAGAAAGGATTTTGGCAACCTGTTAACTACCATCACATCTGTCACGTCCTAGTATAATTCCATTTACCGAATATGACAGATATTAAACACGACAAGTAACATAAGGTTTGCTCATAAACAACTAGATTTGAAAAAAATATTACATAATACTCATCATTATAATCTAAATGAGGAGCAAGCAAAAGTAGACTGTAACATTATTACATTCCCACTTATCTACAAGAAAACAAAAGATGACAGCACTTCTTTGCATAGGGTGATCCACTCGGCAAACATAACCCCTTAAGCTTCCTCTTCATTTGGTTCACCTAAAAATGGTAAATTGAATGAGCTAACTAGCCCAATAGAATTCAACTTCTTTAATTCAAAAGGATTCAGACGTATATATTCAAGGTATGAACAAGAATAGATTGCTAGCACTGAGTGTTCAAGTTAATAAATAAACAAGACAATTCGATAACACGTAATGAACCAAAATAGTTTAGAATCAAGATCAATAACTTAGGATTATTCTTGAATTCAGAATCAAACACATTTTCACACATACAAGCATGATGTGTGACGGTCCTCGCCGTTCAGACCCGTTAACCTAATAGCGAGCCTAACTCGAGTCCGCCTCCCGCGAACGGGCCGGAGCCTCGCAAGGGATACCAAACCACGAGTCCGTAGTAATATAAAGGAACCATCTCAAATATTCATAAGATCTGCCCATCTCACAAACATTTACATGAAATATACATAGCTGCAGTACAACTGTAACCAAACTACAACAGAACATGATACCCCGAGGTGAATGACATAATAGTGAAAATTACACTGCTGGTGGTGCTGACCCTCCACTGGATGACGGGCGCAAAATCTCCTAATCTCCCTCACCTGGTAGGAGGTAGGGGTGAGCCTCTCGAGTCACTGGCTCAGTAGGGAAATTCCATAGAAACCGAGCAAATGAACACAAGTAGCAAAGCAGGAAATGCTACGCTAACAATTTATAATATTATCTAGCAGGATATAAAACTGTAAGTACCACTTACCATTTGTTGTTTAACAGGAATCAGCGTAAATAAATAAATAGTAAATTTAAATAGGTGTACGAGCTACTGTAGAGAAACGCCACACTCGGGCCACGTCAACTGGTTCGTGACACCAATTACTGACCCGGACAAACCACACAGGACTACCTCTCAGTCTCGCAGCCACGGACGAAAGGTCCAGCTGCCGCTCCACTAAACAAGTACAAAGAACTATGGAGTCCAACTAAACCACCACAACCTGCAGGTCACACACCCCGCAGGCCCATTCCTGGTACCTTTAGGGACTCTGACCCGAGCTCCCTAAAGTGAGGCACTGGAAAACAAGACTAGCTGGGGCCCAGTACGTCTACTAGTGTCCGTCTCTCCCAACTACGAGCGCGCTGCAAGAGACAACACAACAAACTCTCTCTAGTCACTATCCCACTGTCGTCTTTCCCTCAGCCGACGTACTACTCAGCATAGGAGTGAGGGTGTCCAGGAAGACGACAAGACCTCATCAGTACCCAGTACCGGGACAAGCCCCGAGCACTCACGTGCCTGGCTCACACAAAACCTGGGGCTCCCAATGGAAGAGGTATCCACGGAAGCCGTCAAACTACACGCCACGTACACAGAAACCACATGCACAATGCACAAGCCACGTGAAACCTCCACGCAAACCATGTGAACACCATATAAACCACACACCACACGCTCCCCGAGTATAGAGAGAGTGCTAATGCACCTCTTACTATCATCACATATCACAAACCATGCTAAACGGATAATTATACACTTACATGTATTCTCGGATAACAGCCTTCGGCTGCTATCGCGACAGGGTGTAGAGTCGCCTTCAGGATTCAATGGCACGATAGGTCGCCTTCTGAACGCGACATATCGCGGTGTCACGACTTGGTCGCGACGTCAAGGGTCATCGCCTTAGCAGGTGCAAACCCTAATCCGAAATCCATCATCCGGATCACCCAAAACTCTTTAGAACCTACGGTTTTCATTCCATTTTCATGCTTTAATGTGTTCCTACACATGCTATCTAAGGTTTAGAAAGAAGGAAACACATTATCCACATCGCACGAACGATCCACGGATCAAACCACGGGAAATCTCCCTACCTTCGTGAAGAACGCAAAGAACGATGCCCGCACGCCGTTTCCTCCGCTCCACGTAGCGTCCTCGTAGTGAAAACTCGTCAAACCGAGCTCTAACAAGCCAAATCGCCCGAAAATTCCACAACAAAAACCCCCTGGCCAACAGAGCTTCCATGAGCTCTGTTCCGCCAGGGTTTCTTAAAAACTCAATTTAGTTAAGAACGCGATGTCGCGACCTGAACGCGACGTACTCGGCCGTCGCCTTCAGCCTGCTGACGCCAGCATGCTTGCCCAGCGTGCGACGCGTGGCGCACATGCAACGTCAACTAAAACCAGCGGTGCCATGAACGCGACGCCATGAGCTGTCACGTTCTAAACGTGACGCTCCTCACTGTCACGTTCACAGTCTGTGAGCTAGTGAGCACTTTGGGCATTGGCCACACACAGGCCTCCACAACCACACAAAGACGATCCGAACGGTCAGAACGTTACATTACTATCACCTAAAAAGAAATTTCATCCTCAAAATTTAAAACAGAAGCTAATTATCAAAATTTCAATTTAATCCATATGGTACAATCACCTAGAAAGAAATAAAGACGTACTCAAACAAATATGGATGCGCTTTTCTCATTTCTTCTGCTAATTCCCAAGTATCTTCACCACCTTGCCTGTTTTTCCATCTGACCTTTACCAATTCAATTTCTTTATTTCTGAGCTTTTGGGTTCTGTGGCCTGAAATTTGCACTAGATATTCCGGCATTGACATGTCGGGCTTCAAATCATCTCTTTGATAACTAACAACTTGGGTTGGATCCCTGATATACTTTCTCAACATTGATACATGAAACACATCATATGCATCAGTGAAATCTACTGGCAAATCTAATTTATAAGCTGCTTCACTTATCCTTTCTTTTATTTGGAATGGTCCAACATATCTTGGGCTCAACTTGCCTTTCTTACTTAACCTTAATACACCTTTAGTAGGAGACACCTTTAAAAATACATATTCGCCGACTTCAAATTGTAATGGTCTGCGTCTAACATCTGCATAAGTCTTATGGCGACTCTGGGCTGTTTTTAACTTTTCTTGGATGAATCTTACTGTTTCTACACACTGACGAACCATTTCTGGGCCCAAAACCTGCCTCTCTCCTACTTCATGCCAATTTAATGGAGATCTGCATGGTCTACCATACAAGCCTTCATAAGGTGCCATTTCAATACTTGAATGGTAGTTGTTGTTATATGCAAACTCAACCAGACCCAAATGACGATCCCAGATGCCTCCCCACACAAGACAGCAAGCTCTCAACATATCTTCAATGGTCTGAATTGTTCTTTCTGTCTGCCCATTTGTTTGTGGATGATAAGCTGAACTATACCTTAGCTCTGTGCCAACGAGTCTTTGCAAACTCCTCGAAAAGCCTTAAGTAAATCGAGGGTCTCGATCTGAAACTATAGAGACTGGTATTCCATGCAAAGGTACAATTCTTTCTACATATAGCGTAGCTAATCTATCAACTGACCATGTCATACTAACTGGTAATAATTTGCAGACCTTGGTCAATCTATCCATAAAAACCCGTATTGCATTATGACCTGATGAACTGGGGAAACCAACTATGAAATCCATTGCTATGTCATCCCATTTCCACTGCGGAATGGGTAATGGCTGCAACAATCCTCCTGGCTTCTGATGCTCTGGTTTTATCTGCTGACATACTGCACATCTGGTTATAAACTCTGTAATTTCTCTCTTCATATTTGGCCACCAAAAATGCTTCTTCATATCTTGATACATTTTAGTGCAACCTGGGTGGATGGTGTACCTTGATTTATGAGCTTCTTCTAAAACCTTCTGTCTAATTTCTGTATCTTCTGGAACATACAATCGTTCTTTTAGTCTAACCACATTATCATGCCCCAAATTTACTTCATCCATTCTAAGAATATCTGCTAAATTGGTATCTGCTTTTTGTGCCTCTGCTATATGCCAGTAAAGAGAAGGCTCCATTCCACTAGTTGCTAATATTGCTCTGCGCTGACTGCTTGGCATATGTAAGGAATTCTCCGCCACATCCTCATAAAGTTTCCATTCTCTGATCATAAGTTGATTCATAACCGCTTTTCTGCTCAGTGCATCTGCCACCACATTTGCTCTGCCTAGATGATATGCCAAATTAAATTCATAATCCTTTAAATATTCTATCCATCGGCGCTGCCTTAGATTCAAATCTTTCTGAGATAAAATATATTTTAAGCTTTTGTGATCAGTAAAAATCTCAAATCTTTCACCATACAAATAATGCCGCCAGATCTTTAATGCAAAAACTACTGCTGCCAGTTCTAAATCATGAGTAGGGTAGTTCTCCTCATGTTTCTTCACTTGCCTGGAGGCATAGGCAACCACTTTACTATGCTGCATCAAAATTGCACCCAAACCTCTCTTGGATGCATCTGTAAACAGAACAAATCTGCCACTACCCGATGGAATCTCTAAAACTGGTGTTGATGTCAACCTCTTCTTCAGCTCTGCAAAACTGCGCCTGCACTATGGGGACCACATAAAAGGAACACCCTTTCTTGTCAACCTTGTCATCGGTGCTGCTATCTTGGAGAAATCTTGGATAAATCTTCTGTAATAACCTGCCAAACCCAGAAAACGCCTAATCTCAAACATAGTCCTTGGCTCTTCCCACTTCATTACTGCCTCAACTTTGGCTGGATCCACTGCAATACCTTCACCTAATATCACATGACCCAGAAACTGATTCTCCTTCAACCAGAACTCACATTTACTAAATTTAGCAAATAATTGATGATCTCTAAATATCTGCAAAGTAATCCGCAAATGATCTACATGTTCTTATTCTGATGCTGAATAAACCAATATATCATCAATAAAAACCACTATAAGCTGATCCAAATATTGATAAAATGTTTTGTTCATCTAATTCATAAATGCTGCAGGTGCATTTGTCAATTCAAAAGGCGTCACAACAAACTCATAATGCCCATATCTAGTCCGGAAAGTTGTCTTCTCAATATCTTCTTCTCTGATCCGCAACTGATGATATCCTGATCTCAAATCTATCTTGGAAAATACTTTGGCTGACTGCAGTTGATCAAATAAATCATCAATCTAAGGAAGTGGATGCTTATTCTTAATTGTAACTTTATTCAGCTGCCTGTAATCTATACACATTCTTAAACTGCCATCTTTCTTCCTGACAAATAATACTGGCACTCCCCATGGTGACTGACTAGGTCTAATAAAACCTTTTTCTAATAACTCTTGCAATTGCTTTTTCAACTCTTTCAATTCTGCTGGGGCCATTCTATATGGTGCTTTAGAGATAGGTAAACTGCCTGGTTGCAATTCAACTGTGAAGTCTACCTCTCTGTGCGGAGCTAACCCTGACAACTCATCTGGAAACACATCCACAAATTCTCTAACCACTGGCACTGAATCTACAGACTTACTAGATTCAACTAGACTAACAGAAGCAAGGTACACTACACATCCCGCATTAATTAACTTTCTAGCTCTAAGTGCAGAAATAATAAACTTGCGAGTGTAAAAAGGCATACCTTGAAATTCAAACACCTCACCACCGGGTCTGCAAAATCTTACTCTCTTCTTTCTACAATCAACCAATGCCCCGTAGGCCTCTAACCAATCCATCCCTAGAATCACATCGTATTCTTTCAATGTTGAAGCATACAATCTTGCCGGCATCTGATTCCCATGAATCACTATCGGGACCTCTTCTAAAAAGCAGGAAGTCAACAAATACCCTCCTGAAGGAATTTCCACTACCAACTCACAAGACCTTTCTCCTAAAGGAAGTACCATGCTATCCAGAAAATCTTTGGAAATAAATGAATGGGAAGTGTTGGGTTTTCAATATATCATGTTTTTGATGATCACATTAATATTCATGAACATTGATTTAATGCAAAATTGATGTGCTAACTAACATGAAAAACACCATGAAAGTGATTGTGTTAAATATTTCTAAATCATACAATGTATATCACTAACAATGTATTTACATGTAGGTGCACAAGCATGAAAGATGGAGCATTGAAGAGATGAGCAAATAGCAGAAGAAATTGTCAAAGAAGTGCACCTGTCGACAGATACACACAGACAACCCAAGACAGATCTCAGGTTTTGTATCCCTGAGTGCACCTGTCGAAAGATGCAAATTACCTGTCGACAGATACACTCAGAAATTCAGATTTCTGAAACCCAGTTCTCAGCCTGAGTGCATCTGTCGACAGATGCAAGTGCACCTGTCGATAGACGACGGAAACATGAGATTTAGAGTTTCCAAATCCGGCCCCACTTGGGTGTTTCCTTCCTCCACGACCCCCACCTTTACCTAACACTATATAAGCATCCTTTTGGAGCAAAATTTGCAGAGAGCAGCCTCCAAACCAAGAGCCTCCAAGGGACCAAGAAGAAAAGCCCCAAATTGCTGCCCTGCTTCAATCTTCTGCCCAGATCGTCGTGGAATCGCCATCCATGCGAAGTTGAAGCCAGATCGTCATCAGTTCAACCTTCTACATCGATCAGTCTACATCCAATCAAAGTTTGAAGAGCGTTTGGACGATCCACGAGAAGAATTCCAACTGGATTTGTTCCCCAACTCTAAATTCTTCTCTATCTTACTATTTCCATTCCATTGTGTGTGTGTGGTTGTGTTTTAAGCATCTCTTGTGCTTGATTCACAAAATTGTGGTTGTTCTGATCGTGGTTCATCAGACAACGTGTGTGTGTTTGAGTTGTTGTGTTGAACTCGCTCATAAGCAGTCGTTTCTGCGTGTGTGTCTGGACGGTGGATGTAGGATACACGAGTTGTGTACTCCGAACCACCTTAAATCATCGTGTCCTGTGGTTTGTTCGCGTTTTGCGATAGATGATTGGTAGGTACGTTGTTCATACGCACGCTTGATACCCTGTTCTATTTTATATCAACTCAAGCTCTCTCATATTCAATCAAATTCTAATCAAGGCTCATTAAGATTTCTGTTGCACCGAAAAGAAGCCATCAGTAAATAGAAATTCCCGTAATCTATTCAACCCCCCTTCTACATTACCATATTGTGTTATTCCGCATAACCCTTCAATTGGTATCAGAGCGAGGTTTCTCCGATTTACTGCTTTCGTAATTTGATCTAGCGATCAGGAGATTTTCGATCTTATGGATTCTAGCAAAGGGTATATGGCCGAGGGACATTCAGTAACCAGGCCACCCTATTTTGATGGCACTGACTATTCTTATTGGAAAAATCATATGCAGGTATTTTGAGAGCTCAAAATTACGAGCTGTGGAAGATAGTCAGCAAGGGACCATATGTGTTGCCAGAGGATGAAGACACCTGGACGAAAGACCAAATAGCTAAAGGAACTCTCAACTGGAGCGCACTAAACATGATGCAATGTGCGGTGCATCCAAAGGAGTTCTCAAGATTCTCCACATGCTCAACAGCAAAAGAGATGTGGGACACACTTGAACTCATTTACGAAGGTACGTCCGAGGTAAGGGAAACTAAAGTTAGCATGTTAGTGTCTGAATATGAAATGTTCAAGATGAAAACTGATGAAACCATATCAGACATGTTTGCAAGATTCATGCTAACAGTTAACGGGCTAAAAGGTCTTAAGAAGGAATACTCTGAAAGTGACATAGTAAGAAAGATACTTCGATCTCTTACTTCATCTTGGAATACTAAGGCCACTGTCATTGGGGATTCCAAAGACCTTTCCAAAATGAAATTAGAAGAACTAATTGGCTCCTTGATGACATATGAAATCAACATCAAAAGAAAAGAATTAGAAGAAAATCCTAGGAAGTCAATTGCTCTAAAAGCATCCAACAAAACATCAACAAGCTCCAAGAAATCCATTCAACAAGATAGTGATGAGCAAGAAACATCTAGTGAGAGTGATAATGGTGAAATGGCAATGCTCACTAGACAATTCAAGAAATTTCTGAAGTTCAAAAGGAGAGACACAGGTAACTCCAAACCTTTTCAAAAGAAAAATCTTTCACAGAAATATGAGTCTAACAAAAAATCTGATATTGTTTGTTATGAATGCAAGAAACAGGGGCACATGAGAGGAGAATGCCCGGAACTCAAGAAGAAGCTGAAGAAGGAAAAATTCATCTCCAAGAAAGCCAAAGCAATGTTGGCAACCTAGAGTGATGAAGATGAAGATGAAGATGCACAAGAAACATCCGATGATGAAGAAGTGAAATGCTTAATGGCAAGGAGTGATGACTCCACCGAGGTAAACTTCTCATTTGATGATTACACTGCAAGTGAATGGGAGGAAGCATACACTACTCTATTTGAAAAATTTTGTGAATATAGATCTGAAAATAAAGCATTAAAAAAGAAATGCAACTCCCTTGTGCATGATAAAAACAATGATGAACGAATTGCATTCCTGACAAAAGAAATAAAAATGATGAAAGTTGATGAAAAGACTCATAATGAAGAGATGGATTGCTTGAAAATGAAACTACAAAAAACACAAAAATAAAAGGACTGTTTAAGCCATTCTCTTGAATTCCTTCAAGAAGAACATCTGGAAACAAAGAAAAAGTTGCAACAAACTGAAAAAGAATTGAAAGAGAAATCTAAGGACTTGATGAAATTTGTAAAAGGAAAGGAAAATCTAGATGCGGTTTTGGGTGCTAAAATACATGTAAACAAGCATGGGTTAGGATATCAACCTGTCAAACAAAAGAAAATAGGAGAGTCATTGATCACTTCCTTTGTTGATCCTAGCCCAAGCACAAGCAAGCATGTTCCCACAAAGCATAAAACAAGTCAATCTCAGACCAAAGTATTGCAACCCAAACAAAATGTTCCCAACAAATAAAAGAAAAAGCCACCTGTCGACAGATGGAATGGTGCCTGTCGACAGGCAAGAACAACTTCAACCTATAAACAGTCTATCAAGCAACAAAAAACTGAAAAGAAAATTCCTTCATGCAATGTGTGTAAAAAGATTGGTCATAATGAAAAACAATACTAGAATAATCCAAAGAAACAGAAATTCAAACAAGTTTGGATTCCTAAACATCTACTTTGTTGCATGAATGAAATTTTGGGACCCAAAGTAATTTGGGTACCAAAACCTCTTGTCTGATACACATATGCAGGAATGCCTAGCAGCCCAACATCAAAACAAATGGTACTTGGATAGCGGCTGTTCGAGGCACATGACGGGCGACAAATCTAAATTCTGTTTCCTAGTGGAGAAAGACGGAGGACAAGTCATCTTTGGAGGTAACAACAAAGGCCAAATCATTGGCACAGTAATGTTGGTAAGTGTCCTTCCAATTCAATTGAAAATGTACTGTTGGTTGATGGCCTTAATCACAACTTGCTTAGCATAAGTCAATTGTGTGATAGAGGTCACAACGTCATTTTTGAATCGAATTCATGTCAAATTGTTGATAAAGAAATAGGAAGTGTAAAATTTTCTGGAAAAAGAGTGAATAACATTTACTTAGTTGACTTAGATGATCCAGAAAATGACAACTTGTGTCTTGTTGCAAATAGACAGGATGAATTGACTTTGTGGCATCGTAGGCTTGGTCATGCGAGCTACAACGTATTGCACAAGATCATGAAGCTTAAATTAGTAAGTGGACTTCCTGAAATTTCTTTTAACAACAATGAAAGTTTTTGTGATGCATGTGCACAGGAAAAACAGACCCGAAAGTCTTTCAAATCCAAAGCACCGGTAAGCACATCTAAACCATATGAATTGTTGCACATGGACCTTTTTGGACCAACTAGAACGTCAAGTCTCAATGGCAAACATTTTGGTTTTGTCATTGTAGATCATTTTTCTAGATTTACATGGGTCAAATTCTTGACACACAAAAGTGAAACACTCACAATCTTCCAAGAATTTTTTAACAAAATTGAGCATGGCAATGTGAACAAAATATGCTCAATCTGCACTGATCACAGGGGAGAGTTTGATAACAATGCATTTTCTGATTTTTGCAGGCACCAAGGGATTGAACTTATGTTCTCCTCCCCAAGGACTCCTGAACAAAATGGAGTAGTGGAGAGGAAAAACAGAACATTGGTGGAAATGGCTCGCACTCTTCTGGTTGAAGGCCAACTCTCCAGAAGTTTTTGGGCAGAAGCAGTGAACACTTCATGCTACATTCTAAACAGAGCCATGGTAAGACCTGTGATAAAGAAAACCCCTTACCAATTGTTGAAAGGTAAGAAACCCAACCTTGGGTACTTCCGAGTATTTGGCTCAAAGGTATTTATTCATAACAATGATAAATCTGATTTAGATAAGTTTGAAGCCAAAAGTGATCAAGGTGTTTCTAGGCTACTCAGAACACTCTAGGGCATATAGAGTGTTTAACAATAAAACACGCACTGTGGAAGAAACTCCACATGTTATTTTTGATGAGACTTATGCCAAATCTAACAGCTTGAATGTTAACAGAACTGAAAAAGAAGATGAAGGAACATCGCTTAAGGACCTACAAGTCAGCAAAAGACAAATCTGAAGAAGATCCCAAGACCAAAGGTGGATATCTTCACAGGGACTATGATGAAGATGATGAAATAGCATTCAGAAAACAAGATGAAACACTTGAAGAAAATCCACCAGAAGATGAACCTCCTGAAGAACAACATTCACAAGATCAAATTCCTCAAGGACAAGATGCTCCCGGCCCTTCAACAATCACAAATGTGAGGTATTCCAAAGATCACCCACTTGATGATGTGATAGGTAGTTTAAATGATTCTGTTCAAACAAGGTCTCAAGTTAGACAAATAATTGAACATGATCTCTTTGCTTTTGTCTCTCAAGTGGAACCCAAAAATGTTGAAGAAGCCTTAAAAGATAACTCATGGATTGATGCTATGCATGAGGAACTTGGTCAATTTCAAAGGAACAATGTATGGAGTTTAGTTCCTAGGACCCCTGAAATTTCTATCATAGGAACTAGATGGGTGTTTAGGAATAAACTTAATGAAGAAGGAAAAGTGGTCAGAAATAAAGCTAGACTCGTTGCAAAAGGATATAATCAAGAATTTGGTGTAGATTTTGAAGAATCCTTTGCTCCTGTAGCCAAGTTAGAAGCAGTTAGAATTTTATTGGCATATGCATGCTCCCATAAGTTCAAACTTTATCAAATGGATGTTAAAACTGCTTTCTTAAATGGCTATATCAAAGAAGAAGTCTATATCTCTCAACCACCAGGTTTTGAAAATTCTAAATGCCTAACCATGTGTATAAATTGCACAAAGCTCTTTATGGTTTGAAACAGGCACCTCGAGCTTGGTATGATAGACTAAGCAATTTTCTGATAAGCAAAAACTACTCAAGAGGTAAAGTGGACCAAACTCTCTTCACTAAGAAAGTTCGCAATCACATGATTGTTGTTCAAGTTTATGTGGACAATATTATATTTGGTTCAACTAACCCTTCACTGTGTGAGGAATTTTCTAAACATATGCACAGTGAATTTGAGATGAGTCTAATGGGGGAGCTTCAATTCATTCTTGGTTTGCAGGTGAAACAACATAAAGACGGATTCTTCATAAATCAAGAAAAATATGTCAAAGAGCTTCTCAAACGATTTCAATTTGAGCAAGCTAAACCGGCCTCCACCCCAATGAGCACAAGCATCAAATTGGAAAATGATGAGAAAGGTAAACCGGTAGATGCAAAGCACTCCGAGGTATGATTGGCTCACTCCTTTATCTTACTGCAAGTAGACCGGATATACAATTCAGTGTTTGCCTTTGTGCTAGATATCAATCTAGTCCAAAGGAAAGCCATTTAATTGCAGTCAAGAGAATTTTCCGATATCTCTCAGGCACATGCAATTTGGGTTTTTGGTACCCAGCAGGCAGTAGTTTTGATTTGATCTCATATTCTGATGCTGATTATGCTGGATGTAAAATTGATAGAAAAGAGCACTAGTGGATATTGCCAATTCCTTGGCGGTTGCTTGGTTTCGTGGGCATCCAAGAAACAACACTCGGTTGCACTCTCCACTGCAGAGGCAGAATATGTCGCTGCAGGTAGTTGTGCAGCTCAAGTGTTGTGGATCAAAAGTTAGTTAGCTGGCTATAATGTTGAAATTGGATGCACACCTATCCTATGTGACAACACAAGTGCTATCAACCTTTCAAAAAACCCTGTCCAACACTCAAGGACTAAACACATTGAAATCCGTCATCACTTCTTGAGAGATGAAGTTGCCAATAAAACATTGGAACTTAATTTCATTCCCACAGAAAAACAAATGGTGACATTTTCACCAAACCCTTGTCTGAAGATAGATTCACATCCTTAAGAAGAGAATTGGGTTTGTGTAAAATGCAATGAAACTAACTCTCCATATTGGAGTACATGCTCTTTATGTGTGAATGACTATGTGGTATATCAAATGGTGAACTGTGGAAGAACAAGTTCGGCTTGTTTGGAAACTATCATCATGCGTTAGGAAACATTCTCCGCCAAGTATCCATAGTCCCATTGCATATAAAGGTCCTGTACTTCACATAGGATTTTTAGTTTCCTTACATTTTATCATGTTAACTCCATGAATCAATGCTTTTTCTGTGACCATGTGCTTGGTATGATATTCCTGAAATGAACATGTTTGCCTTGTCTCAAATGCTTGTGTGAATCCTTGACTTGATGTTGTGTCAACACGTGCACACACTATGGGGGAGTGAGTTAAGGGTAGATGAGTATTTCCATGAGGAAACTCTTACTTCACTTCATTTTTAATCCTCACTTCCTTGAACTCTATGTGCACTCAAACTGAAACCAGAAAAATCCACTCTGTTCATATCTGTCGACAGACTCATTCCATCTGTCGACAGGTACACTCAGATTTGCTCTGACTGAAACTTCAATTCATCAGTCTGTGTGCATCTGTCGACAGACAGATTCCTTCTGTCGACAGATACACACATTCTCACTACTTTCTCATTCCTTCTTCATACTTTTCAAGAAAGTGTTCATTATTTGATTTGAAGGTAAACATTGGATTGTTTTGTGCAATATAACCTTTCATATCCTCTTCATGTCAAAGTCGTGAACCAAGTCTAAATGATTTTTGATGCAACACTCGATTGAGGTCTTTTTAGATCATTTTGAACACAATGAGCAAACCAAATGATTTTTAAACATCTCCTTTGAATAATTCCCTTGTCATTGAACATGAATCCAAAATGATTTGAAAAATCAGAAGATCCTTGAATTTAATGTTCCACATTATCACTTGCCTAAAGAAATCTCATATACTTGACGAAAAGTAAAAACAAAATAAAAGGGAGAAAAGCTACCTATTTCTATGTTTCAATCAAAAAATTATCTTTCATTTATGGGATGGAGGTAGAGCAATGATGAAAATCACTAAGTAACTGGGGACATGGGCATCACCAATGTTGGTCTTCGCGTCAAAAGGTTGTTTCATTATCTCTACACAATGGCTTGATGGACACTCACATTGAGTAACTGGGGGTATTGGCATCACAAATGTCTACCATCACATGAAAAAGTGAAAGTGCTCCTCATTGCCACTCTTTTCCATCTTCGCTGTTTAAAGATCCTAAAATCATACTAGAAATAGAGTGAAGCCTCCGAAAATTTTTACGTCAAGTCCAATGTGCTTCTTATGGGTAAGATGTTCTTGTAGCCATCTAATTCAAATTTCATCTGACTATCATCCCTTTTTGATGCATGTTTTTCTTCAATGGCCTTAATCAAAAGAGTTATTTAATTTTCACTGGCTTTTGTGAAATGTGTTCTTTATGCTCTAATTAAAGAACTCGTCGGTTTTATTTCAAAATCATTGTAGAATTGTGTCATGTCTTCATCATATTGGATATGCATTTTTATCTTGTACATACACCTATTTTACCCTAAAATGCCAAATGAACACTTGCCCTTTTGAAAAATCTTGAAAAAATCAAGTTTATCCCAAAAAGCAGTTATCTGTCGACAGATAGATGGTCATCTGTCGACAGCCGGCGGCCCAGATCCATTTTTGAAACCAACCATCGCGCCGGTTCAAGTCTTTTGTGTGGGGCCTTTCTTCTAAACCTATTCTAAAGGCCTCCCACGACCATTTCCCACCATTTCCCTTCTCATTTCCTCCTCCTCTTCTCCAAACCCTCTCTTCCCCCTCCAGGGCTCAAGATCCGATTCGTCTCCGACGATCTCGCTGCTCCCCGTCTGAGACCTCTCCACTCTCCCTTCCCAAACACCATTTTCACCCTCCTTCCTGAGATGGCACCCAAGACAAAGATTCTCACTCGCCGTCGTCGCGCTTCGACGGACGCCGGAGAGAGTTCCAGGGCTCCTTCAGAACATCGTAGCAAGCATCGCGAAGATCGTTTGCCGGAACTCATTGTTCCTCAGGGTCTCCATCTCATCCGGGTACAAGGCACCTTCAAGAAACTCGTCCAATCCCGGTTTGTGGACTTTGAGTCCTTAGGATCGATGTTCCCCTCACTCCTACCCTACTTTGACACTCAAGGGTGGACATCCTTTCTATACTCACACTTGCAATATTCTCCAAATGCCGTCACAGAAATTTTCAATAATCTAGGGCTTTCCGATCAGGGAGATATTTTCTCTTCGGTGAGAGGCACTCGTTTTCGCCTCACCGCAAATCTCATCTCAACGGCCCTGGAAATTCCAAACTCAGGAGTTGAAATCTTCAACTATACTCCTTCTGCTTCTGAGTACTATGAACTTCTTACCTTGCAACCTTATGATTCCACTAAGGAAATTGCTCATCTGAATGCCAACTCTTTTCCTCGTTTAATTCGGATGATCCATCATATCTTCACTACTTTGATCGTCCCCAAGGATGGAAGCCGAGAATTAGTCACTGAGGTTCATAAGTCCTTGTTCATATTCTTCCTCAAATGTCATCCAATCAATCTACCTGAACTCATGCTAAGCCTCATTCGTCGGTGTTTCTCCAACACCAAGAGATCAATGTCATATGCTTGCCCCATCACCTCTCTTCTCATTTTCATTGGCATTCATATCCCTTCAAGTGAGCTCATCTTCTTAAAATCTCGCAGTGCTTTTGACCTCACTGCTGCTCACCGAATGGGCTACAAGCTTGTAGACGGTGTAGTCACAAGGACTCTCAAAGGGAAGGAACAACAAGGTGTTGAAGAGTCATCTGATGAAGAAGACAATGAAGCCAATGAAGCTAATGAAGGCGCTGATGAAGACTCTCAGGATGAGCAAATGCCTGATCAACCTCAAGGATTTGATGATGTACATGTGCCTCAAGAACAATCTCTTCGTGATTATTTGGCACAAATGCATCAATAAATGATCTCAGGATTTGCTCAATTGAACTCTAGATTTGATCAAGTTGATGCTCGCCTCAACTGTATGGATGAGTCTCACGTGCATATCCGAGACCGGCTTGATTACCTCTACTCCGAGAGAGCTGGATCCCGTCATCCTCCACCTGCTGGACATGATGATGAATAGAGGGTCTCAGGGTACTTAGAGGTCGTCAAGAGTCTTAGCTGGGAGTTAGTCTCACTAATACTGTTATTTTTGCTTGGTCATGATATTTCCCTTCCTTTTGATTTTTATTGAGTCATGTAATGATTGTCTTTTGTACTGTGAAATTTGAATGATCAATCAATGAAAACTCACAGTTCATGTTTATTCGTCTCATAATGTGCATGACATGGCTTTTTGTAAGTTGTCAAAAAGGGGGAGAACATCAATTGAATGTTTTTGTCATCATCAAAAAGGGGGAGATTGTTGGGTTTTCAATATATCATGTTTTTGATGATCACAATAATATTCTTGAACATTGATTTAATGGAAAATTGATGTGCTAACTAACATGAAAAACACCATGAAAGTGATTGTGTTAAATATTTCTAAATCATACAATGTATATCACTAACAATGTATTTACATGTAGGTGCACAAGCATGAACGATGGAGCATTGAAGAGATGAGCAAATAGCACAAGAAATTGTCAAAGAAGTGCACCTATCAACAGATGCAAATCACCTGTCGACAGATACACACAGACAACCCAAGACAGATCTCAGGTTTTGTATCCCTGAGTGCACCTGTCGACAGATGCAAATTACCTGTCGATAGATACACTATGAAATTCAGATTTCTGAAACCCAGTTCTCAGCCTGAGTGCATCTGTCGACAGATGCAAGTGCAGCTGTCGACAGACGACGGATACATGAGATTTAGAGTTTCCAAATCCGGCCCCACTTGGGTGTTTCCTTCCTCCACGACCCCCACCTTTACCTAACACTATATAAGCATCCTTTTGGAGCAAAATTCGCAGAGAGCAGCCTCCAAACCAAGAGCCTCCAAGGGACCAAGAGGAAAAGCCCCAAATTGCTGCCCTGCTTCAATCTTCTGCCCAGATCGTCGTGGAATCGCCATCCATGCGAAGTTGAAGCCGGATCGTCGTCAGTTCAACCTTCTACATCGATCAGTCTACATCCAATCGAAGTTTGAAGAGTGTTTGGACGATCCACGAGAAGAATTCCAACTGGATTTGTTCCCCAACTCTAAATTCTTCTCTATCTTACTATTTCCATTCCATTGTGTGTGTGTGGTTGTGTTTTAAGCATCTCTTGTGCTTGATTCACGAAATTGTGGTTGTTCTGATCGTGGTTCATCAGACAACGTGTGTGTGTTTGAGTTGTTGTGTTGAACTCGCTCATAAGCAGTCGTTTCTGCGTGTGTGTGTGGACGGTGAATGTAGGATACACGAGTTGTGTACTCCGAACCACCTTAAATCATCGTGTCATGTGGTTTGTTCGCGTTTTGCGATAGATGATTGGTTGGCACGTTGTTCATACGCACGCTTGATACCCTATTCTATTTTATATCAACTCAAGCTCTCTCATATTCAATCGAATTCTAATCAAGGCTCATTAAGATTTCTGTTGCACCGAAAAGAAGCCATCAGTAAATAGAAATTCCCGTAATCTATTCAACCCCCCTTCTAGATTACCATATTGTGTTATTCCGCATAACCCTTCAGGAAGCACCCGGATCAACTAATACTCTAGCAGTAAAATCAAAGAAAGGTAAAATACCTTCAATAAGATTGGATGCTTCCGCCTGAGCTCTGGTAACAGCCATCACTCGACCCCGTCCTCCTCTTTAGTACGGTGCACCTCTGCCCTACTCTGCTGACTGCTGAAAGGGCTGCTGCAGCTGCCGCTGTTGGGTCCCTCTAACATAAGTCTGCTCTCGAGGATATGGGAAATTCCTTGCTAAATGTCCTGGCTGCCCACAAGCATAACATCTAAAAGCTGGATATGTTGTACGCTGCCCTGCCGTACTCTGCTGAGATTCCTCTGGAACCGGCGGTCTGTAGCCGCGGTCCTGCTGAAAACCTCCCTGCTGAAAACCCTGTTGCATTCCTCTACCACGGCCTCCTTGAAAGAATTTCTTGATCTGCTTGCCACATTTTGCTATTCCAGATGATGAAGAAGCTCCAGATGGTGCTTTCCCCTTACTAATTCTTCCTGATGGTTGTGGATGCTGAAAACTACCTGAGCCTAAACCACCTGTCTGAGACTTCCCCTGCCTGGCCCGAATAGTCCTCTCAAATATTGCTACTCGTTGAGCTATCTCTTCTACTATTCTACACATCAGTGGGATCACAGCATCTTGTAATTCTGCCCTCAAACCTCGAATAAAGTATTCCACCATCATGGTATTATCAGTTACTACATATGGTGCGTACCTGCTCAGGGCTATAAACCTCATCTGATATTCAAGTATCGAGAGATTCCCTTGTTGGAGTGTCCTGAACTGCTCTCTTTTCATTTGCTAAATCTGTATTGGGAAGAAAGAGTCATTAAAACTGACAATCATTCTGACCATGTAACAGTGTCCTCTGTCCTGCCTGTAAAAACTGTCTGCATCTTTAATCGCCACCATTCCTGCGCAAACCCTCATAGCTGGTATGCTGCAAGAATCACTCTATATTCCTGGGGACACCTCATTATCGCAAATACCCTCTCGATCTCATGTATCCAATGCTCCGCTGTATCTGGATTGGGACCTCCTGAGTATGTAGGGGGCTGCAATCTCAAAAACCACTCCACAAGTACCGTAGTCTCCTCTCCAGTAGCTAGCCTCCCTGGAACTGCCAGTTGTACAGGTACTACAGGAGGTACCTCTACTCCGGGCGGGGTTGGAACTGGAGCTACTGGTACTGCCTCCTCTGGAAATGGTGGTACTGCTGCCGCTGGCTGTACCAGTGGTTGCTGATCTAGTCTTACATGAATCTCTATCAAACTCTCCCAGATTCTTTCTATCATCCTCTGCGTAGGATCCTCTCCTGACCCTTCTCCACCACCTCCCACATTTCTTCTTTCGGCCATTACGACTCCTACACAAACATTATTCCAACAATATAATACACAAGAAATCAATACAAAACAAGGGTCACTACCAGCAGTGGGTTACAGTAAAGACATAGCTAAGTAATTTCCAATTCCTTTATATTCTCACGGACCTTGCTCTGATACCAACTGTGACGGTCCTCGCCGTTCAGACCCGTTAACCTAATAGCGAGCCTAACTCGAGTTTGCTTTCCGCGAATGGGCCAGAGCCTCGCAAGGGATATCAAACCATGAGTCCGTAGTAATATAAAGGAACCAGCTCAAATATTCATAAGATCTAACCATCTCACAAATATTTACATGAAATATGCATAGCTACAGTACAACTGTAACCAAACTACAACAGAACCTGGGGCATACCCCGAGGTGAACGACAGAAAAGTTAAAATTACACTATTGGTGGTGCTGACCCTCCACTGGATGACGGGCGCGAAATCTCCTGATCTCCCTCACCTGGTAGGAGGTAGGGGTGAGCCTCTCGAGTCACTAGCTCAGTAGGGAAATTCCCTAGAAACCGAGCAAACGAACACAAGTAGCAAAGCAGAAAATGCTACGCTAACAATTTATAATATTATCTAGCAGAATATAAAACTGTAAATACCACTTACCATTTTATGTTTAACAGGAATCAGCGTAAATAAATAAACAGCAAAATCAAACAGGTGTACGAGCTACTGTAGTGAAATGCCACACTCGGGCCACGTCAACTGGTTCGCGACACCAATTACTGACCCGGATAAACCACACAGGACTACCTCTCAGTCTCGCAGACACGGACGAAAGGTCCAGCTGCCGCTCCACTAAACAAGTACAAAGAACTGTGGAGTCCAACTAAACCACCACAACCTGCAGGTCACAAACCTCGCAGGCCCATGCCTGGCACCTTTAGGGACTCTGGCCCAAGCTCCCTAAAGTGAGGCACTGGAAAACAGGACTAGCTGGGGCCCAGTACATCTACTGGTGTCTGTCTCCCCCAACTACGAGCGCTCTACAAGCGACAACACAACAAACTCTCTCTAGTCACTGTCCCACTGCCGTCTTTCCCTCAGCCGGACGTACTACTCAGCACAGGAGTGAGGGTGTCCAGGATGATGACAAGACCTCAGCGGTACCCAGTACCGGGACAAGCCTCGAGCTCTCATGTGTCTGGCTCACACAAAACCTGGGGCTCCCAACTGAAGAGGTATCCACGGAAGGCGTCAAACTACACGCCACATACACAGAAACCACGTGCACAACGCACAAGCCACGTGAAACCTCCACGCAAACCACGTGAACACCATATAACCACACACCACACGCTCCCCTAGCGTAGAGAGAGTGCTAATGCACCTCTTACTATCATCACATATCACAAACCATGCTAAATGAATAATTATACACTTACATGTATTCTCGGATAACAGCCTTTAGCTACTATCGAGACAGGGTGCAGAGTCCCCTTCAAGACGCGACGACACGATAGGTCGCCTTCTGAACGCGACGTATCGCGGTGTCGCGACTTAGTCGCGATGCCAAGGGTCGTCGCCTTAGCAGGTGCGAACCTTAATCTGAAATCCATTATCCGGATCATCCCAAACACTTTAGAACCTACAGTTTTCATTCCATTTTCATGCTTTGATGTGTTCCTACACATGCTATCTAAGGTTTAGAAAGTAGGAAACACAATATCCACATCGCACGAACGATCCACGAATCAAACAACGGGAAACCTCCCTACCTTTGCGAAGAACGCGAAGAACAATGCCCACACGATGTTTCCTCCGCTCCACGTAGCGTCCTCGCGGTGAAAACCCGTCAAACCGAGCTTTAACAAGCCAAATCGCCCGAAAATTCCACAGCAAAAACCCCCTGGCCGAACAGAGCTTCGATGAGCTATGTTCCGCCAGGGTTTCTTAAAAACTCAATTCAGTTAAGAATGTGATGCTCTTCTAAGTCGTGACCTGAACGCGACGTACTCGATCGTCGCCTTCAGCCTCCTGATGCCAACATGCTTGCCCAGCGTGCGACATGCGGCGCACATGCAAATGTCAACTAAAACTAGCGGTGCCATGAACGCGACGCCATGAACTGTCGCGTTCTAAACGCGACGCTCCTAGCTGTCGCGTTCACAGTCTGTGAACCAGTGAGCACTTTAGGCCTAAACTTCCGGCCCACAAAGCCTCACAACCTGCGGAAAACAGCTGCCACACACAACATTGGCCACACACAGGCCTCCACAACCACACAAAGACGATCCGAACGGTCAGAACGTTACATGATGTGATGACTAATCATACACGAATTGATGTATGCCAACATCCACGATGTCCTTATCACCCCCGTGCGGCCACTGATGAATTCGAGTGCTCCCCCCAGGACTGAACCAGCCCATATTTGCCAGGCATAATTCTTAAATGAGTCCGAGACTAACAAATTGTCATCATCACACACTCATCACTGTAATGAGTCAAGGATACACAAGGGTTCATTCAAAGTTTACACATAAGAGTGAAGGAACTCTGTTTCCTTACTGATTTCAGAAATTGATAATCCTTCAAGGTCAATTTTGTTCGGAACTTTTGGAGAAATGATTCATGGTACAAACAAGGGTAACATGACTGGTTTTAGTAGGTGTTTAGGGGGTAAATGCCACAAGACTTAGGTGGACTATTAGTTGGAACAATTGGGTAAGATTTGTACCAAGGAATGGAGCAAAATAGGTGCTAGAAACATCACCCTGTCAGTACCTGTCGACAGGCAGAAGCTTGCTGTCGAAAGGGGCTGGTTTCCAGAGATAGAACATCAGTTCTATATGCATCTGTCGACAGCCACACACAGGTGGTGATTTCTGGGTTCTGGAATGAGGATCCTGTCGACAGGAAGGAGCTTGTTTGTCGACAGATTCAGTGTAATCTTTCAAAAATCGATTCAAACCGACTAGAGATTGTACTAACAAGCTCTTCTATCATTCCAAACATGATTAGGACTTTAAACAAGTATGATTTCAGTTTTATAACTCAATGTAACATGACAAGAAGATGGAAGAAAGATCATGGAATATAAATCACATGGATGATTAGCAAGAAATTAAGCTCAAGGGAAATTGAATGAGAAAGCACTTCTCTTAGAACTGTCTTCTCTTTTTCCATTAATCACTTATCAAGTACACTCACTTGAGACCTCCATGGCCTCTCAATGAATCAATCTCACGAACGAGAAAGAACCGTTATGGTTCCATCTATACTACACAGGAAAATTGATATGATTTTAGATTTGAGACATGTTGGGAATGAAAAAGAAATGATGGGTGATCTCCTATAATCAAACACAAATTTAGTCATGATGATGGTTCAATTCTTGGCAGGGAACTACTTTCCAAGTCTGGAAATTGCACGCACACGTGGTAAAGGATCACTTTACATTGCCTAAACTATGTCGAAATGCAAGATGAATAGGTGAAGAGTAGGAAGAGAATCCTACCTATATGACTAGCACAACCTTCTCCTGACGTTAAATTCCCCAAGAGCCCAACGTAAAGTAGCTGAGGAAGTAGGCAACAGTAAGGAGAGAGTAGTTGAATCCTCCCAGGTCTGCTTCGCCAGCTTCACAACATCCCCTGCAGTAGCTCCAGCGCCAGCTCGAGCAAGGATAAGGGTTGCAAACACAAGGACAGTAGTTCCAGCTACGTATCTAACTCCAGAATTGTGCAAACACAGTAGCAGCATAACAATGGAAAGGTTCAGAAAGATAGGTACGAAGGATATTGGGGTGTATTTATAACCCCAAAGGTCTCCATGCATCGCAACACGTCGATGGTTAATGTGTCATGGTAAAAACCATGGGCTTTTACCATGTGACACGAGTTACATGCATAACCCACAAGGGGGGGGGGGGGTTTAACGTGGTAAGCTCCTACCAAGGTATTTTGGCGTTCTCAACACCCAACACGTAAGCATCACAAAAATTCCAAGAAAATCCAACCGTAATTGCCAAATAATTCAATTGGCCCATTAAGCTGGATGTAAACATATTCAAATGGTATCGATTTGTCATGAAATTTTAACCATAGAATAATACAATGGTTTTTCTAATTATGGTGATTTTTATTTAATTTTTAGATTTTATTTTACACTAGGTAAAAAATCACCCGAAAAATAGTCACGTTAACTTATCCTCGAAGTTCGCATGCCGAAAATTTTGGATATTTATATTTCTGAGATCTCCACATTTTTCTGGAAATTATGGTGTTCTCAAATTTTTATTTCGTTGTCGTTTTCCTGTGTCGCCCTGTGGGAGCGCGCACCTCTATGTACAACACTAGGGTAACACACGTTACTACTAATTAATCCCAAAATCTAATTATCTCAATTTAATAACAATCCTAATGTATAATAACCACATTATTCATATTTTCTTAACACTTTAAATTTTTGGGGTGTTACAACTCTCTCCCACTAAAAGAAATTTCGTCCTCCAAATTTAATAACACAAGGAGATGGTTACTAACCTGTAAACAAGTCCAGATACTTGATCTTGATGGCTTCTTCCAGTTCCCATGTAGCTTCTTCTTGTCCATGCTTACTCCATTGAATCTTCAGCAAAGGAACTTCTTTGTTTCATAGTTGCTTGATTTTTCGATCACGAATTTGTACAGGTCTTTCTTCATATGCTATGTTTTCTTGTATCTTTAGATCTTGATATCCAATGATGTGTTCCGGGTCATAAAGATATTTTCTCAACATTGATACATGAAAAATATCATGTACATTAGATAAATGCGGTGGAAGTGCTAGTTGGTATGTCACTTCTCCAATTCTTTTTAATATCTCAAATGGTCCAATGTACCTTTGACTCAACTTTCCCTTGATTCCGAATCTTCTAATTCCGCGTCGAGGAGATACTTTAAGGAATACATGTTCTCCTTGCTGGAACTCCAATTCCCTTCTTCGACAATCAGCATAGCTTTTCTGTCGGTCTTGGGCAGCTTTCATTCTGTCTTGCACTAATTTGATAATTTATGTGGTTTCTTGAATCATTTCAGGTCCAAGAATATGGGATTCTTTTAGTTCCACCCAACACAGTGGTGATCTACACTGGCGACCGTATAAGGCTTCAAATGGTGCCATTTGAATAGTAGACTGGTAACTATTATTATAGGCAAATTCCATAATTGCTAAATGAGTGTTCCAGTCATTTCCAAACTCCAATATACAAGCACAGCCCTTATCTTCGATAACTTGGTTTACCCGCTCAGTTTGTCCGTCAGTCTGAGGATGAAATGTTGTGCTAAACTTTAATTTAGTCCCCAATGCATCTTGTAGTTCTTTCCAAAAATGTGAGGTAAATCTTGCATCCCTATCTGACACTATATCTTTCGGAATTCCATGTAATCGGACAATTTCTTTCATATATAGTGCTGCTAACTCACCCACAGACCATCTTGTCATGATTGCTAAGAAATGTGCTGAATTAGTAAGTCGGTCAATGATTACCCATATGGCATCAAATCTACCTCATGTCCTAGGTAATCCCACAATAAAATCCATACCGATACTGTCCCATTTCCACTCTGGCACTTCGAGTGGTTTTAACTTTCTGGCCGGTTTTTGATGCTCGGCTTTAACTTTCTGACACGTCAGACATCTTGCTATGAAATCTACAATGTCTTTCTTCATATTGCACTACCAAAAATGGTTCTATAAATCTTGGTACATTTTGACACCACCAGGATGAATAGTATAGTGTGATCGATGAGCTTCTTCTAAAATTTGTCTCTTGAATTCAGAATTATCTGGTACACATATTCTATCTCGGAATCGAAGATTTCCTTGGAAATCTTCATTAAAATCAGGTTTAGTAATCAACTTTTCCTTGATTTCTGTCAACATAGGGTCATTGTCCTGTTGTTCCTTAATTTGCTTCAATAGTTCTGACTGAACTGTCATGTTATTAATGATAACCCTTCCTTCTTGTGATTCCACCTTCAAGCTTAATGTGGAAAATTCTTCTAGCAATTTCCACTCCCTTACTTGTAATTGACATACTTTGGCTATAGGGTTTCTCCTGAGTGCATCCGCCACAGTGTTTCCTTTCCCTTGATGGTACTCAATTTTGAAATCATAATCTCTAATATACTCCATCCACCTTCTTTGTCTCATGTTCAGCTTTTTTTGTGAAAACAAATATTTGAGACTCATGATCAGAGTACACTATAAATTGATTGTCATATAGGTGGTGTCTCCAAAGCTTAAGAGCAAAGACTACCGCAGCTAATTCTAAATCATGTACTGGGTAGTTCTTCTCACGAGTCTTCAATTGCCTTGATGCATAAGCAATAACTCTTCTATCTTGCATTAATACACATCCTAGTCCAATACTTGAGGCATCAGTATAAACCTCAAATAATTTTCCATCAACCGGTAAAGCTAGAATTGGTGCCGATGATAGACATTCCTTTAATAACTGAAATGCTTGCTCGCACTTCTCACTCCATACAAATACAGTTCCTTTTCTGGTCAATTGTGTGAGGGGCGAGGCAATTCTAGCAAAATTCTGGACAAACCGCAGGTAATAACTTGCCATACCCAAGAAGCTTCTAACCTCAGTGAGGTTCTTTGGTAGCTCCCATCTTTGTATGGTCTCAATCTTCGAAGAGTACATAGACAAACCTTCTTTTGAATTAATGTGTCCCAAAAATATAACTTGCTTCATCCAAAATTCGCATTTACTAAACTTTGCATATAGTTGGTGATCTCGTAATAGTTGCAAAGTAATTAATTCGTAAATGTGTCTCGTGTTCTACCATGATTTTGGAATAAATCAATATATCATCAATAAATACAACCACAAATTGATCCATGAAAGATCTGAACATGTCATTCATGAGACGCATAAGTGCAGCAGGTGCATTACTTAATCCAAATGGAATCACTACAAATTCGTAGTGTCCATATCTTGTTCGGAAAGCTTTTTTGTGAATATCCTGCTCTTGAATTCTAAGTTGGTGATAACCAGACCTTAAATCAATTTTGGAGAAACATTGAGCTCCAGACAGTTGATCAGATAGATCGTCAATTCTTGGAAGTGGGTATTTGTTCTTTATAGTCAATTGGTTTAGCTATCAATAATCTATGCATAATTGCATAGATCCATCCTTCTTTTTAACAAATAACACTGGAGACCCCAAGGTGATGTACTTGGTCTAATAAACCCTTTTTCTATCAATTCTAATAATTGTCTTTTTAATTCCTTCAACTCTTTCATTGACATTCTGTATGGTTTTCTTGACACTGGTGTAGCTCCTGGTACCAATTCAATCGAGAAATTCACCTCTCTATTAGGTGGTATGCCAGGTAACTCTTCAGGGAAAACATCAAGAAATTCCCTTACTACTGGAATATCTTCCAATCCCGCAATGTTCTGATTAAATAGGGTCACAGAAGCCATATACCCTTGACAACCCTTCTGTACTAGCTTGCAAGCCTTTACTGCTGAAATTATTGGTACTCGTTTAATGTAGGGTTTATCAAAAGTTATAGAACAAATTTCCTTTCTTGGAAATGTGACCCGCCTTAATCGGCAATCTAAATTGACATGGTATTTAGATAACCAATCCATCCCGAGGATTACATCATAATCCCACATTTCCAAACATATCAAATCACCATATAAGTTGTGTCCTTCAAATAGAATCTGACTATTAGGGTAATACTCCCTAAGCTTTTTACCTTCACTCAAAGGAGTTGCCACTTCCAGTTGTATAGGCAATGGGACGGGTTGTATTTCCAAAGATTTAGCAAAATCATAACCAATAAAGGAGTGTGTAGCTCCTGAATCGAATAATACATGTGCAGGCTTTGAGTTTATTATTAGTGTACCTTCAATCAGTCCGCCTTCGTGTGAAGATTCAGGATCTACCTCTTGAATAGCTTGTATTCTCCCTTGCTTTGTTTGCCTTGCTTGGGGATTTGGTTTGGCCGACCCATTCTTGATCATCGGACACTCTGAAATTCGATGTTGAGTGCTTCCACACTTGAGACATGCTCCCAGCCTACGCCAACAATTTTCCGCCTTGTGTCCACTAACATGACAGTGCTTACACACCTCCTTATTTACACTCGAGCCTTCCCTGTCTTCTTTCCAGATTGTTGAACTTTTGAGGCATTTCCCGATTCAAACTTTCTCTTCCGATCCGAAGATCCTTCTCCTGATCTTCCCTTAATTTTATCCACCATATCATTTGCGGCTTCCAATGCCAAAGCTCTTTTCACCATATCTGAATATGTAGTAATCAAGTGTGAAGTTAACTGTACAATATAGATAGGGCATAGTCCATTCATGAACCTTTTGGCTTTTAGCTTATCTGTGGCTATGAGATGTGGGACATACTTAGACAATCGAGCGAACTGAGCCTCATATTCGGACACTGACATTCTTAGTTGTTTTAGATTAGCAAATTCATTGGCTTTCTTTTCCTTAACAACCTCGGAAAAGTACTGGTCATTAAACAACTCCACAAATTCATCCCAACTAATTTAGGTCGGATCCTCCAAAGTGGATATTACTATTTCCCACCATGCTCTAGCGTCCCGTTCCAACTGAAAAGTCACCAACCGGATCTTCTCTTCCTCGGTGCATTTAATTACTCCAAATATCCTTTCAATATCTCTTAACCAATTTTTTGCCTCGCCTGGGTCTGTACTTCCTGTTGGCCCTTTTGGTATGGCAGCAAGCTAACCAAGAGGGGGGGTGAATAGGTTTTTCTGAAATCTGAAATAGAAACTTAAACACAGAAAATTAACACATGAAGGTTTCGTTAGTTTAGTGTGATAAAGAGTAGCAGTGCGGAAGCAAATAAACAATCACACAAAGGACACAAGGAATTTATCCAGGTTCAGTCCTTCCTACATGGAAGTCCTACGTCCAGTCCCCAAGTAACCTCTTGGGATTTCACCAACCAAGGGTACAGTCCCCCTTAAGGACACTACAACACTCAGCACCCCAGCTGGTCTTCTTCTCTTTCCCGGGCAAGAAGGCAGCCCAGTTCTTTTACAGGCTCAGAAGCAAACCTCTTGGTACAAACCCCAGTGTGGTTCTGCTAGACACTAACCCCTAGCTAGGTTCTATACTGTATATAGTCCTACAGCAGGACAAAGATCTTTCTTAGAAAAGAAAGAACAATGCTGAGTGTTGGAACAGATGAAAACCAACTAAAGGAAACTCTCAGCTAAAAGACTCTCTACGTAGATTAAAGATGCACATAGAGAGAGTGAAGAGAGGAGAAGGAGCTTGAATGCTTGAGTGCTTCAGTTGCTTGAACACTCCTTTTTGGCTCAGGCTCTTTCTCTCTTTTCCTTTAAGTGTATGTGGCGTTGAGGTTCCTCACTGGTTGTACACTCCTTGAATGATCTTCAAAAAAGCTCTCTATTTTTTTTTTCTTCAGCTAAGTTTCTTCTTTTACATGAGAAATTTGAATAGATCTGTTGAAAGGATCCGTTGGAGTCCTAGCCATTGCTCATCTTCTGTCTTTCTTCTAATACTGTGTGGTCTGTGTGATCTGCACACATAGAAGAGAGTGTTAGCACAAGATAGTGTTTATGATAAACGGTGCATACCACTGTGTTTCTGCTAACATACTGAAAATAGCAGTTCATATCTTCTTCTGACAAGATTCTAAAATACGCATGCAGCCTTTCGTCAGAAAATATTTGACTTTTCATTTAAGCCCCAAAAACACGTTAGAGCAAATCGTTGTTCTTACTTAACAAATCGTTATGAAGGCAAATCGTTGAAAGTCTTAAAGAATCGTTATGAAACTTAACAACTCGATGTGAGAGGCAAATCGTTATGATTCTTAACAAATCGATGTGCAAATCGTTATGCAAGCAAATCGTTGTGTGACTTATCAAATCGTTATGAGTCTTACTGAATCGTTATGGCTTCTAAAGAAGTCGATGTGCCAAGTCGTTGTGAGAGCAAATCGTTGCACTCACTTAACGAATCATTATGAGATCGATTTCTTAGCAAATCATTGTGAAACATAATCGTTCTAAAACAAAGTCGTTGTGAGAGTAAATCGTTCTTCTCACTTATCAAATCGTTATGATAATCAAATCGTTGTTCTCACTTATGAAATCGTTATGAGATCAATTTCTTAGAAAATCGTTGTGAAAACATAATCGTTCTGAAACAAAGTCGTTGTGAGAGCAAATAGTTGTTTTCACTTATCAAATCGTTATGAGAACCAAATCGATATGAGAGAGCAAATCGTTGTTCTCACTTATGAAATCGATGTGGCACTTTTGAATAGAAATTGATGTATATTAAATGAACATCGATTTAGCATTTTAGTGCACCTTATTGCATCAATGAAAGATTTGGCATTTTGCTATGAGATTGATGCGACACAGATGAAACAAAATATTCAATTTAAGTTACATTATAAATTTTGTTAGCACACAGATGAAACAAAATATTCAATTTAAGTTACATCATAAATTTTGTTAGTACCAAAATATCAAGGTAATAAAGAGTGGTTCAACAATCTCCCCCTTTTTGGTGATGACAAAATTTATGCGAATTTTCTTCTGACATAAATATATAAAGCATAGTGTTTTCAGAAAAATTCATACAAACTCTACCCCTTTTTGTCACTAACCAAAAAGGAAGGATCTTACCATACATTTCTCTCCCCTTTGAGAAAATTTCTTACCATTGGGGGGTTCAACAATGATTGATATTTAATGAATAACTCCCCCTTAGTGAAGGCTCCCCCTGAGCATGAGACTCCCCCTTAATCTGAGGCAAGTCAAATCTTGTTGCTCTTGACCTTTCACCTGTTCTTTGTCAAGTCTTCAAGATTTTTATCTGCATACATCTTGACCGAAAACTTGCAAACATTGTTAGTAGAAATATAAATAGAAATACACAATTTGTGACTACTCCCTCTTCAGATATGAGATGGATGAAGAGCTGGCAGTCATCAGTGGCTTGAGCATCCTTGATCCTGATGCTCCAAGGCTACCCTGCACACACCTTATTCAGAAATAGGTACCCAAATCTTTTTGGGTCCTTGATGGTTAAATGCATGAAAATAATCTTTAGGAATCCAAACTAAGTGCTTTGTTGTGCAGGTATTTACAGTGTGTCCTAATTTATTACAATGAGAGCAACAATGAATATAGTTTATTTTGCAGTTTTGATTGCCCTTGATTTGAACAAACCTTTTAGAAACCTTTTATTTTGATGCACCTTGGATATTTCAGGTTCCTTTTTCTGAGGTGTGTTGGTTACTTTTACAAATTTCGTAAAGGATATTTAATTTGAATTGTGGCTTGTTTTTCCTTTTCTGGGGGTATGTATCCAAGCCCTTGTTTATTGTTTCCAGATTTTGACCCTTTTAAGCATAGGGCTAAGGATGTTTTCTCTTTAGTTAATTTTTAAACTGATTCTTTTAAATAAATATTTTCTTCAATTAGAGTTTATAATTTTTCTTCTAATTCTAGCTTCTCATTACTCTTGTTTTTCAAATTTTCATTTAAAAGATAATTATTACCTTTGCATTATTTTAATTATTTTTCTAGTTGCTCCAATTCGGATTTAAGATCAGAGTTGGTGTTTTCTAGGCAAGTAGTGTTGTTTTTCATATTTTTTACTTCTTTTACAACACCCTTGTGTTTTTCATATAGTTCATTAAAGACTTCTTCTAAGTCTTCCGATTCTGACCCTGAATCTGTGCAAGAATTGAAAAAAGGTTCTGAGTGTACCTCATCGAGTCCTACCATGAGGTCTAGATTTACTTGCTCTTTCTCCGATTCAGAGCTTGATGAGCTTGACGATTCTGAGCTTGTATCTTCCTCATTTTCCCAAGCAGCTGCCATAGCTTTTCTTTTAAATTTCTTATGCTGCTTCTTGGTTTTTACTGTTTGGCCAGTCTTCTTAAGCCTTGGACAATCTGGTCACAGATGTCCAGGTTTTTTGCATTCATAGCAGACTGGTTCTTTCTCCTTTTTATCTTTCTTTTGAATCCTTCTTGATCCATTTTTCTTCTTCTTTAAAATCTTCTGAAGCTTGGACAATACTTCATCAATGTTGTTATCCTCAGAATCTGATACCAAATGTTGGGGATCGGATAGGTGACTTTGGTAAATGAACTAAGAAATTGTGTGTATAGCAACGGAATTAAAATAAGTAAAACACACAATTCGATCAGACCCAAGTGTGGTGTGTGAGAATAGTGAATAAGAACAGAAAACCACACATCAAACCACAGTGCACTTGTAAGACCCTCGAATTTCCGTCGTATTTTTTCGTATTTATGTGTGTATATTGTGTTGAGTATGTATGTACGTATTTACGTGGATATTAAAATAGTATAAATACGTGTACATGTGTTTATATTAAACGTAAATAATGTATGTATTGCATGATGATAGTGTGAATATAATACCATGTACATATTGCATGTATAGAAGCTTCGTATGCATGGTTTTCTGCATAAATTAGGGTTCTGGCCGAAGACCCTATTGGTGTCAACCCCTGGCCGCTGAGGTGGTGTCAGCGTCCAGCCCTGGATGCCAACACTCACTCCGGCGTCCAGCGATCTGGACGCCAACTTCTCTGGCCTGCATGCGCAGCAGAGCTGCTATCTTCTGAAACAAGGTATGGCAACCATTGGGGGATGTCCCCCAACGGCTCTGAGGGTGTCCCATCACCCTAGTGAGTGGGGGAAAGACCCTCTTTAGGTCTGAACCCGAATTGGCTCACCCCATTCTTCCCCTTCACCCTTGCAAGAGGAGAGAGGTGAGAAAGAAAAACCCTAGAGCTCTGTGAGAAAAACCCCAGTTTGAACCCCTAAAATCCGACCCTTTGAAGCTGGTTTTGGAGATCTTCTGCATCAAGGAGGGAGATGAAGCAAAGGGGAAGGCTTCCCCATCATCCCCTCGGCGTGGAGATCAACCAGAAGCCCGGAGGAAGGCGATCTTGGAGGTGCTTCTGCAACTTCTTGGGACTGCCCAAGGAGGTCTTCACCAAGCCTCTAAATCCACTAGAAGAATTTTTGAAAGGCAAGTGACCTATCTATGGTATCCCCGTATGAGTCTAGGAGGTTTTTATAATTTTTATGGAATTTCCCTCGAGTCCTATACCCTCCATTTCACCCAATTTTCAGAGCTCGGGTCTGTGTTTCTGCACAGACCTGAGTAAATGGCAAGGTCCCTGGACGCCTGTGATGATCTTGGCGTCCATCGACCATGCCGCTGACTCTGAGTCAGCGGCCGGAGACCGCCGTCTAGTTCTTCAGGACAGAACAGTGAGCTGTTCTGTCCCTCTTATACGTTAATTTCGTTATGATTTCCGTGATGAGGATATATGGTATTCCTATAAGCTATGTATTTTGTGCATTGTGGTTGTGAATGGATGTGGTGTGTTGGTGAATGTGGAAAATTGGTGTCTTTAAACTTGTGGGCATAACTTGTAGATAATTCTTGCAAATTAATGTTCCATGATTAGGATTAGTTAAATGTCTTGTTTTCAGTCTATCCATGAAGAATTGTGGGACTTGTATGTATGTTCTGAATTTTTGTGATTCATGCATACTTGTGGAATTGCTAGAAAGTTCGATTCGGTAAAATGAAAGCATGAAAGAAATGGTTGTGGTAACGGATTTATAGATGTATGAATTAGGATGATGTTGTATTCTGAAATCATGCATTTGTGTTTTCTGTGCAAAACAGTGTGTGGGTAAATTTCAAATGTGTTAGACCCATGTTAGTATAAGTTGTGAATAATATGCTAATTAGGTGTTTGATTTTCTGTAAATCCTATTTAGCTCAGAAAAATCTGAAAATTTGAGGGTATTAGTTTGAACCTGAAAACAGCATGTGGTTAAAATTTCAGGTTATTTGGAACAGTAAATAAAAAGTTATGTGTTTTCATGTGAATTGTGAATAATTCGTACATATGATAGTAATGTGATTTTATTTGTTTAAACCAGCATGATTGGTGTGTTTACTACATGTTGAAACTTGAAAACTCTGTAGTACCATGTTAGGAAAACAGAGGTGTTCATGTGAGTAAGAAAGTGTGAATGAAATGAAGAGTACCAAGTGTAAAACCATGTGTAAAACGTTAAATGTGTAAAAGTGTAAACTGTGCCAATGTGATACTGCTTCCGAGAAGGCAGTGGAGCTGTATCAGGGAAAAGTCCCCCTGAGAATGTTCGTTGTGTTAAGTGACCCTAAGGGCATTAGGGGGAAATCCTGGAGGTGGACATGTACCACTGGTTAGGGTGGAGACTTGTTCTCCCGGTCTGCGCAGTCCAAGAGTCACCATTGCATTGCCTAGATGGTGCCTATGTGTTATGTGATGTGAATGTGTCCTTCTTTGGTGGTTTGGACTATGTGTCACAGCACTAAAATATGTGTAAAGTGTAATGTGTAAAGTGTATGTGACCATGTGTAAATGTGTAAGTGACATGTGAATGTGTATGTGTAAAGTGTAACCATGTGAAAAGAGGAAATTGTGAAAAAGGAAAATGTGAAAATCTAGATGTGCAATGTGTTATTGAAACCATGTGAGGCTAAATCTGAAACCATGTGAATTCAGAAAATGCATGTTATCCTTCTTGTGTTTATGTGTGCAAAGTGTTTAGAACCCATGATAGGGACAACAAATGAATATGTGTGCAAGATGGCGTGATTGATTGTTCATATGTTATGTTCTAAGCCACATTGTAGCTTCCATGTGTAGGTTTATAGTCTTTGAACCATGTGAAATCAGCAACCTAAAGCATGTTAAAAAGTTATGTATGTACTTAAGAACATGTGGAATCCATGCTAACTATGTTCCCCGTTCATGTGTGTAAATTGTCCATGTTGATAACTCTCACGTTGGGTTCTTTATAAGGTTAAAGTTCATAAGTGAATGGATTAGAGACCATGTGGTAGGTGAATGTTATATTTTTGAAATCTGAAAGCATGCGTTAGCATGCTATGTGTTGCTAATTGTATGTGCATGTAGAAACCACTAGGACTTGTACGTGTATATCATGCGTAGTGTTACTTGCTGAGTCCCTGGACTCACTCCTTGCTTCGGCGTACAGGTATAGTTGGTGACACGACACCGTTGGAGGAGACGGTGGAGACGGACTCCGAGCTCGGAGACTAGTTACTTGGAGCTTCTTTGTGATTGTGTACTTCGTCGTATGTACTTGAACATTGTATTAGGCTTATCATGAAAAGAATGTAATATGTGGACATTTGTATTTCTATTTCAGCAAATTAAATCATGTGAATTTTAGTTCCTTTTTGCAAATTGTAAACTGTATGTATGTTTAATGTGGATGATGAATGATTGGAGATAGTTCTCTTTTACTTCCACTACTCTGTTATTTATATTCGCGTGTATCTCAGCTGTTTGTATCGTTGGGTAAATGTCCTACTGTGAGGACTCTCGCTATATCGACGTGGGTCGGTATGACCGTACCGGTATAATGAGGGCCGTCACAACACTGAATATTTTAAGGTGGTTTGGAGAACACAACTTGTGTCTCCTACGTCCACCTCCTCACAATGGAGGAACCACTAGCACAAGTGCAGTACAAACTAGAGCACGATGACTCTAACCTCTTTGAGTTTAACAACTCAAAGAAACCCGAGAGATAGGCACAACGACCCACTCCAAAAACCACTTGTGAATTCAGCAAATTCACAAGCCCTTGAGCACCACAGCTCAAGCACCAGAGCACAACGGCTCCAACCCAGAGCACTGGGGCTCCAAAACAGAGAACAAAGTACTCAACCTCTGGACCACAATAGATCCAAGTTCTGCTAGAACAACAACACTTAGAGAATAGATCCTCTAGCACGATCTATCTCAATACAATAGAATTAGTAATGATAAATAGAATTGGGAGATCTGTGTAGAACACATACATAGATTCCCTAGAGAAATTAAACACTCTGACCAAATAGAGACTCGGCTGGATCTCCTTCTGGATCAGCACTGCTGTAATCACTAGCTCCTCCTCTTCTTCTCCTTCTTCTTCTCCTTCTTCTCCCCTTGGCGGCGCTGCTCTGCTTCTCTGGATGCAGATGTCTTTTCCCGCTCTTGTTCCCTTCTTCCAGAAAGCTCTTGGCTCTTGTCTTGCGTGGGGATGCTTTGGAATACCAAAAGCATGGGTATTTATAGCCCCATATGTCCATAAGGAGCCTTAGGGTACGTGGGCACAAAAACATAGGCAGATTCCCATGAACCCCAAGCAGCCATGTGTCCAGATGAATTCACGATTTTGAGTTTCAGCCGGAGTGTGTCGACAGGTGTCGACACACTGTCCCATTTGCGCAAAACTGGTCTTCTGGGAGCTGAGCCTAATGTCAACACTGCCACTGGCTGTGTCGACACACTGTACCAGTCAGGCAACTAGGTCTTCTGGAGGCTGGGACTAGTGTCGACACTACCTGGGGCTGTGTCGACACACTTGACCTTGTCTTCATGAAAAAGCTTGAGGGACTCTGACCTAGTGTCGACACCATCAATGGGTGTGTCGACACTACCATGACAAAATCTGTATACACCTGCAAATTTAACACATAAATCATTAGTACAAGATATTATCATTAAAATATGAGATATTAAACTTCAAGAACATGTTGTTTAAGCATTATTGTGATATGTATAGAATGTATAACATGTTCAACATATCATCATCAAAATCACAATATGTCATCATCAAAATCAAAGTATGAGTGATGTTCATTGGTCATCATTAAAATACAAATTTAGGAAATTCCAAAACACACTTAGCCCAACACTTTAAAATCTTCTGAAGCTTCGACAATACTTCATCAACGTTGTTATCCTCAAAATCTGCATTTTGTGAGCTAGAAAAAGAAGTGGAAGGAGCAGCTGCAACTTTAAGAGCATTAGTATATTTTTTCTTTGATAAGCTTTCAGATAGTCGCTCTATATTTATTTCATGTGCCATGAGAGAACCTATTAAATTATCAATTGACAATTTGGTTAAGTCATGGGCTTCTTCAATAGCGGTTACTTTAAGTGTCCATGAAGTAGTTAAAGACCTAAGTATCTTTCTAACAATTTCTTCATTGGAAAGACTTTTACCAAGAGAATTTAAGCCTACTATTATGCTTGAAAATCTATTATACATAGTAGTAATGTTTTCGTTTGGAAGTATTTTAAATTGTTCGTATTATGAAACAAGAATATCTATTCTAGTTTGTTTCACTTTATCTGTTCCTTCATAAGTTATCTACAGTTTATCCCAAATTTCTTTAGCAGATTTGCATGCAGATACTCTACTAAATTCCCTTTTAGATTAGGCACAACATAATTAATTATTTGCTTTAAAATTCAAAGATAATTTAATTTTATCAGCTGCTGTAATAGCAGTAGTACCTTTAGCAGGAACAATAACATAGTCACCTACCTCTATTACCTGCCACAGATCAAAGTTTGTGCCTCGAATGAAGCATTTCATCCTCATCTTCCAATATTGTGAGTCTTCTCCATCAAAGAATGGAGGTCTGGTGACTGATTGACCTTCAGCATATCCTTGAGCTGCCATGGATCTTTGGTCTAAGATCGTTGGATCTTCATTGAATGATCAGAGACCCGCTCTGATACCACTTGTTGGCCCTTTTGGTACGGCAGCAAGCTAACCTAGAGCGGGGGTGAATATGTTTTTTTGAAATCTGAAATAGAAACTTAAACACAGAAAATTAACACTTGAAGGTTTGGTTAGTTTAGTGTGATAAAGAGTAGCAGTGCGGAAGCAAATAAACAATCACACAAAGGACACAAGGAATTTATCCTAGTTCGGCCCTTCCCACATGGAAGTCCTACTTCCAGCCCCCAAGCAACCTCTTGCGATTTCACTAAGCAAGGGTACAGTCCCCCTTAAGGACACTACAACACCCAGTACCCCAGCTGGTCTTCTTCTCTTTCCCAGGCAAGAAGGCAGCCCACTTCTTTTACAGGCTCAGAAGCAAACCTCCTGGTACAAACCCCAGTGCGATTCTACTAGACAATAACCCCTAGCTAGGTTTTATATTGTATACAGTCCTACAGCTAGACAAAGATCTTTCTTAGAAAAGAAAGAACAATGCTGAGAGTTGGAACAGATGAAAACCAACTAAAGAAAACTCTCAGCTAAAAGACTCTCTCCCCAGATTACAAGATGCACATAGAGAGAGTGAAGAGTGGAGAAGGAGCTTGAATGCTTGAGTGCTTCAGTTGCTTGAACACTCCTTTTTGGCTCAGGCTCTTTCTCTCTTTTCCTTTGAGTGTATGTGGAATTGAGATTCCTCACTGGTTGTACACTCCTTGAATGATCTTCAAAAAAGCTCTCTATTTTTTTTTCTTCAGCTAAGCTTCTTCTTTTACATGAGCAATTTGAATAGATCCGTTGAAAGGATCCATTGGAGTCCTAGCCGTTGCTCATCTTCTGTCTTTCTTCTGATATTGTGTGGTCTATGTGATCTGCACACATAGAAGAGAGTGTTAGCACAAGATAGTGTTTATGTTAAACAGTGCATACCACTGTGTTTCTGCTAACATACTGAAAATAGCAGTTCATATCTTCATCTGATAAGATTCTGAAATACGCATGCAGCCTTTTGTCAGAAAATATTTGACTTTTTATTTAAGCCCCAAAAACACTTTAGAGCAAATCGTTGATCTTACTTAACAAATCATTATGAAGGCAAATCGTTGAAAGTCTTAAAGAATCGTTATGAAACTTAACAACTCGATGTGAGAGGCAAATCGTTATGATTCTTAACAAATCGATGTGCAAATTGTTATGCAAGTAAATCGTTGTGTGACTTATCAAATCGTTATGAGTCTTACCGAATCGTTATGGCTTCTAAAGAAGTCGATGTGCCAAGTCGTTATGAGAGCAAATCGTTGCACTCACTTAATGAATCGTTATGAGATCGATTTCTTAGCAAATCGTTGTGAAACATAATCATTCTGAAACAAAGTCGTTGTGAGAGCAAATCGTTGTTCACACTTATCAAATCGTTATGAGAACTAAATCGTTGTTCTCACTTATGAAATCGTTATGACATCAATTTCTTAGAAAATCATTGCAAAAACATAATCATTCGGAAACAAAGTAATTATGAGAGCAAATAGTTGTTTTCACTTATCAAATTGTTATGAGAACCAAATCGATATGAGAGCAAATCGTTGTTCTCACTTATGAAATCGATGTGGCACTTTTGAATAGAAATCGATGTATATTAAATGAACATCGATTTAGCATTTTATTGCATCTTATTGCATCAATGAAAGATTTGGCATTTTGCTATGAGATTGATGCGACACAGATGAAACAAAATATTCAATTTAAGTTACATTATAAATTTTGTTAGCACACAGATGAAACAAAATATTCAATTTAAGTTACATCATAAATTTTGTTAGCACCAAAATATGAAGGTAATAAAGAGTGGTTCAACACTTCCTGCAAATCATGGAGGATCTAAACTTCGGAAATCCCTGAATAGACTTGTCCCATTATGGCTATTATTCTTAGCTACAGTCCTCATCACTCGGGTCAAGTCATGCATCGAACTTTCCATTTATCTCCAATTGGTGTCACTTCCTTCCATAATTAAGTTGGAAATATATCTGAAACATACGATAGGACATACATTAATTCCACAGTCCACCAAAACTTGCATTCATCCCATATACACATTTCAAATCCACATAACACTCCATTTCCATTCATAAGTCAAATATTTACATTAAAACCTACTATCACAAACTAGTATCTAAGTTACTGCAGTCCTCTCATTCCAACTTTCCCATTTTACATACATACTTTCACTAACCTCTCACTCCCCATACACCTGGGAGTTACATATATACAACTAAGATTTACACAAAAGAAGGACAAGTTGCCTAAGTCCTTTCTAATTCTGGGTCAGGCCTATAATAGATTCTGCAGGTGGTGGCTGTTGCGCTTCTCTGGCTCCGTGGTGTAATTCCCTAGCCGCATCGGTTAGAGCTTCCCAATACCCTTCAAACTGGTGAAGCAGCATATCTTGCCCCAGCCTGAGATTGTCTAGCCTGCACATGACTTGACTCATTACTTCCAATGAAGCACCAGGATTATCGGCAAAGAAAGCTCCCACTATCAAATTAAGCACTTCTTGCTTAATTTCCATATGAGCTTCCTGCAGGGCTTGGGCATACAACAATTTAACTGTCACGTCCTAGTAAAATTCCATTTATCGAATATGACAGATATTAAACACGACAAGTAACATAAGGTTTGCTCATAAACAACTAGATTTGCGGAAATTATTACATAATACTCCTCATTATAGTCTAAAAGAGGAGCAAGCAAAAGTAGACTGTAACTTTATTACATTCCCACTTAACTACAAGAAAACAAAAGATGACAGCACTTCTTTGCATAGGGTGGTCTACTCGGCACACAAAACCCCTTAAGTTTCCTCTTCATTTGGTACGCCTGAAAATGGTAAATTGAATGAGCTAACTAGCTCAGTAGAATTCAACTTCTTTAATTCAAAAGGATTTAGACATATATATTCAAGGTAAGAACAAGAATAGATTGCTATCACTGAGTGTTCAAGTTAATAAATAAACGAGACAATTCGATAACACGTAATGAACAAGAACAATTTAGAATCAAGATCAATAACTTAGGATGATTCTTGAATTCAGAATCAAACAAATTGTCACACACACAAGCATTATGTGATGACTAATCATACAAGAATTGATGTATGCCAACATCCATGATGTCCTTATCACCCTCGCGCGGCCACAAATGAATTTGGGCGCTCCGCCCAGGACTGCACCAGCCCTTATTTGCCAGGCATAATTCTTAAAAGAGTTCGAGACTCACAAATTGTCATCATCACACACTCATCACTATAATGAGTCAAGGATACACAAGGGTTTATTCAAAGTTTACTCACAAGAGTGAAGGAACTCTGTTTCCTTACTGATTTCAGAAATTGATAATCCTTCAAGGTCAATTTTGTTCAGAACTTTTGGAGAAATGATTCATGGTACAAAGAATGGTAACATGACTAGTTTTAGTAGGTGTTTATGGGGTAAAAGCCACACGACTTAGGTGGACTATTAATTGGAACAATTGGGTAAGATTTGTACAAAGGAATGGAGCAAAATAGGTGCTGGAAACATGACCCTGTCAGTACCTGTCGACAGACAGAAGCTTGTTGTCGACAGGGGCTGGTTTCCAGAGACAGAACTTCAGTTCTGTATGCGTCTGTCGACATCCAGTAATGGGGCTATCGACAGCCACACACAAGTGGTGATTTCTGGGTTCTGGAATGAGGATCCTGTCGATAGGCAGGAGCTTGTCTGTCGACAGATTCAGTGTAAACTTTCAAAAATCAATTCAAACCGACTAGAGATTGTACTAACAAGCTCTTCTATCATTCCAAACATGATTAGGACTTTAAACAAGTATGATTTCAGTTTTATAACTCAATGTAACATGACATGAAGATGGAAGAAAGATCATGGAATATAAATCACATGGATGATTAGCAAGAAATTAAGCTCAAGGGAAATTGAATGAGAAAGCACTTCTCTTAGAACTCTCTTCTCTATTTTCATTAATCACTTATAAAGTACACTCACTTGAGACCTCCATTGCCTCTCAATGAATCAATCTCACGAAGGAGAAAGAACCGTTATGGTTCCATCTATACTACACAGGAAAATTGATATGATTTTAGATTTGAGACATGTTGGGAATGAAAAAGAAATGATGGGTGATCTCCTATAATCAAACACAAATTTAGTCATGATGATGGTTCAATTCTTGGCAGGGAACTACTTTCCAAGTCTGGAAAATAGCACACGTGGTAAAGGATCACTTTACATTGCCTAAACTATGTCGAAATGTAAGATGAATAGGTGAAGAGTGGGAAGAGAATCCTACCTCTATGACTAGCACAACCTTCTCCTGACGTTAAATTCCCCAAGATCCCAACGTAACGCAGCTGAGGAAGTAGCCAACAGTAAGGTGAGAGTAGTTGAATCCTCCTAGGTCTGCTTCGCCAGCTTCACAACATCCCCTGAAGCAGCTCCAGCACCAGCTTGAGCATGGATAAGGGTTGAAAACACAAGGACAGTAGTTCTAGCTACGTATCTAACTCCAGAATTGTGCAAACACAGCAGCAGCATAATAATGGAAAGGTTCAGAAATATAGGTACGAAGGATATTGGGGTGTATTTATAACCCCAAAGGTCTCCATGCATCGCAACACGTCGATGGTTAATGTGTCATGGTAAAAACCATGGGCTTTTACCATGTGACACGAGTTACATGCATAACCCACAAGTTATAGCTGGGGGGTTAATGTGGTAAGCTCCTACCAAGGTGTTTTGGCGTTCTCAACACCCAACAGGTAAGCATCACAAAAATTCCAAGAAAATCCAACCGTAATTGCCAAATAACTCAATTGGCCCATTAAGCTTGATGTAAACATATTCAAATGGTATCCATATGTCATGAAATTTTAACCATAGACTAATATAATGGTTTTTCTAATTATGGTTATTTTTATTTAATTTTTATATTTTATTTTACACTAGATGAAAAATCACCCGAAAAATAGTCGCATCAACTTATCCTCGAAGTTCGCATGCCGAAAAATTTGGATATTTATATTTCTGAGATCTCCACATTTTTCTGGAAATTATAGTGTTCTCAGATTTTTATTTCGTTGTCGTTTTCCGGTGTCGCCCTGTGGGAGCGCGCATCTCTGTATACGACACTGGGGTAACATACGTTACTACTAATTAATCCCAAAATCTAATTATCTCAATTTAATAACAATCCTAATGTATAATAACCACATTATTCATATTTTCTTAACACTTTAAATTTTTGGGGCGTTACAGCATCCCTTCCCTCTGTTCGTTCTGTCGGAAGCTAGGGCATGCGGAAGATGATTGCACCAAGAAACAATAAAAGACTCAAGCCCTTCCTGTGCCACGTACAGAAACTATTGCCAAGACTGCTGAGCCGCTGCATGCCATGCCCATATGGCGCCATAAAACTCAGGCTCCTCCCAAGGTTTTGTTGTCTACGACGAATACATTTGATGTCTTGGCTGTTGAGATGGAAGATGAAATACGAGCCGACCAGGAAGATTTGCCCCAAGTGTCTTCTGAAGTAGTGGTTCCTCCAATTCCTGTCAGCGTCCACGACCGAGATCATGTCGTGCATGCTATTGTTCCTCAGGTGCGCAATACTACATGCAACGGGGGTGTTGTGCATGGTATATCTCCAACTTCGGGCCCCAAGAATTTATTACCGCCCCTGGAGGAGCGGTTACATCACCATGATGATTTGCTACCTTATAAGCAATTGTCCTCCAAACTAGGGATTGCTTCTTCTTGTGTGGAACGATCACTGGTCATTGAAGAATAGAAAAATATGGAAATTTCTACTTCTGCCAGTATGGTGTTTAACGCCAGTAGAGAGCACCATATTTTATCTGTTGTGGCTGAGCAGGCCAGCATTGATAATTTTCTGATGCCAGTGGTTTCTATTTCCAAAGACGACAGGCTTGAACCTCCTGGGGGTGTTAGAACTTGATCTAAGGCCAAGGCCGTGGATACCTCTTCAGGTTATTATTCTTCATGAATTGCTCCACTAGCTTTTGGAATATTAGGGGTGTTGCTAATCCCGCTTCTAGGCGGCACCTTCGTCAACTTTGTCGGAGACAGCACCCTATGATTGTTGCTATTTCAGAACCTATGATTCATTTCTATCGTGCTGATGTTCTTTCTAAGTATCTTAAGATGCATGCAGTAGCTAGTAACGATGGTGATAGTTCTAAGATTTGAGTTTTCTGGCAGGAGGAGGCCAATCAGTAGGTCTCTAATACCTCTGATCAACACATCACATTGGTTAGTAAAAGTGGGCAAGATATCTATTGCTATATTACTGTTGTTTATGCTTCTTTCAACTATAGGTTACGCATGAACCTGTTTGATGATCTGTTGACCTTTGCGTCCCAAATCTCTTCCCCTTGGCTTGTGGGTGGTGATTTCAATTCTATATCCCAGCCCTCTGAGAAAGTTGGTGGGGCTTTTTCTAATCTATCCTCTATGATTGATCTTAATGCTTTTATTTCTGCATCTTCTTTTGTTGATGCTGGTTTCTCTGGCTCTCCTTTTACTTTGTCAAATAATAGAGTGGCTTCGTCAACTGTGAAAGCTAGACTGGATCGTGTGTTGTTCTCCTCAAACTGGAATATTTCTCTCTTAGAATTTTCAGTGTTGCACCTCTCTAGGCGACCGTCCAATCATGCTCCTCTACCTTTATCCTTGAAGAATTTCTCTAAGCTCCCTTCTAGATTTGTCTTCCAATCGATGTGGGCTACTCATGATACCTTCCTGGATGTGGTAGGTAAACACTGGAAAGCTACTTTGTGCTGGCATCCTAATCCTCCAGTGAAGCTGCAAATCAAGCTGAAGAACTTGAAGTCTATTCTTAAATCCTAGAACTTTGATACGTTTGGTAATATCCATAATATTACCAAAGCTGCTTTGAAAGAAGTGATTGCTGCTGAGAGGGCTTTTGATTCTTCTCCTTTGCCGAGCAATAGAATGCGGCTAAACTTGGCTCAGGCACATCTTAAAAAAACTCAGCACTGTGAAGAGATTTTTTGGTGTCAAAAGGCTAGGCTTCAATGGCTGGATAATGGGGATAAAAATTCTGCCTTCTACCATGTGTGGTCCAAGGTAACAGGCACAGAAATTCTATTACTAGACTGAAGATTGATGACAATAATAGTTGGTGTGAGGACCAGACTGTTTTCAGGGATGCTGCTGCTCGGTTTTACAAAAATTTATTAACCTTCAGGTGACTTTATGATTGACAATAACATGCTCAATGTTATCCTTCATATGATTTATAGTTCTCAGAATGAACAACTTTGTGCCTCTCGTTCTTTTGATGAAGTTAAGAGTGCGGTTTGGTCTATGAATGGCAGTGGTGCCCCGGGTCCTAATGGTTATTCAGGAAGCTTCTACAAATCTTGCTGGGATATTATTGGCTCTGATGTCTTTGAGGCGGTGAAGGGTTTGTTCAGCAGATTTCCTCTACCTCGTAGGATAACTTCCACTGTCATTGCTCTCATTCCTAAAGTTAACAATCCTGTTACCTTTGCTGACTACCCTCCCATAAACCTGTGTAATTTCTGTCACAAGATTATTTCCAGGATTCTCTATGATCACCTCACAGATATTCTTCCTCAAATCATATCTAAGGAGCAAGGTGCTTTTGTAAAAGGTCACTTTATAATTTACAATATCTATCTTTCCAGGTGTTTGCTCAAGAATCTGGGCCGCAAGATCAGCGGTCATAATGTCATTTTTAAACTTGACATGATGAAAGCATATGACCGAGTGGAATGGGAATTTATGTTTACTGTGCTACGTCATTTTGGCTTCAGCCACAAATTCATCTCTTATATAGGTATGCTGATATCTAACTGTTGGTTTTCTGTGCTTGTTAATGGCCATCAAGCTGGGTGTTTCAAATCTTCTAGTTGTCTCAGGTAGGGTGACCCCATTGCCCCGACTCTCTTTATTATTATGGAGAAGGTTATTATCAGAGGTCTTCGTAAACAGCTTCTCTCTGGTTGCCTCAAACCTTTTGCTAGTCCTAGAGTTTGTCATCCCATATCTCACATACTATATGCTAATGATACGCTGGTCTTCACCAACGGACATGCCACCAACATTTCTGGTCTTCTAAAATTCTTGAAAGCTTATGAACTATCTTCAGGACAACTCATCAACAAATGCAAAAGCCAATTCATTCTGTCGAAGAAAGCTCCTGTTGGCACTGCTACTAGTATAAAGGCTATCACGCACTGGAAGATGCTAAGGGGTTCCATGAACTATCTTGGGGTTGGCCTAAAGGAAGGTAGGGTCAAAACCTCTGATTTAAAATTTTTATTTGATAAAATCAACAAGAAGCTCTCCACTTGGAAGTCTAAGTTTCTCTCTCAGGCTGGCCGGGTCACTCTCATAAACTCTATGCTTTCCTCCATTCCCATCTACACTGCTTCGGTTTGCATCCTCCCTAAAGGTGTTATTCGCTTGCTTGATAGAGCTTGTGCCTCCTTTTTCTGGAATGGTATTGATGGTGTGCACATACGCCATTGGTTGCCTTGGAATGTTATTCAACGTCCCATTCAAGAAGGTGGACTTGGGTTCACAGCTTATGGCATGTTCAGATTACCTTAGCTACTAAGCATCTATGGAACATCTATCATGGTACCTCCCTTTGGGCCCGTTATGCTACAATGCTCTCTCTTCCTTTGCAGGGCCTTCTGAAGAATATTTTTGCTACTGCTCATGCTCTTATTATTGATAATACAAGATGGTTACTAGGAAATGGTACGAATGTGGACTTCTTCTATGACTCTTGGGCTGACAAAACACCTCTGTGATTTACTTTGCATGACCCAAACAATGCTCCCCATGCTATGCTTCATGAAGTTCTTCGGGATGTACACCATCATATTTGGCAGTTGATCCCAGATATCCAGAGCTTACCTGGTATCCAATTATCTGATGAGGAGGATAAATGCATTCGGTCTCCTACCAATGATGGCTCCTTCACCTCCAAATCTACCTACAACTTGTTGAGACCTCGTGGTGTTTACAGACCAGCCTTGGGGAAAATTTGGCATCATATTTTTCTTAAAAAACCCTCCCTTTTCTCTTGGAAGGTGATCAATAGGGCTATTCTAGTTGACTCTAGAATTTCTTATCAAGGGATTCAACTTGCTTCCAGATGTTCCTGCTATCGACATCCCTAATGTGAAGACATTGTCCACTTGTTTTGTAAGAGTGATCTTGCTGTTAGCCTTTGGAGCTGGTTCATGCCATTTAAATCTGCTCCTAATTTCAGAAATGAAAATTTTACATCCTCTTGTTGGCAGATTATTCAGAATTCCAAGATTTCATCCCCCTTTGGCTTCATCTCTTTATATGGCAGCATCCTCATCACTTGGGAAATTTGGAAAGAGAGGTGTAAACGGCGTTATGAGCAGCTATTTAAATCCAGCAGAAACATCATTGATAACATCAAAGTTCAGATTTCTCATGCTATTAATCAGTCCAATTTTAATCACAACCTTCTGCAAGTCAGCAAGCCGTTATTAACACTTTCAGTTTCACCTGTACTACTAGCAGAACTCAACTAAAATTAGTTTGATGGATTCCTCCTGCACAAGGTTTTTGCCTTAATGTGGATGGTGCTTCCAAAGGCAACTCGAGTTTCAGTAGTGGTGGCGGCTGTGTTAGAAACTCTCAAGGTGATATCATTCTGGTTTTTGCTTTTCATTATGGATTTGGTACTAGTCTTCAGGATGAGGTCAGAGCTCTTCATGATGGTTTCAAGTTGGCTGAGGGAAAGGGTGTTCAAATTCCCCTAATTTATTCGGATTCTGCTATTCTAGTTAGATCCTTCACTTCCTACTCATCACCTAGCTGGGAATGTCAAAGATGGTGGCGGTCTGCTTTGGAAGTCTTTCATAGACATGGTTCTTCTATTTCTCATGTATTTAGGGAAGTGAACCATGTTGCTGAGGCTCTGGCGTCTAAAGCTTGTTCTTGTTGCCTAGTTAGGTAGCCCAGGGGGGGGGGGGGGGTGAATGGGTCTTTTGAAATTTATCAATTAATACCTGTTCACTAAAAACGTTCACAATGAAATACACTTTGAAGATTGTTAGTGTTAGTAAAGGAAAAACAGCAAACACAAGAGGACAATCACATAACACCAGATGTATCCTAGTTTAGACCTCCTTTCCACAGGAGTCCTACGTCCAGTCCCTGAGCAACAACTCAGGATTTTACTAACTAGGGTACAGTCCCCCTATGGACGCTACAACACCCAGCTCAGCTAGTCTTCTCTTCACAGCCTGAAGAGGAACAACACCCTGGATACCCCACCAAGTCTTTCTTCATACTAGAAGAGCACACACACACCCTGGATACCATCAGGTCTTCCTTCACACACGAAGGGTACAAGCACAGAAGCAAGTAAGCAGGAGATTAAGCCCCTAGATCAAGCTTTGACAAGCCAAGATCTGAAGCTAGGAACTGAGAGAAATGAGATCTACTAACACAAGCTCACTCTCAGAACCAAACAAGCTCTCTCAAAAATCTACAAGCAATGCAGAGAGCAAAGAGCTAATCTAATGGAATGAGGCTTGTCTCTTTCTTGAGAACTCGCAGAAGACTTGATGATCAGAGTGATTTCTATGACTGTAGTTCTCTGTCTGTATATTATTCTTCTAAAGCTTCTTTCTACAATATATAGCTTCAATTTGAAATCTGAACGTTGAAGTATCAGTTGCCTCTAGCTTTTGGTGGACGTTAGACTGAGTGGCACTTGGAAGCTTCCAGTCAGCAGTCTTTTATCCATTTGTGCACACAAAGAGATAGGATCTTCTGAACTGTCCTTTGGCTTCTACAAGGTCCAACGTTGTATGACGAATGTTGTCAGAGACCTGCATATATTAAATGCTAAAACAGTAGACAGCTAGGTTGTCTCTTGTTGTCAGTCATCATTGGTGTGAGTATTCACCAAAATAGTAATGCTATTTTGCTGTTCTAAAGGATGCGTACGGGATAGACATGACAATGGGTGATATCGTCTGTATGCATGCAGAGATACGTTCAGTCTTCATTAAATGCATAGATGTCAGAAAGATATGTGCGAAGACTTTGACTATTCAACGCTGTTGAATATCAAGTCGTTATAAACATAAAATAGATGCATTTATGACTTATGAAATCGTTATGCACTAACTGCCAAATCGTTGTAACTTAGCATCAAATCGTTATGTTTCTACAAAAGAATCGTTATGATCAAGACGATATAATCAAATCGTTATGAGTTACCAGAAAATCGTTGTGATCGATAAAGAAATCGTTCTAGAAAGCAAATCGTTGTGTTCATTAAGGAAATCGTTATGAACACATAAGAAGTCGATACGCAAAGCAAATCGATATGATCACTTAAGAAATCATTGTGATAAGCAAATCGTTATGACAAGCAAATCGTTATGATAACTAAAGAAATCGATGTGACAAGTAAATCGTTATGACAAGCAAATCGTTATGATCACTAAAGAAATCAATGTGACAAGCAAATCGTTATGATTACTAAAGGAATCGTTACGAGCGCAAGTCGTTATGATGACTAAAGGAATCATTACGAAAGCAAGTCATTACGATGACTAAAGGAATCATTACGAAAGCAAGTCGTTATGATGACTAAAGGAATTGTTACGAAAGCAAGTCGTTACGATGACTAAAGGAATCGTTACGAAAGCAAGTCATTACGATGACTAAAGGAATCGTTACGAGTGCAAGTCGTTATGATGACTAAAGGAATCGTTACGAAAGCAAGTCGTTACGATGACTAAAGGAATCGTTACGAAAGCAAGTCGTTATGATGACTAAAGAAATTGTTACGAAAGCAAGTCATTACGATGACTGAAGGAATCATTACGAAAGCAAGTCATTATGATGACTAAAGAAATTGTTACGAAAGCAAGTCGTTACGATGAGCAAATCGTTATGGGAATGATTTCTGTTTAAATCTAAATGATGTTTCAGGTTTATGAGGAAATCGTTACGTCATTTATGAAATCTTTACAGTTCTGCTGAAATCATTGTAGCATAAGGAAAGTCGATGTGGACTTAGAGAAATTTTATGCTGAACTTATTATTGCTTCAGAAAGGTAATACTTACCAAATTTGCTTGATTTTCCTGTAGTATTTCCTGTGCTCAAGACTTATGGAATATGTGTTAGTAATCTTTGACATGGTTTTGTTAATCAGCAAAATAAATATATAATTAATTAAAATTACAAGGGGACAGACTGATCATTAGTTCTGAAACTGAAAATAAAGTCTTCACTTCCTTCTCTACACTCCCCTAGGCTTGTAGGGGTTCAGTGATCTTGGATAAGACTGGCCTTCCATTTGTTCGGCTAGTCTAGTCCTTGTTTTGTAGGGGTATGCCCTTGTAGCAACCTTGATTTTTTAAATCCTTAATAAAATAAAAATTAATTAAATAAATGTGATAAATAGAATTAAATGAGAATAAAGAAGGAAAAATTGGAGTAAAAGGGAATTAAACAAAAACCCATTAAGCTAAATTAGTAAATGGGTTCAACTAATGGTCCATACCTAAAGTAATGGGCCAAAAAGCTAAGAGTCCATCTTTGGATGGGAGATCTTTTACCTAAATTCGGAGTTAATTAATTAATTAATTAAAAAGGGCCAGATAAATATTTAAATAGGTTGTAAATATCCAAAAAGGAGTCCTACACTTACCCTAACCCTTTGCCCACGAAATTAACACTCTCCCCAGTCCTATTAGGAGGATAAAGGATAGAAATAGTGATAAAGATGGAAATTCAGAGTTTTAAGGAAAGGGGGAGTTTTTAGAAGGTAGGACTCTCTAAACCCACCAATACACCCCCAAATCGTACCAACCCAACCCTAGATCGTGGCTGAAGCCTTGAATGATGAGGAGGAGGAGTTCTGGACGTGGAGAGGAAGGGGAGGAAGCTAGGAACCAAGGAGGAATTCTCTTCTTCGTCATCAACCCTAGGTTTTCATTACAGTAAGAAAAGCTAGGCAATCTCTCAAACTCAATCTAATAAAACTCGACCCTAGGTAGATCTTGATCCCCTCCATCAAAGCCCCATGATTTCCGTATTTTTCTTTGCTCTATAAGGGAGAATTAAATGCCCTAATCTCTGTCATCTTCATGTACCCGAACCTACATGTTTGTTTTCAATCCATGTGTATACTTGATCCCATGGCATGCAATTATTCTCATAAATACTACATGGTGTTAGCTTTCAAACGCCCCTATTTTCCCCAATGTCCATTTTGTATCCTTTACGAATTAAATTGTTTTTCCAAACTGTGCATGGCTTAGGTAACCAACATGTAACCTAACTAAAGCATGCACAAACCTTGTCTATTTTCTAATTACTCATGTCTGTTGATAGATAAATGAGTCTACTTTTATTTAAAACTAGTTACATAATTTTTGGATCATCGTGCGATTTTATATCGATTTTAGAAGTATATTGTATCATGCATGGGAGGGAAGGACCAAACCCAAAAAGGGCAGATCCTCTTTTGTAGGTCAGGCCGCCTCTCTGAAATCGCGACGGTCCAACCCGTCGCGATATCATAGAGGACGCGACCGGCCGGTCCGTTGCGTTATAAACGCGACGGCCCGCGCCGTCGTGGTTTCCTCCCAGACCACGCCAGGCCAGCCGGTTCATCTGTCGCTCCTGGACCGCCCGTCACGACTTGAATCGCGATGGGTACCCCCGTCGTGATTTCAAGATTTGCGCCAGAACTGAAAATTACACCTATGCCCCTACTATTTATGCCATTTGACCCTTGTTTATACTTAATTAAGCACTGTTATGTATAATATTGATCTGAACCCTAATATTTTGTAAATATTACATAAATTCAATTAAATAAAAGCCATGTGCACAATCTTTCATCCTCCCATGATTTAATTACACATGCACACACTTAACATAAATGTTTGCCATTTAAGACCTTATTAAGTTATTCAATAATATATCTAGTAATTAAATGAAATTATTTCACTTAAAATTCCCTATTAGTTAAATGACACTTCGTTTTGTTTTATTTGCGTGCCTTATACATCGACATCACGTCCCTCTGCCTTCGAGCACTCGAGGCAAGACGAACAATGTTTCGTTACACAGTTTCTCTTGGCATGGACCACCTCTCTATTGGGAATACTCCTGACTGGACCAGCGACTCCTTGTCAAGGCCTCCGTAAGTCATCTTAGCTTTGGCGCACGTCCATTTCCGACGAGCTGGTTGTACCCTTAAAACCCGTTACACCCTTAGGGATCAGTACGATCCAACGGCCTTAGTGATTTCCTTCTTACTAGGGATCATGCCGGACCATCTAGCATGTGTTCATAGAATGGCTAATGGGCGGATGTGAGTGCTACTTGACTGTCGGCACCCGACCTAGTGCCGTGCAACTGTGACTATCGTCGGTTTAACGTTGTTTTATGATTATACCCCTATCTCATCTATTATCTTTATACTCTCATCTGCTCACGTTCTCTCTACTCTCTTGTCTATTCGCTTACTCTTCTCATCTATTCTTGGTACTATATTTGGCCATCTCTATGATTGTCTAAGATAAGAAACATAACTTTTATCAGTGCAATGGTGACTGATCTGGTGTTGGGAGGAGTGTCCGAAAAGTGTCATTTGCCCATGGGAGTTAAAATGATCACGATGTTGGCATACATCTAGTGCCATTACACTATCACGATTTAATCTATGACAATCAGTCAGTGTTATCTATACAAGTGCTATCGTTACTAGTGCACCGTTGTGCAACTTTACGTGCTATATCGTTACATGGACAATCCATTATCGTACTTGATGTGTTGTTTTCCATATACAAGTGCTATCGTTCTCTTTCCATCGTTACATTGCTCTACATGACTCTACTCTCTAGTTACCCTACTTTAAAGACATTAATCATTTAAAACATGCTTGTTCTTACGAGATATTAAGTCCTACTGGGCATTATTAGCTCATCCTGCGTTATTATTTCATGTGTTTTAGGTGAGTCTGATGGGGATTACCACACTCACGAGGAGGGGAATGAGGATGATGCTTAAGAGTGACCAGTTTCGTCAACCATTGCTTAGTAGTTATTTAGTTAGTCATTAATTAGTCAGTTTGTATTAGTTTGAGTTTGAATAAAGTACTTTGGGCCCTAGTTTTAGCTCTGATTAGTGGATGCAATAGTTAGTTGATGGATTATTAATGAAGTTGGATTTCATTTGGTTTATTTCCAATTTTGTAGTGGTTTTTTGTCTATTTATCGCTCTGTACTATTTAAATAACTGTAATTCTGCTCCGATATTCCTCGTCGGGGCATTAAAGTTTTGTGGTATCAGAGCCTAGGTTATTCTTAAGTATAGGGTTATCTCGGTTTGACCTGCCTCGACTTAGAGTCAAATTCCATACCTATGTGAGAGATGGGTAGAACGATGGGTAATAAGATAAAATTAAACTCACACATGCACAAACTTAGTGCAACCCCATTATCTTACATTAAACATTCTATTTTGAAGGAACTTAAGACACTAGTAATGGTAGCGGAGTGTGCCCAACTCCGTGGCAATGGCAGTGGAGCGTGCCCAACTCCGTGATATGCAACAAACCATTCATCAGCTCACTCAAGCACTACTTCAGGCTGCTGGAGCCAATGGAAACCGTGGAGCCAGAGACTTGCACAGGAATTTCTGCAATTTGAACCTATCTCGTTTCAGTGGGACCACGGATCTCGATGAGGCAGAGAATTGGCTTAAGGAGATAGAGCATATTTTCTGTGTTATGCAATGCACGGATGGAGATAAGTTATTACTAGCAACATTCTAGCTTGAGAGGGACGCCCGTGCGTGGTAGGAGTCCGTAGAGGCCACCCGGGCCGATGCACAGTTCACATGGAATGAGTTTAAGGAGCATTTCAATTCCAAGTATTTTTCTGAAAGAGTCCAAGAGATGAAGGCCTCTGAATTTGTGGCACTTAAATAGAGGAATCTCACAGTTGCCGAATATGAAGCTCAGTTCTCACGGTTGGCACGATATGCCAATCACCTGGTCGGCACTGAGAGAATGAAGGCGAAGCGCTTACTTAATAGGCTCAGGCCCAAATATATCACCCAACTGGCACCATTAGATATCTAGACCTATCCAGAAATGGTCAAGAAAGCTCAGTTACTGCAGGATGCGACTGACCTCACCGATCGCATCAAGGAAATAATGGTCAAAAAAGAGCAGGCCCCAGGAGCACCAAGCAAACCCACTAACGGCAAGAAGAGGCCATTATGCATTACCGACGGCCCAAGCTAAGAGCAAAAGCCCAAGGTCTTTGTCCCCACTGCACCCAAGAAGCCCAGATGCAAGCGTTGTGACAAGCTGGGTCACACTGCGAAAGAATGCTGGAAGAAGGTAGGCGCATGCCTACGTTGAGGGAGTCGAGAGCATCGCATTCCCGATTGCCCCCTGCTGAAGGAAAATGAGAAGCGTCCTATGGGATAGGAAGAAGCAAGGCCGACTGCAGGCCCTGCAAGAAGTGGAGACCACCGAGGAGGGTGGAGTCATGGAAGGTACTTTACTAGTTTTCTCTCAGTAAGTATTTATTTTGCTTGATACTAGCGCAACACATTCGTTCATATCACAAGCATTTGCTGATACATTAAATGAAAAACCAGCATCCATGGAATTTGAATTTCTGTCACTACACCTTTGGGGGAGAAAGCTCAATTAAACAAATATTTTCCATTAGTTGATGTTATGATATGTGAACTCAACCTTAGAGCCGACTTGATCTGCATGCCCATGGAGGGCTACGATGTCATATTGGGAGCCGATTGGCTATTCACTTATGGGGCCATTGTTGATTGTAGAAGAGGGAAGATTACCTTTGGTGAATTCCCTAAACTGACCTTCAAAGGACATAGACACAATAGGCACATGTCTCTCGTCTCTGCTATTAAGGTACAGAACATGATAAGGAAGGGTTGTGTGACAATTCTCGCCACAATAGTTGTTGAAAAGAAAGCATCTAAGATATCAGAAATACATATAGTGCAAGAGTACCCCAACATGTTCCCCGATGAGCTGCCAGGCATTCCACCTAAAAGAGATGTGAATTTTTCGATTGATCTAACACCTGGTGCTGCATCGGTGTCACGCCAACCCTACAGAATGTCCCCTGCTGAATTAAAAGAGTTAAAGGAGCAATTGATGGAACTACTGGAAAAGGGATTTATCAGACCAAGTACTTCTCCTTGGGGAGCACCCGTGTTGTTTGTCAAGAAGATGGATGGATCCCTGCGCCTATGCATTGACTACAGGCAGTTGAATCACCTAACTATCAAGAACAAATACCCTCTGCCTCGTGTTGATGAACTATTTGATCAAATATTAGGAGCTAAATATTTCCCTAAGATTGACCTAAGATCGCTGTATCATCAGATGAGAATTAAAGATGCAGATATTTACAAGACAGCTTTTAGGAGTAGGTACGGTCATTATGAATTTGTAGTCATGCCTTTTGGACTAACCAATATGCTCCTACAACTTTTATGCAACTGATGAACAACACCTATCGACCATACCTCGACAAGTTCGTCGTGGTCTTTATTGATGATATTCTCATATACTCAAAGACCAAGGAAGAGCATGAGGAGCATCTAAGGATCGCTCTGCAAATCTTACGCGACAACAAACTCTACGCCAAATTGAGCTAGTGTGAATTCTGGCTCGAGGAGGTGTCATTCCTAGGGCATATTATATCAAAGGATGGTATCGTTGTCGATCCTTCCAAAGTAAAAGTTGTACTCAACTACGAAAGACCGACCAATGTTATTGAGATCAGAAGCTTAAGTTGTACTCAATTGGGAAAGGCTGACCAATGTTACTAATATCAAAAGCTTTCTTGGATTGGCATGTGTAGACATCCAATTCTGGCCTATATGTTGAACCGTATTTCTTGTTATCTTAGTGAGCCCCAAGTTGGTCATTCACCTTGAGCACATCATTAGCCTTACTTTGAGCCCATTGAAAAGCCCAAATTCACTTTATCCCGTTCATTATCCTTTTAAAAGAGTCCATGAGCCTTAAATCCTCATTATTCTACTATATGATTGGCCAATTTTTAAGAATATTCGATTTTTCCTTAACGCGACCTGTCGTAGCACCGTGTTAGCACTTTCGCGCCCCTAGTAGGCGTCGCGAGAGCCCATGCATATATCCATGCACGTTGTTTTGGTGTCGTGACCGCCCTAGCTGTCGCGACTCTTTTTATCGCGCCCCTACGACCCGTCGTGACTACAACCGCATATGCAGGCCTCCGCAACAACCTCCTTTTTATCCTCTCATGGCCTTATCTTCATCTCCAAGCAACCTCCCAACCCCTTGACTGCGGTTTGGGGTTGTAGGGTGCCTTGGGATCTCCCTAGGACTCTCCCATGGAAATTTCCTTGGGATTTATCCCTTCATTTTGGTCATTATCACATATGGACCAGATTTTCTCTCTCTAACTCTATATAAGCAAGGCTTCTTCTTCAAAGGGAGGAGAGCCCCCATTTTTGCCACGAAGTGCTGCCGAATTCTCTCCAGGCCAGACACTTAGCCTGTAGCTCTCTCTTTCCCTCACATTTTCTCACATTCTCTTCATCAAGCCATGCTCATTTCTTCATCCATGGAGCTTGGTGCATGAGGAGGGCGACTTCTACTTCATCTAAGGCTTCACCAGCACCCAAAGACGCCATATATTGCTAGGGAGTCACCCCATTTAGGACTCCTTCTCTTCCTTCCTCATTTCTCTTTTCATGCATGTTATTTGCTTTCTTAGATAGGAGCATATGTCACTGTCTTTCCCACATTTTCCTACCACCCAAGGGGTTTAAAAACCACTCCAGGTTCATTCCTCCCATGCTCTCACCTTTCCCTTCATTTGTGGATGGATATTGCACTTATTATGTTCTAACACGGTTTATTTGTTTGTTTTCATTGTTTTGGTAGGCGCCCAAGCATCAGTTGATGAGGAGCTCTTATTCTCTGGCCGGCCGGAGTGCAGGAAGAAGGTCTGCTCACGTTTCTCCCGCACTGCAGAGAACGCGACAGGCACTAGGGTCGCGACAGTGGCAACGCGCCCGGGTGGAGCGACGCGACACCACCTTCATCGCGACGGGGAGACCCGTCGCGATCTCAGTAAGTGCCTCTGTTCTCACCCCTTTCCTAGCAACGTTAGCCTACCCATTTCTGAATAATGGCAACCAGCTAGGTGGCGATCACATTTCCATTTTTCTTCCTTTTAATTCATGCCACATGTTCCAAGTCCCTTATAGCATTATGTAGTGTGTTTCGAGGGGGTGCACAACCCCGTGATTACAGCAGGCTACTACAGACAGTTCATAAAAGACTTCTCCAAGATAGCTGCACCTATGACTCGCCCTATGCTAAAAGAGAACCAAAATGTTTAGAGCAAGGAATGCGAGAAGAGCTTCCAGACACTGAAGCAATGTTTGACTTCTGCACCTGTCCTTGCGTTGCTAGTCGAGGGCGAAGGATTCTCAGTCTACACTGATGCATCTGGAATCAGACTAGGCTAGATGTTAATGCAGAATGAGAAAGTGATAGCTTATTCATCCAGACAGTTGAAGCCTCATGAAGTTAATTATCCTGTCCATGACTTAGAACTAGCTGCAGTGGTGTTTGCGCTCAAGATATGGAGGCATTACCTATATGGAGAGTAATTCATTGTCTACTCCGACCATAAGAGTCTAAAGTACTTATTTTCCCAGAAGGAGCTCAATATGCGACAAAGGACATGGTTGGAATATTTGAAGGATTTTGATTTCAATATCCAATATCATCCTGGAAAAGGTAATGCAGTAGCAGATGCACTTAGTAGGAAGCCAGTAGTGTCCCTATCTTGTTTAGTCATGGGCGAGATGTAACTATTAAAAATTTGCCAGTCTGGATCTAAATATTGAGAAGTGAAGTGATCAAGTGTTAGTGGCTAATCTTAGAGCACAACTCGACATCTTTGCCGAGATCAGGGAGCAGCAAGCCAATGAACCATTTCTAATCCGAGTCAAGGAAACCATAAGTGACAGACCTGATTTCTCCATCACTGGGGACGAGAGACTGTTATTTCAAGCCAGGACATGTGTGCCTGACAATGAAGAGTTGAAAAGGAAGTGATGGATGAAGCCCATAAGACAATATATACCATCCACCCAAGTGCAACCAAGATGTACCAAGACATGAAAAGGTCATTTTGGTGGCCCAACATAAAGCGTGAGGTGGCTGAGCATGCCGCGCACTGCCTCACATGTCAGTAGGTAAAAGTAGAATATCGATGTCCTGTGGCTGTACTCAGACCCTTGGACATCCCTGAATGGAAGTGGGAGAGTATCGACATGGATTTCATCATGGGTTTACCTCAAACTCGTGGTGGACTTGATGTTATCTGGGTCATAGTGGACCGTTTGACTAAGTCCGCACATTTCCTTGCAATCAAAAATACCTAGAGTGTGGATGTACTTGCAGCCTTATATGTGAAGGAGATTGTGAGATTACATGGAGTTCCTGTGTCTATAGTCTCAGATCGTGACCCTCGATTCACATCTAGATTCTAGAAGGGACTTCAGACTGCACTAGGCACCAAACTCAATTTTAGCATAGCATTCCATCCACAGACTGATGGACAGACGGAAAGAACTAATCAGATCGTAGAGGATATGCTACGAGCCTGCACTCTAGATTTTGAAGGGTACTGGAATGAATATTTGTCACTAATAGAATTCACCTACAATAATAGCTACAGGCCAGCATTAAGTTGGCACCGTTTGAAGCCCTGTACGGTAGAAGTTGTAGATCGTCAGTCTGCTGGAATGAGGTAGGCGAACAACAATGGTTGGGACCAAACATGGTACATAATATTAGCAGTGATATACAGATTATCAGAGACAAGATTAAAATAGCTCAATCCAGGCAGAAGAGCTATGCAGACAAGAGAAGAAGGGACTTAGAATTTCAAACTGGAGATCATGTACTGCTCAAGGTATCCCCGACCCGAGGATTTCAAAGGTTTGGGATGAAAGGTAAGTTAAGGCCGAGATTCATAGGTCCATTTGAGGTACTGGAAAGAGTTGGCGAAGTGGCGTATCGTCTGGCATTACCTCCTCAGTTTTCGATAGTACACAATGTTTTTCATGTATCTATGCTGAAGAAGTATGTGTACGACCCATCCATGTAATCAGCTATGACGATATCATTCTAAACAAGGATATGACCTATGAAGAGAAGCCGGTAAGAATCTTAGACAAGAAGATACAACAGCTCTCGAACCGACCCATATCTGTGGTCAAGATACTCTGGAGAAATCATGAAGTTGAAAAAGCATGTGGGAACCCAAAGCAACCATGCGACAAAATTATCGAGAATTATTCAGTAAGTAACTCTTCCTCTTAGGATCATATGAATTTGGGGACCAAATTCATTTTAAGAGGGGGAGGATGTAGCAACCTTGAGTTTTAAAATCCTAAATAAAATAAAATTTTAATTAAATAAATGTGATAAATAGAATTAAATGAGAATAAAGAAGGAATAAATGGAATAAAAGGGAATTAGACAAAAACCCATTAAGCTAAATTAGTAAATGGGTTCAAGTAATGGTCCATACATAAAGTAATGGGCCAAAAGCTAAGAGCCCATCTTTGGATGGGAGATCTTTTGCCTAAATTCGGAGTTAATTAATTAGTTTATTAAAAGGGCAAGATAAATATTTAAATAGGTTGTAAATATCCTAAAAGGAGTCCTACACTTACCCTAACCCTTTGCCCACAAAATTAACTCTCTCCTCAATCCTATTAGGAAGATAAAGGAGAGAAATAAGGTGATAAAGATGGAAATTCGGAGTTTTAAGGAGAGGGAGAGTTTTTAGAATGTAGGACTCTCTAAACCCACCAATACACCCCCAAATCATACCAACCCAACCCTAGATCGTGTCTGAAGTCTTGGAGGACAAGGAGGAGGAGTTTGGACGTGGAGAGCAGGAGAGGAAGCTAGGAACCAAGGAGGGATTCTCTTCTTCGTCATCAACCCTAGGTTTTCATTACAACAAGAAATGTAGGCAATCTCTCAAGCTCAATCTAATTAAACTCGACCCTAGTTAGAACTTGATCCCCTCTATCAAAGCCCCATGATTTCCATATTCTTCGTTGCTCTATAAGGGAGAACTAAATGCCCTAATCTCTGTCATCTCCATGTACCCGAACCTACATGTTTGTTTTCAATCCATGCGTACACTTGATCCCATGCCATACAATTATTCTCATAAACACTACATGGTGTTAGCTGTCAAATGCCCTATTTTCCCCAATTTCTATTATGTATACTTTGTGAATTAAATCATTTTTCCGAACTGTGCATGATTTAGATCACTGACATGTAACTAAACTAAACATGCACAAACCTTGTCTATTTTCTAATTACTCATGCCTATTGATAGATCTACGAGTCTACTTTCATTTAAACTAGTTTCATAATTTTTAGATCATCATGCGATTTTATATCGATTTTAGAAGTGTATTGTATCATGCATGGGAGGGAAGGACCAAACCCAAAAAGGGCAGATCCCCTTTCCTGGGTCAGGTCACCTCTCTGAAATTGCGACGGCCCGACCCGTCGCGATATTAGAGAGGACGAGACCGGCCGGTCGATCGCGTTATAAACGTGATGGCCCGTGCCGTCACGGTTTCCTCCCGGACCGCGCCAGGCCGGCCGGTTCATCTGTTGTACCCGGACCGCCCGTCGCGTCTTGAATCGCGATGGGTACCCCCGTCGCGATTTTAAGATTTGCCCCAGAACTGAAAATTGCACCTATGCCCCTACTATTTATGCCATTTGACCCTTATTTAGACTTTATTAAACACTGTTGTGTATAATATTGATTTGAACCCTAATATTTTGCAAAAATTACATAATTCAATTAAATAAAAGTCATGTACACAATCTTTCATGCTCTCATGATTTAATTACACATGCACACACTCATCAATGTTTGCCATTTAAGACCTTATTAAGTTATTAATAATCTATCTGGTATTAAATGAAATTATTTCACTTGAAATTCCTATTAGTTAAATGACACTTTTTTTGTTTTATTCGCGTGCCTTGTATACCGACATCGCGTCCCTCTGCCTTCGAGCACTCGAGGCAAGACGGACAACATTTTGTTACACACTCTCTTGGCAAGGACCACCTCTCTGTTGGGAATACTCCTGACTAGACCAGGGACTCCTTGTCAAGGCCTCCGTAGTCTTCTTGACTTTGGCATACGCCCATTGCCGACGAGCTGGTTGTACCCCTTAAAACTTGTTACACCTTTAGGGATCAGTACAATCCAACAGCCTTAGTGATTTCCTTCTTACATTGGGATCATGTCGGACCATCTAGCCTATGTTCATAGCACGGCTAATGGGCGGATGTGACATCTACCTGACTACCGGCACCCGACCTAGTGTCGTGCAACTATGACTATCGTTAGTTTAACGTTGTTTTACGATTATACCCCTATCTCATCTATTATTTTTATACTCTCATCTGTTCACGTTCTCTCTACTCCCTCGTCTATTCATCTACTAATCTCATATGTTCATGGTACTCTATTTGGCCATCTCTGTGATTGTCTAAGATAAGAAACATAACTTATGCTAGTGCATTGGAGCCCGATCTAGTCCTGGAGGAGCATCCGAAAAGTGTCATTTGCCCATGGAAGTTAAAATGATCAGGATGTTGGCATACATTCAGTGCCATTATACTATCAAGATTTAATCTATGACAATCAGTCAGTGATATCTATACAAATGCTATCGTTACTAGTGCACCATTGTGCAACTTTACGTGCCATATCATTACATGGCCAATCTATTATCGTACTTGATGTGTTGTTTTCCATATACAAGTGCTATCGTTCTCTTGCAATCGTTACTTTGCTCTACATGACTATACTATCTAGTTACCCTATTTTTAAGACATTAATCATTTAAAACATGCTTGTTCTTACGAGATATTATGTCCTACGGGCGTTATTCGCTCATCCTGCGTTATTATTCCATGTGTTTCAGGTGAGTCTGATGGGATTACCACACTCACGAGGAGGGGAATGAGGATGATACTCAAGAGTCACCAGTTTCGTCAGCCATTGCTTAGTAGTTATTTAGTTAGTCATCAGTTAGTCAGTTTGTAATAGTTTGAGTTTGAATAAAGTACTCTAGGCCCTTGTTTTGACTCTGATTTGTGGATGTAATAGTTAGTTGATGGATTATTAATGAATTTAAATTTCATTTGGTTTATTTCCAATTGTGTAGTGGTTTGTTGTCTATTTATCGCTCTGTACTATTTAAATAATTGTAATGCCGCTCCGATATTCCTCGTCGGGCATTACAGCCCCGGTGTTTTGTTGTCCTATTACTTTCCATTATTATAAATTTATGCGGCAGGTTCCGGCCCCCTTTTTAAAAAAAAAAAAAAATTGGTATAAGAAAATTTGAACTATAAATTGACGAGCAGAACTGATATTGGCTTCTAATGCCTAAGTCAACTATGTCGAGCACTAAAAACTATGTCAAGCACTCACTACAAGAAAAACTATGATTAGCGACGAAATTTTACGACGTATTAGCGACGAAATTTCTTCCGTCGCTAATCTGTCGCTACTCAGCGACACATCAACGACGTACCTTTTCCCTCGCAAAGTTTAGTAGCTACTTAGCGTCGAATTTGCGACCGAAATTTTCGGTCCCTGAATGGTCACTAATTTGCTATGATGCTTTGCGACGGAAAATTTCTGTCGCTAATCCGTCGCTAATTGGCGGCGAATTAGCAACGTCCCATTTCCGTCGCTAATCAGGACAGGTCGACGGTGGAATTTGTTCGTCCCTCATTGGCGACAGAAATTTACGTCGCTGATCCGTCGCTATTTAAAGACACATATCTTCCTCCTCAATTTATACTTAACTACTTATATTGTTTATTAGTAGTTTAATTATATTATAGATATAGTAATCTATATTTATTATATATAGTTTATATATTGTTTTAAAAAATAAATAAGACAAATACAAATTCATTAGTTACAGTTTTAGTTTATTGAATATATGTGTACATTATATGTTATTTTTAGTTAATTTTTATTAACTATTGTTGCTAACTATTACCTACTTTATTTATATTATGGTAGTTTAGCTATATTATAGATATAATTATTTGCATTATTCAAATAAATATATTATATATTATATATAATTATTATACAAAATAAAATAAATCAAAGACAAATATATATATAATATAAATTTATAAGTTACATTTTTTGTTTAGTTGATATATATATATATTACACACATTGTATTTGCATATATGTAAATGTATTATATTTGTTTAGCGAATATAATTATATGATAAATATTATGCTTAAATTATTATATTTTATTTATTATATATATTCAAAATAGTAATATTTAACTTTTATATTTTATATGATTATATATTATATTATACTCATTTAATATTATGTAGCTCATCGATTAGATTTAGAATGAGAGAGAATCTGACAGACATATTTTTTATCATGATGAAATCCAACAGTTGGATTTTGATTGACAATATGTTCAATGGTTAGATTTTGATCAAATTTAGATCATGAGCGAATTCGACTGTCAAACTCTGATTAAATTTAAATCCAACGATCTGGATTTAGATCTGTAACAAATCCAATTTGCGGATAGTGATTAGATTGTTAACAACAAATCTAACTGATTAAATATATATAGATTGAAAGTGAATTCAAAGGTCTGATCTTTGATCAGATGAATATCATTAATGAATCTAATTGTCACACTTTGTTCAAACTTAAATCCATCGATTATGATTTGGACCCAGAGCAAATCCAATGTAGGGATCTTGATCATATTATTTTAGGTTGGTAACAAACCCAACAGATCAAGTATACATAGATCGAGAGCGAATCTAATGATCGAATTTTAGATTGAATGAAATCTAATAATTGGATTTTGATTGATAGTAGATTCACTGGTTTGATCTTGACCAAATATAGATTGGAGTAAAAACAACCATATATCTTCATCATACGTATATCTAACGGCTAGGATTTAGATCCAGAGTAAATCTAATGGACAGATCTTGATTAATTTTTAGATCAGGTTTAAATCTATATATTTGATAGTAGATTCAACAATAAGATTTTGATTAGATATAGATTGGATGTGAATTCAACCGTTAGATCTTGATCAAACTTACATCCAATAGTTAAACTTAGATTCAAAGCAAATTCAATAGATGAATCTTAATCAAATTATTTTAGATTGGGAGCAAAGCCAACAATTAGTTTATGATCAAATTGTTTTACAACGGGTTCAAATCTAACAGACGAATTCTAAATTCAACGATCGAATCTTGATCTGGTATAGATCAAGAGCAATTACCAACCTCAACTCCCGATCCATATCATGATTAGATATTAGATTACAATATAATTTATACTTGAAAAATATTTATTTGAAAATTAACAAAAATCTTTTGATCTAAAAGACCAAAGAATGGGTGATTGTCATTCTCGTTTACTGTATTAATTTCTAATAACATTTTTGTTTATTTTTTATTTTAAAACACATATTAAAAATATATTTAATAGTAGATTAAATTATATTTTTAGAAATTATTATATTAATTACAAATTTTTATTATTAAAATTTATCAATTTAAAAAATTAGTGATAGTTCAATGACCAATTATTTTCCCTCCCACATAGAAAATTAATTCATGATAAAAAAATTGGCGTGCTTTTTACCTCCGTCCACGTCTCTCCCCCAAATGCCATTTTCCCTCAACCTCTCCTCCCCTGCCCCTGCCCCCTGTCGCTGTCTCTTGGCTTCTATGGTTGCCAACGCTGACCCCCTCGCTTGCGATCATTGTCGCCGCCGTTGTCTCCTCCTGGCTTGTGCTTTCCATTTTCACCGCGCCCTTCTTGGTCCTCTTCTTGCCGCTCAGTGTCGGCGCTCCCATGGCGGCGTGGAGGAAGTAAAGGACCACGCACAATCAAAATTCTTATCAACTATGCATCAAAATTCTCAATATCTATATTTTTGGAATCAACATATTTTTTTGATAATTATGGTAATTTCAAATTTAATTTCGTTACCAAAATCCAGTGACACCATGTTAGTGTACATATGTTTGGAATTGGTACTGGCATGGAACAGTGTAAATATTTGAATGATTTTCTAATACAAATATACTAGACTTATAGTTTTATATTTGGTATTAATTTGAGACGTCACATATATTTATATTAATATATTAAAATTAATATTTTGATAGATATTTAATATTAATTTTTTTATAAATTAATATTTTAAATATAATTTACATATTTTAAAAATCTTAATATCATAGATACTAATAATATAATATTAATATCCCTAAACCCAAAAGTCACGTTCCCCATCCCTTGGCGCCAAATCCCCTAAAATTTCCCCCTCCCCCTTGCGCCAAATCCCTATTGTGCTCCCCAAGTCCCTGGTTCCCCATCCCCTGGCGCCAAATCCCCCAGCTCTCCCTCTTGCTCTCCGACCAGTGAGGGCGATACTGCAGCGGCGTGCAGCAATCTCTCTCTCGTTGGGGGAGTGCCGACGGGTGCATCAGGGCAGACGGGGAAGGCAGGGAGGACGAGGAGGAGGTGTGCAGCAGCAGATCTTGGCGGCGAAGGCTGGCGGCCGCGTCCATGGAGATCTCTTGGGTGTCCGTCATGAAGAGGCAACACAGGGAGTGGGAGTGAGGGTGGGGCGGGTGGGGGCTTGACTTGGGGGTCGGACGGGGCGGGGCCGGAGATGGGAGGGGCAAATGGGGTCGGAGCAGGGGGGCTGGGGGGAATGCTAACTGGTGTGGGGGCAGCGGGCTTGGGGGCTGGTGAGGGGGCCGTGGGGAGCAGCAGTGGGGGGAGAGGTGGCCGGGGCGGGCTTCGGAGCAGAGCCCGGGGCCTGGGCGGAGATGGTGGCGGCGAAGGAGGCCTTCGGGAGAGGTGGGGAGGGGTGGGGTGGGGGGGGGGGGGGGGGGGGGCAAGGACGATGCATTTGGTGCTCCTGCTGGCCGTATGTCTTGAGGATCTCCCTCCTGCTGCTCCTGCTCACCGCCATCGCCGTCACCTGCATCACCTTTCTCGTGGAGAAGGTACGTCGCTTGCCCGTGGAGAAGGTACTGAAGAATTTATTTAATTTCTTTTTTGTAGATGGATTAATTTCATAAAACTTAAGGCTTTCATACATTGCCTTGCCTTTATCATAAGCCATTTGATATCTTAGCTTGCTAAAAAAATCGTATGGCTTCGTGGTTGTGCAATCCCTTTATCATGGAAAATTTTGCTTATCTCAAGCATGTAGAATTCCAGTCACTTTTCCACATTCTCCCTATATAACATCAAAGAGCTACTTTCATGGTTGTCCAATCCTTGATCTTAACTAAAGAAATGTTGATTTTGCACTATAGATTAAAAAAAACGTTATGGTGCCCTGTAGATAAAAAGAGTTATGATGCGCCATAGATAAAAAAGTAAGTGATTGGACGTCCAGGGGGTTTGAGGATGGTAAATTGAGGGTGTTGATAATCACCCCCGTTGGAGCAGAATTTTCCTAAGTTTTTTAATGTTGTTTTGTCCATTTTATTTTACTTTTGTTGAATGTCAGTCCATTAAATATGTTGCTTCTAAAGTTTTTCACACTCTGACAATGAATTAAGATTATTTTTTTTATTCTTCCAATTTTCTTGGCCTCATGTCAATCAAGAGATATGTTCTGATATGTTCACTGCTTTGTGATAGCTTTATGTGGGGAAAATCTGTAAATTTTTTAGGTAAATATACTTGGCCTATTATATAATCTTCAGTTTATTATAATTGATAATTATATAGCTTTTCTCCCTCAACACCCATTCTAGATTCTCCCTGCATGACCACTTATTAAACAGAAAAAAAGAGAACAAAAAATTCTTGCTTTTGTCCATCTCTTTTATAGACTTTTTTTGGTTAATTGGTCAGTTAAATTATTTTATTTTCAAATTTGAAATTGCCTATATATATACTATTGTTAAATTATTAATCAGGATTTGTGAAATTTGAAAATTTTTTTTGTTGATATTTCTGGAATCTCTAGGTTTTGAGTGTTAAATCTATAAGTAGAATCAAGTTTTATGCCAAGACTTTCAAGTTTATGCAATGAGAAGCCCAAACATAATTAGTTATTGGCTTATTGCCCATAGAAAGCAGGAAGAGAGTTGAATGAGATGCTAAGTTTCAAAAGAAATATGTCAGTGAACCCACCCCACCAAAGTTGTACCTAAATTTCAATCCTCACTTGACTATGAGCTCCTGAAGATGACAAGAAAAGATTGATGACAGAAGATTCTAGACCAGATTTCGTAGAATTCTTTCTCTTGTCTATTCTAGAGAAGCTCTTCACATTCTTTCTGCGACTGCCATATATAAATCAGTAAGCAGTTTACATTTACCATTTTTAAATTGGTTGGTGGTTGAACTTTTATTCCATCTTGATTTTACTATTTTAGGTCCTTCCATATAAAGTATCATGTATTCAGTTATATGTCTCATGTTAGATATTTGAATTCAGGTTAATAGGCTAGGTAGATTGTAGTTTCACTGCTTGTTAAAACATTAACTGACCATACCTTGATCTTGGTGGAGTTACATCGTGATAATCTTTTTGTTCCTGACTAACCATAGACCTGGATTCTAGCATGTCTGGAGGTGGATCCTGGAAGCAAACATGTTGGATGCGGAGTTGGAAACAAGTGCTTCTGATTCCAAACTTCATGTAACTAATCAGAATTTGAATCAGAAATGGATGACTTGTTAGCATTTTAATGTTTCTTTTTATTTTTAATAGGTTAGAAAGTACTGGAGGAAAGGGTACCTGGAATTGCACTTGCACTCTCTGATATGCACATGGAGCTGGAATTTCTTTTTCTTATTTCTAATGCATTCTTCTTATTGAAGGGGATCACCACCCATGGTCAAACAGTGCCTTTAATGGTGGAAACGATGCAAAAACAAGAGATAGGCCCTCTTTCTATGGAGGGGATTTGTCTTGTGCTATGAGATCCATTGTACCTCCTTCTAAGCAGTAATATGACTATCTGACTAATTTGAATGGAAAGTTGTTTGTGCTGTTTTGACAGTTTTTTTTCCTTCAAATGATGTATCAACCCACTTCTTCTGGAGTCCTTTTCTTAATGTTGCATGACTTTTTTCTGCATTATTGTCCTACATTTTCTGTTATGGGAAGTAATCTTAGACAGGTTGACATTATGATTATTTCTGAATCTTTGTCGAGCTTATGCCAGCGGATGTTTTCAACAAATTTTCTTGCACACTTCTTTCTCATGTAGGCTTTGAGCGAACAATATAGAACCCTTGAATCTGAAAAGCTCATAGAACCGGCGGACATCAAACATGAAGGAAATAAAATGCTATGGATAGAGAGGAACTTCATGTCACTGGAACTCTAGACTAATTAACTACAAATCCAGTTTAATTTTTTTTTGAGGTAAGCCGACACTACAACTAAGCAAGTAACTAAACAGCAGAACTGAATAAGATTGTGTAGTTAACACACAAAAACACATTAATATATGATTGATATACATATTAGTTATGTTTATGTATGATTGATACACATATTACTTATGTTTATACATTAATATGATATGTATATAGTGTATGATTACATATATCATAAATATATATATATGTAAATATTGAAGATATTTTTCTGATTTTTTTTTACAAATAAAAGTATTTTTTAATTTGACTAAAGATCGGTCAGACTCTCTGAGAATCGGCCAGATTGCCAATCCGATCCGGACCCTGATTCCAATCATGCCTTCCCTGCAATGGTGAGTCACCAACTGACACATCCACATAATGGAAAAGGAATATACTTCCTCAAATTTCTCAAATTTTGTGTGTCCAATTCATCATTGACCTGAGGTATGAAAGCAGCTTCCATCTGATACAGCTTCTCCCACTGAACACCTCTGAACCATGGGTGTGCCTAAGGCCAATCATAAAAGTGGATATAAATCTCAACTTCATACTTGAGTTTATCTATTTATGCATGAACATTTGGGCATATGTGGGTGTCAGTGTGTTTCCAGGACATACCTTTATTTCATGAGCCCCTTTTGTTCCAAGTCTCTGTTCCACATTACATAGCAATTTGCAGACACATCCTTGGCTTCAGCAGACAGTTTTGCCTCTTCAGAGAATTTCAAGTGAGTTCTCCAATTCACAATCTACAAATCAAAGTAGTCAATAAAGAAATCAGAAAACAACTCATACGCATCTCAGATCATGAGGGAGGTGAGGAGGGAGTCGGAGCCGGCGAGGGCCAGGGTCTGGGGAGTCGTCTGGAAGAGATGGGGTGATGATGTTGGGATCAATGGAGAGGATGGCATGGCATAACAAAGTTTAGTAGTCTTTTCTATTTTCTAATTTTTTTTTTCATTACAGTTTGGGAATTCTGTACAAAGTGTTTGTGGAAATAACATTGCACAGTGCATCAGATTCTTTGAACTATGGGCACTAAGGGAGATGTTGCTGGTAGCAGCGGCAGGAGAAGTGGAGGTGGGGAAGGGAACAGAGTAGGTGGAGAGGCATTGTCTGCTTCGCTGTCATCCTCTTTCGTGTTCTCAACGCTTGTTCAGGGTCTGAGCATGGAGATGGGGATTATTTACCATCTTTATATATTTTGGATTTTACATATTTTGGTCCATTTGCAGGGAAAGAGTGGTATTGAAAAACAGCCTTTTCAATTTCCTGATTTCATTGCTGCCTCAGAAATTGAGAAAATATGTCAGGTAACAAGTGGTAGTATGATTTACTAATTGTTATTATTTGGTGGGGTGGGTGTGGGTTCCTGTGTTTCTTGCTTCTTAGTGCTGAGCCATAAATCACTCTTAGATCTCTAAAGAATTCTCTCCTGGTGTTCTATCCACCATTTCATTCACCACTAACAGCCTCCACTCCTCCCCGAGTTATCTTGGCTAGGTGCTTGAGCTTTAACTAGTTTTCTTTTTGAGGTCCTTGCCACTATTCCTGCTGAAATTTAAAGACCCAGGTTTGAACCCTGGGCTCCCCTTAAACCACCGCACCCGAATACCAACTAAGATGTACTCAGCAGGTTAACAGTTTTTTGGTAGTTGCTTGCATGCATTTCCCCTTTTCAACTCATTTAATGGTTTCTTTCTAATTACATACCCTTTCTCAGGTTCCCAGCCATTATTGTGTTGGCCTGGAGCTTTCCTTCACCTTGTTGAAGGTTGACATCGAACATGCAATATGTTGGAAGATTTGATCAAATTTCTGCATTATTGAGACCTCAGATTGATGGGATATTGTTTATGATAATGATATTATTAATTTTTTGTTATTTGTTTGTATTATATTGTGATATTTTTGTTACTCTTGTACTTTCAGGCCTATATTGAGAAAGAAGATAGCAAGAAGTTGAAACAGAAGCAGCGGGAACGCATGCAACCAAAAATGGGAAAATGGATATTGATTATCAGGTCTGCTCTTGTGTGTGTTTTTTTCTTTTAATTTCACATTCTGCAATTATAGTTATGGGTGTCTAGTAGCCTTCTTTGTTTTACAGTTCTGTCACTTTTACTGCCTCTTTTGACTGAGATTCACTAAAAATTTTGCACAGCTTTGTCATGATGCATTTTTCAAATATCAAACAAAGCCGAAATTGACCACCCATGGTGACCTTTACCATGAAGGGAAAGAATTTGAGGTACTTTATGCAAAACATGTTATGCTTGTTTGGTTATCTTCTGTGAAAAATTTAGAAGACATTAGTGTCTTACCGGTTTTCCTTTACTCTTTTGTTTTATGACAAGCATTCCTGTCCTTCTCACTAAATTAAGAAACTACCAGGAATTGCAAAAATTGTTTTTGTTGCAGCAACTGTCTCCGTCAATGCTATTCTTAATTCACTATTCCTATAAATCATGCACGACAGGTTAAATTAAGGGAGATGAAGCCAGGAATGTTGTCCCAAGAACTGAAGGAAGCCCTTGGTATGCTTGATGGTCCCCATGGTATTGTTCAGCAACCAAAAATTCTGAAATCTCAATCTTATTATTCAGATGGATTTTACATGTTAACTAAGACCCTCTTTCTCTGAGAACTCATTAGTCCTTTATTTGTATGGTTTCTCAAGAAATTTTACAATTTTCTATTCATGAGCACTCCTAGAATTTTCCACATATCTTCCATGTAATGTATTCATTTTTTTACCAAACAGCCTGTAAAGGAAGAGGCAAAGAAAGAAATCTCCGACAGGGATGTTGAGATGGGCTTCGATATTACACTTACTAAACACAAGGGGCAGGTAATACATTGTTCTTTTCCTACATGTACAAAAAAAATGTGAGGTGCTCTAATTCTGTCATAATAATCTAATATCACTTGGGCTTATTCTGACTGATTGGATCATCAACTGTTCTTTGCAGCATGCTTTAAGGAAATTGTACTATAAGAGTCCAAGGCTTATATGTGTCCTGTATACAACACCAACTTGTGGTCCGTGTAGGACACTGAAACCAATTTTAGGCAAGGTATGGCCATTGTGTTTAGCCAAAAAATTCAGTCTTGAAAAAAGGAATTTAAAGTGACCACATTTCATGAATTAATGTGATAAATGTGAACAACATGGTTACTTACATGTGACTGATATATTCTAAACAGATACAAGAGTATTAATCACACACTTTGTTTGAACTATTTATTTAACATTGTAAAATTGAAAAACAACTTTTATAGTCTTGAGAAAGAAGTAAAATGACCATGTTTTATGAATTTTCGTGAACAAAATGGTTGCTTAGATGTGACTGATATGTTCTGCACACCCTCGTGATATCAAACACCTTTCTTGAGCCATCTGAAGTGTTCATTTCAGCTACATCATTAATGGGTATCCCTTGAGTACTCTCTTTTGCAGTCTGCAGGTGGTATACATGGTTTCTCATCCCTTCCTATGGAAAGAGTAATGTGAAATGAAAATAATGAATTACCAATCAATCAATTTGGCAATTCAAATGATCTTTGTGGCTTTAGATATCCAATTTTGAACCTTAAACTCAAAATTTATGGAGTTGGCAATATAAAAAAGAAAAAATTTATGGAGTTGGCAGTATAAAAAAGAAAATTTTTTTATGGAGTTGGCTTTTTCCTTCCTGCTAGCGGCCTTAGTTTGGCAACGTATAGCTGTAGCATATAAAAAGGGAGTCTGTGATGTGACTTCATTAATTGTCCTTGTGTTATACTGAGCATGAATCCTTTGTTTTCCAGGTAATAGATGAATATGACCAGAATGTCCACCTTGTGGAAGTTGACATCGAAGAAGATCCTGAAATTGCTGAGGCGGCTAGAATTATGGGCACTCCTTGTGTGCAGTTTTTCAAGAATAAGGAATTGCTCAGGTTTGATTACTTTACTTTCCCATGTTTTCTTCTAGTTTTTTTTTATGATATTTAAGTCAGATCCTCTTTGTTGGAGTCCTTGCCTTGTACTGGTGTACTGTTTTGATACATGACCACTACGCTAGAGCTGTAGTGTGTTCTTTCTGCATTGTTCAATCCCAATTGCACACATTTGATAATTTGGGAACTTAATTGATTCGCTCCGCCACAAAAAACCCCGATTGAAGCAATTATAAAGCAACGCTCTGAAGAAAAGAATCAGTAAAATACACTTATAATTGTCCTAAGAATTTGCCTGACCAATCTTTCTCCAAAATGCCATACTGATTATTTTGCCCACAAACAAGGTTTACTGAAATGGGATCAGTTCTATGAATTGTCATGGCTGATTCCAGTTTTAGTGCTGAAATTTTGGTTGAGAACTAACAAGTCCTGGTGGAGGTGGACTTCTGGCTTTGCCAGTTTCATCCTATCCTGTCAGTTCTGCATAACCCTGCCCATAACTGATCAATACTTTTCAGCATCCAAGTTTGGATGAGCTTTCTGACTAGTTTTAATAAGTGGGTGTTGTGGGCGAGTGGCTGGATATCAGACAAACCATGAAGCAGACATTGGTTAGTCATGACGGCAGTGAGACCCCGTTCAACGTGGTGAGCCACATATGAAAACATCAGGTTATGGTAGTTCGTCATAAAATACTATGGTCTGCCTTCTTGGATGAAAACGACTAGACTTGGGAGTACCATGGACTCCTGCATGCCTAGTGCTTATGGATTTGAATTTCATTTTAGTTATGTGGATGTAGATGTTTTACATATAATATTATATGTGCATGTGTATAGTATGCATGCTTGTAGAATAAATTCCATATATGTTAACATGATCAAATATGGACAGGTACAAAACCAACTTAAGCACTCTTAAAGAACTGAGCCAAACTGAACTAACAAATTTTTTCAGTTTGAGTTGAGCTACATACGAGACACATTTTTTTTTTTTATCTTGCACTAGTGAAGGTGAGAACCAAGGGAAGGATTCTTGGGATGGGTGTTTGGGTATATCTTATAGATTGTCCTATCGCCCTCTCTTTACTTTTTCAATGTGATGCTATTGTCAAAAACATCATACTTCATCCCAGATGGAGGCTGCGCTAGAGTTGGGGAAGCACTGGGATGCTAGTCCCATATTTGAAATCTAAGACATTTTTTCTGCTTTATAAGATTGAGTTTAACACAAAATAAAAAGGCCATTATGCTAGCTGACAGCTAGTCTTTTTGAGTGAGGTGAGTGTGGAACTTATTTAAAGGAGGAATAACATAAAAATTAGTTGATAATGTATATGCATATTAAATTTGATTCTGTTTGTCATTTTCGTTCAGTTTCAACAAAGTATGAAACCAAAGAGAACCAAAGAAGGTTCTTCACAAACTAAAGCAGACCGAATTGATTGGTTCAGTTTGGATTTCTGGGGTTGAACAAAATAATACACTTCCATATGGGGCTGCTAACTTGAGCTTTACATTGGTGGTTCTGTTATAGTAAATCACTTTGTCATTGTTCATCCACCATTTTAGTAATAAACCTACATTTCAGAACGTGTTTAAGGAACTAACAGGAAGTGTCCATGGCTAGACGTTATTTTCGGGATTGGATCTTCTCCTCAGCATCTCTCAGGGAAGTCATGCTGGAGGATAAAGAGCAGTAGGGAGATAGGGTCTGTCTCTAAAACTATTCTTGGTTACAAGCAAAATTTGTTTACATTATTAAAAATGTTTTTCACATGTTGTGGATCTTTATGCTTTTAGTTTGCTTTTAGCAGAGATAAAGGGACCTTTATGCTTTCACACAGCAGGGACATCCTGTTGTGGATCTTTATGCTGATAGATTTGGCAGATATGAAGTGAAGGAGAAAACTCTACAACAGCAGGCCTAGCTAATTGTACAATATCAGGCAGGGAAAATGCTTAGAGAGAATGGGAAGAGAAGTATAATGAGAATAACAGCCTTGAACTAGTATGCACATCCCTTTATCATGCTTACTGTTTCAATGACTTTTGTGAAAGACTTTTATATTGTTTTACCTGTGGTGATCCTGAACCAAGGTAAATTTATAGTTCCATGGAATTGATATGAATGGCTAGTCTGTTTATGACCAACATATGAATAACTTGGTTTTGCAAAGAAACTATTTTCTTCAATCATTCCATATTCATTAAGTGGCAATGTGTTTTGGATTAATGTTGTGAGTTTGATGATAGAACTATTAGTGTTTCTAGAATTAATCATTGTTGCAGGAAGATCAATGCTAATTTTTTATTATTCCCTATTTGTTGGATGGTACAGGAGAGTGTTAATCTGACTTTAAAATTATGAAATGTAATGAGGATACATGATCGTGGCTAGGATGGAGTGAGATTAGTGACAAGTCTAGACTTCCTCAAAGCTATATCAATATATATTGAATCCTCCTCTTGTGGAAATATATTTGAAAAATGTCATCCAATTATTGAAGAAATAGGTTTGTACTTCACACTTTTGAGAGTTTTGATTAAGTAGACATTTCACTGGCAGAAGACATGAATTTGTTTGGTATTTGCTTTCACATGCCATTTAAGTTATAGTTACCAAACATAGCCTACCATTTGGCGTGAAGGCTCTGGTTTGTTCATTGCATTATGGGAAAAAATAATGGTGTTGACTGGAGAGAATTTACCTAAGGTCAAAATACTCTGAGTTCACTAGTTGTGAGGAATTCACATGAAGTTAAATAGGTGGGGCCATTTTAATCAATTTAATCCTAGTTTGATCGTAGAGTATTGTCAAATGTCCAACAACTATTGTTATAGATTAAATTTTATGTTATTGTATAATATTTTAGTAAACACTTACTATGGATGTTCATTTTAGTTTGAAAGTAGGGTATTGTCAAATGTCTCAGAATTATTGTTTTTGATCAAGTTTTCATTTACAAAAACAAATGTACGAAGCATATTAATTTAATTAGTTGTATAAAAATGTATACAGGTGCAAGATGTATGGTTTTTTTTAAATTTTTTATTAATTTAGCGACAGAATAGCGACGGTACAAATCCATCGCTGAGTAGCGACCACCCTCCACCCGGCCCTAATTAGCCTCCAATATCTACCGACCTGTACCGTCGCTATTCCGTCGCTAGACTTTCTAGCGACAGAATAGCGACGGAAATAGTCCGTCGCTAAACAGTCTCCGGTACCAGCCAATGAATCCGTCGCTAAAAGAAGATCAATCGCGACAGAACAGCGTCAGAAAAATTCGTCGCTAATCAACGACGAATTTACGAGGGGCTACGAAACCGTCGCTGTATAATTCCGTCGCTAATTAACGGCAGATTTGCGATAAAAATAATGGGCCGCTGATTAGCGTTGGATAAAATTTTGTCGCTACTCCATCGCTAAATGGCGACGGACTAGCGACCCCTTACGCCCACCGCGGATTTAGCGAACAGTTTTTTTGAGACGGACGTATTCCGTAGTAAATATGTCGGTAATCCGTCGCACAAGTATATTTAGCGACGGATTAGCGACAGATTAGCGACGGATTATGTCCGTCGCTAAATTGACATTTTCTTGTAGTGCTACAAACAAAAGATAAACGAAGAAACTTAGTTTAAACTTATTCATCATCAGTACTTTTACCATAGGATAGAATATCTTTGGATCTTAATTCTTACTCTTACATTTAAGTTTGATCAAGATATATATGAGTGTGTGTGGGTGTGTGTGTGGGTGTGAGAGAGAGAGAGAGAGAGAGAGAGAGATCGGTTGATCAGTTTGCTCCATGAGTATATTCTTTCAAAGATATAAGTTTACTCTGCTCTCAAATTCTAATTGTTAGATTTAGGTTTGATAAAGATCAACTGACAGTTGCATTATTATTATGACCTACGCGATCCATATATATCTACTCATATTGTAAGATTAATTTGATCATCGTTCAATAATAAATAAATAAAATTTTAATACATATTTACTTATAATAAAAATTTATTATGTATATAATTATTAAATTAAATATTTATGTAAATTAATTCACTAATCTAGAAAGATAGAAATATATATAAACACATATTTATATATGTTCACTAAATTTGTGTATATTTTATAAGTTAGTGACACATATATATTTATATTTGAGATTACAAGTATATATATCTAGCACAAATATACATATAAATTACAAATATAAAAACATATGTATATATCAATCACTAAACTAAAGTAAGTTATTATTAAAAAAATTATATGTTCTATATATTTCTTATTTGTAGTTTTTTTATTTTAATAAATGAATAAAATTAATTTTTTTTATTTGTCAGCACCTTGCTGTAGTTATATCACTGTTGACTAATACTGTCGGCGGCTCTCTTTAGCCGTAGACATTTAATGTATATCAGCGGTTTCTAGAACCGCATACATAACATCTATATGTTAGCGACTAAAATAGCCGCGGAAGACTATACGTCCGCGGTCGTACGTAGCGGAGGCCTTAACTTCACATTTGTCTACGGTTATGTTTTATCCGCTGACGTATGCTATACTTTTGTCAGCGAATTGTATTAACTGCGGACAAAACATTTTTATAGAAGCGGTCTATTATAGCCGCTGCTTTATATCCATTTTGTCCTTGAACTTTTAACCACGGACTATATATAGTCATTGATAAATGTCGGTTCTTTTGTAGTGTCGGAAGGTATATATATATATATGTCGCATGGTGTGATGATTACTGTGGGTACAAGCTCACTCGACCAATGGGCTAGTACTATATTTACAACTACTCGATTAATGCATGGTGTTAAAACGGGTCCAAACACATTGAGACACAGTAATTATTAATTTTCGGTAATATGTGCATGCAAAAATGACGAATAATCCGAATTTCTGTAAATAAGAACTAAGCAAATATATATACCATTTGTTCTTTTGTTCAGTGATCTAGGAAGGATCACTGCAAGGTACCTGAGCCTGCTTGACGTCTATCGTATCTTGCACAAGAGGTGGCATCTTGCCGATGGATAACCTTCATTTAGGTATTAACATGTTGAGTTTCAGTTAGTAATCAAGACCCTACTGATCAATTCGATGCCCCTTACATGATTGTGTAAATACGCTTAATCATGCACATTATGATTATAATATATATACACGGCAGTTATCTGATCCCACAAATTACAGTCTGCACGGTTTCCTTTTCTTGTGTCCATGAGATCAAATTAACTAAGATGGATGCACATCACATACCGTGGAGGTAGCACATAATCATATGCCCTTTCGCACAGCTGTACTATGCTTCTTTCCGGAGACTATTCATTACCTTATGGAAACTCTTGTGAGATTCTTACATGTATCAGGTTAGCTGTCTCGTTGTCTAGATATATATCGTCATGCATGTGCCACTGACCTTAGAACCTGACCAATAGCACTGTTGGAGGGAAGTGTAGATTGTCCGTTGCACTAATTTAGCTTGGTCCAGATGGTGTGTGTGTGTGTGTGTGTATTATTTAATACTTAATTAATATTACTTTAGCTTAACAAAAGGTAAGCCACAACTTAGATATACAGCTGTGACCTTATAAAAATGAAAACTTTTAGATAGACGCATACACATTCACAATAAGGTGTCAGTTCTTGTTACAAAACAGCAAGCATCCTACTAATCAAACTCAATATTGGAGGCCATGCATGTAGTGGGTTAATTTGATCGATCTTCCAATTAAGAGATACCTGGGAGAACGGCACGTCTAACTCTTCATGATCACTGAAGCCGTCGGATCTTATTAATTAGGTTCCCAACAACAAATTCTAGCTAAGCGAAGTGACCTATTGTTGGAACAGGTGAAAGACATCGATGGCACACAGTCAGCATAAGCATGCTGTAAGTCTAAATTAAGAAGAGTGCACCTGCATCATGGACGGGGACAAATATTTCCAAGCAAAGTCAAAAGGATATATCGGATAGCGCCCAGTCCACAGGGAGGGCCAGACGTCGAGACGGACTCGTGCCTCATGGATCGGGCTGGTGCCCCATCGACATCAATATTGAAAATATAATCTAAGACAGGTCCCTGCCTTCTTTGTCTCACTATCAATGAAGTTGAGAGACTTCACTTCACTTCTTCCTCACACCACAGCCCCTGTTCCACATCTCAGTCTCCTCCCTTTCATCTGCCATCAGTATAATTTATGTTCTTGCGTTCCAAAGGCTTTCGTGCTCATGGCTGCCCGGGTGATCATCTCATCTGAGGTGACTAGCTAGAAGAGAGATCGCCAAGAAAGAGCGAACAAGTTAGTCCTGCGGAGGCATACAGCCCCTGTTGGATAATAATTGATCACGTGGGAAAACATATGTAATTAAACGTAGCAACTCAAATTATTAAGAAATAAATTAAACTTTCAAATGAATAAATAAATTTCGATATTAATGGGCTTAAATAATAGTCCATATTAAAATTATTGGACCAAAAATTAGAATATAATAAACGGGTTAAAATAAACTTTAACAAGTAAAACTATAGTAATGGGCCTAATTAGGGGTCCATAAAAGAATTATTGGCCCAAAATAGGAGTTAGAATAAGAGAATAATATGAAATTATTATTTAATTCGTTATGTCCATTACCCCTTACATAAATAAAGATCATAATTATCTAAACTTGTGTCTTATCACTACCCTAACAAGTTAATCACATTTTCTCAAGTCTATCTCAACCAAATTTGAGTTCGGAAGGCTTAAGAGATGAAGATTAACATGAAAACTCCGAATTTATAAGAGTTAGAGTTGTATTAGAAAATAGGAAGACAATTCCTATAAATACACCTAAATCCCCTCATGGCCAACCTTATAGCCATATGAAGTTTCTCTTGGACGTGAAGGGAAGGTCAAAGGAGGAGGATCTCGTGGGCAGAAGGTTCTCTAGGCATTCTATAAGAAGTTCTTCACGTTCTAGCCCTAAATCTCAATTTCGTACAAATGTAGGCATTCTCTAAAAAAAATCTAATTAAATATCTCCATAGGTATTTTTTCTTGTCACAAACATATGATACATATGTTTTCCCTAATTTTCATCACGCTATTCAAGAGTATTTTGATCTCAAAGTGAATGAACATGCACGTATCCGACCTTCTATTCTTCCTCTCAAAACATGTGCAATCAATGTCTACCTATCTATTTCATGATTTTTGCGTGTTTATAAGTATGTTTTCTTTGTTTTAAAACAACTTTGGCAATTTTTCATGCACTATACTTCAAGATTTAAGCAATTTTTTTGCCCCTATGTCACGAACGGGCTTTCAGTGTGTAAGCGTAGTAGCCCTGGTGACTGTGTCTAGAATGCGACGACACAATACACCACATTCTGAATGCGGCACACTACCCTATTATGTTCACTTAAGCGTAGCGCGTCGCATCCCAAGATGGCATTATTAACGCGACGTTCCACCCCGTTGCGTTTTGACTGTCTATCCAGAACCCTATTTTGAATCGTGAATTGTGCACTTAAACTTGAAAACTTGGCTTTTAATAGCTATTTGATTCATCTAAAGTTGTCCTACGATAAATCAACAAAATAATGAAGTTCATGCAATTAAGTATAATGATTTCTTAATCTCTTCATGATGTTTTTGATTTTACCTTATGTTATCTCGTATAACCATCCATTAAATCTTAACTTGGGTCATCATCATGTTGGTGGCTATAAAAGAATTACATTATCACAATTCCTAATATAATTTAAATTGGTTGAAAATGAAGAATATAAAATAACAAGAATTTATATACACGATTTGTACTCGTTTCTATCGTTGTTTTGGAGCACCGTTATCATCGTTCTGCTATTGTAGAAGATCTCTAGAATGCCGAGCAATTTTTTCAAGTTCTTCGTGACGATGTTAGAACCCCCTTTCGAGTAATCCTCTTGCTGGACTGGAACCCCTTCACCATTGCCTCTGTAAGTTTCTGTGTGCCTTGAATTCCTCTAGGATGCCGAACTGGTTATACCATCAACACTGGAACACTTTTAGGGACCATGCTGGACTTGTACGATATGATCCAACCAGCCACCATATTTTCTCTATTAACGCACCCTCTATCCTTAACGCGTTCTTAATTCGGCAGACAGGACGACCGCATCTTTACTATTAACCTGCTAGACCCTTTGACCACGTTCTTGTCACATCCAGGAGGCAGGCCCCATCCTCTACCAAGCTGCCAGAACCACAGTGTTCTGTCTGCAATGGTTACTATCGAGACTTTTATGTGTTGTTTCTCTGGCCTACCCAATATTTTTCTAGATAGTGCAGAAACACGCATCTAGTCATTTCTCTCTCATCCATTCTCTTTCTCTCATGACAGACTCATCTATTCATCTACACTTCTCGTCCATTTCTTGGTACTTTATATGGCAATTAACTGATTGTTTAGATAATACATATAATTAATGCTTGCAATATAAACAGACTGGTCTGGTCCTAGGAGGTGCACCCAAAAGTGTTATTTGCTCGTGGAAGTTTATTGACGAGGGTGTTTGGCATTACACTCAAGTGCTATACTATCTCGATTAATCTATGATAATCAATCTGTGTTATTTACAAAAATGTGCTATTACAATGATTGTGCTATTTACCCCGGTGGGTATCTACTCTTAATATTCCCAGTTCACTCTCTTGCTATACATGTTACTAGTCATTGCTCTATACTTAGACATTTTGCTCATTATTACATGTTATCGCCATGCTATTGTTGTATATCATGACTCGACATGCATATTGTTATCGCCATTCTATTGCTCAATATCATGACTCGACATGCATCTTGTTGTTACTCTGCCTATTAACATGTTAATTACTTAAAGCATTACATGATTCATGAGATATGAGTCCTACTGAGCGTTATCGTTCATCAAGTGTTATTTATTATTTTTCAGGTAAGCTAACTAATGTTACACACAACAATGGGGATGAACAAAAGTGATCAGCGATCTGACGTCATCTTAGTAGAGTTGTCATAACGTCATAGTATAGTATAGTCTACTTAGTTGCTTTTAGTTTCTTTCCAATGTAATAGTGTCATAATGGGCACTATGTAATAGCTCCAAATTAGTGGTTGGACTTAGTGATTTGATTATCAATGAAATGTACAGTTTGTATTATTCCAACTGTAGTCTTTAGTTGCTCTGACTTACACGATTGCTCGATATTTTATATATTATGTGTATCTATTCACGTTCCTGATTTATTTCACTACTAATTGGGGGTGTGGAATTAATTGTTTCTAAATTGGCTATCTTATAATAAACCATTTAATTAAGGTGAACTAATTATTGAGGTTAAAGTTATTAGATTTTATGCATTAAACTTGTTATGGTTAATTATGTGTAAAGACAAAATTTCGTAATTCTTATTTTATGATGGGAAAAATTAAAAATTATATGAGAAATATAATTGATTGCCTCATGTATGGTCCATTGCGAAAAACGACCATTTCCCCTTCGCGTGAACGACTGAGGATGAGCCCGACAGTGACACAAGCCAAAAATATAGAATTATAACCTACACACATGCGTAGTGAGAGATCATTGTAGGTAGCCAATCCATATTTCAGTCCACCTAAAACTCTCATGTCTTTTTATGGAGACCACTCTTGAGACTCTAGTGGTAAACCTTGGGGTTGATACACAAAATGAGAATACCGAGGAAAGAGATACTCGAGGACATCCTGAGACACCGCTACCCCTCTCCCTTCTTCTTCGACCTCTCTCTCTCTCTCTCTCTCTCTCTCTCTCTCTCTCTCTCTCTCTCTCTCTCTCTCTCTCTCTCTCTCTCTCTCTCTCTCTCTCTCTCAGTGTGTGTGAGGGACTGCCTTGCTTCTTGTCACCTTATGTCTATTCCAAGCTTGCATTCACTACAGGAAAATCAGGCTTTACTTACGTAAACACATTGTAAGTAGAGAACCGAAAATCGTAAGCATAGCCTTCGCTTACGGTGTTACCCTACGATAGGGTTTCGTCGGCTAAGGTCTGACGGCAAGGACTATGGCTATGGTGTTTTAAACGCCGTAAGTCTAGAACTTTACTCACGGTGTTTGTAGCCGTAACACCATAAGGATATCCTTTCCCCTATGGCTATGTAAACCATAGTCATATTTTTTGTAAGGATAGACTCAGTTACGGCTGCGTAGATCCCTACGGCTATGTAAACCATAAGCATGTTTCCCTACGGCCACGTACACCATAAGCATCTTTTTTTCAGCAAAAAAAAATAGTAATGTATTCAAATGCATCCACATTCACCAACATTTAGAGATCCACATCACATACATTTGGATCCACATTCACATACTGGTGGGATACACATTACATATAATTGGATCCACATTCACAAACATTTGGATCAACACATACACATCCACATTTAGATCCACACATGACATTTGGATCCATACATTCACAAACATTTGGATCAACACATACACATTCACATTTAGATCCACACATTCAACACCTTCACATAACATTTAGGTCTATATTCACATTGACATCCACACACACATTCACACCCACTCATTCATAATACACAACACATTATAAATATAAAACACATTAAAGTTTAACAAACAATGATGTTGGTGAAAGTAAATCATTACATCAAACATCAAATGCATCAAATTGTTCACATTCACATACTGGTGCTAAAGATCTGTTCAGAAGAGGAAGTTAATTGTTAGTAAATCAAATTGTTCACATGTGATGGGAGGAGATTTGTGATTTTTCCAAATCAGCTTGCTTTCTCCTTGGACTAAGACAGGTTGCAGCAGACGAACTGCAAGAGCAACACTAAATGAGGTAAGAAAATTGAATTAAGGGACATTAAGCAACAATATGCGTTTTGTGGTCAATAAGTACTGTCTGAGGATATGTATAACAAAAGAAATAATATGCATAATAAAAAATGGGCCAAAGAAGAAAATTTCTCAACATTAAATTGATCTCAAGATCTGCTCAGTTGTGAAGAGGTGATTGGTTAGCAAGCTTCCCCTGGACTTCCTTTTCCTGCTGATTTGGTTGGGAGGCTATTTCATCTATCATGATTCCTTGAGCTAGTGGACCGTGTTCAGAGATGTAACCATCTATCTCCATATCAACTTGCTGCTTAAAATTTTGTTCAAATTCCTACTCAAACTTCTCTTTATTTGATTTTCGATCTCCATCACTATGCCTTATGGACTAAGATGTAACCATCGATCTCCATCACTAAATTTCTGTCTAACGTCTTGAAGTTCTTGAGTTACCGACAATGAGACAGGACTAGAAGTAGATGTCTCCCCCTTAGAAGATGGAGAGGGTGTGCTAGAAATGTCTCTGCTCACCCCCTTAGATGAGGAGGATGAACTAGTTAAGTCTCCACTATCCCCCTCAGATGATGAGGAGGTTCCTTCTGCTTTTTCACTACTGGTCTCGATAACTATTCTTCTTGTTTTGGATTCAAAAGAGGGAGTTGATCTATGTCTTTTTCTACCCCATCTTATATAGTCATATTTAAATCTACTTCTACTCAGACTATCACAGGTAAACAATGTGCATGGCTCATTTCTTTCCCCAACTATGTTGACCTTGTGCTTCCTTAAATGAGTGTGATCAGATTTCCATATGGCCAGCCATATGCCATAATTTGTAACATGCTTCATTCTTTTGTTCAAGTTGCACTGCACATAATCAAATAATCATATCTATATGATGCTCTGACTATAGACTATTAACTTTTATCTTTGTTTGAGAGTTTGGCCATTAATGCTCGGCTAAGGGAAGGAAGTCACCTTAGCACATGGCAGTGGGCCCCCCTGTTTGTGAGGGGGACAGCTCGACCAAAGCATTAAACATTTCTCAAAGATGAAATAAAATTAGAAGATGTTGAAGATAAGGAATGTAGAAGGTTGAGAAGAATGTTTGACATAAATAGTGTATTTCAAATGTTTTAGGTGTATTTAGGTTGCTCTACAGAATGTAAAAAATTTGCATACTTGCCCAAAAGGGTGGAGGTGAAGATAAATTATCCTCAAGCTCAACCTGTTACATGTAAAAAATTTAAATAACATCAGAGTTGACAATTAGCAACATATAAATAAGAATGAGATTAATATAAATAAACTTATATATTCTCTAAACCATATTATGTGACTCCCAACAACATCGTTCATATTTTTTCTATCTGCATCTTTGATAAACAAAGATGCAGTCGGGTCATGGGCTATGAGTATAGAAATCTCATAGTACTCACCACATTATCATTATCATTAGACATTAGAATGCCACTGGCAACTACTTGTCCAAAGAAGTTGAGGATCCTCACCCTCCTCCCCGCCAATGAATCCTGTTAAAAATTTTGGATATAGATGTCAGATTTCACACAAATATTTGTAATATACATGCATTCCAACATATTAAATCAGTTAGATTTTGTTTACCTTTTTCCTTTGAGCATGACAAACACTTGCAGAACTCTACACAAGTATAGGTAGATTGTCAACATTAAGCAATTTTAATATTGAAGTATGTCAACAGATTCTCATAACCTCATTATTGCCACCAGACTCAATTTTCTTCATTCTTTCTTTGAGAGCATCAATTTGTTGTTTTAGGCTTTCATTGTCCTCACGCAGCTTTTGTTCACTTCTTGAACCCCACAAGCTCTTTGAGGTAGGACCCGTGCCTATATATGCCACAGACTCTTCTAGTTCTGTCCCTTCCTAGAACTTGCTCATAAGCGTCCCCCATGCTTGCAATTGAGCTTGATATACTTGATTGCTGCATCAGCTTAATGTCTTGAATTTTATCCTACAATTTTAAAGAAAAAACAATCAAGAATGAATACAATCAATATTCCAGCACTCTCATAAAGAGAATTATATCAACATTAGAATATCCATACATAATGGGAATTATGTCAACATTAAACTACTAACAAATGAATTAATTATACAATCATTGCAGCACTCTCTTGATTAACTAGACCGCCAGCTTTCTTCATACGGGTCCTTATGAACAGTCCCACGATGAAGAGTGGCCCCAGTTTTTAGAAACTACAACATTGTACACGAGTTAACTTAGACATAAACAAAATTATTTTGAATGGATCAACATAGATGCTATGATGAGTATATATGTTACCTCCCCGTGGTATATGTCAGCAAAACATTTACTACTAGCGAAGTGAAAAAATGTGTGTTTGGACTTATTTTGCTTGTTTGTTTCACTGCGTTTCTACAAATCAAAATGACAACTGTTAGAATAATTATGGAGTATCACTATATTTAGACTAATTGTAATCCAATTCCAATTACCTTGAATTCTTCCAAAGACCATATCTGAACAAGTTTTTTCCATTATTCTTCAACTACACTTGTGTCTGAACATGCAAAGTGTTGTTGCACTTTTTAATATGGCGTGAAGAACTTCGTCCTCAAGTCATACTTCCAAGACCTCCATTTCTGATCTAGATCCTTCATTACAAAATCACGCAAGCTGATGGGAATATCAATTTTTCTCTACATTTTAAAATAAAAAGTTAGATATAATCAAGTGGAATAAAGATTAAAACAAAGACATGTATTACTCATTACATCACTTGGATAATATCACAATCATGTTCCTTGTTGCACGATGGCACTAGTCTCCAGAAATGCAATCGATCAGCAGTTTATCCCCCATCCTTGCCACAATGCCCAAAAATTGTTTCAGTAGCTCCCCCCCCCCCTCCTAGTTGTTGCCCCAAGTGATTAACTTTTGCTGGTATGCGTTCATTGCTTTGCAATCCATGTACAGATCTTAACATTGTTGGGCCTCTCGTAACCACCTTAGAAGTGGAAGCAGACTGAGCATCTATGTGAATTCTTTTCCCTTGCAGGTCCTCCCTAAATTTTTCATACTCTTCTCTTAAGAACTAATCAGCTGTGAGCTGAAAAAAATAAAACATTGAAGATATTCAACCATTGAACAAATTAAGTACATATGTAGTGTGAAAAAAGAACAATTAAAGTTATTCAACTTACAAAAGATGGGTAGTCATCTGTGCCAAAGGATGTAGGAGCAGCGAGTATGAAATGGAATATGAAATAAAGAACCATGAATCCACATTTTGTGTTTTCCATGTGTTGGGGCACCTACATCATTAAAGATATTAATGATACATTTATTCATAATAGATATACAATTCAAACACTCCAAATTTAAAAGATTACCTTCGGCACATGTAGATCAATTACTTTCAGTTCATCGGCTACTGCTCTCATCTCCTTCCCTTCATATGCAATCTTTAAGAAACTACACCATCATACCAAATATCTTTTTTATACATATATATGTTTCAAAAAGAACATATAAAACATAGAAGATATTACTTTTTTAACTCATTTTCGATCCTAGTTGGTTCCCCCATGTGAAGGGAGTCAAGGAGCATAAGGAATGACATGTCATTATCTCCTTTGTTACATATGACTACAAGCTGCCAATGATTCCTACAAATGAACAAAAAAATAAACAATGATGGTTTGTTACTGGATCATTATTGGATACTTAATAGATAAACAATTTAGACTTACCATATACAGATTGGAAGTAGAGAGTATGACTTCTCCAACAAAGAATTTTTCTGTACAATTGATTTAATTCTATTTACACCATCAGATGTCAATCTACAAAAGTTAAACCACAAACTGTTGAATATCTCGAAATGCTTTAAAAGCGTTGATGGAATGACACCCCACAAATACCTGCAAGTTTAAAGGAATTTAAAACACAATGACATACTATATTGGTAAAGCATTCTAGCCTTGAAAAAATATTAAAGAAAACTAAAAACATAAAAATACTCACTCAACATGTTCTTGAAATATTAATGTGTCCAACATCTCGCCCTCCCTTCATACACTTCTTTTATTGTTTTCGTTTTTGCCTTTTTCGCATCGGTACTTTCTGATGGCCCCATTCTCTTTTTTGGCAAATCCTCTTTTTCTTGTTTAAAGTCCACCACTATAAATCCCTTTCTTGGCCACTTCAAATTGTAAACAACATGAAAAAAAAACAATTAACATATTCAGTCAGAAAAATTAAACATATGCTTACATGTTTGATGTAGCCTTTTCAACTTGTCAACTACAATATTAACAATAAATTGAGAGAGGGCAAAAATTAAACTATACATTTGCATTACCATCTGGAAGAAAGAAAGACAAGTCAACAAAAGGGTTTACAATAGCAAGATGCATGCACTAAATATCATGGACAAAGATAAATTTATTTTTCACAAGACAAGAAGCAGAACAAAAACCAACCAAAAAAATAATAAATGCTATGGAAATGGATATGAAAACAGAAGATTTGATAAAACTACCAAATATCATCCCCTCCTCCTCGTGGTGCCAAACTGTGAATGAAATCTTAGTTTCATATGGCTCCTCTTTAAAAAAAAATACCATATGCATTGTCTCAAAGCAATTTTTGAAAGAAAGCTTATCCAACTTGTCCGCAACTACTCTTTGGTCAACTGAGGTGCCATCAGCTTCATTTCATAGTATAGCCTAAACTCTTACCCACAGGCTTTGAGCGTTTATCTGTCCCTTCCTTTGAGACATATACCTGTCATTTAATTTTACATACCAAGGGGAAAATATAGCATGATCAAAATATATCCTGATTTTAAAAAAAGTATCAGAGAACAGCAAAAGACCAATATCCTAATTCAAAATCAAGAAGATATTACAAGTATAGGTACATATGTCTTCAAATTGGGATCTTTACACAATCAATGTCGTCTCTCTCCCATGTAAGTTTTTTTCATAAAAAAAGCAGCATCATCATCAATGTTTACATCTTTTGCATCATTTTCATTAATTTCTTCATTTTGCATGTCGAACTATTTCTCGGCTTTGTTTTCCTCACAACAGACCATCCTTCCATTTTGGGATCTTCCACATACCATACTTGTTCCACTTGAGAGGACAAAAAATATGGTTCACTTGTACGTAATTTTAGTTTAGGTTGACCAATGTGAAACCTTCTTCTTTAATTATCCCTCGCTAAATATCAACCCAGTCACACTTGAAAAGTAATACCTTTCTTCGATAGTAATGGTTCAACTCTAATATTTCTTGAAGAACACCATAATATGTCACCTGATCTCGGATAGGAGCGTTGTCTTTAACACTGTAAAAACTTGAATCTTTTGTAGACATAACAACCCCACTATTTTGTGTCTTCCTATGAAGTTCAATATGTCGAGTTTGAAATTGGAACCCATTTACTAAACATACGTTAAACTTCTTCCCACATTCAATGGTCGATCTTTCAGCACAATTTTGTTTGAATCTAACCCATGATTGTACTTGCCTTGTAAAGAGATAACCTAAAAAAAAAAGGTTACATGTTGGTTATCAGTAAAAAAATGTCATGTAGACTAAAATAATATATGGAAGCGTTACTTACCTTGCACTTAAAACAATCTGGAAACTGTAATGTATGACATCGCTCAATTTCCATTTCACTTGCTCGTGGTCTTGTTTTCCGTATTTCTTCAAGATGCATACTACATACAAAATGTGGACAATACATTAACAGTATGGTATTGAGAAAGAATACATTAATGGGCTGTCATTGCATTTCTACCATACGTAAGGAGATATGTCCTCACAATTAAATAGTACATAGAGATGAGCTTGGTTCAACTCATTATTGCTAAGATGACAAGCAGTTCCACAACCTAAACATCGACCATTTCTTGAAAAAATATCCAATCCTTTTTGTGTCAATTATCAACCCCTTCATCTTCATTTCTTGAAGGCTGGTTAAGCGAGGTCTGAACATCGTCGTCTAGATATCTCGAAGAAAAGATAAGAGTCTCCTCTACTATATACCCTTCTGCCATTGACCCCTCTAGACGTGCCCTATTACGTATATAGGACTTAAGTCTCACCAAAAACCTAGTGAGATTCAAAATGAAATCAAGTATTATTAGCAATAGTGTACAACCATCAGACACAAGTAAGATTAATGTTCACCAAAAACCTAGTGTAGATTCAAAATGAAATCAAGTATTATTAGCAATAGTGTAAACCATCAGACACAAGTATAAGATTAATGCAAACCTTTCAATAGGGTACATCCATCTATACTGAACTGGGCTAGCAGGTCGTGCTTCGTCAGGTAAGTGGATGAGAAGATGTACCATTATATCAAAAAAGCTTGGTAGGAAGATCATCTCCAATCGACACAATATGTTTGCAATTTCTTGTCTAAGCTTATAGAAATCTCTTGACGATGACGTCTTGGAACATATTAGAGAAAAAAAATACCATACATCATTAATTGCAGATCTCATCTCTTTTGTGTCACTCCCCTCATTGCTACTGGAAACAACTGTTGCATGAGGACATGACAATCATACTTTTTAAACCCCAAATGTTCTTACGATCATTGGGATTTACATGCCTTGATATGTGTAACACCCAGAATTTTTTATTTATTGAAAAACCATATGTAACAAAGTTATTTGATTTAAGCATTAGTTTTAAATTGGAAAAATTGATATTTGTGTATAATAAATGGTCGAACGTTACCCCAGTGTCGTGCTGAAGTGCGCGCTCCCACTGGGTGACACTGGAAAACGACAACGAAATAAAAATCGAAAGCACCATAATTTCCAGAAAAATGTGGAGAAGTCATAAATGCAATTATCTGAATTTTTCGACGTACGGATTTCAAGGTACAGTCGACGCGACTATTTTGGGTGATTTTCACCTACTGTAAAATAAAATCTAAAAAATTAAATAAAATCACCACAATTAGTAAAACCATTCTATTAGCCTATGGTTAAAATTTCGTGACAAGAGGATACCATTTGGACATGTTTGCATCAAGCTTAATGGACTAGTTGAATATGTGGTAATTACGTTTGGGATTTTTGGGGATTATCTGTATGCCTACGTGTAAGGCTTAAGGGAGTCCAGCACCACTACTAGAGATGGTAACACGTTAGTTACCTGCGTGTAAGTATGAAATGACTTGCATGGGCTACGTGTCTAGGTAAAAACCATATGGTTTTTACCATGACACATTAGCCGTTAACGTGTCATTGTGCATGAAGACTTTTCGGGTTATAAATGTCCCCCATCTTGTTACGTGAACATCTTTTCCATCTTCTCCTACTGTTGCTGCAATCTTGTTGTGCTTCGAATGTCATAGTGAGGGTATAGCAGAAGCATTTGGTTCTTCTTCCTGTGCATTTCTGGCCCCGTTCATGCTCCTGGAATTGCTGTGTGTTGCTGCTACTGGTCTACGAACTTGACCTTACCTCTCCGTGTACAGAACACCTGTTAAGGTTGCAATACGTGCAAGACTCTTCTTATTCCTTTGAATTTGTGAACTCTTTATCGGAGAAACCTTTCAATCATCATTAAAGGTAGGATTCACCTCCTAATCTCTGACTTCCACCTTTGGTTCCCATGTTTGAAATGAATCTATATGGGTCTGTTACTCTGTAAATTCTGAGAATGTGTTCATGATAGAACTACATTCTCATCATGTTTTAGTTAGTTTTAACCACATGAGAGAGTTCATAGATTGTTCATTCCTTCTTCACTTGATTCAAAATTCTGAAGTTTTATCAATATTCTTGTGTAATGTAGACAGAACCATGATGGTTCTCCTTGTTTGTGAAATTGGTTTACTTGAAAGGTCTGGAGGTCTTAAGTCTATGAACTTGACAAGTGTTTAGTGAAAAAGAGAAGAGAGTTTAAGAGAAAAGCTTTCCAATCCATTTTACCTTGAACTCTTCTTTCATGTTGTCTTCTTGAAGATCAACTATGTGAACCATAGTCCATGTTTTTCCTTCCTTTTCTTGTCATGATAATTGCAGAATTGAGGCTTAGACTATAATTTGGATTAAGTCTAATTAGTTAGTATGATAGAGGGGTTTTTAGTATCATTTATAGTTGATTAGAACCATTTCTGAAAGTTTGAGCAGATCTGTCGACAGACGAACACCTGGCTGTTGACAGGAACTCATAGCCAGAGCTTGGAAATCCTTACCTGTAGGATCTGTCGACAGATCCATTGCTAGCTGTCGACAGATCCCACAGCCTGAACTCTTGATGTCTGGAAAACTAGATCTGTCGACAGCTCCTGTGCCTGTCGACTGATACATGTTTAGTTTTTTGTTTTACTCCATTCTTGATACAATCCTACCCATTGTACCAACAATAGTCCACCTAAATTTCATGTTTTTATTACTAAAGACCTACAAAACAGTCATGTACCCTTCTTTGACCATGAATTATTTCTTCGATGTTCCGACAACTTTGACCTCGAAGGGCTACCAATCTCTAAATAGTAAAAAACATAGTTCCTTCACTCTTATGTGTAAACATTGATGAACTCTTGTGGCTTTACCTACTAAAACTCAGTCATGAACCTTTCTTCCATCATGATATTTCTTCAAAGTTCTGAACAAAATTTTCTTGTGAGATTCGTAAATTCTGAAACTAGTGAAGGAACAGAGTTCCTTCCTTAATTCTTGTGTGTGATCATGAGTGAATCCTTGTACACCTTGATTCATTACAAGGATAAGTGTGTGATGATGACACTTTGTGAGTCTTGGGACTCATTCGAGAAAAATGCCTGACAAATAAGGGCTGGTTCAGTTCTGGGGAGAGCACCTGAATTCGTCAGTGGCCGCGCGGGGGCGATAAGGACGTCGTGGATGTTGGCATGCATCAATTCGAGCTTGATTGGTCATCATGTCATGCTTGTGTGTGTGATATTGTATCTGATTTGGAACCAAATATCATTCTGAGTTATTGATTCTTTTCCAACATGTGCTTGTTCAACACATGTTATCGAATGATCTTGTGTTTTCGTTATTGGAACACCCATGTTAGTGATCTTTACTCGTTCTACCTTGAATATTTATCTATCTGAATCCTTTTAGAAATGCTGAATCCTACTGGGCTAGTTAGCTCATTCAATTCAATATTTCAGGTGAACAAGATGGAGGAACTGCTTAAGGGGGATTTGAGTGCTGAGATAACTACCTAACCAAGAAGTGTCGTGCAACTATCTTTTGTTTTCTTGTAGTTATAAGTGAGAATGTAATAAAGCTACAGTTACTTCTTTTGATCCTCATTCAGACTAAGATGAGGAGTATCATGTAATAAATTCCGCAAACTTAGTTAGTATGAACAAACTATGTGTATTACTCGTTGTGTATATTTTTTGTCATATTCGGTAAATGTAGTTTTGCTAGAACGTGACAGATTAAATTGGTATCAGAGCATTAGTACGAGAAACCTAGGGATAACCAGTGAGTTGGGGTAGAAACATGGGATTAGTTAGCATGATTTTTCTAATCATGTAAATGCTTAACCTGTTAATTATTTCAGAATGGACATGAGTGCTCAACAAAGGTTGGTAGCAGCCATGGAACTGCTACGTCAGGACCTAGAATTATATGCTGAAGCCCAGAGAGAAACCCACGTACAGATCAAAGAGGAAGTACTAAATCTGACGGTAGGCGCTTTCTTGGCGGGAAATCCACACATTTTATTGGATATTATGAACCAGATCATGAATGATCTGAATGGTCTGAAGCTAGGGCAAGAGATGTTGCTCCATCAGATCGAAGGGTATTGGGAGGAGATGACCAATGCAGCGAGGGAGCTGCATTATGGGGCGGCAGAAGTACAACAACCACCACCCGCAGAACCGGTTATAGATTTGACCAGAAATTAGAAATTGTGGATAGACAACTCACTTTTTGTGAACCTCTCCTTTTGTGTAAATGTTAGTTGTATGTATATAACTCCCATGTGTATGGGGAGTGAGAGGTTGATGAAGGTATGTTTTTGTAATGTCGAAAGTTGGATGAAGGAGACTGTAGTGATATAGTTGTGAATTTGTAATGACATGCTATGATGTACCTAGTTGACTAATGAATGAAATGAGGTGTTATGCAATTTGAAATGCGTATATGTGATGAATGCAAGTAGGGTGAATATGAAAATTAATGTATGTTCTATTGGATGTTTCAGATATTATCTAATCTTGTCATGGACGGAGGTGATGCTAGTTGGAAGAAAATGGAAATTCAATGCATGACTTGACCCGAGTGATGAGGAATGTAGCAAAGAGTAATAGCCATAATGGAACAAGCCTATTCAGGGATTTCGAAGTTTAGATCCTCCAAGATTTTCAGGGAGTACTGACCCGAACGAGGCTGAGAATTGGTTAAAGGACATTGAAACGATATTTGGAGTAATCAGGTGCACTGAAGAAGAAAAGATTCGATTAGTGACTTTTCAGTTGGAACGAGATGCTAAAGCATGGTGGGACACCGTGACTTCAACGTTGGAAGATCCAAGTCAAATGAGTTGGGATGAGTTTGTAGAATTGTTTAATGATCAGTATTTTTCTGAAGTTGTCCAGGAAAAGAAAGCCACTGAATTTGCTAATCTGAAACAATTAAGGATGACCGTATCTGAATATGAGGCTCAGTTTGCTCGATTGTCTAAGTATGCTCCACATCTCATAGCCACGGATAAGTTAAAAGCCAAGAGGTTCATGAATGGACTACGTACTGTCTATATTATGCAGTTAACTTCTCATCTGATCACTACGTATGCAGAGATGGTCAAAAGAGCGTTGGCTTTAGAAGCTGCCAATGATATGGTGGACAAAATTAAAGGAAGGTCAGGAGAGGATCGAAAGAGAAAATTTGAGTCGGGAAATGCCTCAAAAGTGCAACAATCTGGAAAGAAGATAGGAAAGCTCAAGTGGCAATAAGGAAGTGTGTAATCATTGTCATGTTAAAGGGCATAAAGTTGAAGTTTGTTGGCGTAGGTTGGGAGCATGCCTTAATGTGGAAGTACCCAACATCGTATTTCAGAGTGTCCGACAATCAAGAATATGCCAGCCAAACCAAATCCTCAAGCAAGGCAAGCGAACAAGGAAGAATACAAGCAATTCAGGAGGTAGAACCTGAATCTCCGCAAGAAGGCGGACTGATTGAAGGTACACTAACAGTAAACTCAAAACTTGCACATGTACAATTTGATTCAGGAGCTACACACTCCTTTATTAGCTATAATTTTGCTAAGTCTTTGGAAATACAACCAGTCTTATTGTCTACAAATTAGAAGTGGCAACACCTTTGAGTGAGGGTAAGAAGCTTAGAGAGTATTACCCTGATAGTCAGATTTTATGTGATGGACACAATTTATATGGTGATTTAATATGCTTGGAAATGTGGGATTATGATGTGATCCTCGGGATGGATTGGTTATCTAAATACCATGCCAATTTAGATTGCCAATTAAGGCGGGTCACATTTCTAGGAAAGGAAAATTGTTCTATAACTTTTGATAAACCTCACATTAGAATAATACCGATAATCTCAGCAGTTAAGGCTTGTAAGCTAGTACGAAAAGGTTGTCAAGGGTACTTGGCTTCCGTAACGGTACTGAATCAAGATATCACGGGATTGGGTTATATTCCAGTGGTAAAAGAATTTCTAGACGTTTTTCCTGAAGAATTACCTGGCATACCACCTAATAGAGAGGTGAATTTTTCGATTGAGTTAGTGTCAGGAGCTACACCAATCTCAAGAACACCGTACAGGATGTCAATGGAGGAGTTGAAGGAATTGAAAAGGCAGTTGTTAGAACTTATAGAAAAGGGATTTATTAGACCTAGTACCTCACCTTGGGGTGCTCCAGTGTTATTTGTGAAGAAAAAAAGATGGGTCTATGCGATTATGTATAGATTAAGACAGTTGAATCAATTAACTATAAAGAACAAATACCCACTTCCCAGAATTGACGATCTATTTGATCAATTGTCTGGAGCTCAGTATTTCTCCAAATTGATTTAAGATCTGGTTATCATCAACTCAAGATTCAGGAGCAAGACATTCACAAAATAGCTTTTAGAACAGGTATGGACACTACGAATTTGTAGTGATGCCATTTGGATTAACTAACGCACCTGCTGCATTTATGCGTTTGATGAATGACGTGTTCAAAACTTACTTCGATCAATTTGTGGTTGTGTTTATTGATGACATACTGATTTATTCCAAGAGTATAGAAGAACATGAGACATTTACGAATACTTTGCAACTATTAAGAGATAACAAATTATATGCAAAGTTTAGTAAATGTGAATTTTGGTTAAAGCAAGTAATGTTTTTAGGACACATTATTTCTGAGAAAGGGTTATCAGTGGACTCTTCAAAAGTAGAAACCATACATAAATGGAAGCAGCCAAAGAACCTCACTGAGGTTAGAAGTTTCTTGGGTATGGCTAGTTATTACCGGCGGTTTGTTCAGAATTTTTCAAGAATTGCCTCGCCACTTACACAACTGACTAGAAAAGGAACTGCATTTGTATGGAGTGAGGATTGTGAACAAGCATTTCATTATTAAAGAATGTTTATCATCTGCACCAATCTTAGCTTTACCGATAGAAGTAAAATTATTTGAAGTTTACACCGATGCTTCAAGTATTGGATTAGGATGTGTATTGATGCAAGATAGACGAGTCATTGCTTATGCATCAAGGCAATTAAGATTCATGAGAAAAATTATCCAGTACATGATTTGGAGTTAGCCGCCGTGGTTTTTGCTCTTAAACTTTGGAGACATTACCTATATGACAATCAATTTATAGTTTATTCTGATCATAAGAGCCTTAAGTATTTTTTCACAAAAAGAACTGAACATGAGACAAAGAAGGTGGATGGAGTATATCAAAGATTATGATTTCAAAATTGAATACCATCCAGGGAAAGGCAATACTGTGGCTGATGCACTCAGCAGAAATCCTATAGCCAAAGTATGCCACTTACAAGTAAGGGAGTGGAAATTGTTAGAGGAATTCTCCACATTGAGCTTAAAGGTGGAATCACAAGAAGGAAAGATTGTTATTAATAACTTGACAGTTCAATCAGATTTATTGAGGCAAATTAAAGAACAACAAGACAATGACCCGATGTTGACAGAAATCAGGGAAAAATTGATCTCTAAACCTGATTTTAATGAAGATTCTCAAGGAAATCTTCGATTCCGAGAAAGGTTATGTGTGCTGGATGATTGTGAGATCAAAAAGCAAATTCTAGAAGAAGCTCACCGGTCATATTATACCATTCATCCTGGAGCTGTTAAGATGTATCAAGATTTAAAGAAACATTTTTGGTGGTGCAATATGAAGAAGGATATTGTAAATTTCATAGCAAGATGCTTAACATGTCAGAAAATCAAAGCCGAGCATCAGAAACCAGCAGGAAAATTAAAACCACTTGAGGTGCCAGAGTGGAAATGGGACAGTATCAGTATGGATTTCATTGTGGGATTACCTAGAACTCGAAGTGGATTTGACGCTATTTGGGTAATCATTGACCGACTTACCAAATCAGCTCATTTCCTAGCAATCAAGACAAGATGGTCAGTGAGTGTCTTAGCCGCACTTTATATGAAAGAAATTGTCCGATTACATGGAATTCCAAGAGATATAGTTTCAGATAGAGATGCAAGATTTACCTCACATTTCTGGAGGGAATTACAAGATGCATTGGGAACTAAATTGAAATTTAGTACAACATTTCATCCTCAGACTGACGGACAAACAGAGCGGTGAATCAGGTTATTGAAGATATGTGCCGAGCTTGTATATTAGAGTTTGGAAATGACTGGAACACTCACTTAGCAATCATGGAATTTGCATACAATAATAGTTATCAGTCTACAATACAGATGGCACCATTTGAAGCTTTGTACGGTCGGCAATGTAGATCACCATTATGTTGGGTGGAACTGAAAGAATCGCATATTCTTGGACCTGAAATGATCCAAGAGACCACAAAAATTATCAAGTTGGTGCAAGACAGAATGAAGGCTGCTCAAGACCGACAAAAAAGCTATGCTGATCGTCGAAGAAGAGAATTGGAATTTCAGGAAGGCGAACATGTATTCCTTAAAGTATCTCCTCGACGTGGAATTAGAAGATTCGGAATTATAGGAAAATTGAGTCCAAGGTACATTGGACCATTTGAGATTTTGAAAAGGATCGGAGAAGTGACGTATCAATTAGCACTTCCGCCACATTTGTCTAATGTACACGATATTTTCCATGTATCGATGCTAAGGAAATATGTTTATGATCCGGAACACATTAGGAATATCAAGATCTAGAAATACAAGAAAACTTAGCATATGAAGAAAGACCTGTACAAATTCTTGACCGGAAAATCAAGCAACTTCGGAACAAAGAAGTTCCTTTGTTAAAGGTTCAATGGAATAAACGCGAACAAGAGGAAGCAACGTGGGAACTTGAAGACGCTATCAAGATTAAATACCCAGACTTGTTTACAGGTTAGTATCCATACCTTTATGTTATTAAATTTGGAGGAACAAATTTCTTTTAGTGGGGGAGAATTGTAACACCCCAGAATTTTTATTTATTGAAAAACCATGTGTAACAAGTTATTTGATTTAAGCATTAGTTTTAAATTGGAAAATTGATATTTTGTGTATAATAAATGGTACCGAACGTTACCCCAGTGTCGTGCATTGAAGTGCGTGCTCCCACAGGGCGACACTGGAAAACGACAACGAAATAAAAATTCGAAAGCACCATAATTTCCAGAAAAATGTGGAGAAGTCAGAAATGTAATTATCTGAATTTTTCGACGTACGGATTTCAAGGTACAGTCGACGCGACTATTTTTGGGTGATTTTTCACCTACTGTAAAATAAAATATAAAAATTAAATAAAAATCACCACAAATAGTAAAACCATTCTATTAGCCTATGGTTAAAATTTCGTGATGAGAGGATACCATTTGGATATGTTTGCATCAAGCTTAATAGACCAGTTGAATTATGTGGTAATTACGGTTGGGATTTTTGGGGATTTATTTGTATGCCTACGTGTAAGGCTTAAGGGAGTCCAGCACCACTACTAGAGATGGTAACACGTTAGTTACCTGCGTGTAAGTATGAAATGACTTGCATGGGCTACGTGTCTAGGTAAAACCAAATGGTTTTTACCATGACACATTAGCCGTTAACAGTCATTGTGCATGAAGACTTTTGGGGTTATAAATGTCCCCCATCTTGTTACGAGAACATCTTTTCCATCTTCTCCTACTGTTGCTGCAATCTTGTTGTGCTTCTGAAATGTCATAGTGAGGGTATAGCAGAAGCAATTGGTTCTTCTTCCTGTGCATTTCTGGCCCCGTTCATGCTCCTGGAATTGTTGTGTGTTGCTGCTACTGGGTCTACGAAGGACCTTACCTCTCCAGTGCTACAGAACACCTGTTAAGGTTGCAATACGTGCAAGACTCTTCTTATTCCTTTGAATTTGTGGAACTCTTTATCAGAGAAACCTTCAATCATCATTAAAGGTAGGATTCAACTCCTAAATCTCTGACTTTCCACCTTTGGTTCCCATGTTTGAAATGAATCTATATTGGGTCTGTTACTCTGTAAATTCTGAGAATGTGTTCATGATAGAACTACATTCTCCATAATGTTTTAGTTAATTTTAACCCATGAGAGAGTTCATAGATTGTTCATTCCTTCCTTCACTTGATTCAAAAATCTGAAGTTTTATCAATATCTTGTGTAATGTAGACAGAACCATGATGGTTCTTCCTTGTTGTGAAATGGTTTATTGAAAGGTCATAGAGGTCTTAAGTTTATGAACTTGACAAGTGTTTAGTGAAAAAGAGAAGAGAGTTTAAGAGAAAAGCTTTCCAATCCATTTACCTTGAACTCTTCTTTCAGTTTGTCTTCTTGAAAGATCAACTATGTGAACCATAGTCCATGTTTTATCCTTCCTTTTCTTGTCATGATAATTGCAGAATTGAGGCTTAGACTATATTTGGATTAAGTCCTAATTATGTTAGGTATGATAGAGGGGTTTGTTAGTATCATTTATAGTTGATTTAGAACCATTTCTGAAAGTTTGAGCAAGATCTGTCGACAGACGAACACCTGGCTGTCGACAGGAACTCATAGCCAGAGGCCTGAAATCCTTTTCCTGTAGGATCTATCGACAGATCCATTGCTAGATGTCGACAGATCCCACAGACCTGAACTCCTGATGTCTGGAAAACCAGATCTGTCGACAGCTTCCTTGTGCCTGTCGACAGATGACAACAATACATGTTTTTAGCCTTTGTTTTACTCCATTTCTTGATACAATCCTACCCAATTGTAGCAACTAATAGTCCACCTAAATTTATGGTTTTTAGTACTAAAGACCTACCAAAACCAGTCATGTACCCTTCTTTGTACCATGAATTATTCTTCGAAGTTCCGAACAACTTTGACACGAAGGGCTACCAATCTCTGAAATCAGTAAGAAAACATAGTTCCTTCACTCTTATGTGTAAACATTGAATGAAATCTTGTGGTTTTACCTACTAAACTCAGTCATGAACCTTTCATTCCATCATGAGTAATTTCTTCAAAGTTTCGAACAAAATTGTTCTTGTGAGATTCGTAAATTCTGAAACTAGTGAAGGAACAGAGTTCCTTAATTCTTGTGTGTGATTCATGAGTGAATCCTTGTACACCTTGATTCATTACAAGGATAAGTGTATGATGATGACACTTTGTGAGGCATGGGACTCATTCGAGAAAAATGCCTGGCAAATAAGGGCTGGTTCAGTCCTGGGGAGAGCACCTGAATTCGTCAGTGGCCACGCGGGGGCGATAAGGACGTCGTGGATGTTGGCATGCATCAATTCGTGCTTGATTGGTCATCATGTCATGCTTGTGTGTGTGATATTGTATCTGATTTGGGATCCAAATATCATCCTGAGTTATTGATTCTATTCCAACATTGTGCTTGTTCAACACATGTTATCGAATGATCTTGTGTTTTCGTTATTGGAACACACCATGTTAGTGATCTCTACTCGTTCTACCTTGAATATTTATCTATCTGAATCCTTTTAGAAATGCTGAATCCTACTGGGCTAGATAGCTCATTCAATTCAATATTTCAGGTGAACAAGATGGAGGAACTGCTTAAGGGGGATTTGAGTGCTGAGTAACTACCTAATCAAGAAGTGTCGTGCAACTATCTTTTGTTTTCTTGTAGTTATAAGTGAGAATGTAATAAAGCTACAGTTACTTCTGTTTGATCCTCATTCAGACTAAGATGAGGAGTATCATGTAATAAATTCCGCAAACTTAGTTAGTATGAACAAACTATGTGTATTACTCTCGTGTATATTTTTTGTCATATTCGGTAAATGTAGTTTTTCTAGAACGTGACAATATGTTTGATGCATAGCCATCTGGAACATTCACAGTTTTCAAAACCTTGCAAATTGTATCCTTCTCCATCTTGCTCAATGTGAACATGGTAGGTGGCAATAGCAATCTGTTAGAATCTAGAGTTTGAGGTTGAAGAGTGGCCCTTATACCCAAATGTTGGAGATCATGTCGAGCTTTCAAACCATCTTTTGTTTTGGCATCAACATCTAACAAATTTTCAATATTACTATCACAAACATTCTTCTAGATATGCATGACATCAAGATTATGTCTCAATAGTAAGGACTTCCAATATGGTAAGTCAAAAAAAATGTTTTTCTTCTTCCAATAGGTATGACACTCAAGAGTGGATGATGATGTTGCAGCGTTCTTCTGTTTTCTTTTCACCCCCACTTTAAATTGGGAACTTTCCCAAATATAAATTTAAGTGGATGCAACTACTTAAGTATATCAACCCCAGATAACACACTGGTCTGGCTCTTATTTCTTCTTTTCTATCAAATCTTCGTTTCATAGAACAACACTTATGACCCACACCTAACCATCGACGATGATTAGTGTAACAGAATTTTCTACTACCTTTTAACCACAAAGTTGATGTATCTGCATTACATGTAGGGCAAGCTAATCGGCCCTTAGTGCTCCAACCAAACAGATAACCATATGCAGGAAAATCGTTAATCGTCCAAAGTAGTGCAGCACACATAGAAAATATTTCACGCTTATAAGCATCGAATGTTTCAACTCCATGCCAAAGAATTTGTAATTCTTCAATAAGTGGCTGAAGATAGACATCACTAACATTTCCCGGACCTTTAGGACCTGGAATGAGCAATGACACAAAAATACTTTGTGCCTTCATACACAACCATGGGGGTATGTTGTATGGTGCCAACAACGCAAGCCATGTACTATGACTCGTACTCATTACCCCAAAGTGGTTGAAACCATCACTTGCCAAGCCTAGGTGCATATTATGATGTTCTAAACCAAAACCATCAATCGCGTCTAACCCCTTCCAACAAGGGGAATCAGTCGGGTGCCTTAGAATGCCATCTTCTTGGCGTTCATCACTATGCCAACACATGGTTGCAGATGATTTACTACAAGTGTATAATTTTTGCAATCTTGGAATCAATGGAAAATGCCAAAGAACTTTCTTTGTAACCTTAATCTTGTTTTTATGATCACTTCTTTCAGTTCCTTACATCCATCTAGATTCTCCACATTTAGGACAATGATCATAAGACTCATACTCTTTCCGGTACAAAATACAATCAATAGGACATGCATCAATCTTGTGATAATCATATCCACTTTACCAATGATTTTTTTTTCAATTCATAGAACGTAGCTGGAAACACATCACCTTCTGGAAGAGCCTCTTTCAACAGCTTCAGAAGCATGTCGAAAGATTTGTTGCTCATTTTGCCTCTGCATTTTATGTTGAACAATTTGACTATAAATGAAAGCTTGTTGAATGTTTTGCAACCAGGGTACAAAGGCCGTTCAACATCTGCCAACAACTGTTGAAATTCATCATACTCTCCTTTATTATCATCCATTGACTTCACTTCTGCATGTTTCAAATTTTCCTCACCAATAACATCCTCCAACATCAAATGTTGACCAACATCCTTCGGATGTGTTATGCGTGCAAAATTCGTGGACATTTGCCTGGAAGAAGAACTACTCCCATGGAACTCCCAAAATTGTTTGTCTTTAATTACTCCATAATGAAACAAATGTTGTCTTACTATTTCCTTTTCATGTCTCAAGAGGCATACACACTCCAAACAAGGACATTTAATCTTTGTTGATGGAGCAGAGTGAGCAGAAGCAACTTGAATGTATGAGTCAACTCCATCCATATATTCCTTTGTATTATTCAATTTATCCATCCAACTCCAATCCATATCGTCTCACTACAAAAAAAGGCTCATTTACATTATATTCAGCATACTATAAATAAATTCTACTATGATCAATTGTAACACAATTAAGTGCATAATCCACAAATGATAAATAATTTTAATTTTATTGTGAAGCTACTTGTGCACTGAAATAGATACAGAGTGTTTTGTGATTCATGGTTTCATGATTCATGAATTTTTTTCAATGGGCATGAAGAAACTATGACAAATATCAATAAGGGTGAGAGGGAGCTAAAATCAGATGCTTTCTGACAATATCCTCAAAGATTCATATACAGATCAGCAGCTACTTGAAATAATCGATCTATCATAAGAACAAAGAGAAAGAAAGTAGAAGGGAATTAAATTGTCATGGTTCAAAGTGCCTTACAAAAGATTTTGACCTGGAAACACTCATCAGTCTCTTACAAAGAGTACAAAAGATTTGTCCTGCAAAACTGTTGCAAGATTTACAATGAATTATCTAACAACGGGACAAGAAGTTTCAACGTGACACCATTTTGTGGAGTACGAACTATAGATGTTCGGATCATCAAAACACAAGTGTACTCGTAGAATGGTCAAATTAGGAAAACGTGTATTCATGGTAGCTGCTATTTTATATAAGGCTGTAAAGTGCTTAAGTGCGTAGAATTACTTGGAAATAGGAGTCCAGCACCACAATGAAATCCAAACAAAAACAATTTCTACGGCACACGAGAAAGTAATTACTAAGAAAGGATAGGGAACAACAACGCACAAGGTAGAGTACGTGGGGCTTCATCATGCCCCATCAAAGATTAAAAGAGAAAAAAATAAGGTAAGCAACCAGAAAAAAAATATAAGACGAGGGAAGAACAAGAAAAATGTGATCTTGAGGCATCTGCCAATATTGTAATATCTCCATTCCTTTCACCCGCGCAAACAGACCGCACAGAAGGCGAAGCGCATGCCGGGGAGGGGAAAAGAAAAACAAGAGAAAGGGCAGAGAGAGGAATCCACAAAGGAATAAATCAACCACATATACCAATGAAAAACCTGTGACAAATTGCCAGAGAGATATTTTTCCTCTAATCCAACATTAAGTTACTTTCGTAGGTAATCTTTGAGGATATTTGTCCCCAGAGAATGTGTACGGTCATCCCCTCCATCCCCCTCCCAATGCCAAGTCTGGCGACCCCATTCCCCCCAATATGTTGCCCCCTCCCCCACCCCTACCCCCCCACAAACCATCAGCAGCACCTCTCCCCCCTCAAATCCAACAACATCCCTTGACGCCGCACCTCCTCCCCGCCAGTCATCCCCTCCATCTCCCTCACAATCCAACTCCCCCTCATATCCACCACCAACCCTGACCCTGTCAGCGCCCCCTCCACCTCCCAATCACCAGTCCGGTGCCCGCCTGCTCCCAACCCGCCGACAAGTCCCCAAATCGAGTGAGAATGATAATGTAGTTACGTGCGAAAGAGGGGTAGGGTACGAACGTTGCCTGCTGCCGCCGTGATATGTAGGGAGGATATTTTTTCTGGAATCCAATATTTTCTCTCCTCAGACAAGTCCCACAAAGATTATGCCTTGCTATAGTGGATTCCACACAAAGATTAAACTACTCAAATAGTAGCCATCCCCACCAAGCCCTTGCATTTGTTGTCCTTTCCTTTTAGTGAGACCTTCAACATCATGTTTGATGAATTCCTCTTTGTATGGATCTTCTCCAGCTGCAAGAGGTTCTTCTCATAACATCTCAAATCCAGTGTGACCGAACATCAACATGGTTTGTTCTTGTGTAATAATATGAATGCTTTTCTAAGTGTATAGCACTCATACTATCAGAATTCAACATATAAGCCTCCTAACTAAGGCCTATATCTTGGAGAAAATTCTTCAACCACAACATCTTCTTGCATGCTTCTGTAGGTGCAATATGCTCTACTTTTATACTATATAGGGCAACACACATCTGCAATCTAGACTACCATGAAATAGCTCCCCTGCAAATGTAAATACATAATTAGATGTGGACTTTCTAGATTCCAAATCTCCTCCCATATCTGAATCCAATAATCCTTGTATCCCTGGCTTAAAATCACCAAAATAAAAACAATGGTTTCATGTGCGCATAAGATACCATAGAATCCACTTCACTACTTTCAAGTGTTTAGAATGCACGTTACTGGTTCTTAGTGTTCTATACCTGAATTAGACAAGTATCTACTTACCTCACCAACTGCATAGGCTAAATCACAACATGTGCATACCATGGCATACATGAGATTCCCCACTAATGAGGCATATGATATCTTATCCATGATGTAACCAAAACAACTAGAATAACTAATAATAAGTAATGAGTTAATGGGAGCAAGAACATGATGACATTAAGTACAACATCTAGCAAATCTCATGAACATGTATCAATTACAAAAAGATAGAATTGGCCATATTACGAGTAAATATATTTCCTAATACAACCACATTTGAATGCTGGTGTTAGACAGAGTTCATTTTGAATCAGACACACATGGCTGGTTGGATCGTCTCATATAGGTCCAGCAAGATTCTAGGAGGTGTATATATAGATGGTTATGTTACAACCTGCTAAGCGTCCTTGAGGATTTTTTGGCTAGCAATGGCTTTAGCGAAGGAGTTCTAGTCTGACAAGTGGAATACTCATAAAAGGGTTCTCACGATGTCAAGAGGGTGTGGAAACAATTTGCTCAGTGTCATAGAAATTTCACGGTAGACGGGGCAACAAGAACGATATTCAAGCATCAGTGTAAAATGAGTACAATTCAAGTATTATTAATAAAGGATTTTTATTTCATGATCATCATGTATTATGATTATTAATATGATTTCATGGTTATCAACATGGTGATGACCAGAAAGATTTAAAGGTTTTCTTGAGGGCCATATATATATATATCATGAGAGATAATCAATGGGTACATGAAAGATTACTTAAACTTAATTAAAAGAGATTACATCACATTTATTCAATTGTTAGGATGTTTTAACATTGATCTATCATTAACAATATGTGTTGAACCTATCATCTCTATATATTCCTATGTTTTAGTGATGACAACACTTTTAATAATTATCAAATATTTAAAATCAATAATGATTACAAAAACTCTAGTTTTATGTGATTAACATTTATTTTTCATTAAGTTTGTCAGCAGCAAGTAAAGGTACGTCTCTAAGGATTAATATCAATGTAAGTTTCTCAAACACACATTCTTAAAGTTATTCATTATTTTTTTAAGTACATATCAATGATAGAATAAGATTCATACCAATTGATGTCAAACTACACATCGATTCAAGAATAAATGTTTTTAATTGTTCTATTCATTCATGAATAAAATACTTCAATCGATTGATGTTTAAGTGTTCTTCCGATTAGAGAACAAAAGTATTTTTCTGATTAGAGAACAAGTGTTCCTATCGATTACTGTTTAGTATTACACCGATTAGTGAACACCTTTTCGATTTATGAAGACCGTTCATATTGGTGAACAAGTAGTTGTTACGATTGGTGAATATTTATGTCTCACCATATCCATTGGTGACCAAGTGACCTAACTCATACCGATTAGTGTTATGATTAGTTAACAAATAGCCTTATTCACACCGATTAATGTTCCAATTGGTGAACAAGTGGTCTGATTGATTCAAATTAGCATTATGAATGTTCATATTAATTACTGACTATCATAGCTTATATTGTATCGATTGGTTAATATATATTGCATATACTTTTGACTTAAGAATGGTAGACTTTCTTACATCGATTTGTGTTACTTGGACTCTGATTGACTTATGTAATGTAAATATCACCGATTTATGAACAAGTTCTTTACAACTTATTCCTGTATTGATTGCTTAAGTTGTCTTATTGATTGGTCAATAGTAGTATTTAACTAGATTCATTTTTATTGCTTACACCTTTGAATCTCCGGCTGCTCATTTGATTATAAAATTTTGGAGCAAAATCCTTGCTCATCTAAAAGACTCAAATATTAAATGTGCATACAACACTTTTTCAGACCTAGGCTATATGTTCAACCTTGATCATGTCACTGAAAGTTCTTCCATCCCTATCTGATAAAAATGAAGTCTACCCAAAATAGCGGAATGTCAGTTGAAAATGCAGTCTTTTACACAAGGGGTATGGGTGTTGATCGACATATCATTTCTTACGTAACACCCTCCTATGTGCATTAAATGAGAGTAGGTATCTAGTACTCTTGAAGCAAACTTTTGACACAACAAACACATTGGAAACCTGTATAAGCCGAAGCTAAAGACTCAACGGATCCTTCAACATATATCATTCATGGAGCTTATAAAAGATGGAGCTTGCGGAACTCAAAGCATATAGAGAATACACATAGTGAGGCAACAACTCTGAAAGAGCAAGTGATCCATATTTCAAGCCTTGTGAAGTGAAGAGAGTTGAGCATCATAGCCATCATCTTCAAGCTTCTTTTTTTCTCTCTCTCTCTCTCTCACTCACTCTTCTTTGCGCTCCTACTATAAATTTCTATCAGAGAGAATGGTTGTTGGTCTCAGATTAAGCCCTCCTATTGTTAATATTGGGCTTTGTCTATGGACCCTTTGAAATCTCTTTGAGAATCAGGTTTGTGCAATTGGCTGAAGAGACAACTTGTTGTGCAAGTGGATTTCCCCTTTGTAGAAGGGAAGATCCGAGGTGTTTCGTGGTGTTGTTGTTCCCCTTGATAAAAGGGAGGACCCAAGGTGCTTGGTGGGGTTGTTCCTCTTTGGGTGTGAAGAGAACACCAGCTAGGCTAGTGTGTAAGTGCTCTTAAGGGGACTGTACCCATAGTGATCACCTCAAGTATTCTTGGGGATTGGATGTAGGACTTTCATTTGGAAGGATCGAATTAGGATAAATCCCTGTGTTATTTGTGTGTGATTGTTTGTGTCTAATTCCTTTATTATTTAACACTAACAATCAATTTTTAACTTTAAAAAGTCCTTAAGCAACTCATTCACCCCTGCTCCAACCTATGGGCTTGCTAACCGAGCCATGAATATGATGGAGTTATGACAGTATTTATAGGGAAATTAGGGTTTTGACCGACAATCTGAACGTGGACGATATATGAGTCGCATTCACAAGGTGGTCATATAGCCAAACACATTCAGGTTAAGTGAATGTGGGAGATATAGTAGGTGTATCTAGAATGCTCTTCATGGTAATGGTGTGTTCAATAGGCGGTCAAAGGTACCGCCTTGTTCATACGTAGTGATTAACCCATGAGTGATATGTCCTGAATAAAACACAAAGATCTCAATGTATAATGCATAAAAAATCATCAAACCACTTTTAAAACCATCCTAACACGCTTATAAACGTATAGCGATCATGAAGTGACATATAAACAAGGATGAGGCTTTAGGGTAGTTGGTAGTCGAAGATTCTGGTTCTCTCTCTAGGACTCTAGAGAGAGAAGCTCTGTGGTTGGGCAGGCGTCTTGCTCCTTCTTATCTGCCGACGGCCCTTGGGTTGCCGGCGGACTTCCTCTCATGGGCGATCTGGCTTCTCCCGGCGTGGAGAGCATGAGCTTCGCGCGCGCTTTAACCTCCTCTCTCCGTCCTATGAAGATTGATCTTATTCTCAAGCCTCCTGCGTTTACTGATGATGGGCTGCCTGCGGTGTTTTTCTCCAAGGAAGAGTTCAGGAAATCTGAACAACCTCTGAAGCTGGCCATAGTTGCCAAATGCTCCTATGGTAGGCCATCTACCCCTGACATTAAGAGCTGTCTTTCTCAGCGTTTGGCCCTCAAGGGCGACTGCATTGTTAGCTCTTTGAATCCTAGACACATCCTTCTTCGGTTCTTTGATGAGGAAGACTTTCTCAAGGTGCTGGTTCGCAAGAACTTATATCTCAAAGGCTATCTTTTCCGGTTCTTCCGCTGGTCTGCGGATTTTGATTTCGCTGCTGATCCGACTCTCATCCCCATCTAGGTGGGTTTTCCCAACCTCCCAGTTAATCTGTACAACGAAGATTATCTCAAATGTATTGCTGGAAACTTTGGGGAGGTGCTTCGTATCCATGACTCTACCTTGGCCTGGACCCAGACAGCTGAGGCACTTGTTTGTGAATTGTTCAGCCCTTTTCTGGAATATCATAGGCATTTCCAATACTGCCTCTAAGAGAGCTCTTAAGCGTATTATTATGACACACCAGCTTCAGGTAATTGCCATTTTTAACCTAAAATTACTTTCTCTAGAGCTGCTGCATTATGCCGTTATTTTAAATTGAATGGGTTGCTGGAAACGCTGGGGAGGATTCCAAAAATTTGGGTGATGTGGTCTAGCTCGGTTTCCATTTCTGTTACTAACTACTCCAACCAGTTTTTATCTGTGAATATCATGAACGGGAACCATCCTATGTGCACAGTCACTGCCGTCTATGCTGCTTGCAATGTAGCTTCTCGTCAGGTTCTTTTTGACGATCTTTTGGCCCTTCGAAATAATGTGTCCTTGCCTTGGCTTGTCGGTGGCGACTTTAACTGTGTCTCCTGCACGTCCGAGAAGAAGGGAGGGTCTATTCCGAACCACTCCACCATGCTTGATTTCAGTTCCTTTTCTTCTGCTGCTGGCCTGCTAGATGCAGGTTTTTTGGGTCAACCTTTCACCTGGTCCAATAACAGGACTGGCCATGCTGCTATCAGGGCCAGGTTAGACAGGATCTTCATCAACTTACACTGGCAGTCTTCATTCCCTGATCTTAGCGTTAAGCATCTCCCGAGGGGCCCCTCTGATCACGCTCCTCTGCTTCTGAAGTACACTTGTTGCCAGAACAAGCCTTCCAGGTTCATTTTCCAGAAAATGTGGGTTTCCCACGACTCTTTCATGCAAACCGTTAAAGACGTCTAGGATAATACTCCTGCTTCCTCCCCTAATCCCTTTGACAATCTCCAGCTCAAGCTTCGGGCTACTAAACTTGTCCTTCGCTCTTGGAATAAGAATGTGTTTGGCAAAATCAAGAGCGTGGTGCTTCAAGCTGAGTCCCATGTGGCGGCCATGCAGATCCTTTTGATGGAGATCCGTCTGAGGCTAACCGAGCTTCTCTTAATGCAGCCAACGCTGACCTTCGGCGTGCTCTCACTTGTCAGAAGACTTTCTGGGCTCAGAAATCTAGCCTGAATTGGTTTAAGGATGGGGATAAAAACACCTCCTTTTACCATGCAGTTGTTCAGGGAAATCGAAGGAGAGATCTTATCCACAGGTTAAAGGTGATGGTGTTTGGTGTGAGGACCAATCCAAGCTTGCTATGGAGGCGGATGCTTTCTTTCATCGTCTCCTCACCTCTGAACCTCATGTTATTGATAAATCTTTATTGCAGTGCATCCCACCCATTATTAGTGATGTTCATAACGAGGCTGTCACTTCTGTTCCTTCTAATGAGGAGGTTAAACAGGCTGTCTGGTCCATGAATGGGGATGGCGCTCCTGGCCCTGATGGGTTTCTGGGTGCTTCTTCCAAAAGTGCTGTGATATCATTTCTAAAGATGTTGTTGATGCTGTTAGAGGTTTCTTCATGGGTTTCCCTTACCTAGAGGCATCTGCTCCTCTCTCATTGCGATTATTCCTAAGGTCATTCATCCGGCCTCCTTTGGGGAGTTTAGGCCGATAAGTCTTTGCAACTTCTGTTTTAAAATTGTCTCCAAGATTATTTGTAACCGTCTCACTGATATCTTGCCTCTTATTATCTCTGATGAGCAAGGGGCCTTTGTAAGGGAACAAACATTGTTGATAACATTCACCTTACTAATCAGCTTGTGCAAGACTTGTCCACGAAGGTTCGGGGTCACAATGTTGTTCTTAAGCTCGACATGATGAAGGCCTATGACAGAGTTGAATGGGACTTTCTCTTTGAGGTTATGCGCCATTTTGGGTTCTCCAACAGATTTGTCTCCTACATTGGCATGCTTGTTTCCAACTGCTGGTTCTCTACTATTTTCAATGGTTCCCTAGTTGGGTTCTTTAAATCGTCTAGAGGCCTGCGTCAAGGTGACCCCCTCGCACTTGCTCTCTTTATCATTATGGAAGAGGCCCTTAGCAGAGGGTTAAAGAATGTGCAGGTTTCCGCGCCCCTTATCCCTTTTGCTGGTCCGAGGCGTTGCTCGGCTATCTCTCATCTGCTCTTTGCCGATGACACCTTAGTCTTTTGCAACGGCCGGAAATCTAATATTTTGAAGTTGCTAAGCTTTCTTTGGAACTATGAGCAGTCTTCTGGCCAGAAGATCAATGTGGCTAAGAGCAGCTTCCTCCTATCTCAAAAGGCTCCTCTTTCTATGTCCAAGAGAGTCTCTTCCTTAATAGGTTTCCACCAGCAGAAGGAGTGTTTGCGTTATCTTGGGGTCCCTATAAGATGTGGTAGAAGCAAAGTTGCTGATTATAACTACCTTATTGACAAGATTAATGCTAAATTGAATTCTTGGAAATCTAAATTCCTCTCTCAGGCTGGCAGGGTTACTCTCATTAACTCTGTCCTCTGCGCTATTCCTATCTACACTGCGGCTGCCACCTCCATTCCTAAGTCTGTGGTCAATTACATTGAGAAAGCATGTGCTAACTTTCTTTGGAACGGGGCTGATGGGTCTCGCCGAAGACACTGGATCTCTTGGGACACTATTCATCGGCCTATTTCTGAAGGCGGGCTTCATATTAGAAATCTTTGGCATTTCCAACGTGCTCTTGCTGCTAAACTTCTCTGGAATATTTATGATGATTCTTCCATGTGGGCTAAATATGCTAGAAGCAGATTTAATCTTCTCAGTGGGTGCATTCTCCTAATTCTCTTCCCCATGGCATGTCTAGAGCGGCTTTCACTATTGCCCGGGAAACTATTTTCAAGAACTCTAGATGGATCATTGGGGATGGTAGAAAAGTGGACTTCCTGAACCACGTGTGGCTCGGGCAAGGCCCCTCTCTGATTTCTTGTCTATCCACTACAGCGGCCCTCCCATCACTGTCCGAGAGGTCATCCGGGATGTTAACCATCCTGCGCGCCTTCTGGTCAACTGTCTTGAACTCCTTCAGAACGTCAAGCTTCTGCCCCAAGATGACTGCTGCGTTTGGACTGCCTCTTCCAATGGTGCTTTCACTACTTCATCGTCTTACAACATTCTCTCTCAGCATGGGGTGAAAAGACATGCCTTACATCGTCTCTGGCATCACACTTTCTACAGGCGTGCTTCCTTCTTCTGCTGGAAATTATTATATCGTGCCATCCCGGTGGACTCTCGTGTTTCTGATCAGGGGGTTCCCCTTACTTCCCGCTGCTCGTGTTGCGCCTCCCCATCGTCTGAAGATCTTAATCACTTGTTCATCGACAGTGATTTGGCGCGCAGCATGTGGGGGTGGATCGCTCCCATCCTGGTCCTTAATATGGCTACCTATGATAACATCACAACCCGGAATTTGACTTTACTGCGTCAGTGCAACACTTCTTCGCCGTCTGGCTTTGTTTCCCTTTATGCTGCTATTCTGATTATCTGGGAAATTTGGCACGCCCGTTGTTCCATGAGGTTTGAGGGCAAGCGCCCCAGTGTTAGTCAAATTACTCACCATATTCATTACTTGGTTAGCTCGTCTCTTGGCCAGCAAGAGTTTACTAGCTTTCGCACTGATCCTCATCTCAAGGCTCTCCAATACTTTGGCTTGTTCCCTTCGTTTAAGTATACTTCTATCAAGATTTTTAGTTGGAAACCTCCTGACTATGGATTAGTTCTTCATGTTGATGGTGCCAGCAAAGGCAACCCGGGGTTATGTGGAGGTGGTGGGTGCATCAGGGACTCTTCCGGAAATTTCCTCTTTGCCTTTGCTCATTCCTATGGAATGGTGGTAGCTTGATGGCGGAGGTGCGTGCTCTGCATGACGGTCTTCAGCTGGCCTTCGAGTTTGGTTTCACGCTGACTACGATTTGTTCTAATTCTCAAATTCTTGTTAATTCCATGAGGTCGGGGAAGCCTCCTTCCTGGGATTGTCTATGCTGGTGGCGGGCTGCTTGTTCCCTGTTCAAAGCTGCTAAGTCTCGTGCATTCCATGTTTATCGCCAGCTTAATCAGGTGGCTGATGCTCTGGCCAATGTGGGTTGTATTAGTGGAACTAACCAAGTTTTCTTTTCTTCCTCCTCCTTGCCTCATGTTTGTAAGGGTCCGCTCACTTTGGTCCGGGCTGGGTTACCTTGTATCAGGTTTTGTTAGCTGGGGAATGCCCCTGTGCCGCTGTACCTTTATCCTTTTATATGCTTAGGCCCAGGTTGCCCTCACCAGTGGAGTGAGAACATTCTCCCCTTCTGGGGGGGGGGGGTGCACTCTCCTGGTTTGAGGCCCTGAGGACCTCCTTTGGAAAAAAAAAAAAACATAAACAAGGATGATCGTGTTTTGATCAAAGGACTTTTAAGAACTCATGTGAACTTGAAAATAGAGTCTTTGATCATGAAATACAAGCTATAAACACTAGAGAATTGGGGAAAACATGTTTCCAGTAAGGGGATTAACCTACATATTTAAGGGTTTAATTAGATTTAGTCCATCAGAAAATCTACCTTTGAGTGATTTAGAGAGTTTAGGGAAAGAATTTGATAAAGACCAAGACCTCTAGGGTTTCTCCATGCTTTCCTCTTTTCCAGTGGTCCTTCTCTCCTTCAAGTACGTCTCAGTCGTTGTGTGGATCAGTCAAAGGGATATTTGGGTGGGTATTTAAAGAGATCGGGCTGTAAGAGCCTCATTCTGATTCTAACTTCAGCTGTTGCGAATTTACTTGTTTTATCTCTTAAATTTAAGTAATACTTAATTTAAATACTGATTTTGTAATTGTGTTGGGTCTTTTTGTAAATCTAGCTACTTACAATATTTGACCACACAGAAATAGGAACAAACAAGCATGTCACAGATACTTTCATTAGTTTGCATGGTGTGCACATTATTATAGTGTCCAATCATCACCTCATGTATGTGGAAACAAGTAGCATATATATATGGAATTTAGAAGATAATTGCACAACCATACATAACCATTTATTTAATAGAGTCGATTTACATTTTTCTTCGGACATTATCCTTGGAGAGAGTCGCCAATCGCATGGGACTCAAGAACAGGAAAGCATTTGGTGACTGGTGTTGCAGAATTGAGTTAGTTTCAGCATTGGCCATGCGCGAAGATGACCAGATCAGATTGCTGAAAAAAAAAAAGATTAGATATTGGCTATATATGTGTTATAATTGTAAAACTTGTATGGTCGTGTATAGGTGTGTACACCCATCATGTATATAAGACAAGATTCGTTTGAGCAGGAACTCAAAATTTCAAACCCAAGATGTTCCATATTTGAAATGAAGGTTATCCCATATATATATAGGGAGATCGTGGAAGATCCAAAACCACCGCCGATGCGTAGGCCCACTCCATCGTTCCGATGTCCGATCCCAATAAAATTAAGAGAAAGACTTTGTGCACTTCTCAAAGTGCAAAAATACCATGTCATCTTGCACTTCTCCCCTCCCATTGGTGAAAAAGAGAGAGAGAGATCCATGTGGCACCTATATTCCCACCAATGGGAGGGGGGAAGTGCAAGATGACATGACATTTTTGCACTTTGAGAAGTGCACAAAGTCTTTCTCTAATATTAAATAGAAAAAATTAATTACGGGTCCTCGGATAATTTGTGGACTAATTTTTGGAGGACAATATTACTAATCAAATGTTATGACTGACTACAGAGGTCTGGTCATGTTCTATTAATTAACTTAGATGTTTATGTTAGAAAAAATTATTACTTATGGAATTCAAAAAATAATAATTTTTAATTAAAAAGGTTATTGATAATTATTGAGGTACTCTTTTTCCTTCATCCATCCCTAATCTTCCTGATCCGCTTCCCACCAAGGCATACTGGCTAGCTTGCCTCATCCGAGAATATTATCAAGAGCTTGCCGAGCACTGAAGCGGACATGCATTCCTCCCAACTGAGGCAGTCAATTATCACAACTGGTCAAGGATATGGTAGTCCGTATGAACTGCCACGGGTTCTTCCCAACGACGTGGAAAGCTGAAATAAAAAACTGTGCATTTGCATGTACTGGGGCAAATTTTTCCAAGCCAAGTGATAAGGATCGGATATCAGTCCACAAAGAGGGGCCAGACGTCGAGTGTCATTCTTGCCTCGTGGTCGAGTTGGTAGCGTGTCGACATCGATAAAAATAAATCTAATGCAAGGTTGCCCTTCTTCAGCTCACTATAAATAGTGTTGAGGGGGCTTCACTTCTTCCTCACACCACAACTCCTGCAAACATCAGTACTCTCGTTCTTCTTCCTTTCATCTATCTTCAACACAAGTTCCTTGTGTTTCAAGATGGTTCCCAAGGCTTTGCTTGTGTTGGGTGTGCTCATGGCTGCCCTGCTGATCGTCTCATCTGAGGCAACTGCAAGAGAGATGGCCGAAACCGTCAGTGAAGAGCAAACAAGTGAGTCCTGAGGAAGCATACAGCCGCATCCATGCATGCAAATATATTACGTCTAACCCATCTGAATTCCATGAATCAGCTTTCCACAGTATTCAAACTTTGCCGATATGTATTGCCACATAGATATACGCATATGGCACCACGAGAAACTAACGAACCTCCTCAGTTCATCAATATCTACTTTCCTCTTGCCAGCGATCATAACACATACATATATGGGCGTCGCATATTATTTTTGGCTAGCTCGTAAGCTTTCGAAATATCCGTTCATTTCTGTAGATCGGCAAACGCGTGTAGTCATCCGGCAGGCATGCACTGCTACCTGCCGAAACGCTACTTGCTTAGAGTTTATCTCTGTTGATTTCTTTTTCGTTTCTTTGTTAATTTCTCTGTTAGAACTGTTATTTTCTTGCAAACTACAATTTTAAACATCATGGCTATGCTCACCAACCGTGCACACATGCAGAAGATGCCGTCGAGGATCAATACGGTGGGCGCTGCCCCTATCGCTGCTGCCGCTGGTACGGAGGCCGCTGCGTGCGGTGCTGCAGGGATGCCACCGAAGTCCCGGAAGCTGCTGCTGAAGACGCCGTGGAGGATCAATATGGTTGCCGCCATGGCTGCTGCAAGTGGTTCCACGGCCGCTGCATTCGTTGTTGCTACCCCAAGAACTAGAAAAGCTCTTATATATTGCTGCAAGCACGCTCGGGCGTTGCCATGAAAGCCTCTCTCTACGTAGTGTTTGAATAAAGTTCATACGTCCTTGTGCTGAGGATGCATGAGAATAAATTACTCGAGTTTGAGAGTACACTTCGCCATGCTGCTCCCTCTAGGGCGCCTGTGAAGTGCTGCTGCTGTCTGTGTTATCTACCTACATATTTCAGAGTGCAAGTCCTAAACTTGTCTTCTCCTTTGTTTCCTACCAAAACACACTGCAGTTATCAGAAGCCGCTTAGTTTCTTGTTAAAATTGGAACGTATAATCTTGAATCCACATTCGGGCATCAGGTTCACACGTTTTGAATATTCCTTCATACAACGTACTAGAATTTGCCGACTACCAACAAGGAAAAGGAAGACGTATGTTAGAATTTGCTATACATAATATATTTAGTAAAATTATCAATATCAAATTTGATAAAACAATCCAAACGTCTACAATAATTTCGATAAACATAAAATTAATATGAAATTGAACTCGTACGGTACCTATCCATTACTTTAGTTCTTCCAACAAATATTATAATGTTGATTGATGTAACCCAATAGTAAGAATATTGATGCCCTCCTTTTAGGTGTCACCTTAATATTCGTTGAACAACATATTCTGAAAGTATTATTTTATGAATTATTACTCAAAATTAATTCACAAATGGGACAAATACAAGGCATGCAGTAGAATATCAAATTAATTCACAAATGGGGCATCGGCCAAGGCAAAAGAATACTTATCATCTCTACGACGTCACATGTTCCTAAATTATTTGGTCGCTGCATAATGTTAGACTATCCGTAACTTTTACATTCCCTCACAAGCAAACTAATTTAATGGGTCTATCGCTTACAATAATTTTGGTTCTTTTGAAGTTGAATTTTATTTTTATATTTTCAATGTTGGACCTTATACTAATTTAATGGGTCTGTTCACGTGGCCTTCACTCACTTTTATGGCATTGGTACCAGCATGATCGCTGAAATGAGAGCACTTTGTGATGGACTTCGGCTACTTCCTCGGGCTACAGATTTTCTGTTGTCTATTCTGACTCTCAGGTTCTGGTTAATTCTATGCGGGACGATATGGTTCTCTCTTGGCGTGCTTTTAGATGGTGGAGAGATGCAAGATCTATCATTAATCATGAGTCCATTCTTCTTACCCATGTGTACTGGGAAACCAATACTTGCTGATTCCCTTGCTAATTTTACTGTGCATAATAGGCAGAATGATGTTTTTTTTTTTTTTGGGGGGGGGGGGGGGGTGCATACCATACCTCATCTGTGTAAGCGGCCGATGATCATTGATAAATCTGGCCATTCACTTGTCAGAATGGTTTAGCTGGGGTATGCCCCAAAGTTGCTTGTACTTATCTCTTCTTTATAATACTTTGGCCCAGGCTGCTCTCACTGGTGGAATGAGAACTTTCTCCTCTTTTGGGGGAGGGTGCACTCTCCTAATTTGAGACCTAAGGAGCTTTTTCTTAAAAAAATTAAAAATTTAATGCGTCTGTTACTGCTATCATTCAGGGCTCATTAACAGTTGTACATCTTGCCTATATTCTTGTTTTGATTTTCTTCATACCTTCCAATCACTCGGAGGATGATACAACCATCTACTTAATTGTGGACTATTGTTTTATGAAAATAACAAAAAATTATTGAAAATTCCAGCGTACCTGCGAGCGGCTCACTAATGAAACTCCCTTATAATTAAATCATGATCAGTTACTGCAACAAGCATAGTTGGATCTTGCTTAGAGTCAGCACTAAACCCCACTGAAATTTTAGAACTATATTAATATGGGTAAAAAATTTCTGTTATATTAATTTGATTAGAAAATTTTCTAAAGAGAGTGACCCCCCACTGGATGAAAATGCTAGGTCCACCACTGGTTCAAGGGATTTGTAATGTCTTTGAATACGTTCTAAGTAATATTTAATTTAAATACGAATTTGTAATTGTGTTGGGTCTTTTTGTAAATCTAACTATTTACAATTGGCCACAAAGAAATGGGAACAAATTAAACTAGGTTGTTACACGTACGTTCATTTGCATAGTTACCACATTAGTATAATGTTCAATCATCACCTCATGTATATATGTGGAAACAGGTAGTATATGGATTAAGAATTAAGATAACTGCACAAATATACATAACACTTAATTTACAGTCGATTTCTATTTTTCCTCGGACATTATCTCAAGAGGGAAAATCGCCATATCGCAATGGACAAAAGAAAAGGAAAGCATTTGGTGACTGGTGTTATAAAATTTAGTTTCAGCATTGGCCGGCTCGAAGATGACCAGATCAGATGCCTGAAAAAAGGAAAAAAATAGATAAAACATGTATTCTACATATGTGTTATAATTATAAACCCTAGTATGGTCGTGTATAGGCTTGTACACACATCATGTTTTTTTTTTTTATTTAAAAGCCCAAGAAGTGATGATTGACCCTATTTGAAATCAAGCTTATCCCATATATTCGGAAGCGTCAACTTGTGGAAGATCTAAAATCACCGCCGACGTGTCTGATCCCAATATTAAAACTAAATATTATCATGTATACACCTATGGGAACAGCTGATCAGCTAGCCAACAAAATGTTGCGCGCCAATATTCTATATATAATGGACCCAATAGTAAGAATTTAGCTGTGTTTTCATTCAGAATGTCAGCATCTGATACGATAGCATCCGCATTTTCCAACTTATTCAAATATGAAGTCAAAACTTACTTCAAAACATTGTTACTATGTCTTGGACTTGTCTAGAATATGATATTTCTGGAGTAGTGCTTCTGTTAGTGAACCCGAGGTGACACGTACCTCTCAATGAAAGGTTATCAACGTTGTGAAGACGCCATCTTCTCAACGAAGGTTATCGACGTTTGGGAAGACGCCATCCTTCTGACGATAAGGCAAGCAACTGTCGGATTCTTGACTTTTGTGTTGATGATGTGGCAAATTTGGAAATGCATGCAGGTGCAGTGCTCGCTTTGAAGCTAAACATATTGGTATATTCTACATTAAACAATCCATCGTTGAGTCGGTGTAGGTGGCAATTGACAGGGTGACCTTTCACCATTCTTCCTCATCGAATCAGATTAAACTAAGGGCAAAGCGCGCTGAAAATTCCATTTCCTGTCATGTGAATACCACCATCAATAAATTACTGTTTTAATGTAGATGGTGCTTCTTAAGGAAATCCTGGTTAAAGCGGTGGTGGAGGATGTATCAGAGACAAGAATGGTGAATTTACACTGCGGTTAATTTTCATTTTATTTTGTCATGGGAAGCCGTATTCTAGCCGAAGCTAGGGCGATGTATGATGGTTTGAGGCTTGCCAGCCAGTTCAATTATTCTCTATCCACAATCTACTCTGATTCAGATATATTGGTGGAATCATTCAAACAAAAAGCTGCTGCATAATTGGGTTACTCTTTCGTGGGGCGTGAATGTGCAAGGTTGATTGAGGTTAGAAACTGTGAAGTGCACCATGTTTATAGGGAAAGTAAGAAGGTTGTAGATTGTTTGGCTTCACATGGAGGCGGGCTTGGGTTGAATAGAGTTGTGGGATGTGATTCTTTTTCTTTTTTTATATATATAATATATATCTATGTTTGGGTGTGAGGGCAAATACATATAGCAAATCCAAGTCTCATTGGGCATGTTGATCACGAGCTGCCAACCATTGTCAGAGGTACTTCTGACCATGCCCCCATTCTGGCTTCGTGTCAAATTTCTCGAAGGGGCCCTGCTAGGTTCATATTTCATCCAATGTGGACTTCTCATGATACTTTTCTAAGGACTGTCAAGAATGCGTGGGAAGAGGTGAGTAGTGTCATACCAAACAAGTACCTGGCTCTGCAGCTCAAACTCAAGGCAGTAAGGACTACCCTTCGTGCTTGGAATAAATCAGATTTTGGAGATGTAAATGTCAATATTACTAAGTGTGAGGCAGACGTGAAGGATAAACAGAACAGCTTTGATATTAATCCAACTGAAGCAAACCGCTCTTCCCTGGGGGCTGCAAATGCTAACCTTAGAAAGGCCATTCACTGTGCTGAGATTTTCTGGGCACAGAGAGCCCGAGTAAAGTGGTTAGATGATGGAGACAAGAACACCGTCTTCTACCATGCAGTTGTTCAAGGTCAAAGAAGAAGGAACACAATCCACAGACTTCAGATTAATGGCATCTGGTGTGAGGATCAGGAAGTCCTCTCTAAGGAGGCTGGAATTTACTTTGAATCGCTCCTTCATTCTGCGGAGCATACGGTTGATGACTCCATTCTCAATGTTATTCCCAATCTTATTACTGATGATCATAACAATGCTTTATGCATGTCTCCTGATGTTAATGAAATCAAAAGGCTGTGTGGAGCATGAATGGTGACAATGCCCCTGGACCTGATGGTTTCACTGGCACTTTCTTCACTTCCTGCTGGGATATTGTGGAGGAGGATGTGGTCAATGCGGTCCAAGGTTTCTTTGCTGGCTTCCCTCTTCCTAGAGGTGTCACCTCGACTCATATTGCGCTTATCCCTAAGAAACCTCATCCGGCCTCTTTCAATGATTATAGACCGGTCAGCTTATGCAATTTCACTTATAAAATTGTGTCCAGGATTATGAATGACAGACTTACTGATATTCTTCCTTTTATCATCTCTGAGGAGCAAGGAGCCTTTTTGAAGGGTAGATCTATCCTGGACAATGTGTCCATGGCTAGACAAATGGTCAAAGACATTGGCAGGAAAATTAGAGGAAATAATGTCATCTTTAAACTGGACATTAGGAAGGCTTATGACAGTGTTGAATGGGATTTTCTTTTTGCTGTTCTCAAGAGATTTGGCTTCTCCTCCAGATTTATCTCCTATATTGGCATGATGGTGTCTAACTGTTGGTTCTCGGTTCTCTTTAATGGTTCTCCGGCTGGCTTCTTCCATTCTTCCAGGGGTCTTCGCCAAGGTGATCCTATAGCTCCGGCTCTTTTTATTATCATGGAAGAATCTTTAAGCAGAGGTATCAAGCACATGGTGGAAACTGGGTATCTCAAACCTTACGCTGGCCCCAGGGGCTGCGCACCTCCCTCTCATTTACTCTATGCGGATGATACCTTGGTTTTCCTCAATGGTCACATTAGATATGTGAGGCGTCTGAATGATTTTCTTAATGTTTATGCGCAATCATCTGGTCAAATTATTAATTCTCAAAAAAGTTGCTTTATGATATCTCCGAAGGCTCATGCAAGTGTTGCAACCAGAATTAGAGAGATTACCGGCTACTCAAAGCAAATGCATTCCATAAATTATCTTGGCGTCCCTCTTAAACCTGGCAGGCTGACCACTGCGGATTACTCTTCTCTTGTTGATAAGGTGAATGGAAAATTTCATGCTTGGAAATCGAAGCTTCTATCTCAGGGGGCAGAATCACTTTGATCAACTCAGTCATTTCCTCCTTACCTATTTATATTGCTACTGCTTCTTATATTCCAAAAGCTATCCTAGCTTACATTGAGAAAACCTCTGCTGCATTTTTCTGGGCTGGTTCTAATGGCGCCCAACGTCGTTACTGGGTTGCATGGCGGTCCATTCAGAAGCCTCTTCAAGAAGGTGGGCTGGGTGTTCGTAGTTTGTGGTATGTTCAGATTTCTATGGCAGTTAAGCAGCTTTGGAATCTTAAACATGGGTCTTCTCTGTGGGCAATTTATGCCATAAGGCGATACCCTTTGGACAGCATAACTCATATTCCAGGTATACCTAAAGTGGCTTACATGAGTGCCAGGAAGATCCTCAATGAAAATTCTAGATGGGTCCATGGCAATGGGAGAAGTATTAAAATCCTACAGGATATTTGGGTTGGGGACTATCCCCTTGCTGATACTGTCCAGGTTACCAATGATAATGAGAATGCCACCTTGAGCGATGTGATTTCAAATGCGGCTCATCCTCTTAGATTGAGTATTCCCCACTCTCTTATTGCAGGTCTTAAGCTCTCAACTAATGATGATAAATGCCTTTGGTCTGCATCCAATAATGGTCTTTTCACAACTAAATCTGTCTACAATCTGATTAGGCCTAAAGGTGTCTATCGCCCAGCTCTGAGTAAGCTTTGGCATAATTCTTTCTACAGAAGAGCTTCCTTATTTTCGTGGAAAATCTTGCATCGTGCTATTTCTGTGGATAGCCGCATCACTGATGTTGGCATCCCGTTAGTGTCTTGCTGCTCTTGCTGCGTTTCCCTTCTATTGAGGATATGGATCATCTCTTCATCAATAGTGATCTTGCTATTAGTTTATGGCGTTGGCTCTCCCCTCTTATTTCACCCAAGGTGAACCTGCACAATCACATCACTGTTAGGCTGTGGAGTTTTATGCAAAACTCGAATCTCAGGTCTCCTCATGGTTATGTTTCCCTTTACTCAGTTATTCTTATATTGTGGCACATTTGGAAAGAAAGATGCTCTAGAAGATTTGAATCAACCTTCTCCTCAACTGGGGTCATTATAAAAAATATTCAATCCAGTATTGCCCATTCCCTTTCTACCATGAATTTTAAAGATGATCTCAGCTCCAATGATCAGCACCTACTTCGCTGGTTTGGTTATGTTCCCCAATGCTCTGCCAAGATGTTAAAACTTGTTAGATGGATCCCTCCCATAAGTGATTTTAGTCTCAATGTGGATGGCGCTTGTAAAGGTAATCCTGGAGAGTGTGGAGGTGGAGGATGTATTCGGGACCCTCATGGAAATGTCCATATGGCTTTTTCTCATTTCTATGGTACAGGAAATAGCATGATCGCTGAAGTAAGGGCGCTTTGTGATGGGCTACGAATGGCGTCTTTTTCTGGATATCGCTTATCTTGTATTTACTCAGATTCCAAGGTCCTTGTCAACTCCATCTGCAAGGGAAACATGCTTTCTTGGCGCACTTTTAGATGGTGGAGCGAGATCATCTCCTACATCAACCGAGAACACTTGGTTCTATCCCATGTTTACAGGGAGACAAATCATGTTGCTGATGCGCTTGCAAATTATGCTCTGCAAGTGAAGTGTAATGGGGTTTTTAGGGGGGCTAAGAATATTCCACATCCTTGTAAAGGCCCGATGGTTATTGATAAATCGGGTCTCATGCATGTCAGGTTGATTTAATGGGGTTTTCTTTCTGCTCATGATCGTTGTAACTCTTTTTTATATATTCCAGGCCCAGGTCGCCCTCACTGGTGGAGTGAGAACACTCTTCCCCTTTAGGGGAGGGTGCACTCTCCTAGTTTGAGGCCCGAGGACCTTTTTAATTAAAAAAAAAAAAAGATCACGAGCTGCCAACCGGAAACGAATCTACAATCATGAAGCGTAGGCGTGCCAATCACATAAGCATCAATGTGTTCTGCCTCTAAGAGTTGGAGGATTTTGGGTCTCATATGCACATCGTTCGACTTTGTCAGACAAATGGATATTGGGTCGGAACCAAAGACCTGCCATTGCTTAAACGCAATGACATTAATTACATCTCCCTTTGGGGAAGAAAATTCTTGATTAATTGCTAGGAGAAAGGAGCCTTATGGCCGAAATAAGAGACATCCGATAAAAGATATGCAAACAAGTATCCAATCAAGGATGTCCACATGAGACATATACATGTTCCATTGCTCTAAGACAAGATTCTTTTGTTATAAATTTTTGGATTTTGGTTTTATGATTATCAAATTTGATTTTAATGGGTGTCTCATTTCATTCAGATTTATTTATTTATCTATTTTTTAACTTGACTTCAAGATGATTTGAGGTTATTAAGATTGATTAGGAGTTGCTCAGTTTGATTTAAGAGTCTTTTATCTAGAATTGAAGTCATTTTATTTAAGTCTAAGATAACTTGACTCAGTATCATATGGTTATTTTTGATTTGAAATTGTTTTGTTTGACTTTGAAATTTTTTTGAATGAGTTTTGGTTGGTTTAGATTTGTCTAAGTTAAATTATTGAAATTTTGAGGTTTTTTTTTTTAAAGGCCAAGGATGGCCGAATTATTTTATTAATAAACAAAGATTCTGACAACCAGAGGCATAGCCGAATGCAGATCATGACCTGAACCAGAATAAAAGGTATCTAAAACTCCATGGATGATCTATGCCTGGAATGAGTTCGCCAAAGAACAGCCCAAGGATGTAACCCGGTCGTCGTGAACATTGCTCCATGTCTTCTTCATACGATTCCATTTCAGATGTCTCTTGATCAAAACTAAAACCAGGCATGAAAATATTTTCAGCTTTAGCAAGATCAGCAATGGAATAAAACTTCATCCGCAAATCTAAATTTGGATCTTGAACTAGCATCTTAATAGCATCTATCTGACGCACAGGGCTAGGAGAACGTTCACGGGTGATCGGTAAGCAAATCCTAACACCCCCTTTGCGAGATGGGCGAGAGATTCGACATCCAGAAGAAGACCCATTGGAAGGGGGGAGCTCTCTCCAATAGATGTCCTCACCGGGGTGGTTGGGGATTGACGCACCACCTGTGCAAATGTCATGGGAATAGGTTCTTGTGCTGTAATGGGATCCGCAATGACTGCAATCCTAGAAGGATTTTTCTCCACTTGCACTTCATTCTCTACGTGCAATTCATGTTGATTGCTAATCTCCTCGCAGGTGTATGCTTCCTCGTGCACAGTTGTCGCCACTGTGGTTAGCCCCAGCGAAGGCCCATCGTCTTCAGCAGTTCCGGGCAGAGGATTAGCAGCGTGGGACCTGGTAGCTAGTGAAGGGCTACTTGCCATTGTTGGAATCAAGGAATTTCCACTGTCTAAAAGATTCTTTCCTGAAGAAATTGGGATAGCAATAGAAGGCAATGAAAGCGCCATCGTATGGGCACCGCCAAAGTAAGAACCTTCCACTTCAGCCGGGGGATCCCGCGTTGGAAAGTGTGGATTGCAACTAGAGTCCACCATTGGCAAGCTCCGTAGATGGCGGCTGCGGGCTCCCATCATTGCCTAGGATAAGGCTGATGAATCTGGGGCTATGTGTGGCAGACAATGCTACCGACGGCTCCACCTTGTCACTGACGGCGACCTCAACCTCCCCTTCCGGAGAAACCATAAGTAGAGGAACACCATGTGCCTGGTCTACAGAGTTGGTAGTATTAGGTGCAGAGCAAAGGTCTTCTAGCACTGGTTCATCAGCTTTATCATCATTCTTGGGCAGGCCATCAAGCTCATCTTGATATGCATGCACAACTAGAGGTCCTTCACGAATAGGGACCCAAACCTTATGGAGGTTAGGATTCGCAAGTACATCTATAGTATTCCTTTTCATCACTTGGTTGCCTCGTCCCACTGATCGACAAACATCCGTAGAATGACCAAGTCGATGGCAAGAAAAGCAATATAAAGGTAGATTGATGTAGATAATTTCTTGCCAATATCCACCAATATCCCCATCCTAATCCATAATCTATTAGGCCTAGGTTTGACGAGATCAAGTTCAATGCATACTCTCGATGACCATTGAAAAATCTGGCCTCCTCAATGTTAGACTGTTGTAAGGGGCTCGCCCCTGGGATGTGCTGTACCTTTTTCCTCTATTTATAATATCTTTGGCCCAGGTCGCCCTCACTGATGGCGTGAGTACATTCTCTCCATCTGGGGGAGGGTGCACTCTCCCAGTTTGAGGCCCTAAGGACCGTTTTATTAAAAAAAATAATAATAAGGAGTTCGGTTGCATGGGTGATTTGCAGAACTAGACCAATGTTACCTGCGATAGAAGCCAGTAGTTTCTTATGATAAAGGTTGAGCGGAAGCTCTGGGAACTCGACCCACACCGGGACAATAGTTGGTTCCTCCGAAGGCTTGAAGAGCGGTGTCCACTTGAAGAACCTAAAGAGTTTTCCTTGAACGTATATAAACTCACGAAAAAGCACCTTTAGGTAGTCATCTTGGAACTTGAAACGTAGGAGAAGATGCAAGTTATCCATGGCACTGATAACAAAGGGTTCTTTAATGTCACACCTGGAAGTTAGATGCGAACGGATCTCAGGGAATGCCGGCCTCCCATATGTCGTCTTGGCAACAACGGAGTAGAGGAAATGCTTGAGAGATGCTTCCATCTCCTCTTTTGAGAAGAAAACCGCCGGCTTACCATGGTTTGTGAAGGCTGGAAGGTGAACATCGGTAACAACCTCTGGAAGAACAAGCGAAGCAGCGACCACTTTAGCAAAAGAGAGGCCATCCGCCGGAGGTGACCCCCCAGGGGCCGCCATGGCCAGCCAACCCCACTTGGGGGCGGAAAGAGCTATCTCCCGTCGGAGTGCTGCATTTTTAGGTTTGATTTAATTATGATTGTGTTATTAATTTAAGGTTACTTTGTTCATGTTATTTGGCTCAAAGTCATCAAATATATTTATATTATTATTTTATTTTTGGAATTTTAAGTTAATTTACATTTTTAAATATTTCAGCCTCCCAAGGGTAAACACACCTACTCATCACAACTTAGCTCCTCATTTCTTCTCCTCTCTCCCTACTTCTTCAACTTCTTCTTTAGGCAGAACTACTCTTTCTCTTGCTGAGATTGTACCTAGTGTGGTACTATCCTCCAGAGTAGGGCACCAGTTGAAAGACAACCCTAGCTCCCTTCTTCCCCAATTCTCGTATGCCTTCATCAACCATTCTGAACACCATATGAATCTCTCAAGGAATTTCTATTCATTTATGCTTTTCTTGAAATCCATGGGATGCCAGGCTACACATTTGAAGACTGGCTCCCTTGCTTACTTCAAACTTCCAAGTTCAATTGGATGATGTGAATCTCATCGCACAGAAAAGCCACCGTCTCCCCTAAAGAATTCGTAGATCTCTACCCTGGTTAGGCCACTAAATTTCAAGCCACTCAGGCTATAAACTAGTTTATGGATGTTCCCCTTCACCTTAATCTTACAATTTTTTATATATTTGGAACCTCCATAGAGAGCTCAAGACCAAGTACAACAAAATGAAACACTTCAATGAACACTTATTCAAGATGGGTCTGCCAGATGTGAGTAAAGGTCAATGGGAAATGATCATCAATGGGCAAGGAGAGATTACTCCATCAATGATTGTTGGATTGTCCTCTGGACTGCATTCTAGTCTGATAGGTGCAATTTACTCTACGAAATCTTTTGCCCAAGTTGTATTCAATAGACACATTAGAATTGCTGCCAGATTCAGAATCTAGTACCATATCGACCTGTCATTCCATAGGTTTGCCCTCATGTAGGCTCCAAAGAACTATCAACATATGATTGATTTCCAAACTGCTTTGCCAAGCCTGAGAGGTTTATTGAAGATCAGTGGGCAGCTGCTTACCCAGAAGATCATAAAGATTGCCAAAAACTCAAACTATCAATTCTTGAATATCTCTGCAAAGGTTATGAGACACTTTTGAAGTCTGTCTCACACAAATGGATGCAGAGGTATCTAGTGTACTACCAAGCAAAGGAAGCTGCTTACTCCCAAGGCCTGCACTGGAATATCACAGTCCACGAGTTCCTCCACCTTGCAGCTTGCAGGAAGTTTGTTCCTCTTAAGAGTACCCTCCGCCATGGTAACTACAATAGGAGAATTAGCTTGTTTCATCGCAGGCACATTAGGTCTTATAGGAAAATCCTTCTATATGATCATCCTATAACATAGATATTTCCAAGTTTGAGAATTTCTTCCTTGATAATGAGAAGAAGCTATGAGCTCTTCTCAACCTTTCCTTGCTAGGATCCCTCCTTCCCTGTATCTTCCTAGTTCCTTGTCTGCTTCCTGAATGTACATTGTTCTTTATGAAAATCAATAAACATATCTGTTTCTCCACATTTGTGTATCCATCTTTCTCTATCTCTCTTTATATCTTGTCCTTTCTGTTAATGCCTCAAAGGGGGAGAAAGAAAGTCAGAAACAAATATATAGAACACAGATTTGCAAAATCAAATTTCTTTTCACTGTCTAATTAAAAGTTTTTATCATTAACAAAAAGGGGGAGAATTGTTGAGAAACTATACCTTTAAAACATTGCTAAAGTTTTAAGCATTGTGTTTTTAATATGACAAAACCTTTTAAGACTTTCTACAAACAAATCTATTAGAATATACTACAAAAAATATGATATGTATGATATAGTATCTATCAGCATTGTCTTATGAATATTTCTCTAAGTCCATAGTGTTACTATGTACCATACTAATTCCGACTCTAGAAAAGTCAAAGTGTCGTATCAATTGATGAACAATAATACTCCGACTTCAGAAAATTCGATGTCTAGCAGTACTCCGACTCTTGAAAAGTCAAAGCCTGTCTGGACTCCGACTCCTAGAAAGTCGAAGTTCTCTTACTCCGACTCCTAAAAAGTCAAAGTCCTCTTTCTCCGACTCCTGAGAAGTCGAAGTCTTTGCATTTACTCCGACTCCCTGAGAAGTCGATGTCTATAATTGGTTGCACTCCGACTCCCCAGAAGTTGAAGTATGACCGATTGATGCTCTTTTCACTCCAACTTTCCAAAAGTCGAACTTTATAATCAGTCTCACTGCGACTTCTATATTGTCGAAGTTTATCATGCATCTCTTATCTTTGACTCCGACTTCAGAGAAGTTGAAGTATCCTATATCAACTACTATGTACTTGATAATTATTTTTGTTTGAATTTGTCATTTCTCAGAATCCATGAAATCTTAATCTTATGTATTTCAAAATCTTTGTTATCCATATGGGATCCTTTACAGAATGAACAATGATACCAGTCATCGTCAACCGACGAGTCAGCCCAAGAAGAGCGACGACGGTCGACCATGATGATGAACTAACGACCCCCGTCATCCGGGCGCTCCAAGCTGGCGCCAGGACATATCCACTCATCACGCGCCCAAATCCCGCAAATCACGACCCTCAACTGGTGCGTGATCATTGGGGCAAGTGACCATCACGGTAGGATCACCGACCCCCAGCTGGCCCATGTCCACTTTGAGCAAGTGATTGTCACTGCAAGATCCTCGGATCCCGGCTGGCAGGGATTCCCTGATTAGCGCCCTTGCCTCATGGAGACTCGTCTGCCACTTTCCTTTCCTATCCAAAGGACCAAGCTCTTATAAAAGGCACGGATGCCCTCAAGAAAAAGGTACGCTATTCATACCACAAAACTCTCTCTCTCTCTCTCTCTCTCTACAACCCTCGCTGACTTGATCGTCGGAGTGTTCGACCACCGAGGGGTCTCAGTGGTTCTTTGCAGGCCGGATCCTCTTCGTCGACGGCAATGCGACGCGGCCATCCCTCGGGGCCCACTCAGCTCGGCTCCGGCCGACTACCCTTGCTGTTTTTCAGCAACATTTGGCGCCGTCCGTGGGAAACGCTACACAAAAGCTTTCACCAATGGCACCCAAGGGAAAGGCAGCGGCTCGCACGTCGGAGGAGGAAGTCGCGCAAGCCATCGTGGTTGAGCAAGCCGCGAGAGGTACCTCCGGCACTGGGGAGCAGGATTCAGAAAACTCCGCTTGACTTGATCGCGTGGAACAAACGCTCGCGAGCTTGCAACAAATGTTGATGGGGATGGAGCAGAACCAACGGACACCCCCGACGCGAGGCGAGGGCCCAACCCGCCAGGCAGTCACCGCGCAGGGGGCTCAGGAAGACATGGAGGATCTTGGCAGGCAACCACTGCGACCTGCAGCGTCGGCAAGTCACGCTGACATCCAGAGGACGGCCCCAGGGGGTCTGGCGCCAGCGCTCCAACTGGCTGACAACGCTCCACCGGCGACGCCGTTAGTCACAGCGGATCAACAGCCGAAAACCGATGTAGCCGACCATTTTACGGAGAAATCCGCTCCACTCAGCGAGACACCGGTCGATCCTCGGTGGAAGGACGACCTGCGAGAAATGAACAGAAAATAGAAGTGTTGCGGATCGGCTCGCGTGCCCCGTTAGTGGCGACACTTCTAACGGCTTCACCATTCACCGAAGAAATCACCTCGGCACCGGTTCCCCAAAAACTCCAGTTGCCAAAATTCAGGCGGTACAACGGGACGACCAACCCCGTACATCACCTTGACCACTTCCAGGGGCAAGTGGAAATGGTAAATATCACTGACGCTATTAAATGCCGTGCTCTCATGTCTACCCTAGATGATGCAGCGCTGCAATGTTTCAAAGCGCTACCCGAGAGGTCGATCGCTAGCTTCACCGACCTGGCTCAAAGTTCTTGGACCACTTTTACAGCACGGTACAGCATTCACTGTGTATCGACGGCTTGTGGCTGGTCGCACAGAAGAAGCACGAAATGTTTTGTGACTATGCGAATGCTTCCAGATCGAGGTGATGAAGGTGGTAGATCTGGATCTGAGAACAGCGGTCAATATACTCACACGAGTGTGTACCGACGTGGCGTTCGTAGCTTCAATCACCAAGAAGCCCCCTGTAAGTCTTTTCGACCTCCTTTCTCAGATGCAGAAGTACGTGAGGCTGGAATCGACCCTAGGAGCCGCGGGGAGACTCAAGCGACCGCTTAAAGAAGTCGCGAAGAGAATCGAACAAAGCGAGAAGAGGCCAAGGAGGGAAGAACCGCGGGGGGATAGGCGGTGAGAAGCTGAAGTTCGTCGGGACTCAGATCACCGACCCGACGAGTATCGACGCGTCAGAGACCTCCCCCGCTTCGGGAGACCGCCCTCAGAGATACTCCCCGTCATCAAGAAACTACCAGAGTTCAGACGCCCCGAACCTATGACGAGGCCCCCCTCGGGGAGGGGAGCCGACCTCTACTGCGAATATCACAGAGGGTACGGTCGCCTTACTGACCAATGCAGGAGCCTGAAGATGGAGATCGCAGAGATGCTGTGATGAGGAATTATTGGAAAAGACGTCGTCAACGGGAAACCAATAGAGGGCGAAGAGGAAGGAGGACACGAGCGCGAAGAAAAGGGGCTGTCCTGGTCCTTGCCGGAGGGTCGGCAAGCGGCGGCGACAGCAACAGAAAGAGGAAGGCATATGCGTCGTCCCTCGTCCTCGGTCCATCACCTTCTCGCACGAGGACGACATCGGTCTGAGCTTCCCTCACGACGATGCTCTGGTTATTCATGCCGACGTCGACGGCTACACGGTACATCGTATCCTCGTTGACAATGGGGCTGCGCCCGACGTCCTATTCTATGACTGTTTCCTTAAGATGCCCCCTGAGTGCCGAGCTAAAGCCAATCTCCACTCCACTATTCGGGTTCAATGGCGCGCCTGTCATAGCCGAGGGATCTATCAAGCTGAAGGTGACCTTAGGCACCCGCCAGCGGCATGTAACGGTTGAGGTCGACTTCCTTGTTGTCAAAGTGAAATCGGCCTACAACGCGATTTTTGTGCATGGGTTGCTCGGGAAGTTAGGAGGAGTGCCGTCAACCAATCACCAAAGTTGAAGTTTCCAACTCCTGGCAGGGTAGGGGAGGTTATCGGGAGCCAGGCCGAGGCACACAAATGCTATGTAATTCGATAAAAGCGAAAGAACCAACTATTTAGGAGTATGTGCCTAGAGTCCATGATGATGATGATATTCAAAGACATGAAACAGTAGAACAAATAAAACAAATCGAAATCGAGAGGGGAGCGTTAGTTGTCGGCACCGAACTCCAAGAACTAGAGAACGAGATCATCGCCTTCCTCGGCAAGAGCGGCGACGTGTTTGCATGGTCAGACGATGACCTACCGGGAATCGACCCGACAATCATCCAGCACCATCTAAACGTTGACCCCAGAGCCCGACCTATCCGTCAGAAAAAAAAGGCCCTTGTCGGCCGATCGCCAGAAAGTAGTAGACGATAGTCTAACAAAGTACTTGCGTGCAGGGACCGTAAGGAACACCTTTTACCCGGAATGGGTCGCCAACGTCATCTTGGTACGAAAAGCTAACGGGAAGTGGCGAATGTGCGTGGACTTCACCGACTTGAACCGAGCCTGTCCGAAAGACAGCTTCCCTTGCCCCGAATCGACCAACTCGTCGACTCAACTGCAGGACATGAGTTGCTGAGCTTTCTCGACGCATACTCTGGATACCATCAGATAAGGATGGCGCCCGAGGATGAGGATAAGACATCCTTTACCACAGAAAGAGGTCTGTATTGTTTCACCCGTATGCCCTTCGGATTGAAAAATGTAGGTGCGACGTACCAAAGGCTGGTCAACACGATATTTGAGAAATAGATCGGCAAGACGATGGAAATATACATCGACGACATGCTTGTGAAAAGCCGACGAGCTGAAGACCACGTCAAAGACCTTACTGAGGCATTTGACATCCTCCGAAAATTCGGTATGAAGCTGAACCCCGAGAAGTGCATTTTTGGAGTGCGTGCAGGAAAGTTCTTGGGGTACCTCATATCTAGCCGAGGAATCGATGCCAACCCCGACAAAGTCCAAGCGATCCTCGACATGACGGCTCCGAGAACCGTGAAAGAAGTACAAAGGCTTAACGGCAGGGTCACTTCACTCAGCAGGTTTATGTCCAGGTCGGCAGAGCGATGTAAGCCATTCTTCGAAGTGCTGAGGAAGGGCCGCTTTGAGTGGACCGAAGAATGTCAGAAGGCTTTCGACGAACTTAAGAAATACTTGGCTCACGTAGCGACGCTAAGCAAACCCAAAATCGGCGAGGAACTGCTGCTATACCTGTCGACGACGGCGTATTCCATCAGCTTGGTGCTGGCGCGGGAAGAAGATCGAGCCCACCTTCCAGTGTACTATACGAGCAAAGCCCTGCGGGGAGCCGAACAGTGTTACTCCGACCTCGAAAAAGTTGGATACGCGTTGATCATGGCGGTACGATGACTACGCCCATTTTTCAAATCGCACAAGATCATCGTCCTCACCGACGTGCCAATCCGACAAGTCGTTGAGCGACCCGGGTCCTCGAGAAGGATGGCAAAGTGGGCCATCGAGCTCAGCGAATTCGACATCAAGTTTAGGCCCAGGGTCGCCATCAAGGCCCAGGCCTTAGCTGATTTTATTTCCGAGGGGATCACTCAAACCAATCTAGAAGAAGAGGTCTCCGAAGGATGGGAAATCATCGTCGATGGAGCTTCAAATTTGCAAGGCAGTGGGGCCGGAGTAGTCATGCATTTGCCCGACAACATCGACTTCAGGTACGCGGTTCGCTTTTGTTTCGATGCATCTGACAATGTGGCAGAATACGAGGCAGTGATCTCGGGACTGAAGATAGCGAGGCCTCTGGGGGCCAAAAGGGTGTGCATTTACAGCGACTCCCAGCTGGTCGTCAGTCAAGTCTCAGGAGAGTTTGAGGCGAAGGAAACCAAACTAGCATCTTACAAATTGAGGTCCAAAAGCTTATGGCTAATTTCGAGTCTGTCGATCTCATCAAAATACTGAGGGCTGAGAATGATCAAGCAGATGTGCTCTCCAAGGTCGCGTCGACGTTAGTCGAGCCGTTTGCCCGCCATGTTGGTAGAAGAACTCCGTGAACCGTCTATCGCGACGACAGAATTAATGGTCATCGACACCAGAACGACATGGATGACCCCACTGATTGATTTTATCAGAAACGGGACACTCCCGATGATAAGAATAAGATGAGAAGACAAGCGACGAGCGCACAAATTCTTCATTATCGGCGACGAGCTATATCGAAAGGATTCAGCTACCCAAGCCTCTGTTGCATAGAGCCCAACCAAGATGAGGTAATCATCAGCGGGGTACATGAAGGTACGTGCGGGTGTCATGCAGGTCCTCGCTCTTTGGTGCGAAGAATAACTCGACAAGGTTACTAGTGGCCTACTATGCTCAGAGACGCCAAGAACTACGTGAAGAGCTGCCGTCAGTGCCTCTTCAGTAAAATTGATCGGCGACCCCCTTCGGAGCTTACGAACATAACGTCGCCATGGCCGTTCGCGCAATGGGGAATGGACATCCTCGGGCCTTCCCACCGGCGTCTGGCCAGAGAAAGTTCGTCATCGTCGGCGTCGACTACTTCACCAAGTGGGTTGATGCCGAGCCGCTGGCAAAGATCACCGATGCCAACGCCTGGAACTTTGTTTGGAAGAACATCGTTTGCCGTTTGGCCTACCTCGGACAATCATCACCGACAACGGGCGTCAGTTCGACAACATCAAGTTTCAGCGGAACTGCGACACCCTCGGCATCGATCACAGATTTTCCTCGGTCGCTTATCCCCAGTCGAACGGGATGGACGAGGTCACCAACAGGACGATTTTAGATGGGTTGAAGAAAAGGCTGTAGAGCCATAAAGGCGCTTGGGCCGACTAGCTCCTACATGTCCTCTGGGCCTACAGGAGTACGCCGAGAGAAGCGATGCGAGAGTCGCCTTTTGCACTGGCCTTCGGCATGGAGGCGGTGTCGCTCGTGGAGTTCCTCGTCCCATCATCAGGATCACCGGATTCGACGAGCGAGTCAACGGCCTCGCTTTACCCGCAAGTTAGATCTGGTCGAGAAAAGACGAGAAAACGTGTCGTTAAAGATGGAGATCTACCAACAGAAGATCAAGAAGAGCTTTGACAGGAAGGTCAAACCGAGGCACTTTGTTGTTGGAAGCCTCGTCCTCAGAAAATTCTCGGTCTCAGACCCGAGGTCAGCCATTGGCAAGTTGTCGGCCAACTGGGAGGGACCTTATCGCATCATAGAGGTCCTCGGCCATGGTGCATACCGGTTAGCGGAGCTGAGTGGAACGGTTGTACCGAGAACTTGGAACGCCGAGCACCTTCGAGGGTACTTCCCCTAGGTCACTTTGGCACTCATTAACGAGGTCGCTTCGGCACTCATTTGCGAGATTGCTTAGGCACTCTCTTACCGACGAGGTCACCTAGGCACTCTCTTACCGACGAGGTCGCTTAGGCACTCTCTTACTGACGGAGGTCGCTTAGGCACTCTCTTACCGACGAGGTCGCTTAGGCACAATCTTACCGACGAGGTCGCTTAGGCACTCTCTTACCAACGAGGTCGCTTAAGCACTTCCTTACCAATGAGGTCGCTTAGGCACTCTCATACCGACGAGATCGCTTAGGCACTCTCTTACCAACGAGATCGCTTAGGCACTCCCTTACCAACGAGATCGCTTAGGCACTCCCTTACCAACGAGGTCGCTTAGGCACTCTCTTACCGACGAGATCGCTCCGGCACTCTCTTAGCGACAAGGTCGCTTCGACACTCATTTACGAGGTCGCCTTGGCACTCTCCTATCAACGAGGTCGTTTCAGCGCTCATAACGAACCGAAAGAATAAAGGGACACAATCTTCGACAAAACAAATGTGCAAAAGGACTACTTTCATTCCAGTGGGAACACGGGGACACAAGCGAGGGCGACTACTCCTTGTTCGCTACTTCGTCAGCAGCTCGTTCGAGGGAACGATCAATGGCCGTGTCTATGGCCTCGTCCACCACTGCGGCGACCTCCTCGTCCCGATTCCTGACAACCCGCTCGCCATCGTCACTGCCTTCGTCAGGAGAACCGCTCCCGATAAGTCAAGGTGGGATATAGCCCGTCACATTGGCGAGGCAATCATTGTATCCCTCCTTGAAGAGGCCGGAGACCTCATCCTAAAGTTTGTCGGAGTCGCGATACTCTTCTATCGCCTTGTTCCTCTCCTCAGCAACGAGGCGTGAAAGGCTCTTCTTCGTCTCTTCATGAGCAGCTATCTCATCATATTGAGCATTCTTCATGGCCTCAAGTGCTTTTTGCATCGCGCGAAGCGCCTCCTTCTCAAGATGCCATGGCCGCCTGGAGTCGTTCTCCTCTTTTTTCGCCTCCTCCTCTAACTTGAGGTAGCGGGCCTTCTCGAAGCCACGAGCTCCTCGGCCTCAGCAACGCGCTTGTCGCAGGCCAACCACTTTCCCCTCGGTTCGATGAGCGAACGCATCAAACGCTGCCAGCTGGTTCAACAAACTGTGGTGGAAGTCGTGCATAAGCCGACGCGTTGGTCGGCTGAGCGTCTCGGCTCTAACTTCAGGTGGCAAGGCTTGTCGTCCCCACTCAACTGGATCCAGTGAAAAGAGAGTCTTGCGTCGGCGCTGGGGCAGCAGGTGCCGTGGACGACGACGGCGGGACAGGGCGCTTCGCTGGCCTCTCCTCAGCTGACGGGACAGAGGCCGAGCTCTGACCAGGCGCCGAGACCGATGAGACCACCGGCGGCGCAGTTTTCGGCCTCACGCTGACGCTTCTTTGGGACGGAAGCCACCTTCTTCTCCCTTGAATGAACCCGACTCTTAGCCTTCTCGACGAGCGACGACCCCCCTACACGTCGGGGGTACGGAATCGTTCTGTCGGCCATGGCTGCAGGTACATAGACTCGTTGATGGGGAAACCATAGATAGACCGAGGATACAGCTACGAGGTTTGCAACCTTTTGTGCCCTCGTCGATCAGCCGAAATAACTCCTCGGAGATATCGATCAGATGGGGGGCTCCACCTCCTTCAGACACTTGAGGTCAACAAGCTCGGATGTAGTAGGCCTCGGCGATCCAAAAGCTTTGCACCGGACGTCGATCCGACCACTTGGTCGGGAACGGCCAACCCGAAGGTCTATAGACGAAGATGAAGTTTCCTCTTCCAGCGTGGAGCGAGGAAGCAGTCTGCCGAGGATTGCCGACCATTCCTCGCCACAAAATAAAACCAGCCCCGAACGGCTTAATGGAAAAAAGGTAGAAGAAAAGGCGCAAGATCGGAGGGACCCCCGCCGAATAGTACATGGACAGAAAGCCGACGATTACGTGCCAAGCGTTTGGTGCCAATTGGGAAGGAGCCACCCCAAGCTCCAGAAGAAGGAAAATAACAAAGGGGTAGAAAGGAGCAAAGCCTGCCCGAACCGCCTCGGAACAAACCGAGAACCCCCCGTTCATAAGATAATGAGCCTAAAGTCTCTATCGGCGAACATGACAGCATCGGCCGGAGGAACGAACCTAGAATGCTTACGCACCACTAGAAGGTACCGGGAGAGGTCTCACAACGGGCATCGGCAACATTGTCGGCTCAAAGACGAGCACTGGAAGTATGGGCCAAAGGTTCTTTAGTACATAGGTTCCCTGGGTTAGTTCGAGGATGAAGGAAACACAACGGGTCCCAAACCTGGGTTTCCACAGCTACCGACCCTACCCCGAGGTCTTCAGAAACTGAGTCGGGAATATTAGCCAAGGCAGGAGGATCCCTGGACTTCGTGAGGAAGATGGCGGGAGCCTCAGAAGAGGTGGAGGAAGAGGATGACTCATCGCTAACCTCGGAAGGAAGCAAGCGAAGATCGTCGAATGACCTCGGGCCGACGTGCACTATCGTCGGGTCGTCGGGAGACGTCAGTTGAGCAACCAGCAAGACTCGTGCACGAAGTAAAGAAACATCGATTTCGCACCGAACCCTGGCTATTTATAAAGCCTTGACACCAAGGTGATCGGACGGTTCAAAGATCCGCTCGCAGCCAGGATTCCGCCACGTGTCGGAAGCCCGACAGCCAAAAGACGTCCACCCGGATCCACAGCGCGCGCCCCGAACCGAGCAGCGTCATCATGGCGCAGGATTCAGGGCAAGTACCTGACAACCGTCGCCAGCATACCATCATTATGACAAGATCGCGGCTCTCATAATGACAGAGGCAGAACGCCCCTGACATAGGCGCACAGAATGCGAGGCGGCGGCGTGCACCCGTACGAATCCTTTAAAAGCAGTAAAATGGCTTCTCTTCGAACCGAGAACTCGCCTCAAAGAAAATCCGGGGGGCTAATGATACCAGTCGTCGTCAACCGACGAGTCAGCCCAACAAGAGCGACGACGGTCGACCATGATGATGAACCGACGACCTCTGTCATCCGGGCGCTCCTGGCTGCCGCCAGGACATATCCACTCATCACGCGCCCAAATCCCGTAAATCACGACCCTCAGGTGGTGCGTGATCATTGGGGCAAGTTACCATCATGGCAGGATCACCGACCCCCAGCTGGCCCATGTCCACTTTGAGCAAGTGACTGTCACTGCAAGATCCTCGGATCCCGACTGGTAGGGATTCCTTGATTGGCGCCCTTGCCTCACGGAGACTCGTCCGCCACTTTCCTTTCTTATCCAAAGGACAAGCTCTTATAAAAGGCGGATGCCCTCAGGAAAAAGGTACGCTATTCATAGCACAAAAACTCTCTCTCTCTCTCTCTCTCTCTCTCTACAACCCTCGCTGACTTGATCGTCGGAGTGTTCGACACCGAGGGGTCTCGGTGGTTCTTTGCAGTCGGATCCTCTTCGCCAACGGCAACACAACGCGGCCAATCCCTCGGGGCCCACTCAGCTCGGCTCCGGCCGACTACCCTTGCTGTTGTTCAGCAAAAACACTACTTACATATCTTATAGAATAATGCTCTTCTTGCTACCATCATTTAATATTTTGTTGAGTAGGAAAATTATATTCAAAATGATCACATAAATTATCCTTGATATGGTCTAAATAATTATACAATTGGTCTCTGCTTTTTGTCAGAAGTTCAGTTCTTCTCCATTTGATTGTTGCTTTATAGATAATGCGATTGTAGGTATAAGCAGCATAGGGTGTTTGTTAGAGCTCACTTACCACTGTCAGAACCTCCCCTTACATTCAAGATGCAATTGTTCTATCTGTTCTTTTCTTGCACTGAACCTCTGTCCATCTGAGTTCTTTATACTTTACATATATTCCCATCTCACCTACCTTCGAAAGTATGGAGGTATCTTTTTTTTTCTTGTCCTTTCTGCAGAACATTTATGAAGCATGACTTAGCATTCAATCTTGAGCATGGAGTTTACAGAACATTAATGAAGACTTTCTTTTGAGCCATGAAGCTACCAACATAGCCTAAGGACATTGGAACTCCAAAAGATGAAGGACTTAAGAATATAATAGAAGTCTCAAGGTCTCTACATCCAAAGGTTCAACGGCTATTCTTCAAATGCTAGTTTTCTAACGGGCAGTTTCAAACGAAACTTAAGGGCTCTAAAGTTCATATATAGAAGCTGGAGTTTTGAACAAGACACAGAAAAAAATACACTTAGACAAACCCAGCAACGCTCACAACTCCCATCTTTTTTTGCAAGCAAAAGTCTTTAGGAGCCCTCTACTGAAGTCAAAAGAAAGAGAGTTACTTCTTCAGTCGACGACCTTCAAGCTCTCAAGCTCTTCTTGTTGACTAGGTTGCAAGCCGAGAGGGGGGTGAATGGATTGCTAAATTTCTTTTAAGAAGATTCCTGTTAATAAAACGCTTTGACAGAAGACACTAAATTCGTTGGTTTAGAGTTAGTACATAAATGAAGGCAGAATAAGTTCAAACACAAGAACAACAGAAGATGCTCTTCTTGCTTTTTCTTCAAGGTGTCAAGTATATCTTCATGGAGTCAACAGTCTTCTATTTATCTTATCTTGAAATAATTACCGTTTGAAGTATATGTTGTCTCTCATCTTCAAGCACGTTAGATGTGTCTGGTCTAATGTAGGAATCAATAAAACCTGCAGCCATTAAATGTGGATAGACACATACAGAGAGAAAGATTATCTGAATCAATTCTTGCTTTTGTCAAAGTGACAGGTCCAACGTTGTAACGTGTGGTGACCACGAGAATCCTACACCCAATAAATGCTGAAGCATAGACAACTTAACTATGTCTAAACTGTCAGTCAACGTCAGTAGCCATACTTTAGGTGATATATTAAAGAGGAAATTTCATTCTATCATCCTATAAGGCTTTACTTTATGTGACATGAATATGGTAAAGCAAAAGGTATGTCGTGAAGAGATATTGTACCAAACACAATAAATGTTTGAGTCCACAGGATATAACATGGTTCGCGGGAAGATTTGAAATACACAGTGATTTGAAAATATATTTGAATATCACGAATGATAGATTATATTCACGACTATCTAGAATGATTATAATAATAATATCTATCAACTGTCTAAAACATAATCGTAGTAAAAAGAAAGTTGATGTTTAGAGATAGTCTATGCAAAAAGGTAGTCGATGTCCAAACAAACTGATGTAGTCGTTGTGAGTGGAATCGATGTTAGAATGAAATCGATGTTGAGATATAACCATAATCTATGTGCAGATGTAATCCATGTTGACATGAAGTCGATGTGAACATAATCCATGTATAGATGTAGTTGATGTTGAAGTATAATCAATGTATAGAGTGAAGTCGATGTTCTATTTGAAATCGTTGTTTAACCGATATCGATGATCAAGTGAAATTGTTGTTAAACTGAAATCAATGTTTGACTGAAGTCGATGTTCAAATGAAATCATTGTTGAACTAAAATCGATGTTTGACTAAAGACAATGTTCAAATGAAGTCGTTGTTTTAAGTGGAGTTGATGTTCTAAGATGAATCGATGTTGACCTGAAATCATTGTTCAGGTAAAGTCGATGTTGAACTGAAATCAATGTTCAAGTTAAGTCGATGTTCTAATAAAATTGATGTTGAACTGAAATCGATGTTCAAGTGAAGTCGATGTTCAAATAAGGTCGATGTTCTAATATGAAGTCGATGTTCTAATATGAAGCCGATGTAGAACCAAAATTGATGTTCTAATATGAAGTCAATGTAGAACCGAATTCGATGTTCTAATGTGAAGTCGATGTATACTTAGACAAATTATATGCAATTGATTTCAAATAACAATGAGTGTAGATGACTTACTGAGTTATTTTATTTGAGACCTGTTGACAAACTTAGAAACAATGTTAGTCAATAATTTCCAGAGTTTTGTTAATCACCAAAAATACATATAATAATTAACAAATTATATGGAGATGGACTGAACATCAATATCCCCCTTTTGGTAATGACAAAATATAAAAAATTATATATATGAAATAGCTGAAATAAATGTGCTGGATAATTTCTAAAGTATGTATTTAGAATGTTTTCTTGCCCTTTTTGTCATTAAGCAAAGAGAATAAGGAGTAGAAGATAAAATGGGAAGAAAAAGAGAAAGATAAATGGGAGCCAAGAGTGCAAATCTTATTAATTAGTGAGGGTCAGAAATATAGAAGGCAGGAGATAGAAGTGAAGTATGGCGAGTAATAATCTGCCAAGCTTGGACTTCCTACTCTTCAAAAAGTTCTTAAAGACACCCCAACTAATGTCATAGGAAGGCCCCAATTCTGGACTAAGTTTCTTGATGTGAAGCTGTCGCTGATCTTCAATAAATTAGGTGTATTCAGCACCACTAAGAGACAATCGGTAGAATCAAGCAGTTCAAAAACTAGCATGCTGAAGGAACTTGTCTATAGACAAAGGATAGTGCAGATTGTGAGCCTTAAATTCTTTCTTCAAAGTATCAGAAATCTTAAATCTCTCAACCCATTGGAGTAAGGATCGGAAACTAGGTTGATGGAGGTGAGATCCATGAACTGCTCAGGAGACAAAGTGGGTTGATTTGATTTGATGAGAGATGAATTAAGCTGATCCAATTGGACAGCAGCCGAATGATAAATTTACACCAGTCAAATGGGAAAAAATCTTCCAGACTATGCGAGCAAAGGAGCTAAAACTGATGATTTAATGTATGCCATGTGATATTCTCTGAATAGAAAACGATGGAATGCTATAGGGGCTCCTTTCTGAACAAAATTATAGCTATAACTCTAGCAGACCACTCAAAAATGATTGGACCCACATCAGAGTCCATGAGTAGAAAGTGCAATTGAGGGAGAAGCTTGAATTCAGGCATCTTCATGGTGGCAAAGTTAACATGAAGGGGTAAATTAAGTGGGTGTTCAGTCTTGAGATCATAGACAGCAGACCGAAACTGACCAAGCTGAACTTCAGGAAGCCTATTAACATGGCAGTATTCATTGTACATCTGAAATTTCCTGATCAGCTTGATTTTCTTCTGAATAAAGGGACCCCAAGAAGATGTATGATGACGGACAAACCACTCTGACAGGGTAAGAGTATGATCTGAACGAGGGAATCTACGATCCCTAGAAATCTCAAACTTTCTGTAGAGGGCTTTATTGGACCTGGCCAACTGATCCTCAGTCTTAGACACAACTGAGGAAAGGATTATAGATTGTTCAGGCTTGAGCACAAGAGAGATAGGAAGAATAAGAGTGAGATATTCTGAGAGATTTAGATAAGGGAGGCCAAAGACTGCAGCAAGTTTACATTTTTTAATATATTAAGAATAGAGGGATTTTCTTCTATGGACTACAGAGAGAGAGAGTGCCACATAGGAGGAATGAGAGCTTGAGAGGATTGGGAAACAAGCTCTTTTGAGAGTTTTATTTTTTTGGAGGTAGGACTGGGAGAGGGCTAAGAATCAATCCTGTGAATATGAGAAGATACAGGAGAACTGTTCTGATGATGGCCTCTTCAAATTCATCTTTTATATGTGAAATAGTATGGCCAATAGTATTATGCTCTCAGGAATGAGAGTGATGAAAGATGGTGGAGTAGGAGGGTGAAAAGAGGAGAAGGATGAAGTGGGAAAAGGTTGATTGGATGGTCCAGCAGAGGAAGGACTAGATGATGATGGACCAGAGGAAGAGGTAGAAGGTGCCTCAGAAGAGGGAGGACGAATGGCGGATGAAAGAGTAGGTGAGGATGAGGGTTCAACAAAGAAAGGAGTAGGAGAAGTGATATGTTGGGAAAGGGTTTCTTTGATGGTTCAGGAGCAGGTGGGGTAGTGAAAGAGGTAATTGAGGAGAAAGGAGCTGGAGTCTGAAGGACTGGAGGATCAGAAGGCCTTGGTGGCACAACAACTTCCTCTTCATGCTTGTAAGGCCCTGATGGCCCAATCACTACTTCACCTTTTGTCCCTGCTCAATCTTCTTCTACCTCAGATGGCCCTGCAGCTGATTCAACCGGCACTGACTGGTCTGGATGTTCTACTTGAGGAGGCCGGGATGGCTCTGCAGTAGTCTCAAGCATAGGTTCAGATGGAACAGGAGGGCTTGAGCTGAGGAGGGAGCTGCAGAAAAGTGCTCCTTCACAATCTTTGCAAGATCAGTTACCAAGCTCTTTAAGTGCCCAACCTACTACGCATATCATGGAGCTCATATTTTAATTCACAAAAAGCATTAGCTTGAGAGCTCTGACTTAGAAATATGGAATCAGATCTTCCTGAAGAGAACGTAAAAGCTCTCCTTAAGCATTAAACCGAGCAACCACTAAGTCCAGATGAGCACAGAGCTTCTTCTTCCTAGATTTATTATGTCCCTTTCTAGTGAGGAATGGAATACTGCTGGCAACACCTTTTCCTTTTCCTCTAGATCCAACAGCTGGTACAGAAAGCTGGTGTGCTAGTAAGTACTAACATCATCATACTCATCAGAGACATCTTCTACTAAGCCTTCTTGAAATTGGTCTTCATGGATAGCAATAGGCTCCCCCTGAATAGCAGGCTCCCCCTGAGCAGGAGCATCTGCCATAAGAATTTCTTCAGATTGGCCTAGTGCCACAGCATCTGGAATATCTTCTTCATGACCTCCTTCAACAGTAGCCTCTTCAATTGGAGCACTTAGTGAATTTTCAATATGAGTATCTACATGCACCCCTCAGTATATGCAGGTACATCACCTACAGTTGTTTGCCCAAAGGAGGCTCAATGATGGTGGCAGGTACATCACCTACAGTTGTTTGCCCAAAGGGCTCAATAAGCTTAGGAGCAATGTCTGCAATCCTCCGTTCAGTAGGCCCATCTTCTCTTACAATATTCTCATTTTCTTGAACAGAAGTTACTTTAGAGGTATCTCCAATAATGGCTTTCTCCTTCATCTATGGAAGTCTTGGACCAAATATTAGCTAAGAGTGAAAAAACACTCTTCTTCAAGTTTCTTGTGGGAATTGGCTAACCCATATTCTCCAATAATTCTCCTTCCAAATCAACTTCAAAATGCCTAAAAATTCTTGTAAGTAGGTGAGCATAAGGAAGGGACACTGCTAGTTTGCTTTTCTTGTTCCAAATAAGCTCTGTCGCAGACTTCATCTTCTCAATCATGATCTGTGCGAGATTGATATCATGTTTCTGTACAGCCCAAAACATAATATTTGGGTCTCCTTTTGTGCATCAATAGAATGTGGCACTGTGAGGTAAGATAATTTGGCAAACAATAAAATGCAGTAGCTTATTAAACGCATTGAACTGATTAATGTCAATCTTGCCATTGTTTAGCTTGTACTCTGTTCCTATGATTCCGAGGCCCTTAGCATGTATGTCTACTTTGTTGATTAAACTATGCCCTACTTTAGAAATGCCAAACAGCCTCTCCAACAAGTCATGAGAAATGCGAATGGGTTTACCTTTGACAAGGGAGGTGAGAGACCCATCTTCATCAGATTTGAAACAAGTATAGAATACCTTGGCCAGATGCGGGTAACTGGAAGCAGAAACTGTACATACCCTTATCCATTTCATCCTCTGAAGGGCTTCAATCACATTGTTCATCTCGTGCTTCTCCAAATCATCCAAATCCACTGCCTTGTTCCCACAAATCTTCATCTTAACATTCTGGAATTGCTCAAACTGATCTGTCGTGAGAAAGGCGGCGCTGTAGCCACCAAAACTGCTGGAGCTCCCAGAAGCGGCCAAGGAAAATTTCAAGGAAGGGTTCTAACGGATCGTGGAAGGAAGTGGAACAAAACCCCTCAAGAAATTTGAGCGGGAAGAATCAAATCCTTCGAGAGCGGGGAAGAAGGATTCTGAAGTCGATGGAGGGTTTTGCAAACTTAAGAGTTGAAGGGGCGTGAAGATAGAGCGAGAGAATCGATAAGGGATGAGTTGCCTGCGCAACAGCGATAAATAAAGTGACTTTCGAAAAGGCAGACCATTTATTGCACAAAACGACAAATAATGGATGACGATGGCGCAAAATGAATACATTTATTAAATAATGAGGGGAGAGATAAAACTTGTTCTGAAAAGATTATTTTTATTACAGTTATACGCAGATAAATCTATTACACATTGCACATGCCTAATTCCCTTCTCAGAGAAGTAATCTCTCTTCAGGTAAGACTATTGTAAAGATATCTGCTAACTAATTTTGTGTATCTACAAATGAAATATTAATATACCATTTGCTAAATGATCTCGAATGAAATGATATCTAATCTCAATATGCTTTATCCTCGAGTGCTGCATAAGATTTTTAGTGAGATTTATAGCATTGGTGTTGTCACATAGCAATGGAATAGTCTTGATGTGTAGTGCATAATCTTCAAGTTGTTGTTTGATCCAAAGGAGTTAAGTGCAATAGCTCCCGGTGGCTACATATTCAGTTTCAGCTGTTGATAGAGTTATTGAGTTTTGTTTCTTTGAAGACCATGAAATCACAACAAGAAAAGCGCCGATAGCGTCGCTAAAAAGTATAGCGACCGAGTTACAACCGATTTGAGGCTGAAAAAGTCGTTCTCTATATACTGGTCGCTATTAAGTGACCGAATGTAATCGGTCGCTCGCGACTGAAAAATGACGGTCGCAATATCGGTCGCTATTAGCGTCCGACATTGTAGTCGCAATATAGGTCGCAAACAGCGACCGATGTGATCGGTCACTATATCGGTATCTAATATAGAGACCGATTTGCGACCAATATTGATGTGGTCGCTGCATATGTAGTGACTAATATAGCGACGGATTGGTCACTAATATTACAATATTTTTTTTTATAAATTTAACATAAATGGTAATAAATCACCTGATAAATGACAATAAAATAAAACCACAATACATCTACTACACAAATCACAATAGCTCATCATATAAACCATAACAAACATACAAACCGATACATCCATCATAAAGTTACAACATCCACACAAGTAATATGAAATCACAAATCCTCTGCATATGTGTCATCCTGATCCCCGTCTCGCCCAACACCTCGCGACGAATGATCCTGTATATCATTTATAAAAAATTAAAATCAAATACTTAATACATAAATTATTTTTTCTTTAAAATTGAAAGCAAGAGGTTTTTCATTTAACTTAACTTGACGAATGATAGTTTTCAACGTTTTGCTTAAACAAGAGTCCAATTTACACTCTGTCAGTTTCTACAAGTCACTCTCACCTTCCCGATCATGTTGGAGTCATTGACAAATTAATCGGACCTATATTTTTAATTTTGACCCTCTTAAACCCATGTTTATTGACTTTAAAGTAAGTTATTTTAGAAAATATAAATATGAGCGTCGAGCTCAAACCTGAAGTCCAATTTGAACTCTACGAGTTACTTTCACCCCCCAAGCCGTGTTGGAACGATCGATAGGCTGATTGGACCTCTCTTTTAAATTTTGGATTCTCAAACCCAAGTTCATAGATTCTAAACAACACTAGTTATGAAAATGAAAATTGATTGCCCAGTCCAGATCAAGAGTCCAATTTGGACTCCGTCAGTTTCTACAAGTCACTCTCACCTTATCGGTCGTATTGGAGTCATTGACAATTTGAACTCCGTTAGTTTCTACGGGTTACTTTCACCGCCCAAGTCATGTTGGAACAATCAATAGGCTGATTAGACCTCTCTTTTAAATTTTGGACCCTCAAACCCAAGTTCATAGATTTTAAACAACACTATTTATGAAAATGAAAAATTGATTGCCCAGTCCAAATTGGGAGTCCAATTTTGACTCTGTCAGTTCTACAAGTCACTCTCATCTTCGCGGTCGTATTGGAGTCATTGACAATTTAATCGAACCTATTTTTAATTTTGACCCTCTTAAACCCATGTTTATTGACTTTAAAGTAAGTTCTTTTAGAAAATGTAAATTTGAGCATCGAGCTCAAACTTGAAGTCCAAATTTTGGACCTCTCTCTTAAATTTTGGACCCTCAAACCCAAGTTCATAGATTTTAAACAACACTAGTTATGAAAATAAAAATTGATTGCCCAGTCCAGATCGGGAGTCCAATTTGGACTCTGTCAGTTTCTACAAGTCACTCTCACCTTCCCGGTCATGTTGGAGTCATTGATAATTTAATCGGACCTATATTTTTAATTTTGACCCTCTTAAACACATGTTTATTGACTTTAATGTAAGTTCTTTCAGAAAAAGTAAATTTTAGCATCGAGCTCAAACTAGGATTCCAATTTGAACTCCGTTAGTTTCTACGGGTTACTTTCACCCCGCAAGTCTTGTTGAAAACATTCGATAGGCTGATTGGACCTCTCTTTTAAAATTTGGACCCTCAAACCCAAGTTCATAGATTTTAAACAACACTAGTTATGAAAATAAAAATTGATTGCCCAGTCTAAAATGGGAGTCCAATTTGGACTCCGTCAGTTTCTACAAGTCACTCCCACCTTCCCGGTCGTGTTGGAGTCATTGACAATTTAATCGGACCTATATTTTTAATTTTGACCCTCTTAAACCCATGTTTATTGACTTTAAAGTAAGTTATTTTAGAAAATATAAATATGAGCGTCGAGCTCAAACCTGAAGTACAATTTGAACTCTACGAGTTACTTTCACCCCCAAGCCGTGTTGGAACGATCGATAGGCTGATTGGACCTCTCTTTAAATTTTGGATTCTCAAACCCAAGTTCATAGATTCTAAACAACACTAGTTATGAAAAATGAAAATTGATTGCCCAGTCCAGATCAAGAGTCCAATTTAGACTCCGTCAGTTTCTACAAGTCACTCTCACCTTATCGATCGTATTGGAGTCATTGACAATTTGAACTCCGTTAGTTTCTACGGGTTACTTTCACCGCCCAAGTCATGTTGGAACAATCATAGGCTGATTAGACCTCTCTTTTAAATTTTGGACCCTCAAACCCAAGTTCATAGATTTTAAACAACACTATTTATGAAAATGAAAAATTGATTGCCCAGTCCAAATTGGGAGTCCAATTTTGACTCTGTCAGTTCTACAAGTCACTCTCATCTTCGCGGTCGTATTGGAGTCATTGACAATTTAATCGAACCTATATTTTTAATTTTGACCCTCTTAAACCCATGTTTATTGACTTTAAAGTAAGTTCTTTTAGAAAATGTAAATTTGAGCATCGAGCTCAAACTTGAAGTCCAATTTTGGACCTCTCTCTTAAATTTTGGACCCTCAAACCCAAGTTCATAGATTTTAAACAACACTAGTTATGAAAATAAAAAATTGATTGCCCAGTCCAGATCGGGAGTCCAATTTGGACTCTGTCAGTTTCTACAAGTCACTCTCACCTTCCCGGTCATGTTGGAGTCATTGATAATTTAATCGGACCTATATTTTTAATTTTGACCCTCTTAAACACATGTTTATTGACTTTAATGTAAGTTCTTTCAGAAAAAGTAAATTTGAGCATCGAGCTCAAACTAGGATTCCAATTTGAACTCCGTTAGTTTCTACGGGTTACTTTCACCCCGCAAGTCTTGTTGAAAACATTCGATAGGCTGATTGGACCTCTCTTTTAAAATTTGGACCCTCAACCCAAGTTCATAGATTTTAAACAACACTAGTTATGAAAATGAAAAATTGATTGCCCAGTCTAAAATGGGAGTCCAATTTGGACTCCGTCAGTTTCTACAAGTCACTCCCACCTTCCCGGTCGTGTTGGAGTCATTGACAATTTAATCGGACCTATATTTTTAATTTTGACCCTCTTAAACCCATGTTTATTGACTTTAAAGTAAGTTATTTTAGAAAATATAAATATGAGCGTCGAGCTCAAACCTGAAGTCCAATTTTAACTCTACGAGTTACTTTCACCCCCCAAGCCGTGTTGGAACGATCGATAGGCTGATTGGACCTCTCTTTTAAATTTTGGATTCTCAAACCCAAGTTCATAGATTCTAAACAACACTAGTTATGAAAAATGAAAAATTGATTGCCCAGTCCAGATCAAGAGTCCAATTTGGACTCCGTCAGTTTCTACAAGTCACTCTCACCTTATCGATCGTATTGGAGTCATTGACAATTTGAACTCCGTTAGTTTCTACGGGTTACTTTCACCGCCCAAGTCATGTTGGAACAATCAATAGGCTGATTAGACCTCTCTTTTAAATTTTGGACCCTCAAACCCAAGTTCATAGATTTTAAACAACACTATTTATGAAAATGAAAAATTGATTGCCCAGTCCAAATTGGGAGTCCAATTTTGACTCTGTCAGTTCTACAAGTCACTCTCATCTTCGCGGTCGTATTGGAGTCATTGACAATTTAATCGAACCTATATTTTTAATTTTGACCCTCTTAAACCCATGTTTATTGACTTTAAAGTAAGTTCTTTTAGAAAATGTAAATTTGAGCATCGAGCTCAAACTTGAAGTCCAAATTTTGGACCTCTCTCTTAAATTTTGGACCCTCAAACCCAAGTTCATAGATTTTAAACAACACTAGTTATGAAAATAAAAAATTGATTGCCCAGTCCAGATCGGGAGTCCAATTTGGACTCTGTCAGTTTCTACAAGTCACTCTCACCTTCCCGTCATGTTGGAGTCATTGATAATTTAATCGGACCTATTTTTTTAATTTTGACCCTCTTAAACACATGTTTATTGACTTTAATGTAAGTTCTTTCAGAAAAAGTAAATTTTAGCATCGAGCTCAAACTAGGATTCCAATTTGAACTCCGTTAGTTTCTACGGGTTACTTTCACCCCGCAAGTCTTGTTGAAAACATTCGATAGGCTGATTGGACCTCTCTTTTAAAATTTGGACCCTCAAACCCAAGTTCATAGATTTTAAACAACACTAGTTATGAAAATGAAAAATTGATTGCCCAGTCTAAAATGGGAGTCCAATTTGGACTCCGTCAGTTTCTACAAGTCACTCCCACCTTCCCGGTCGTGTTGGAGTCATTGACAATTTAATCGGACCTATATTTTTAATTTTGACCCTCTTAAACCCATGTTTATTGACTTTAAAGTAAGTTCTTTTAGAAAATGTAAATTTGAGCATCGAGCTCAAACTTGAAGTCCAATTTGAAAGTGTTTATGATTGACCCTCATCAACCCAAGTTCTTGCATTTTACAAGATGATATTTAGAATTGAGAAATAAAAAATCAATCAAATAAAATACGTACCGGAGGTTGCTGTGCAGAAGGTGCTCTATCTCCAAGAATCCCCAACTGTGTGAGCGTCTGGGAGACAGTATGAGAGACAATAGTTGAGATATTCTGAGAGACGGTCTCGTTGACGATCTCCCTAAAATGAGCCAGAGTCATGGTCGGGGCGGCACTGGAAGAACCACCTGGGGCTGTAGGTGTGGTAAATGGAGAGGTCGCATGTGAGACGGAGCTCGAGCATGATGATATAACCCTGGCCATGACCAAGCTATGTCCAAAACCATACACATGGCTATTTTTGGGTGCCCCAAATGCTGCAACCCAAATGTCAGGATCCAACTCTAGACGCTGACTGTCGTCCCCGTACCGCTCATCCATTCCTCTACAATATGACTCCTGCAAAAAAAAAAAAAAATCTTAATTCACAATTTACTTTTAAATGAAAGTATTGGTGTATACACTTACCGCTACCTCCCGAGCTTTCTGAGTAATGTAATCATCCATCCCTTTCTTCTTATGAGTTTGATCAAAAAGTTCTTGAAATTGAGGTGGCGGCTTGAGCTGTGCTTCCTATTTTTTAAATAAATCATAGTTTATTATTAGATTTAAAAAATGTAGAAGTGTACTTACCAATCGTGCTTTATGCGTTGCAAAAGAGACAGAGCCACTCGTGTGTACATTTGCCTCAGGATGTGCAGCTCTGCTTTCCTTTGCTTTGATAGAATTTTCATTCCATTTCTCCCCTCCCCATATCGCGCACAGCTCAATCCAATACTCCTTTCTCATCCAAACAGGTCCATGCTGCTTCCACTGGTTCTTATCTGTACTTGCACAAACTCTTTCTGCATTTCTTCGAACATTGTACATAAGATGTTTGAAATTTTCTCTTGCAGTAGTTGTCCATACAAATCTAGCACGTAACTCATCTGAATGCTCTGTGAATCGATGATTCCTCTATATATTAACAAAAAAATAAATTATATACAACATAAGAATTAGTGTGTTAGACTATGAATTGAAAAAGACTTAGTTTGATAAAAGAAGATACATACCATGAACATATCATACAATAAATCCTGAACATCCATAGGAAAATCAGAAAATCGATGGATAGGGCCAGGAAAATGTGCTTGAAGAGTCTTTGTAATAAATTGTGATGCTTGGGCTGACTCTATTTTATTCCTGAAATTTAAAATATTAATACCATAATGACGAATAGATAATAAAAATAGTGTATTGCATACCCTTCATTTATCACACAGCCCGCATCGTCTCATTATAATTGCCCTCCCCCTGGTGATGACTCATCTCGTCATCCGCATGTACTATACGAATTAATTAGCATAAGTAAAACAAACTATAAAAAATTTACCTATAAATGTGAATGAACATACCTGGCTCAGATGGAGGAGGTGTAGATCCACTCGCTATGTGTGATGGAGATGCAGAGGTCGTCAATCTACCTGCTGTCGGTGGTAGAGGTGCAGAGGTCGTGGGTCCTGTAAGGATAAGAATAAGATATCACAATAACATAAAGAATTATATTAAACAAATACTACAATGCATATTAATCATGACATATATACCTGCTGTCGGTGGTAGCGGTGCAGAGGTCGTGGGTCCTGGTAGGATAAGAATAAGATACCACAATGACTTAAAGAATTATATTAAACAAATACTGCAATGCATACTAATCATGACATATATACCTTCTGCCGGTGGTAGCGGTGTAGAGATCGTGGGTCCTGTAAGGATAAGAATAAGATACCACAATGACGTAAAGAATTATATTAATAAATACCACAATGCATACAAATCAAAGTATACATACCTCTTGCCAGTTGTGGAGGTGTAGAAAAAGTAGTAAATCTCCTCCCACTACTCTCTCCCCTCCCACCTGAAGAAGTCACACGTCGTCCTCGAACCATATCTTCAAGTAGTAATAAAATACATGCATATTCATCAATAGTGGAAGAAAGAAAGATGTAGAATATTAGAATTTCTGGTAAAATAGTCTACCATTAATCAAACATTCTCCATTTCATCTTCAGATGTTGGGGATAGATCATATTCAACATTGGCATCTTCATTATCAGATTCATTTTGATCACTAGTATATTCCTCCTCATCGGAGTCCCCTAACTGTATTTCAGGTTCTTGTGGATCTACTTCTTCCACTTCATTCTCTTTAGATAAAGAAAGTGCCTCCACAGATTCATCACTAGAAACATGCAACTCTACATCATCAGCTAAGTCTGATTGAAAGAATTCGGCATTGATATCCAACTCCACTGTTTCAGTCAAATCCAACCCGTAATCCGCGAAAAGCCTTGTCTTAACCTTGCAAGTAGCCCACCAATTGTCTGTATTACGAACATTAGAGAATTATAGATGGAATTAAAATAACAAATTATGGACATATCGTAATGTGAGCAGATCACTTACGCAACATAAGATTCAACCTTCATACAATCTAAAAGAATATACAACTCTGCACACTGCAATTCTATATCATTTAGCATCTGACTCAAAGAACGTCCATACGCACGTCCATGATACATAAATATAGAGAGGCGATCAGATTGAACGGAGTCTCCCCCATCATCATTACGCGGTGGTTGAGTACGACGGGCTTGAATCTCAGGTTCAAAGTACATTGAACAAAAATTTGATATTTCTTCCATAATATACGCCTCCACAACAGAACCCTCTACCTTTGCCTTGTTGCGAACTTTCATTTTCAATTCATGTATGCATTTGAAAGGTGGCAGAATCACCTAAGATAGTAATCTAGAAGGGGGGTTGAATAGATTACTGCCAATTAAAAATCACTGTAACCTTTCTTTTAATGATAACACTAACTTGTTGAAATCTCAAACAGATTTGTACGGAATTTGGACTACGATGTGTGTGCTAATTGTGAGTAGAACAACAAACAATCTATCTAGCGTGTGAGTAATCAACGCGCCTACCAAAAATCTATCGTGAATACGTTCAAACCATAGGACACGAAGATTTAAGGTGGTTCGGAGTACACAACTTGTGTATCCTACGTCCATCGTCCACACACACATGCAGAAACAACTGCTTATGAGCGAGTTCAACTCTACAACTCACACACACACATTGTTTGATGCAAACATGCAATCAACACAACAAGCCACAAATGAATCAAGGACAAGGGTCGCTTGAGTCACAACCACACACATAGATATGTGAAAGATATGAAAGGACAATAGTTCTAAGATGACGAAACAAATCAGATGAAGAACTCTTGTCACTGGTCGTCTAGAGGAACTCCAAGCTTCAACTTCATGACTCTCAGATGACGGAGAAGCTTGAACCACTGACGAACGAACTTCAACTCCGTTCGGAAGATGAATCTTCTTTTCTCTGGACGGAAGTGTTAGGTTGAGTGTAATTTCATATCATTTCCCCTCTCATTTTGATGATGACAAATGTGATTTTAATGCAAACTAATTGAAACATGATAAACACATTTCACCTAAAATTTATATTCAAAAAGCATGTTTCAAGGCACACTTATCATTTGTACTCATAATAAAATATTTTACTAATGATATATGTGTTTAATTTTTAGGTACAAATACTTTTTGCAAAGGTGGTCTCGACACACCCCACAATGGTGTTGACACAATACATCAGACTCCAAGGCAAAAAGATGAAGAAATGTTGAGACTGTGTCGACACGAGTCAAAAAGCAGGTCGACACGAGTCGCAAATTCCAGGAATTAGACTACTCAGGTCGACACTGATCAGGATCAGGTCGACACTGGACCTCATTCCCAGAACAGTCTGTTTGCAGAATGGGACAAGAGGTCGACGCAGGATGAGGGCAGGTCGACACTGGACCTCGTTCCCAGAATAGTCTGTTTGTAGAATGAGACAGGAGGTCGACGTAGGATGAGGGCAGGTCGACACTAGATCATTTCCCAGAACAGCCTGTTTTCAGAATTGGGACAGAAGGTCGACACCACCACCAGGGCAGGTCGACACACTAAGGAAAGATTGCAACTTAAAATGGATGATTGCCACGTGTCATCCTAGGGCGATGGTGTATCAACCTAGGATCGTGTGCCCTTGTACCCAAAGGGTAACCTTGGAATCTTTTGGGTATAAAAGCCTCCGATTGGCCATCCATCACATCAAGAGACCCAACGAACTCTTGGAGCCTCCCGAAAGTTTCCTTTGGCGGAGAAGAGCTCATCTCCCTCCTCTGCTCTCCTGGTGTCTTCTGAAGACCAATTCTCATCAATTCAAGTGTGAGAATTGGAGTGTGATCCTTGAAGAAGCAATTGAAGTGCCTCAAGGAAGCAGATCAAGTAGAAGCATCCGTTGGAGAAGATTTCAAGGAAGATCCCAAGTTCAAAAGTGCAGAGCATCGTTTGGGACTTCAAGAATCCAAGCTTCTTCCCAATCTGAGCTTCTACAAGTGAGTACACTGAAGAACAAAGTCCTTTCATACAATTCTCACTGTACTTCTGTTCTTCTGAGACATTTTGAGATTGTGCAAGTGCTTCTGCATAATTCTCATGAATGTTCTCATGTTCGACATGATCTGCTGCTAGAAGATCTATGTCTTGTGTTGGTGTCTAGCAAAGTCGTTTGTGAGCCATTGTGCTCAGTTTGAGTCGTCGAACTCAAGTGTTTGTTGAGCAGTCTTGCTCAGGGATCTAGAGTAGTCTTACTCTAGAGTTGTGTGAGTTGTAAACTCAGGTGTTGGAGTTGTCTGGCTCCAGTGGGTGTGTTACCCAAGTTGTTTAGTGAATCCTCACTGGGTGTGAGGGGTGGATGTAGGAATCACATGGGTGATTTCCGAACCACCTAAAAATCTCTGTGCACTTGTCTATTTGTGGTTTGATTCTATTATCTGTTAGATGCTCGCATAGGATCGCTTAATATTCACTTAATCAACTGGTTTTCACAACTATTTTATCAACTCACTTAACATCTCATCAGATCTGTTTTTTTACTGTTAAAATTGCCTCTGATTCTAAAAGTATTTTTAAATTGTTTAAGCTTCCGCATAAAGTGGCATAGATCTATTCATCCCCCCCTTCTAGATCTTATCCACACCTTTTCCTCGATCCTTCAATTGGTATCAGAGCGGGTTTACACTTGATCTGATTTGATCTGAGCAGTTTTTGAGTATTGTGTGTCTGATTGCTTGATTGTTTGCTTGCTTGCTGAGTATTTCTTCTGTGCTTTGTTTTTAAGTCAATGGATTCCAAAGGTTTCATAGCTGAGGGGCATTCCATAAATAGGCCACCATTCTTTAATGGAACGACTATTCATATTGGAAAAATAGAATGCAAGTGTTTCTAAGAGCCCAAAACTATGAAATCTGGAAAGTGGTAGAAGTTGGTCCCTATGAAAACCAGGGAGAGGAAGAAACTTGGACTAGGGAACAAATAAGAAAAGCCACATTGAATTATAGTGCCATGAACATGATTCAATGTGCTGTTCATCCCAAAGAGTATTCGAGAATCTCAATGTGCAAATCTGCCAAAGAGATGTGGGATAAACTCGAATTACTTTATGAGGGAACATCACAAGTGAAGGAAACTAAGGCAAATATTCTTGTTTCAGAATATGAATTGTTTATGATGAAGTCTAATGAAACAATTTCTGAAATGTTTGTCAGGTTCATGGTTATTGTCAATGGACTGAAGGCCTTAGGTAAGGACTACACAGTGCAGACTTGGTAAGGAAAATCTTACGTTCACTCTCTTCAATTTGGCACACAAAGGCCACTGTCATTGAAGATTCTAAAGATTTGTCCAAAATTTCTTTGGATGAATTGATAGGATCCTTAATGACATATGAAATCAATTTGAAAAGAAATGAAGAACACATAACTAAAACCAAGCCAATGGCACTTAAGGCCTCTTCAAGTAATAAAGACAAAAGTCAGGAAAAGACAAGTTCTGAGGAGTTTGAGTCAAATGAGGATGAAATTGCCCTCATGACCAGGCAATTCAGAAAATTCTTGAAATATAGAAAAGGAAAAATGTCTGGGAAAAAGAAGTTTTTCTCAGGTAAAAGAAACACTTCCTCTTCTAATTTCAACAAGAATAAAAAATCTGACGAAACTGTATTCTGTTACAGGTACAATAACCAGGACACATGAAGGGAGAATGTCCTGAGAACAAGAAGGAAAAGCACAAGAAGCTCCAGAAGTTCAAGAACCAAAGGCCATGGTAGCCACTTGGTCTGATGAAGACTCAAGTGAAGAAGAAGAAGAAAAAAATCCTCAAGCTCTGGAGTGAGGAAATATACTTCATGGCCAACAGTTCTGAAGGAAAGGTAAGCACCTCTTTTGAAGATTTTTCCATTGAAGATTGGCAGGATGCATATGCTGAACTAGTTGAAAAATTTCTGAAATGAGAAAAGAAAACAAACACATCAAAAGAAAATTGAAAACATTATCATAACCAATCTTCAAACAAAGAATTTGTGAGCTAGAAAATGAAATAACAGAATTAAATGAAGAAAAAGAAAATTTCCTGAACCTAATTGATGATCTAAAGCTTGCCTCTCAAAAGGCCACCCAAGAATTCAAAGACCTATCTGAAAAGCTGGAAATGGAAAACAAGAAAAACAACAAAAATTGAAGAAATTAAAACCCTTCAAAACCAGCTAAAAGAAAGGGATGAAGTTATCCAAACTTCACAAAAGGTAAAGATAACTTGGAGGCACTGCTAGGAACAAACATGACAACAACTTCTCATGGATTAGGATTCAACAAACAGAAACCAAAGAAAGACAAATCTGGTGAGAAAAAGGGCAAAGCACCATTAATTAAATTTGTCAAGGTCCTAATCTTGAGAACACAGAATCAAGCAAACATCAGAAAAACATCAAACAAAACACAAAACAAATCAAAAACTCAAAAACAAAAGAAGACAACAAGGTCGACACAGTCTCCTGACAGGTGACACCAGTCCACAAGAAGAAGGCTTCTGTGGTTGCTGTGTCAACACCAGTCATGGAGAGGTCGACCTGCTCAACATCAACAGCTACAAACAACTCAATCAAAATTCAAATAAAAATTTGAAAAATAAGAAAAAGTCAAAGGAAATCATTTATAAAGAACCTTGGACCTCCAAGACAGCATTTCAAGATGATTGGACCAATCCTTGGAGCCAATGGTATGACAACCCTTGTTGGTATCATCCTCAATTCTTTTATCCAAACCTTTTGATGTACCAACAAAATCCATGGATTCCATCTCCTCATCTGAATTCCTATGCTCAAATGAAAAACTCCCCTCCCACTAAAAACAAAAATATTGGTGCTTTCATTCCTAAGGGAAAGAACAAACAAAGAAAGACTGAAAACACCAATGTAACAAAACAAAAATCAAAACAAGTCAAATTTGGGTGAGAAAAGATTTACTAACAATGTTCAAACATTCTGATGGTCCCAACTCTGTTTGGGTACCAAAATCTTCTCTCCACTGATCTATTTTGCAGGAAGGTCGTGCACCCAACTCCAATGTGGGTTTCTTGACAGTGGGTGTTCACGACACATGAAGGGAGACAGAGCCAAATTCTCATTCCTGATTGAAAAGGAGGGAGGGTCAGTAACTTTTGGAGGTAAAATAAAGGAAAGATCATAGGATTTGGTAAGGTTGGTCAAACTTCCTCAAACTCTGTAGATAATGTTTTACTAGTTGATGGTCTTGATTACAATTTGCTCAGTATCAGCCAACTATGTGACAAAGGTCACAAAGTTGTGTTTGAATCTGATTTCTGTAAGATAATTGACTCATCAACTGATAAAATCAAATTTTTGTGGAAAAAGGGAAAACAATGTCTACATGATCAACCTAAATAAAAACTTTTCTGAAAATCTTTGCTTTGTTGCAAATAAAGATGAAATTGCATGGACTTGGCACAAAAGACTTGGCCATGCAAGTTTCAGAACAATGAATAAGTTGTTAAGATTGAATTTGGTTAAGGGTCTTCCTGAATCTTCTCTAATGTTGAAAATCAAGTTTGTGGGATCTGTGCTAAAGGAAAACAAACAAGAAAATCTTTTAAAAACTTAATGAGGTACTCACATCTAGGCCACTAGAATTACTTCACATGGACCTTTTTGGCCCTACAAGAATTCTAAGTCTAAGTGGCAAAAGATATGGGTTTGTAATCATTGATGATTTTACTAGATTTACTTGGTTATTTTTCTGTCCCACAAAAGTGATACTTGTCTTGAATTCAGGAACTTCTGTACCACTGTCTTAACAACTTATCCATATAAAATCAAAAATATTTTGACTGATCATGGGGTGAATTTGAGAACACATCCTTTTCTGATTTATGTGCTGAATTTCAAATATTCCACAAGTTTTCTTCACCAAGAACTCCAGAACAAAATGAGTTGTGGAAAGAAAGAATAGAACTCTTGTGGAAATGGCTAGATCCATGCTCTTAGGAAGTAATTTGCCCAAATCCTTTTGGGCTGAAGCTGTAAACACAGCCAATCACATTCTAAATAGAGCATTGATCAGACAAAAATCAGAAAAACCCCTATGAATTATTGAAAAACAAAAAGCCAACTGTATCTTATTTTAAAACTTTTGGGTGCAAATGCTTTGTACACAACAATAACAAAGAAAACCATTGACAAATTTGATGCTAAAAGTCAGGAAGCCATCTTCCTTGGCTATTCTGAGGTGTCAAGGGCTTTCAAAGTGTACATTCTTAAAACTAAAACTGTTGAAGAATCTCCATATGTTATCTTTGATGAAAATTCCTTTTCAACTAATAATTCTAAATCTTGCAGGGAAAGACAAGACACTGAAGAGGATGAATTTATTGTGGACTCTTCACCAACTGTTGAGGAGTTTGAAAACATTGAAGAGAACCTGAACACACCATCTTCAAGTGGTTCAGGTAACATTGTCCCAGAAGTGGGTACTTCTCAACAGGTAATTTCTGAACACGATTTTTGAGAGATCACCCATTAGACAATGTGGTTGGCAATGTACATGATAGAGTTAGGACTAGATCATCATTCCTGCATGATATTGAAGAAGACCCACTAGCTCTAATTTCCCAAATTGAACCAAAGTCAATTGATGAAGCCTTATCAAGTTCTGATTGGATTAATGCCATGCATGATGAACTTCATCAATTTGAAAGAAATCAAGTATGGGAATTAGTACCTAGACCTAGTGACCAAACAGTCATTGGCACTAGATGGGTTTTCAGAAATAAGTTGAATGAAAATGGTCAAGTCATTAGAAATAAAGCTAGGCTAGTTGCAAAGGGGTACAATCAAGAATTTGGAATTGATTTTGAAGAATCATATGCCCCTGTAGCTAGACTAGAAGCAGTTAGAATTTTCCTTGCTTTTGCATCCTCCATGAAATTCAAAGTTTATCAAATGGATGTCAAAAGTGCATTTTTAAATGGATATATTAAGGAAAATGTTTTTGTTGAACAACCTCCTGGATTTGAAAATGAAAAACATCCTAACCATGTTTTCAAGCTTAATAAGGCTCTCTATGGTCTTAAGCAAGCTCCAAGAGCTTGGTATGACCGTTTGAGTACCTTTTTACTTGAAAAAGATATTCTAGAGGAAATGTTGATCAGACTTTGTTCACAAAAACAGTCAAAAATCAAATAATTGTGGTCCAAATTTATGTTGATGACATAATATTTGGCTCAACCAATAAAGGCCTATGCACTGAATTTTCAAATCAAATGAAGAATGAATTTGAAATGAGTTTAATGGGAGATTTAACATTTTTCTTGGGATTGCAGGTTAACCAAACATCTGAAGGGATCTTCATCAGTCAAGCCAAGTATGTCAAGGAACTTCTCAAAAGGTTTGACTTTCAGAACCTCAAGCATTCAAGCACACCTATTGCTATAAATGCTAAGCTAGAAGAAGACTCAAATGGTAAGTCAGTAGACCGAAAGACCTACAGAGGTATGATTGGCTCTCTACTCTATCTTACAACTTCTAGACCAGATATTCAGTTTAGTGTGTGTTTGTGTGCTAGATTTCAGTCTAATCCTAAGGAAAGTCACATGTTAGCTGTTAAAAGAATTTTCAAATATCTTGTTGGAACATGTGATTTAGGAATTTGGTATCCTGCTAATTGCAAGCTAGATTTGATTGCCTATTGTGATGCTGACTATGCTGGGTGTAAATTAGATAGAAAAAGCACAAGTGGCTTGTGTTTATTCCTAGGTGGGTGCCTTATTTCTTGGGCTTCCAAGAAGCAACATTCAGTTGCACTGTCAACTGCAGAGGCTGAATATGTTGCAGCAGGTAGATGTGGAACTCAGATTCTCTGGGTGAAACATCAACTTCTCGATTACAACCAAGATTTAGGTTGTGTACCCATCCTATGTGATAACACAAGTGCAATAAATCTGTCTAAGAACCCCATTCAGCATTCTAGAACCAAGCATATTGAGATTAGGCATCACTTCTTGAGAGATGAGGTTGCAAAGAAGTCCTTTGAACTCCATTTCATTGAAACTGAAAAACAAATTGCAGACATATTCACCAAACCCCTTCCTGAAAACAGATTTTCATCCTTGAGGAGAGAACTTGGTCTTTGTAAATGTCCACATTCTTGATCTCTCTTTAGGTTTGGGTTGAGTGTTATGCACTGTCTAAGGGGGAGTTCTTTTCATATCATAACCCTTTGCTTCCTTCAGTCACACTGTCCATATCTCTCTCAATTCCACTTCCATTTCCTTTGGACAATAAATTCTTCAACTCTTATTGTGTTGAAATTTCTTGGTATATCAAATGGTGACTTGGAGAAGGACAAGTCAGGCTTGTCTGGACACTTTCACTATGCGTGAGTGTATGTCTCCGCCAAGTATAAGAAATGAATATGCAATTGCTGAGGGGGAGCTTTTATTGTTAAAAGAAAATTATCTTTCTTGATTTCAAAAACTTGCATATCTTTATTTTGATAGAAAATGATTGAAATCATCATCTCAGGGGGAGCTAGAAAATTCACAAGTCATGACTTTTGCAAAATTCATAACTTTTCTTGCATTTCATCAATTTCCTGCATGATGTCATCATTCAGATGTCTAGAGTCTCCAAATGATCCTTTGAGTGATCTATCATATTTTTTACTAATCAACTGTCAACTATATTTTTTCAACCCACAGAAACTCAGAACTCTTCCAAGATTGAAAACAACTTGTGTCTTGAAATTAAAACATCTCTTTGTTTGCAACTGATGTTGGATAAAATTGATTTCTATCTTACAAAACTCTCAAAAATTTTAAAAATTCAACAGAGCAATGACATTTGTGCTGAGAAACTGCACACCTTCACAATGAATGAAGTGCCATGCATGTCATGAGGCACTAATGCTATCTCGTTCAAAGGGGATAAAATTCAAAAATAAATTCAAAATACAGCAAAAATGTGCTACACTTTTGATGATGACTGAGTAACTGGAAATATTGGCGTCTACAAAACGTATATTTTCATGTCAAAGGTCATCATTTACCCCTTTGAGACTTGACAATGAATAAATCTTAAGTATCCAGGGACTATGGTGTGTAAAAGCACTAGTACTTGAGTGAAAAAGATTTATATCATTTGATAGTCTGTTACAAAACAAAATATGTGTGTTAATGGAGTTTTGTTTAGAAAGAATCATTTTCATCTCATCATCAAGTTGTTCTTTAAGATTGTGTTTTATTTTCAAAACAATTGTATTCAGTCTAGAGGATATCTTTATTTCTTTAACGTTGAGAAATATGGTAGCTTATAGTTGATTGTTAGATATATTATATCCCTCAATCATCATTTCATTGACTCAAGTCTTTGAATGCTCATATCCTATTGGAAATTGTTTAAAACTTGAATTGTGATGAATTTTTGCAAAATATAACAAATGAATTTTTAAGTCTCTTAAAAATCCTTGAAATGACTATTTCTCTCATTGATTATCATTTTAAAGAAGTCCCAAAAATTCTCAAATTTTCTTCTCTCACAAAAATTCAACTTTTCTTCATAGGCCAGGTCGACACCACATCTATCCCGTGTCGACACACACCCTAGGTCAGGTCGACACTAAAGTCTTCAGTGTCGACACTGCACCCCTTGCCAGACTTTTTAAATCGTGGGTTCCGGTTAGCCCATGTTGTTCCTGCGGGGTATTGCACCACTGCAACCCCTTTTTAGGCATCAGGTCGACCCGACGGTCGCTTCTCTCTCATTTCGGCAAGAAATTCCACAAACTTTTCTCTCAATCACATCCCTTTCTCAATCATCTCTCTCTTCTCCTTCATCCACTCCCGATTCCCTCCACCTTGCAACCATGGTGAGAAAATTGGGTCCTCGCCGTGGAGCAAAATCTCAGGCCACATCTAGGGCAGTTCTGGCAGAGGTTGATGCTCCTCAATCAGAAAGAAGAACCAACGGCGCAATGACCCTGCAGAGCAACCAGGTCCTCCTCTGCATCTCAGCCAGCAGCCAAGAGAGGTAGACCCTCTTCTTCGGGCAGAGGTAGGGTTTCTACCAATCTTAGACCTGAGAATCCGGGCTCCTCTTCTGGAGATTCTGAGGAGTCATCATCATCTTCGTCTGAGTCTTCCCAGTCTCAAGAAACCACCCCTCAGAGTCCATCAGTGAAGCTAAGCTAATCCTAAGCTTAGAATAGTGGATTTGACAGACATCCAGCTAGCAAATACCTTTCCAGAAATTCAGACATACTTCTCTTTTCATTCTTGGTTAATCTTCATTTCTGAATTTCAAATCATGTATCCAAGACTTGTTCAGGAATTCTACAAGAATTTTGAAATGCACCAAGGTTGGGTATAAGTCAAAGGTTAAAGGAATAGACATAAATCTGCCTACAGAATTAGCAGTCACCCTATTTCACATTCCAGATGAAGTGGCAGATTATCATAGTTTTCAATTTGATCTTCATGAAGCTTATACCATCATGACAGGCTTACCTGCTGATAAATCTGATCCCAGACAAACCTTTGTCACCAATTCAACACAAACACATTTCCCCCTGTGTTGAGGATTATCCACCATATGTTGACCACAATAATTACCCCTCAAGCTGGTGGAAGGGACAGGCTCACAGACATACAAAGGTTCATTATCTATTGCACGGCAAAAGAAATCAAAATCAATCTCCATGTAATAATGTATCAGATTATATCTGAAACAACCAGGAAAGACCTGAAGAGATCTCTTCCATATGCTACACACCTGACTTCAGTGTTCCAGCACTTTGGTGTGCCTTTGGACAATGAGAAATCCCAGTCTATCCCTAAGTCCAACATCTATCGCTTCAAGAATATTCAGAAATTCATGGGATTCAGACTGGAGGGTACTCAAGTTAGGAGAGGGCCAGTTGTAGTTGAGGCCCCTCAAGGTCAAGGGGACCAGCCCCAGGGTCAAGAGGAACAGCCTCAAGCTCAAGGGGACCAGCCCCAAGGTCAAGAGGATCAGCCTCAAGTCTCAACTGAAGGTGATATACCATTTCATGCCCCACTCTCACCTCAGTTTCAACCCTCCTCCATGGACACTGAATTTGACATTCCACATGTCTCTCCACAACCCACATTTCAAGCATCCACATCCTCTGGTGGACCTTCTGTTCCACCAGAGTTGTTCTCCTTTTTAAATGATACATTTGAAACTTTGAACACCTTTATTCAACCATGTCACAAGCTTTTGAGTTGAGGATTCAAAGGTTGGAGAACACTGTGTCTGCCAAGTTCATAGAGCACAAAGCTGCCTTAGACTATGCAGCTCAAAGATTCAATAGATTAATTGGTACACTGGCAGATGCTTCAGTTGAGCTCAAAGAACATCAAGACAACTTGGAGAAGGTTCTTAAGGGGATTTTAGAAAACTCTCAAGCTGATGTGTTCAACACAAAGGAGACACTTGCTCAGATCTCCAAAACTAGACTGTCTTTTGCTCATCTGGCGGATGATTTGGAGAGCATGAGGAATTTCAATGCTCACATTGACAAATAGATCACTGATTTGAAAATGGAATTCAAAATCATGCAAAGGCCTGGTTGGTGAGCTGGATCATCTTCCTCTTCACAACCCATATCAGCTGATCTAGACAGAATTCAAGCTACTTTGATAGAAAACTCAGACAGAATGGAACATTACTTGCATACAAGACTCACAACCATTCAAGATCAAATGAAGTCCAGCTTGACTTTCATGGAGAAAAGATTGTCAGACATTGAGACAATCTTAGTTCCCATTCCTCCTCCTCCTCCTCCACCTTCTACATAATGTAATTCTTTTTTGATGATGTCAAAGGGAGAGAAGAAAGAAAGAGAACAAGAAATGATTGTAATGTTTTGGAAAGATTGTAATGTTTACTCTTGAATGAAATGAAATGATTTTTGCTTAGCTTGAATGAACTTCGTCATTTGTGTCTTCAATGTGATTGAAAATTGTTATGTGAATGTGAATGTATGAATGCTTGTCAGTTGCTTGACCTCTTTTATACAATTAACTTACTTCAAGTAAGATTGTACTTCACTAGTACAACCATCATTGTGACTGATTTATATTTTAAGGTCTTTGACAAGCATGAACAAAAGAAAAATAAGGACTTTGAATAACCAAAAATTGCTTAAAATCACATCTCATCAAAACCTCATTGGCATATGGATTTTATGTTGCCATCATCAAAAAGGAGGAGATTGTTTGGTTGGGTGTAATTTCATATCATTTCCCCTCTCATTTTGATGATGACAAATGTGATTTTAATGCAAACTAATTGAAACATGATAAACACATTTCACCTGAAATTTATATTCAAAAAGCATGTTTCAAAGCACACTTATCATTTGTACTCATAATAAAATATTTTACTAATGATATATGTGTTTAATTTTCAGGTACAAATACTTTTTGCAAAGGTGGTGTCGACACACCCCACAATGGTGTCGACACAATACCTCAGACTCCAAGGCAAAAAGATGAAGAAATGCTGAGACTGTGTCGACACGAGTCAAAAAGCAGGTCGACACGAGTCACAAATTCCAGGAATTTAACTACTCAGGTCGACACTGATCAGGATCAGGTCGACACTAGACATCATTCCCAGAACAGTCTATTTGCAGAATGGGACAAGAGGTCGACGCAGGATGAGGGCAGGTCGACATTGGACCTCGTTCCCAGAACAGTCTGTTTGCAGAATGGGACAGGAGGTCGACGCAGGATGAGGGCAGGTCGACAATGGATCATTTCCGAGAACAGCCAGTTTTCAGAATTGGGATAGGAGTTCGACACCACCACCAGGGCAGGTCGATACACTACGGAAAGATTGCAACTTAAAATGGATGATTGCCACGTGTCATACTAGGGCGATGGTGTATCAACCTAGGATCATGTGCCCTTGTACCCAAAGGGTAACCTTGGAATCTTTTGGGTATAAAAAGCCTCCGATTGGCCATCCATCACATCAAGAGACCCAATGAACTCTTGGAGCCTCCCGAAAGTTTCCTTTGGCGGCGAGAAGAGCTCATCTCCCTCCTCTGGTCTCCTGGTGTCTTCTGAAGACCAATTCTCATCAATTCAAGTGTGAGAATTGGAGTGTGATCCTTGAAGAAGCAATTGAAGCACCTCAAGGAAGCAGATCAAGTAGAAGCATCTGTTGGAGAAGATTTCAAGGAAGATCTCAAGTTCAAAAGTGCAGAGCATCGTTTGGGACTTCAAGAATCCAAGCTTCTTCCCAATCTGAGCTTCTACAAGGGAGTACAACTGAAGAACAAAGTCCTTTCATACAATTCTCACTGTACTTCTGTTCTTCTGAGACATTTTGAGATTGTGCAAGTGCTTCTGCATAATTCTCATGAATGTTCTCATGTTCGACTGATCTGCTGCTAGAAGATCTATGTCTTGTCTTGGTGTCTAGCAAAGTCGTTTGTGAGCCATTGTCCTCAGTTTGAGTCGTCGAACTAAGTGTTTGTTGAGCAGTCTTGCTCAGGGATCTAGAGTAGTCTTACTCTAGAGTTGTGTGAGTTGTAAACTCAGGTGTTGGAGTTGTCTGGCTCCAATGGGTGTGTTACCCAGGTTGTTTAGTGAATCCTCACTGGGTGTGAGGGGTGGATGTAGGAATCACATGGGTGATTTCCGAACCACCTAAAAATCTCTGTGCACTTGTCTATTTGTGGTTTGATTCTATTATCCGTTAGATGCTAGCATAGGATCGCTTAAGATTCACTTAATCAACTGTTTTCACATCTATTTTATCAACTCACTTAACATCTCATCAGATCTGTGTTTTTCACTGTTAAAATTGCCTCTGATTCTAAAAGTATTTTTAAATTGGTTAAGCTTCCGCATAAAGTGGCATAGATCTATTCATACCCCCTTCTAGATCTTATCCACACCTTTTCCTCGATCCTTCAGGAAGGTTGAAGCAGAGCAGCAGGGAGAAGCTTTCTCTCTTGGGTTTTACTTAGGGTTTTGGTATGGTGGCTTCTCTGTGCGAAAATAGCTCCATATGACCATTATATATGGTTGTCCAAACATGGCGAGTCGTGTTTAAAGAGATCACCCAAATATAGATCATATCCTGACCATCAGATCTGACTTTCTCTTCGTCTGTCGACAGGCACTCCATAGCTGTCGACAACTACTGCTCAATTTTGGTTTCCAGAACCATGGTTGTGCTAGAAAACTGGATATGTCGACAGGCGATTTGCTGCTGTCGACAGGCCATCTGCATCTGTCGACAGGTGGGCTTCAACTATCGACAGCTACTATCCCAATTGAGCTTCCAGTACCTTGTTTTGTTCTGGATGGTCTATCTGTCGACAGGCTTCTTCTTCGTTGTCGATAGGTGTGTACTTGAACGCTTTTACAAAGTCTTTTGCACTTGACATTGAGTGCTTGTCTTGAATACATTCACACCTACAAAAAAGAGACATTCTAAGTGAGATACAATGAATACATAGGTGATCATATTTGCACTTGCATGTGTCATTCATGTCTTTACCAAATTTGGACTTTTACAAATCATTCAATTGCAACATCCATTGAATTCACATCATCAAAAACATTTAACACATGAGAACCCAACATTCTCCCCCTTTTTGATGATCACAAAATTTACAATTGATGTTTTCTCCCCCTTTTGGCACATCCAAAAGACAATCATGCACCCATGGACAAAAGTGAAACAAAGAACTGTGTTTTCATTGATGGAATTTGAAGTACACACAGTTACAAAAGATGCCCAGTACATGATAAAAGCAAAAGGGAAATGACATGACTAACATAGCAAACTAACAAAATCAAAGCTAAGACATCAGACTCATGACCCAAACCTAGTGAAGATAAAAACTACATTTCCCAAAGTGAATCCTACACTATCTAGACATCGTCATTCCCAGGAGCAGGGGGATGACGAAACTCATGAAACTCTGTAGAGAGCCTTGTAAGCTGGTGCTGAATTTGCACATGAGTATAGGCCAATGCATCCATCCTTATATCAACATGATTAAGACGAGCATTGATATGGTCAAAGCTCGTAGTGAGTTGGTGCTGCAGTTGGGCCATCTGACCAGCAATAAAATCCCTAAGAGATGGTGCTGGACCCTGTGGTGCTTGGTCTTCAGCAGCATCTTCATCTTCTCCCTGAGCATCCATTAGCTCTGTTGGGGAGTCTTCATCATCGCCATCATCTGTATCAGACTCTTGGGCAACCTCCGGCGTCTGACCTTTGAGAGTCCTTGTGACTCTCCCATCTACAAGCTTGTAGCCCATCCTATGTACCGCAGTGAGATCAAGGAGCTGCGGGATGAGAGAGTTTTACACTCAAAATCAGAGATGGGAATGCCATAAAGGAAAGGAGAGATGTGATAGGGCAGGCATATGGTATAGACCGCTGGAATTGGTAAAGCACTGTTTGATGAGGTCAACCATAAGGAGAGGGAGATTAATTTTCTCAGTCCTATGGAAATAGTAGAAGAGGGACTTATGGACTGTAGTGATGAGTTCCCTGCTTCTGTCCTTAGGAATGACCAAAGTGGTGAAAATGTGATGAATGAGACGATTCAGTGGAGGGAAGGAGTTTGCATTTGGCTTCAAGTGATCGACACTATGATGATAGATCTGGTGAGTATGAGGGTGTAGAAGTCAGAGGCAGAAGGAGGATTGACAAGGATATTGGCCCCTGAGTATGGAATTTGAAATGCACGGCAAAGGAGGTTTGGAGAGATTTGAAAAGTGGTACCCTTTACCGTGGTGTAAAGCTCATCACCTTGAACAGACAACTCTAGGTTATTGTAAAACTCCATCACATCGACTGAGGAGTACCGCTTGTGGGAGTACAGAAAGGCCGTCCAACCCTAAGTGTCGAACAGTGGCTGAGACCGGGGAACATGTCCTCCAGGGACTCGAAATCCATGAACCGTGGCTGGACAAACTTGGTGAAGAAGCCTTGGACCTTAGAAGTTTGGCGGTTGGGAGAAACAATGAGCTCTGGCAGCCGGTCATCCCAGTGCTTGCTTCGGCACTCGGCAGGAGCCCGGAGCCTTCGCCAACTGCAGAAGAAGTGGGATGCCGACAAGATACCAGTCATTTGCCCTTGGGAGACATGGAGAAAGTTAGGTCAGAGGGGTGAGAAGCACTGAGGAGAGGAAGAAGACAGGAGAAGGAAGAAAAACCAGAAGGGGCAGAATCTGGGGTTGTCGCCCTGGATAGAGGAGGGTTAGGGTTGAGAGAGGGAAGAAAGGCTTTTTGGAAGAGGTGGAAGGGGGAAAGAGACGTGGGTGCCCTTTTAAAGAAGTTTGGAAGAAGTTTGAAAGGAAAGGGGCCCACAAAATCCGGCCAAAGGTCGTGCCGGTTGGGCTTCTAAACTGCCCAGGCCGCCGGCTGTCGACTGCCAGAAAGGCAACTGTCGACAGCTGCTAAGCAGTATTGTGCCAGAACTGTATTTTTGAGGAATTTTGATGGAAATGAGCATGCACTTGTGAGTTGAGGGTTGAGAAAAGGTTGTATACTCATTACAAAGTATCATAGCCACGAGTATGAAAACACAAAAAAAAAATCTACAATGGTTAAGAGATAATACTCCAGGAATCTTAAGTTAGGGCATTTAGAAAACTTTGTTCAAAAACAAATGAAATAAAGTTAACCCCGTTGAATAAAACCATGGAAGAAAATCATATATCTTAGTGGTGATGTTCAGTTGGTGAATGAAGACAACATCTACATGACCCATTGACAATAGACAACTCATTTCCCTTAAGTTAAGATGCTGGAGGCTTAAAATTTTTTTTGTTTTTTTTAATTTTTGAGCAGTGGGGAATGTGGTAATTAGGATCACTTGCACCTTTTTGCGTGAAGGTAGACATGTGGGATGCCCATACCCCTAGTTACTCAGTGTTAGTGACCATCATACCATTATACAGAGATAATGAATAAACTTTTTGACGCGAAGACAGACATTTGTGATGCCCATGTCTCCAGTTACTCAGTGATACTCAACATTGCTCTGCCTTGACCCATTTCATATAAATTGAATCTTTTGAGTTTCAGAGACATAGCTTTGCCCCCTTTTTTATTTTTATTTTATTTTTATTTTTTTAACAATCAAGGTCAATGGTTATTTACGGTCAAAGGCTAAAGTAAAACATTGAGATCAATAACTGTCTTACTTGTCAAACCATTTGAGAGACATGATCACCTACAAGGGAGTTATTCAAATTAGTTAATTGAAGTCCATTTGATTTGCTCAATATTTTTTAGATTACACAACCTAGACCCAACACAAAATATTATTTCAAAATCATTGTGATTAAATCAATGTGTTGGATACTACGTGAGTATGATAGGTGGTAATGAACATTAAGTCCCTATTCTCCCCTTGTACAAAGATTGTGAATATACTCATGATGAAAGGATTAGAAAAGAAGAAGAATTGACATATAAGATGTATATGTCGACAACAAGGAGTTGCCTATCGACAGGTACTGAATCCCAGTACGATGTAGGTTCTAGGAAGGCTTGTCTGTCGACAGCTATGAGCGGGGCTGTCGACAGGTACCTTGAAAACCAGTGTTATGGCTCGAATTGTGAGAGATTTGCAACAATATGAATGAGGGATAAAGACACATGGAATATAAGAAATATCCCTTACCAATTTCACTCACCTAGCCTTACCTTACTCCCCCATAGTGTGTGCATGAGATGACTCATCATACAAGCAAATCAATCAAGCACATCAAGCATTTGCACACAACACAACATCCATAACCATGTGAGCATCAAAAATTCATTCTTTTTAAGAAGATGCGTATGACAAACATAAAGAAAACTAAATACCTTATTGTGATGTGAATGACCTTCATGTATAAGAAGACTGTGGATACTTGGCGGAGAATGTGTCCTCACGCATAATGATAGTTTCCGAACAAGCATGACTTGTTCTTCCACATGTTACCATTTGATATACCTCATAGTCACTATACACAAAGACCATTTACCTCATAATTGGGCATTGGTCTCATTGCATTTTGCACAAGCCCAATTCTCTTCTCAATGTTGTGAACCTATCCTCAGATAATGGTTTTGTAAAGATATCGGCCAGTTGTTTTTTAGTGGGAATAAAGTCAAGTACAAGGTTTTATTGGCTACCTCATCTCTCAAAAAGTGATGCCTAATCTCTTGTGTTTTTTCTTGAGTGTTGAATTGGGTTTTTGGAAAGATTGATAGCACTAGTATTGTCACATAAGATAGGTGTGCATCCAATGTCAATGTAGTAGTCAAACAACTGACTTTTAATCCACAACACTTGAGCCGCACAACTCCCTGCAGCAACATATTTTACCTCTGCAATGGAGAGTGCAACCGAGTGTTGCTTCTTCGATGCCCACGAAACCATGCAACCACCAAGGAATTAACAATACCCACTAGTACTTTTTCTATAAATTTTACACCCAACATAATCAGCATCAGAGTATGAGATCAATTCAAAGGTGCTACCTGCTAGATACCAGAGACCCAAATCATACGTACCTAAGAGAAATCTGAAAATCCTTTTCACTGCAACCAAATGGCTTTCCTTTGGACTAGATTGATATCTAGCACAAAGGCAAACACTAAATTGAATATCTGGTCTACTTGCAGTAAGGTAGAGGAGTGAACCAATTATATCTCTGAATTGCTTTGCATCTACCATTTTGGTGTTGAGGCAGGCTTGGCTTGTTCGAACTGAAATCTTGTTAGTAGCTCCTTGACATATTTTTCTTGATTGATGAAGAAGCCATCTTCATATTGTTTTACCTGCAAGCCAAGAAAGAATTGAAGCTCCCCCATTAGACTCATCTCAAATTCACTGTGCATATGTTTTGAAAATTATTCACACAGTGAGGGGTTGGTGGAACTAAAGATGATGTCAACCACTTAGACTTGAACAACAATGATATGATTGCAAACACATTTAGTGAAGAGAGTTTGGTCCACTTTACCTCTTGAGTAGTGTTTACTCACCAAGAAATTGCTTAATCTGTCATACCAAGCTCGGGGTGCCTGTTTAAAACCATAATGAGCTTTGTGCAACTTATAGATATGGTTAGGCCTATCATTATCCTCAAAGCCAGGTGGTTGAGAAACATAAACTTCTTCTTTGATGTAGCCATTCAAGAAAGCAGTTTTAACATCCATTTGAAAAAGTTTGAATTTATTTGAGCATGAATATGCCAACAAAATTCTAACTGCCTCAAGCCTAGCTACAATTGCAAAGGATTCTTCAAAATCTATCCCAAATTCTTGATTATATCATTTTGCTACCAATCTAGCTTTGTTTCTCACCACTTTACCCACTTCATTTAGCTTATTCCTAAATACCCACCTTGTACTATTGACAAAAATTTCAGGGGTTCTAGGAACTAAACTCCACACTTTATTTCTTTCAAAATGTCCAAGTTCCTCATGCATAGCATCTATCCAAGAATTTTATTTTAGTGCCTCTTCAACATTTTTAGGTTCCACTTGAGAGACAAAAGCTAAATGATCTTATTCAACAATGTGTCTAACCTTAGACCAAGTTTGAACTTTATCATTTACATTTCCATTTACATTTTCAAGTGGGTGATCTTTTGAGTACCTGACATTCCTTATTGTTGAAGGACCTGGTTGGTCTTGATCTTGAGAAAGTTGACCTTATGGAATTTGTTCTTGAGGAGGGTGTTCCTGAGGACTTTCTTCTTGAGGAGTCTCTTCTTAGGGATTTTCTTCCTGAGGAGTCTCTTCAGTTTCATCAACTTATTTTCTGAAAATTACTCTATCATCATCATCATCGTACCTGCGAAAATATGCATTGTTAGTTTTTGTTTCTACTTGAGGATTTTCTTCAATTTTCTCATGTTGTTTCCCAAGTATTATTTCTTCATCTTCATCATCATACCTGCGAAAATTTGAATTGTTATCCTTTGCATGATACTCATCAAAAACATCATGTGGAGTTTCTTCCACAGTTTTATTCTTATTGTTAAACACTTTATATGCTCTAGAGTGTTCTGAGTATCCTAGAAAAATACCTGGATCACTTTTGGCTTCAAATTTATCTAAATCAACTTTATCATTGTTATGAATGAAGACCTTGGAGCCAAAGATCCTAAAATACCCAATACTGAGTTTCTTACCTTTTAAGAGTTTATAGGGAGTTTTCTTCATCACAGGTCTTACCATGGCTCTATTAAGGATATAACATGAGGTATTCACTGCTGCTGCCCAAAAGCTTCTTGTGAGTTGGCTTTCAACTAGAAGAGTACAAGCTATTTCCACCAAGGTCCTATTTTTTCTTTCCACTACTCCATTTTGTTCTGGTGTCCTTGGGGAGGAAAACCTGTGATCTATCCCTTGGTTCCTGTAAAAATCATGAAAAGAGTTATTGTCAAACTCTCTCCCATGATCAGTGCGGATTGAGCATACTTTGTTTGTGCTCCCATGCTCAACCTTATTAAAGAACTCTTCAAAAACTTTTAGAGCTTCATTTTTGTGAGCTAAGAATTTGACCCAAGTGAACCTAGAAAAATCATCCACAATGACAAATAAAAACGTTTGCCATTGAGTCTTAATGTTCTAGTAGGTCCAAAAAGGTCCATGTGCAACAATTCATAGGGTTTTGAAGTGATTACCGGTGCTTTTGATTTGAAAGACTTTCTGGTTTGTTTTTCCAGTTCACATGCATCATAAAAACTTTCATTTTGATTAAAAGAAAATTCAGGAAGTCCACTTACCAATTTCATCCTCATGATCTTGTGCAAAACATTGTAACTCGCATGGCCAAGCATACGATGCCATAAAGTCAACTTATCCTGTTTACTGGCAAGAAGACACAAATTTTTATTTTCTGGTTCATCTAAATTAACTAAATAGATGTTATTCACCCTTTTTCCAGAAAACTTGAGACTTCATGTTTCTTTATCAACAATTTTGCATGCATTTGATTCAAAGATTTACTTTATGGCCTTTATCACACAGTTGGCTTATGCTAAGCAAATTGTGATTAAGACCATCAACCAACAACAGGTTTTCTATTGAGTTAGATGGATTCTTACCCACCTTACCAGTGCCAATGATTTGGCCTGTATTGTTACCTCTAAAGACAACCTGTCCTCCATCTTTCACCACTAACAGATAGAATTTTTCTTTGTCGCCATCATGTGCCTCGAATAGCCACTATCCAAGTACCATTTGTTTTGATTTTGGGCTGCTAGGCATTCCTTCATAGATGGATCAGACAAGAGGTTTTTGTACCCAAATTACTTTGGGTCCAAACTTTTCCTTCAAGCTAAAAAGTAAATGCTTTGGAATCCAAACTTGTTTGCATTTCAGTTTGTTTAATTTATTCCAGCATTGATTTTCTATATGGCCATGCTTTTTACAGAAATTGCATGATGGAGATTTTCTCATGACATTTGTTTTGCTATTTTGTTGAACATTTATTTGCATTTTACCTTTTTGTTGCCTGGATGGCTGTCCCTTGGCAGTATACTTCCAGGCATGTCGACAGTTCTCATTGGGTCTGTCGACAAACTTCTTATGTTGTTGAGCAGATGAAGTCTTTTGAGTAGGTTGTTGTTGCTTACCCTTGGCTTGAGCTTTCTTGCTCTTGGGTGGGACTTGTTTACTTGTGCTTGGACTACAATCAACAAAGGAAGTGATTAATTTATCTCCAAGTTTCTTTTGTTTTATTGGTTGATACTCAAGCCCATGCATTACAACATGTGTATTTATTCCCAAAACAGCATCAAGATTTTGTTTTCCTTTTACAAATTTTGAAAGATCTTCAGATTTTTCTTTTAGATCCTTTTAAGTTTTTTCCAACTTTTTTTGAATCTATGTATTCTCAAGATGGAGAGTTTCAACTGATTTGCTTGAGGCTTGTTTTTCTTTTTAATTTGTTGCAATTTTTTCTTTAAGCAATCCATTTCCTCATGATGACCGTCCTGTTCAATTTTTATCATTTCAATTTCTTTATTTAGGATTGCAATCTCTTCATCATTAGATGTGCTATCAACAAGTGAAGTGATTTTCTTCTTCACTGCTTTATTTTTAAGCTTCAATTCAAAAAAAAATTCAAATAGCATAGTGTATGCCTCTTCCCATTCATCAACAGTATAGCTTTCAAAGGAAGAGTTTACCTCGTTGGAGTCTTCACTCCTTGCCATTAAGCACTGAATCTCTTCATCTTCAAAACATCCATGAGCATTGTCATCCTCATCTTTATCACTCCACGTCGCCATCATGGCTTTGGCTTTCATGAAGGTGAACTTGTTCTTCTTCAACTTTTTCTTGAGCTCTGGGCATTCACCTCTCATGTGCCCTGGTTTCTTGCACTCATAGCACACAATAACGTCAGATTTTTTGTTTGAGTCAAACTTATTTGAAAAATATTTCTTAGGAAAAGTTTGGAGTTACATGATCCTTTCCTTTTGAACATAAGGAATTTCTTGAACTATCTAGTGAGCATGGCCATTTCATCGTTATCACTATCACTAGACGTTCCATTTTCATCACTTTCCTGTTGGATCTCTTTCTTGGAGCTTGAGGAATTTTTGTTGAGGGCTTTTAGAGAAATTGATTTCCTAGGATTTTCTTCAGTTTCTTTTCTTTTTATGTTTATTTCATAGGTCATCAAGGATCTAATTAACTCATCTAATTTCATTGTTGAAAGGTTTTTAGAGTCCTTAATGACAGTGACTTAGTCTGCCAAGAAGATGGAAGAGACCGAAGTATCTTCCTAACTAAGTCACTTTCTGAGTACTCTTTCTTAAGGCCTTTCAACCCATTTATTATTAGCATGAATCTAGAAAACATATCTGAAATTGTTTCTTCATTGCTCATCTTAAACATTTCGTATTCAGATACAAGTATGCTAGCCTTGGTTTCTCTTACTTCAGACATACCTTCATATATGAGCTCTAATTTGTCCCACATCTCTTTTGTTGACTTACATGTGGAGACTCTTGAGAATTTATTTAGATGAACGGCGCACTGCATTGTATTCAACATGCTCCAATTGAGGGATCCTTCGCGGATTTGTTCCTTTGTTCAACTGTCCTCGTCAGCAGGCATCACATAAGGCCCTTTGTTGATGATTTTCTACAGCTCAAAGTCTTTAGCTCTCAGAAAGACCTGTATACAATTTTTCCATTAAGTATAATCAGTGCCATCAAAGAAAGGAGGCCTGGACACTGAGTGCCCTTCGGTGATAAATCCCCTATTGATTTCCATGAGACCGAAATTCTCCTAATAGTGAGATCAAAGCTTTAAAGTAGTAAATCGGAGAACCTCGCTCTGATACCAATTGAAAGGTGGCAGAATCACCTAAGATAGTATTCTAGAAGGGGGTTCAATAGATTACTACCAATTAAAAATCACTGTGACCTTTCTATTAATGATAACACTGACTTGATGAAATCTCAAACAGATTTATATGGAATTTGGACTATGATGTGCGTGCTAATTGTGAGTAGAACAACAAACAATCTATCTAGCGTGTGAGTAATCAACGCGCTTACCAAACATCTATCGTGAAGACGTTCAAACCACAGGACATGAGGATTTAAGGTGGTTCGAGTACACAACTTGTGTATCCTACATCCACCGTCCACACACACATGCAGAAACAACTGCTTATGAGCGAGTTCAACTCTACAACTCGCACACACACGTTGTCTGATGCAAACACGCAATCAAGACAACAAGCCACACATGAATCAAGCACAAGGGTCGCTTGAGTCACAACCACACACACAAATATGTGAAAGATATGTAAGGACAAGAGTTCTGAGATGAAGAAACAAATCCAGATGAAGAACTCTTGTCACTGGTCGTCCAGAAGAACTTTAAGCTTCAACTTGATGACTCTCAGATGACGGAGAAGCTTGAACCACGGACGAACGAACTTCAACTCCGTTCGGAAGATGAATCTTCTTTTCTCTAGACGGAAGGTTGAAGCAGAGCAGCAGGGAGAAGCTTTCTCTCTTGGGTTTTACTTAGGGTTTTGGTATGGTGGCTTCTCTGTGCAAAAATAGCTCCATATGACCTTTATATATGGGTGTCCAAACATGGAGAGTCGTGCTTAAAGGGATCACCCAAATATTGATCATATCATGACCATTAGATCTGACTTTTTCTTCATCTGTCGACAGGCACTCCATAGTTGTCGACAGCTACTGCTCAATTATGGTTTCCAGAATCATGGTTGTGCTAGAAAACTGGATCTGTCGACAGGCAATTTGCTGCTGTCGACAGGCCATCTGCATCTGTCGACAAGTGGGCTTCAACTGTCGACAGCCACTGTCCCAATTGAGCTTCCAGTAGCTTGTTTTGTTCTGGATGGTCTATCTGTCGACAGGCTTCTTCTTGGCTGTCGACAGGTGTGTACTTAAAGGCTTTTACAAAGTCTTTTGCACTTGACATTGACTGCTTGTCTTGCATACATTCACACCTACATAAAAAGACATTCTAAGTGAGATACAATGATACATAGGTGATCATATTTGCACTTGCATGTGTCATTCATGTCTTTATCAAATTTGGCATTTTACAAACATCAATTGCAATATCCATTGAATTCACATCATCAAAAACATTTAAACACATGAGAACCCAACAACACCTACCAGAACATTCATAGGATAATGAAAAACACATCACAGGAGATAGAATTATAAGGAAAAAAATATACAAATTACCTCTCAAATGGATAAATCCATCTAAATTGTACTGGCCCTTCTACTTTAGCCTCGTATAGTAGGTGTATAAGTAGGTGCTCCATCGATCGAAGAATGCGGGTGGAAATATCTTTTCCAATCTACTCGTGATCACATTCTGTTCAATAGTTTCCACATCTTCATACCTGAGCTATGATGCACATAAAATCTTGAAAAACTGACTTAACTAAGTCACTGCTCCCTATATCGACTTCAGCAACATATCACGAAATACAATAGGTAGCAACCTCTACATAAACACATGACAGTCATGACTTTTCATTCCATATATTTTTTCCTCATTTGTATTGACGCAACGAGCAATGTTGGACACATAGCCATTTGGAAATCTCAATTGTTTAAGCCAAAAGCATGCTTCTTTAATCTGTGCACCTCCAAAGGCGTAAATTACTTTCGGTTTAATTATTGTACCATTTCTATCAAGAAGTTCCAATTCTGGACATTTACAATGTATTTTCAAGTCTAAACGAGATTTCACATTGTCCTTTGTTTTGCCTTTTATATCCATAATGGTGTTGAACACATTATCAAAGACATTCTTCTCAACATGCATGATGTCAAGGTTATGTCGTATAAGAAGAGTTGACCAATAAGGAAATTCCCAGAAGATACTTTTTTTAACCCAGTTGTGATCCTTCCCAAATCCAGGGAGTTGTCTTTTGCTGCTCGACAATTGTGCTATATCTGGTAAGTTCTGTACCCTTGCCGCTAAATGTGGACCGGACAACCGTTCAAAATCAGCTTCTTCCAATTAAATTTTGTTCTTAGGAATGCATCTTTTTGCCTTCTAAAATGATGGTCTCTTAGTAAAAATCGTCGATGATAATCAAACCAACATGACTTCCCACCATGCTTAAGTACAAATGATTTGGTACTGTCCATACAGTAAGGACATGCTAGTTTTCCATGGGTGCTCTAGCCAGATAACATTCCATATGCAAGAATGTCACTTATCGTCCACATCAATACAACCTTCATAGTGAAATTTTGCTTTCTGGATGCATCATAGGTAGTAACCGCATCGGTCCATAACAATTTCAACTCATCAATCAACAGCCTGAGATATATGTCTAGTTTTTTTCCAGGACTTTTTTGGACCAGGGATCAATAATGATAGAAATAAATGCTCTCGTTTCATGCACATATTCAGAGGAAGGTTGTATGGTGTCACAAAAACTGGCCAGCTGGAGTAAGGAGTCATTGAACCTCCAAATGGATTGAAACCATCAGTACATAAACCCAGCCTCACATTATGCGACTCTTTTGAGAAAGTAGGGTGAGCACGGTTGAAGTGACTCCAAGCATCGGCATCTACAGGATGACGGATTACATTATCTTCACGACGTATTCTTTCTGCATGCCATCTCATATGTTGAGCTATCTTTGATGACATATACATTCTCTACAGTCTTGGTGCGAGGGGAAAATACCGCAATGACATGTATGGTATATCTTTTTGCTTTGAATTGTCCCCTTTCTTAGGCTTGAATCTATCATGACCACACATGGAACATGATACCTTATTTTTATCCTCATTATAATATAACATGCAATGATGAGGACATGCATCTATTTTCTCATATCTAAGCCATAAGTCAGTGACCATCTTCTTTGCACGGTAAAAATTTTCAGGTAACTTCTCATCTTGTGGCAGCATACTTTTGATAATGAGCAACAAACAATCAAAACAAATCTCACTGATGTGAAATTCAGATTTCAAGTTCAATAATTGTGAGACCGCAGACAGTCGAGAGTGATTTTGACATCCATTCCACAGTGGCTCATGAGCATCCTTAAGTAGCTAATAAAATCTTATCGCGACAGGGAAGGGCACCGCGATAGCCCTTGTTGCGATCGGGGCTGTCTTGTTTGGCAGTTCTTCATTATGTACATGCTCCTCATGAACATTGAATCCTGGACCAGCAACATCTATGACCATATCAACGTATGAACTTCCACTTCCAATATTGGCATGCTCATTGGACCACAATGTTTCACCATGACATGTCCAGTTTGTATAATCTTTAACAAATCTCTTTCTGTATAAATGACGTTGTACATCCCATGTTGTAAGCCACTTCAAGTTCTTACAAACTACACAAGGACATCGGATACGACCCTCACAATCTACAGCTTCAATAGGATTTCTCAATGCAAACTGAATGAATCTCTCAATTCCATTTTTAAATTCCACAGACACCACCTTATCAACTACTCTACGGTACATCCATGAACGATCTTCAGACATTTTCCCTGTACGAATTAAATGTTAACACATAAATCTTTAACATGTTTAACAAAAAAAAAAGTCCAACCCTTTCCTCACATCGTCCATCTCTGCCATTTTAAATGGGTAGGAAATATTATTTAGATTTTCACTTTCCAACCCATCTGTGAAGGTTTGATCGCACAATTAATTACTATATGTGTTGTGTTATTTGCTAAAAAATTTGGCAGCATCTCCCCACACCTCTACAATATACCACAAAATATTTATTGATTAAGAAATTTTCTTAAACACTACTAGTAAGAGGTTAAGAAAATAATCAAAATCAATAAAGGTATATCAGAGAGGAGTGAGGAGACGCAATCAAAAGTTTTAACAAACAACAGAAACACATATAGTAATTAACCACCTAAGTGCGATCAAACATTCACAGACTGTCTGAACGGGACAATTCAAGACTTTGAGTTAGATATACACGCTCTCATCATTCAAAATGAGAACGTACATATCAATTCCAAAGTCTTGAATGGGTAGGCTGATTGACATGGGCTTAACAGCTCTCCTAAGATGCGTGCAATGTTAGGTTGCACCCATGCATCGCAGCTCACATACTGTCACGCCCCTCCAATTTAGCAGCAGAATAAATCGAGGGACTTGAGCAAAGTTTATGGTAACATAAAGTGCGCATAAAATCGCAAATATCAGAGCGGCTAATGAACTATAATTGCAATAAACTCTTCATTTTATTGATAAATTACCTACACTATTACAACCACTAATTCTTCGAACATAGGGCTCAATAACATCATTACATCGAAAAGGATAACTAAGTAGATATCTAACTAAAATTTACGATACTAAGGTCTTTCCATCGCTATGACTCCAGGTCCCTCATCACTCCAGTCCATTCTCGTTGGTGTGTGTAGGATCGTTATCTGATATACCTAAAACACATATAACAAATAGTGGAGGGTGAGCGATAACGCTCAGTAAGACTTAATATCTCATGTAAACATGCATGCTTTAAGTGATTAATGTCTTACAAAGCAGGATAACTAGAGAGAACGGTCAAGTATAGTCAAGAGAGTAATGGCACATGATAGAAAGAGAAGATAAAACTTCCAATAGAATATTTCAAAACTAGTATGATAACGGATTGACCATGTAACGAAATAGTGTATATGGTTGCACGTAAGTGCACTTGTAGAGATAGCACATCTGGTCGAGCATTTTGTCAACCCAAAGAACGATAGTATAGTGATTGAAATATTGACTGTCATAGATTAAATCTTGATAGTATTAAATGGCGCTGAGTGCATGCCGTACATACCCTGATCATGTAACCCTCGTGAGGAAATGGCACTCTTCGGGAGCTCTCCGCAGGACCAGATCGGGCCCTATTGCACTGGCACAGTTATTGTTTGTTATCTTAGACAATCAATTGTATGGCCAAATAGAGTACCAAGAAGAGATGAGAGTAATAGTAGATGAAATAGACGGGAATGCAGAGAGAAAGTGAACTGATGAGAGTAAAGAAATAGTAGATGAGACAGGGGCATATTCATAAAACAACGATAAACACGTGATAGTAATAGTTGCACATCACTAGGTCGTGTGTCGGCAGTGCGGTAGAAGTCACATCCACCCACTAGCCATGCCAAGACACAGACTAGAGGTCCGGCATGATTCCAAGGTAAGAGAGAACACACTAAGGTCGTTTGGATCGTACTGATCCCTAAAGGTGTAAAGAGTTTTAAAGGTACAACCAGCTCGTTGGCAATGGACGTACGCCAAAGCTAAGGAGACTTATGGAGGCCTTGAAAATGAGTCCCTGGTGCAGTTAGGAGTATTCCCAACGGAAAGGTGGTCCATGCCAAGAAAAGTGTGTAGATAACAAGTGTCTGTCGTGCCTCGAGTGCTCGAAGGCTGAGGGAAGCGATCACGGTATTCAAAGCACGCAAATAAAATGAATATAAGTGTCAATAATTAAATAGGGGAATTTAGTAATTAATTTCACTCAATTAACAGATACATTATTGATTAACTTAAAAAGGTTTAAAGGTAAAGATTAAGGTTAAGTGTGTGCAAGTGTAAGGAATCAAGAGAGCATTTATGATTGTGCACATAGCTTTTAATTTAATTAATTCCATGTAATATTACCCATTATTAATTAACAGGTTGAAATTAGGCATGACAGTGTTTAATTAAGATTGGATAGGGTTGAATTGACATAATTAGCAGGAGTATAAATGTAAATTCAGGTTCTGGCCGCTCTGCTGAAGTCGCGACAGGGGTGGTTGTCGCCTTCAGATCGCGACGCACGTTCCGGTCGCATTCTGCTGATCCGACCGCTGGAGTTGAACTGGGGAAAGTTGCGACATGTCGACCCGTCACGTTCAGAAAGCGACGGACCCCCATGTCGCGACCCCCTCTGAGATCATGACAGGTCAAGCCATCGCGACTTCAGAAGGTGGCCTGACCCCAGAAAAGGAGATTTCACTATTTTCCAGGTGGGTTTCCTCCCATCATGCTTGACACGGTACACTTAAAAAATCCATATAAAATAACACGATGCTCAAAAATTAATGAAAATAACTTTAAAGGAAACTAGACATGGAGATCTATCACTGAGCATGATTAATTAGAAAACAGATACATATTAGGCATGCTTTGACTAGGTTATTTCTCGGTAACCTAATCATGCACAGTCAAGAAACAATGATTTAATTGGCAACAAATACAAGATAGAAATTAGGGCAAATAGGGGCGTTTGAAAACTAGCAACAACTAGTATTTATGAGAATTATTTCAGGGCATGGGATCAAGCACATGCATGGATTTAAGGTAAACAAGAGGGTTCAGGTGCATGTATATGATAGGGATTGAAACATTAAATTCTCCCTCATGGAAGAACGAAAAATAGTGAAACCATGGGGATTTCAAAGAGGGATGCTCGGGCTTCCTAGGGTTAAAGTTTCACGATTTGTGCTTCAGAGATTGCCTACCTTTTTGCGCTGTAAAGATCCTAGGGTTGGGGTGACGAATTTTCCATGTTCTCCCTTGCTCCAAGCTCCTTCCTCTCCTTGCTCCTCGTCCTCAGCCTTGTCTCCTCGTCCTCCAGAACCCCAGCAACAAAATGAGACTTGGTAGGGACGAATTAGAGGTGTATAGTGTGGTTTAAGAGTCCAACTTCCATAAAACTCTTTTCTCCTCTTCAAACTCTGAAATTACATAATTATCACCCTATTTTCTAGCCTTTATCCACCTAATAGGCTTGGGGGAGAAGTCTAATTTCGTGGGCAAAGGGTTTGGGTAGGTCTACGACTCTTGTAGAGATATTTATAAGATATTTTAGTCATTATCTTACCCTTTTTCATTTATTTAATAATTAACTCCGAGTTTCCATATTTATCTCCCCCTTTCTAGCATCTATCCACCTTATTGGCTTGGGGAGAGATCTAATTTCGTGGGTAAGGAGTTTGGGTAAGTCTAGGGCTCCTTTTTAGGATATATATGGGTTAATTAATGTTTATCTTAACCCTTTACTAATTATTACTATTTTTATTGCGAATTTAACTTAATTATCTCCCATCCAAAGATGGGCTCTTCATAATTGGGCCCACTCTTTTATGTTTGGACCACTAATATAACCCATCTACTAATTTTGCTTAATGGGTTTTTAATTATCCTTTTATTAGAGAAGTTAGTCATGGGCCAAAATTATCCATTGGTCCAATTCTCATAGTGGGCTATCTCCCCATATTGTTTAAAGTCTACCCATATATTTATTTTAATTTTTAATCCACTTGGGCTCATATAATAATGGTTTTCCGACTTATTCCTTAATTACGATGATAAGTCGCATAATCTCATAAACTTAGTCCACATAATTTTTCTATGTCCAAATTTCTTATTGGGTCATTAGAGAATATTATTTAAAGTATAACTACTATTTTTACGAAATTTTTATATGAGTTTTTATTCATGCAATAATGATGCGTACCTTTCTAACTATTTTGAATATATTAATTGATAAAAAATTAATTTATCTATATTTTTAAATTAGTGAATTTTTCGCGGTACTACAAACACAACACCCAACTAATTAAATATTGACAAGATAATAACACATTCTAGAAACACAAAAATAAGTATTCTAAAAACTCTATACTTATAAAAAATATCAAGAAGCACATAAAACAAGTAAGATTGACTTTGTGCTGATGACCATTTAATAAGAAAGCTAGAAAGCATATTCAACAAGAAAGCTAGAAAGCAAATTTACAAAACTAGAAATCAAATTTACAAAACATCCAACACATTCATAATAGCAAAAATGAAATACAGCAGGATGCTATTTAGCTTAACTATTTATGATCATTCAGGTGTATGTAATTGTAATTTTAAAATATTCATAATACAGCAGGATTCCAATCCACCTAATGAATACATTACTAAATCCCAAAGGTACTATGAATAAGCTGCATGCTATCCAAAGGAATTTTTGGTGGGGCAACAAAATTGCATTTAGAAAACTCCACTGCTTGCATGGATCAAAATGTAAAGACCCAAGTGGTTAGGCAGTCTCAGATTTAGGGACATGCATGAATTTAATAAAGATGCAATTATGAAGATAGCCTAGAGATTCCTTAAAGAATTTTCAAGCCTGTGGTCTAGACTGTTGAGGGCTAAATACTGCAGTACTAACTCCTTTTGGCATCTCAAGGGCAACAGGAGGCATCCTATGTTTGGCAATCCATTATGTCCATCAGAAAAGTATTTAAAGAAAGTTGTTTCTAGGTGTACAAAACAGGGTATAACTTTAAAATTTAGGAAGACAAATGGATACAAGATAAAGTGGATCCTCTGATCCCTAGGAAGGATCACAATGGTTCACTGTCTTCTTTAGTAGCTGAGCTTATAGTTAATGGACATTGGAATGAACAACTGCTTACTAGGATTGTTGAAGAGAGTGATAAGAAGGCCATTATGGGAATTAGACTCCCACAGAAACCCCAGGAGGACTATGATCAGTTGGTGTGGTCTAAAACTGAAGATGGTCAACTCAATACCAAATCTGCCTACAGTTATCTCTGTGATATGAAACAAATTCCCCATTTCCTGCACCTTCTAGCCTCGTCAATATTATCAACCCCAGCTAATTCCCAGATCTTTTTGTTTTCCACTGTTTGGACCAGTTTCAAAGAAATAATGAATAAAACTGTGATTTCATAGTGTATGTATTGAATGCCAAGTTCTTTTCTCCAATTTACTGAATGGAAAAATTAGATTCTTAAAGATATGCAAGGTGTTTCGTAGTAAGCATATTCACCAGACTCATCCATGACTTCAATTAAAAAATGATGACAAGCTAATAGTGATAATAATGGTTTGTGATCTTATTTTAACCTTTGAGATGGACCATAGACAGAGATGCATAAGTGGATACCTCAGATTAACAACCTGAATAAAAAAAAAACTCTGAAACAGATGGGCAATTAAAGATGATTTGCCTTATTTATGCTCCACAAGAAGAACAAAATCCCACAATTATCCATGAGAAATGAGCAACTCTGATGAAGAACATAGTTCATTTTTTGAATGGAATAAAAATGCCATGGCTGGATCCTACTTGATTGGGTCTAAACAAAAGACAAAAAAAAGAGATGGTTATATGACTTGGTTTTTTTTGCTTATTTCAATAGTCTGATTTCTAAGAACTCCAATTTCTTTCAGATGATATAAAGTGTGAAACCCTGTTCACCATATTTCAGGTGGGATGTTACCTAACAGGTCCCACATGTTCAATGCTACTTTGCCAGCCTCTAAATTTCTTTCTAATGTTCCTAGTTTAACATGAATAAACATGAACAAGATGGAACTGAAATAATCAAATACCTTAAAGGGGGTTGCAAGTTATTTCTTCTATGTACTACAACTTAATGATCTAAACTAACGGGGCCAAAATCCCAACGTGATTGGACAAGCGCAAACTTTGGGTTGTGCATGAGGAATGGGATTATCCGCATAAGGAAATCCAATTATGGCTGGAAGTCAGTATCAAAGACTGCAACAAATTCACACAGACGGACATAGCTTCGGCCCATTCCTTCTTTCAGAGCACCACTAGGGCCAGCACCCCCCATAGCAAGCTCCCCTCCTGGGCGGTGTCATTGCCGTACCACCCCATCCTTTGTCTGTCGTATGAAGATGGAGTTGGGGACGAGGAGGGGGAAACGGTGGCGGAGCGGTGGTCAGCCACAGCGGGGGATAGGGGGAGGGAGGGGGAGAGGGGAAGAGGGCCACGGCTGAGCCTTCCTAACTGGCAACGACATGATGATCGGACGGAGGAGGCGGTGGCGGCGGTGGCGGCGATGGTCGGGAACAGGCGGTGGCGGCGATGGTCGGGAACAGGCGGTGGCGATGTCGACGAATAGAGGTGAAGGAACCCCTTGGAAGCTTGGACGCCAGCGGGAGAGGCGGCCTTGTGCAAGCGACCGGAAATGGTGGCGAACGAGGATTTTGGCGTTCGGTGGAGAGCCAACGGCAGTGAGCAGATGGGGGTGGCGGCGACGGTGAGTAGGTGGGGGCAGCAATGGCGTGTCGAGCGGCGATGGCAGCAACGTCCTTGGCGAGAGAGCAAGCAAGGCGTCACTGTTTTAGAAAAGGCTCTTTCGTGGGAGTGTCTGGTGGTTGAGAAATTAGGGAGATGTTAGGGCATCAGCCACCGATTAGGGATCGAAATTTATTGGTCGATAATCGGTCGTTATTTGCGACCGATTAGCGATTGAATAAAATTCAGTCACTGAACTATAGCGACTGAACTTAAATCGGTCGCTAATTGGTCGGATGTATGCACCGATAATAGTAGTCGCTATTCGGTCGCTATTTGCGACAGATTGACAACAACTATTGGTGCTTTTTCTATCCACTTTGCATCCAGCATAGTCAGCATCTGAGTATCCAATTAAATTTGTTTCATAGGTTTTAAGATACCATAGACCTAAGTTATAAATATGAGCTAGATATCTAAAGATTCTTTTTACTGAGATTAGATGAGATTTTTTAGGATCAGATTGATATCTTGCACACATGCATAAACTGAATAAAATATCGGGTCTATTTGCAGTTAAATAGAATAATGAACTAATCATACCTCTATAGAGTTTCTAATCTACCTTCTTACCTTCTGGATCACTATCCAACCTGGTTGATGAGCTTATGGGAGTAGATGGGTTTGGCATTCTCAAACCCAAACTTCTTCAACAGTTCCTTGGTGTATTTGATTTGATTGATGCGAGTTCCTTCTTACGTTGCTTGATTTGAAGTCCAAGGAAGTAGTTGAGTTCTCCCATCATGCTCATTTTAAATTCTCCTTGCATTAGTTTTTCAAAATACTTCCACAGAGATTCATCAGTAGATCCAAAGATAATGTCTTCTACATAGATTTATACAATTAATATATTTTTAGCGTTAGATTTAATAAATAGAGTACTATCTACTTGTCATATGATAAAACCATGGTTTAATAAAATACACTAAATCTTTCATACCAGCTCTAGGTGCTTGTTTTAAACCATATAACGCTTTATGTAATTTAAAAACATGATTAGGAAAATCTGAATCATCACAACCAAGAGGCTGTTCTACATAGACTTCCTCCTTTATAACACCATTCAAAAAAGCTGATTTTACGTCCATTTGAAAAAGTTTTAAATCTAATGCAGATGTGTAAGCAAGCGAAATTCGAATAGCCTCTAATCTAGCAACTGGTGCATAGGTTTCATCGAAATCTATGCCTTCCTCTTTGGAATAGCCTTGAGCAACCAGTCTAGCCTTATTTCTAGTGATAACACCAGCTTCATCCAATTTGTTTCGGAACATCTATTTGGTGCCGATCACAGGATGATCTGATGGCCTAGGAACAAGGGACCAGACCTGATTTCTCTTGAACTGATTCAGTTCATCTTGCATGGCTAAAATCTAGGATTCATCGGTTAGTGCTTCACTGACTGTCTTCGGCTCTATTTGAGAAACAAATGCTAGGTAATCACAAGGAATAACATTACCTCTAGTTCTTACCCCAACAAATGGATCTCTAATGATATTATCTTTTAGGTGATCCTTTTTATATCTCCATTTCATTGGAAGATAATTATGAATGATATCTTTTTATTGCAGTTCTTCTAAGGGTGGATCTTCATCATCTTTGATGGTTGCTTCCTTCAGTTTATTGGAAAAATTTTCTACATCTTCATCATCACTAATAATTTCCTTTCTCAAGGAAGGGTTAGTCTCATCAAAATAACATGTACAGTTTGCTCAATTAATCAAATTCTTATTATAAACTTTATACCCTTTCGGTTTAGAAGTGTAACCCAAAAATTCCTTCATCTGATTTGGGATTCAACTTACCAATATCTGTCTTACCATTGTTGTGAATGAAGCATGAGCATCCAAATGTTTTGAGATGGCTGATCTTGGGCTTCTTTTGCTTGTATAGTTCATATGTTGTCTTCTTCATAATGGGCTTGATCATGGCTCTATTTATTATGTAGCAAGTTGTATTGATTACTTCTGCCCAGAAATATCTTGGAAGATTATATTTAGATAATATTGTTGTTGCCATATCTAGAAGAGTTCTATTCATCCTCTCAGCTATTCCATTTTGTTGTGGTGTTCTCGGTGCCAAGAAGTTGTGTTCTATGCCCAGATCATCACAAAATTCTGCAAACCTGTCATTCTAAAATTCTCCTCCATGATCTGATCAAATACTTATGATGCTGACTTTCTTATCTTTCTGAACTAACTTGCTGAACTTCACAAAGCTATCAAAGGTGTCATCTTTCTGCTCAAGAAATGATACCCAAGTGTATCTAGAATAGTCATCAACAATAACAAATTCGAAATTCTTCCCTCCCAAACTTGTAGTTCTCATTAGTCCAAACAAGTCCATATGAAACAGTTCTAGTGGTTTGGAGGTAGTTACAATTGTCTTGGATTTGAAAGAGGATTTCACATGCTTTCCTTTTGCACATGGTTCACAGATGTTATCTAATCTTGAATTCATCTTTGGTAGACCTTCCACTAGATCATATTTGATGAGTTTTCTGATTCCATCAAGCTGGCATGACCGAGTCTTCTGTGCCATAGTTCAGCATTTTGCTCTTTGCTGGCTGCCAAACAGATGTCTTGACTCTTCAAATCTTCTAGATGTAACACATACAAATTTTCCTCTCTGCAGGCTTCAAAAATTGTTGTTCCATCTTTGATGATTAGGCATTTAGATTCCTAAAATTAGATATGATGACCCTTATCGCATAGCTGACTGATGTTGATTAAGTTATGCTTGAGTACTTCGACGCAAAGAACATCTTCTATCAATGTCTTGTCTTTGCTTCCAAATGATCCACAACCAATGACTGATCCTTTACCATTGTCTCCATAAGTTATTGTTCCTTCTTCATTTTTGACAGATGAGAATAGCCTTTTGTTGCCTGTCATACACCTTGAGCACCCGTTGTCCAGGTACCACTTCGATGCTCTAAGACTTCCCTGCAATAAATCACTGAAGTTAGGTACACAAGTTCTTTTGGGTCCTGGTTGGTTAGCTTCTTCAGAGTTTCTTTTCGGAATCCATGTTAGATGTTTAGTTGTACGGGTAATTTTTGTATGACCTAATTTATTACAATGAGTGCAACAGAAAAGTTAATTATTGTTTTATTTGGCTTATTGTTTTTATTTGAGTTTGATTTATAATTAGGATTTAGTTCAGCTACAAATTTTGGCATTGGATTTACTTTGGGATAAACAACTGTTTCTTCATTATGTGGTGGAGTATACCCGATTCCATTTTTTTTTCTTACGTGATTTTCTTGCTCCTTTTAGTATTAAAGAAGATCTTCCATTTGTTAATTTTTCATTTGCGATAGTCAAATATTCGATATTTTTTGTTAATACATTAATTTTGCTTTTAAATTTACTTATGGTTTTCTGACTTTCTAGACTTGATATCTTTTCATTTTTAATTTTTACATCTTCACATAGCAACTCGTTTCTCCTTTTTAGCTCCGATTTTTTTTTTTGAATTGTTCAGTTTCTGATTTTAAATCTAAGTTGGTTATTTCGAGGCATGCATAATTTTTCTTGACTGATTTAATTGTTTACAAATGTCTTTATAGTTACTGTATAGCTCATTGAATGCATCTTCTAAACTATCAGAATCAGATTCATTACTTGAAGTAAAAGACGAATATGAAGTTACCTTATCATCGATATTGGCCATAAACGCCAAGTTGGCCTTTTCTTCACTACACGAAGAGGCACTACACCACCTGATCGATACAATAGGTCTTCCTTCTTACCAAAGGGAACAACCACCCATTCCACACTAGGTCCTCTCTTCACAGATGAAAAGGATCACTCAAGAATGAGTAAAGAAGGACGGCCCCTAGACCAAGCTTATAGAAAATGCTTGATCTGAGGTGGACACTGAGAGACAAAAGAATAGCACAGGAAGAAGGTCTCTCAGATCTAAACAAGCTCCCAAAAATCTAAAAGACAGTGTTGTTGAGAGCTGAGAGCAAATAGTGATTTTTTCAATGAAGGAGCGAGCTCTTCTTGCTTTTTCTTCAAGGTGTCAAGTATATCTTCATGGAGTCAACAATCTTCTATTTATCTTCTCTTTAAAGAATTAATCGTTGAAGTATCTGTTGTCTCTCATCTTCAAGCACGTTAGATGTGTCTGGTCCGATGTAAGAATCAAGAAAACCTGCAGCCATTAAATGCTGGGATAGACACATACAGAGAGAAAGATTATCTGAATCTCTTCTTGCTTCTATCAGAGTGACAGGTCCAATGTTGTAACATGTGTGACCACCGAAAACTGCACACAATAAATTCTGAAGCATAGACAACTTAATTGTGTCTAAACTGTCAGTCAACGTCAGTGGCCATACTTTAGATGATATATCAAAGAGGAAATTCCATTCTGTCATCCTATAAGGCTTTACTTTATGTGACATGAATATGGTAAACCAAAAGATATGTCGTGAAGAGATATTGTACCAAACACAATAAATGTTTGATTACACAATATATAACATGGTTCGCGGGAAGATTTGAAGTATGCAGTGATTTGAAAATATATTTGGATATCACGAAGGATAGATTATATTCACTACTATCTAGAATGATTATAATAATAATATCCATCAACTGTCTAAAACATAATCGTTGTAAAAAAAAGTTGATGTTTAGAGACAGTCTATGCAAAAAGGTAGTCGATGTCCAAACACAACTGATGTAGTTGTGGTGAGTGGAATCGATGTTAGAATGAAATCAGTGTTGAGATATAACCATAATCTATGTGGAGATATAATCCATATTGGCATGAAGTCGATGTGAACATAATCCATGTATAGATGTAAGCATAATCGATGTATAGAGGGAAGTCGATGTTCTGTATGAAATCGTTGTTTAACTGAAGTCAATGTTCAAGTGAAATCGTTGTTGAACTGAAATCGATGTTTGACTGAAGTCGATGTTCAAATGAAATCATTGTTGAACTGAAATCGATGTTTGACAAAAGTCAATGTTCAAATGAAGTCGTTGTTTTAAGTGGAGTCGATGTTCTTAGATGAAATCGATGTTGAACCGAAATTGTTGTTCAGGTAAAGTCGATGTTGAACCGAAATCGATGTTCAAGTAAAGTCAATGTTCTAATTAAAACCATGTTCAAGTGAAATCGATGTTCTAAATAAAGTCAATGTTCTAATATGAAGTCGATGTAGAACCAAAATCGATGTTCTAATATGAAGTCGATGTTGAACCAAAATCAATGTTCTAATGTGAAGTCGATGTAGACTTAGACAAATTATATGCAATTGACTTCAAATAACAATGAGTGTAGATGACTTACTGAGTTTGATTTATTTGAGACCTGTTGACAAACTTTAGAAAATAGTGTAAGTCAATAATTTCCAGAGTTTTGTTAATCACCAAAAATACATATAATAATTAACAAATTATATGGAGATGGACTGAACATCACTTCTTAGAAGTCTTTTTCTATTGGGTGGCATCTTGTGACTGTAGATCTTTCTCTGTCCACCCACTTAGATTCAGAAAGTGTTAGAGCTTCAATTCTCATTTGTATTCCTTTTTGTTTCTCTGTGCCTGCTCATTTTTATGAGCAGGCACTCAAGTGTTTTTTCCTTACTTCTGTGATCAGATAACTCGTAGGGGGTTTGTTCCATGCAGTGCCCCTCTTATGTAGGGAAGACCTACTAGTGTAGGTAGTCTTTGTACCCGTTTGAAGGGAAGACTTGCTTGGGAGCAAGTGGGATTGTAATACCTCTTACGTTGAGAGAAGGCCAAGTTCTCTTGGCAGTTTATTAAAATCTCAAGAGGTTGCTTGGGTACTAGACATAAGACTTCCATGTGAGAAGGGCCGAACCAGGATAAAATTTCCTGGGTATTTGTGTGATTGTTTCCGTCAAATTTTCACTTGTTTCACACACACTACACTAAATACTAACAACTCTATTTAGTGTTTTTTATTCAGATTTTTTTTTTAAGCGCAAGAAGTCCTATTCACCCCCCCCCTTTGGGACATTATTAGTGCAATCTCGATCCAACAATATTGACTTTTAATGCTTAGGTCAGCTGGTATAAGAATCTGAACTTTCAATTGACGAGCAGAACTGATATTGGCTTCTAATGCCTAAGTCAACTATGTCGATCACTATAAACAAAGGATAAAAGAAGAAACTTAGTTTGAACTTCTTCATCATCAGTACTTCTACCATAGGTTAGAATATCTTTGGTTCTTAATTCTTACTCTTACATTTAAGTTTGATCAAGATATATATATATATATATATATATATATATATATATATAGAGAGAGAGAGAGAGAGAGAGAGAGAGAGAGAGAGAGAGAGAGAGAGAGATCATGAAATGGTCAGATTTTAAATATGAATCAAATTCAACCGACTGATTTTAAAGTTGAATCAAATTTAATAGATCAATTCTAACTTACTTATAATAACAGGGATCTTGATGAGATGTAATATATATATATATATATATATATATATATATATATATATATATATATATGTGTGTGTGTGTGTGTGTGTGTGTGTGGTGTGTGTGTGTGTGTGCTTTATGGGTATATTCTTTCAAAAATATAAATTTACTCTGTTCTCAAATTCTAATTGTTAGATTTAAGTTTGACAAAGATCAATTGACAGTTGAATTATCATTATGACCTACGCGATCCATATATATCTACTCATACTGTAAGATCAATTTGATCATCGTTCAATAATAAATAAGTAAAATTTTAATACATATGTACTTATAAGAATAATTTATGATATATATATATATAAAATTAAATATTTATGTAACTTAACTCACTAATCTAGAAACATAGATATATATATATAAACACATATGTATATATGTTCACTAAATTTGTGTATATTTATATTTATAAGTTAGTGACACATATATATTTATATTTGAGATTACAAGTATATATATCTAGCACAAATATACATATATATTACAAATATAAAAAATATATGTATATATCAATCACTAAATTAAATAAGTTATTATTAAAAAATTTATATGTTCTATATAATTCTTATTTGTAGTTTTCTTTTATTTTAATAAATAAATAAAATTTAATTTTTATATTTGTCAGCACCTTGCTATAGTTATATCACTGTTGACTAATACTGTCAGCGGCTCCTTTTAGCCACAGACATTTAATGTATATCAGCGGTTTCTAGAACCGCAGACTTAACATCTATATGTCAACGACTAATATAGCCGCGGAAGACTATACGTCTACGGTCGTATGTAGTCGAGGCCTTAACTTCACATTTGTCCGCAGTTATGTTTTATCTGCTGACGCATGCTAACCTTTTGTTCAGTGATCTAGGAATGATCACTGGAAGGTACCTGAGCCTGCTTGATGTCTATCGTATCTTGCACAAGAGGTGGCATCTTGCCGAAGGATAACCTTCATTTAGGTATTAACATGTTGGGTTTCAGTTAGTAATCAAGACCCTACTCAATTCGATGCCCCTTACATGATTGTGTAAATACGCTTAATCATGCACATTATGATTATAATATATATACACGGCAGTTATCTGATCCCACAAATTACAGTCTGCACGGTTTCCTTTTCCTGTGTCCATGAGATCAAATTAACTAAGATGGATGAACATCACATACCGTGGAGGTAGCACATAATCATATGCCCTTTCGCACAGCTGTACTATGCTTCTTTCCGGAGACTATTCATTACCTTATGGAAACTCTTGTGAGATTCTTACATGTATCAGGTTAGCTGTCTCGTTGTCTAGATATATATCGTCATGCATGTGCCACTGACCTTAGAACCTGACCAATAGCACTGCTGGAGGGAAGTGTAGATTGTCCGTTGCACTAATTTAGCTTGGTCCAGATGGGTGTGTGTGTGTGTGTATTATTTAATACTTAATTAATATTACTTTAGTTTAACAAAAGGTAAGCCACAAACTTAGATATACAGCTGTGACCTTATAAAAATGAAAACTTTTAGATAGACGCATACACATTCACAATAAGGTGTCAGTTCTTGTTACAAAACAGCAAGCATCCTACTAATCAAACTCAATATTGGAGGCCATGCATGTAGTGGGTTAATTTGATCGATCTTCCAATTAAGAGATACCTGGGAGAACGGCACGTCTAACTCTTCATGATCACTGAAGCCGTCGGATCTTATTAATTAGGTTCCCAACAACAAATTCTAGCTAAGCGAAGTGACCTATTGTTGGAACAGGTGAAAGACATCGATGGCACACAGTCAGCATAAGCATGCTGGTATGTCTAAATTAAGAAGAGTGCACCTGCATCATGGACGGGGACAAATTTTTCCAAGCAAAGTCAAAAGGATATATCGGATATATCTCATGGATCGGGCTGGTGCCCCATCGACATCAATATTGAAAATATAATCTAAGACAGGGGTGCCTTCTTTGGCTCACTATCAATGAAGTTGAGAGACTTCACTTCACTTCTTCCTCACACCACAGCCCCTGTTCCACATCTCAGTCTCCTCCCTTTCATCTGCCATCAGTATAATTTATGTTCTTGCGTTCCCAAGGCTTTCGTGCTCATGGCTGCCCGGGTGATCATCTCATCTGAGGTGACTAGAAGAGAGATCGCCAAGAAAGAGCGAACAAGTTAGTCCTGCGGAGGCATAGGATAATAATTGATCACGTGGGAAAACATATGTAATTAAATGTAGCAACTCAAATTATTAAGAAATAAATTAAACTTTCAAATGAATAAATAAATTTCGATAAATGGGCTTAAATAATAGTCCATATTAAAATTATTGGACCAAAAATTAGCATATAATAAATGGGTTAAAATAGGGAGAATTAATTATTCGTCCCTGGGAGGGGCGAACCATTATTTCCCCATCCCTGTCAGGTTTCCCCTGGACGCCCGGTCCCTGCTTTATGCGGGACTTATTTTTTAGTCCCTGGGCGCTTAACGGACGTTTTCCTCTTGTGTCCATTACCCATTCTACCCCCAGCCCACCCACCCGTGACCTGTTCGACTTTAATGCCTTATGAAGGAGGAGGCAATGGCGGAAACCTTCTCGCCGCGGCATTGCAGACCAGCATGTCCCGTGCTTGTCCGCTGTGAAGACGAGACCTGCTATTTGGGAGCGCTGCGAAGAGGACACCAGGGTTGCCGTTTAGGTGCGCTGCGAAGAGGAGCGCAGAGATTCTAACTGATTCTCACTTCCTTCCTTCTATCCCGCGTGTAGGTGAGTTTTTCTTGTCGTTCCGATACATATTGGTTCCACCGATCCCCTTTGACCTCTGTATATCCACATCCCTTAGTCGCCAGATCTTTTTCTTGCCAAGAATGTTTCATCCATTTCCGTTCTTGGTTAAAAAATAGTTACATACATTAACTTTTTAATTATGTCATTACCAACTATTTTTTTGTACATAAGTGTCTAACTATTTGTATTTCTAATTCTTGAACAAGTTGTCGGGTACTTACATATCTTAACTGTGTAACTCTATAACAACTTTGTAAGTAACTGTGTAACTGATGAAGAATTACATATATTAAATGTGTAATTATGTGATTACCAAATGTTTTTTGTATGTAAGTGTCTACGTATTTATATTTCTAATTCTTGAACATGTTCTCAAGTACTTACATATCTTAACTGTGTAACTCTGTAACAACTTTGTAAGCAACTGTGTAACTGTGTACCTGATGAAGACTTACATATATTAACTATCTAATTATGTGATTACCAAATGTTTTTGGTATGTAAGTGTCTACCTATTTATATTTCAAAGTATTTATCATGTTCTCAAGTACTTACATATCTTAACTGTCTAACTCTGTAACAACTTTGTAAGTAACTGTGTAACTGTGTAACTGATGAAGAATTACATATATTAACTGTGTAATTATGTGATTACCAAATGTTTTTTTGTACGCAAGTGTCTACCTATTTGCAATCCCTGTCTATGAACTTGTATTTGTACTACACAAGAATGTGATCATTATACACATCAAAATTGCAGGGTATAGAGAAAGTACCACTTTGGCGATGGCATCTGCTGGTTCTTGCTCGACGACAATACCATCTCTACGATGTCCATGTGGATATGGGTGGTGTGATATATTTACAAGTCACACTACTAACAATCCGAATCGCAAATATTATAAGTGCAAGGTGTGTATATGGTGTGGAGTTCGTGGCAGTCATTATTTCTTTGTAATGCTTAGTATAGGTGAGAGGTCTAACATTGTTGAAGTAACATCTTGAATTTTCTTTGTTGTGTAGAAAGGATCATGCAAGTTCTTTATGTGGTGTGATGAATTTTTTGGCTCTTGGCCGATCATCCGGTGCAAAGTGTGAATGTGATGAGGTGATGCAGAAACTAGTTGAAGAGAATGAAATTTTAAGAAAGCGAGTACAAGAACTTCAACTTCAGCTAGAGAAGAAGACTAGGATCACTGCAAGCCTTGGTCGAGTAATCTCCACGTTGACAACAAAGGAGGCTGATAATTAAAGGACTTTTATGCTTCTTGTATGTCACATGTCAGTTAACAAATGAATGTAAATTCACAATGTTGTATTAGTGAAGGCAAAGATATGTGTACACTCTAGAATGGGTTCCATTTTGTTTACTTTTAGAATATTGTATACATTGAGAATGTCATATTGTGTTACGCAAAACACATGTATTGACCCACATTTCTGTATGAGAAAGATCATGTGGTTACTGGGTAATGTTGTTTAGTTCAATAAATATAACAGGATCCATAAATGCTTGTAACTCACTACTATAATCACAGTTGTACGCATGCAAATCCACCAAAAAATTTACTGTTAGTACTTATGAGAGTAATTATGTAACAACTATGGAAGTATTTTAAGCGTATGTAATTACCTATTATTTTCCTCCATATGTATTTTAGTACTTATTATTGTAAGTGTTTAACAACTTTCCAACTACTTACATATAGTTAATTGTAACTGTGTAAGAAGTTATGAAGTAGTTACCGACAGTTAACTCTGTAACTGTGTAACAACTTATGAAGTACTTACACACTTAACTGCGTAATTGTGCAAAGTATTATTATTATTATTATTATTTTTGCAAAACATAAATGAGACATGTCACCATCTCATATCTCATGTATTGTTTCACAAAGGAAAAAGGCCAAACACCTCACTTTTTACATAATTGTGCAAAGTATTTAATTACATATTAAGTACTTACATAGTTAACTGTGTAAGTATATAATTCTTACTTCCTTTGTACATAAGTACATAATTATTGTAATAGTAACATTTTTCCAACTATCCAAATAGTTACACAGTTAAGTATGTAACTGTGTAACTATGTAATGCACAGGAAAAGCAACTTCGGCTCATATTCTCAGTGGTTGTCGACAGACGATGTCTGGCTGTCGACAACCGGAAACCGTTTCACTTGAAAACTTTTACCGGTTCAGTTTCAGACCGTTTTTTCTTGTGTCGTTTCACGCAAGGAAGGGGTTATAAATAACCCTAAATGTCGTCACAGACGTCCCCTGAACACCTCATTTTCCCGTATCTTCTCCATTCCTCCACTCACTTTCTTGTTTTCTGTTCAGAGCGCCATCTCCACTCACTTTCTCTCCTGCTATCCTTCTAGTATCTTCTCCATTCCTCCATTTGCACCATCTCACCATGTCAACCAGGCGGAAGATGGTTTCTGATCGTCAAAGAAAACCGTCAGAAGAGGCAGGCGACACTTCTAGGGCTACTGCAGAGCGACGGAGCAAACATACGGCAGACCGCACCCCAGAGGTACATGTACCGGAGAACCTGGATCTCTATAGGGTTGCTGGTGTTTTCAAGAAAATAATGCCGCCACGATATGTGAATTTCGCCTCCCTTGAAGATATGTTTGAGGGCTTGGAAGACCTGTTCCAAAAGCAACACTGGGTTCGCCTTGTGAAATGGCAGAAGGAGTGCTCACCAACTGCTGTTACTGAGTTCTTCAACAACTTGGGTATGTCAAAAGAACAAAACTTGTACACTACAGTGAAAGGCATCACCTTTCAAGTTACCCCCAATCTTTTCAGCAGTGCCCTTCAAATACCCAACAATGGGGCTAGCATTCTTGACACACAATTGCATCCTACTGACTACTATACTCTTATCACTCAGGAACCCTATGACTCCAAAAAAGCCATTGCCAAATTGAATGCCAACACCTTTCTGCCCCTTCATCGGATGATTCATCATATGTTCACTACCCTCATTGTTCCAAAAGATGGTAGTAGAGAACTTGTAACTGAAGTTCACAAAAATATGTTCTACTTTTTTCTTAATGGCCTACAAATCAACTTGCCACAGCTCATGTTTGACCTCATCATGCATTGTTACAAGGATACAAAACGCTCAATGCCATACACCTGTCCCATCACATCCGTCATATGTTATGTTGGCATTCCCCTTAGAGCAGGTGACATTGTTTCCCTTAAACCAAGATGTGCATATAATCTCGCAACAGCTAAAAGGATGGGGTACAAGATGGTTGAAGGCAGAGTGAAAAGGACCCTTAAAGGGCAAGAAGCAGCTGAGGAAGACGAAGATTCCAAAGAAGAAGATAGCAGTAAGGAAGAAGAAGAATCAGAAGAAAATATGGACATTTCAGGAGGTAATGAGGATGTACCATGTAACGTTCTGAACATTCGGATCGCTCCGGATCATTTTGGATCGTCTTAGTGTGGTCGTGGAGGCTAGTGTATGGCCGATGACGTGTGTGTGGCAGGTGATTTTCGCAGGTTTTGAGGTTTTTCCCAAAGCATTCTCTGTTTCTCAGTTTTTAACGCGACAGTTAAGGGTGTCGCGTTGTGATTGCGACAGTAAGGGGCGTCGCTTTTATGATCGCGACAGCCCATGGCGCCGCGTTCATGGCACTGCCAGTTTAAGTGAACGTGTGCATGTCTGTCGCGTGTCGCGCGCTAGGCGGATATGCTGGCATCAACAGGATTAAGGCATCGGTCGAAGGACCGCGTTCAGGTCACGGTTAGTTAGGGTGACACGTTCTTAACTGCGTTGTGTTTTTAAGTAACCCTAGTAGAACAGAGCTGGTGAAAGCTCTGCTCGGCCAGGGGGATTTGCTGTGGGATTTTCGGACGATTCAATTTGTTAGTGGTCGGCTTGACGAGTTCCTACCACGAGGACGTTGCATGGAGCGGAGGGAACATCGTGCGGGCTTTGTTCTTCGCGTTCTTCGCGAAGGTAGGGAGATTTCCTATCGTTTGATCCGTGGATTGTTCGTATGGTGTGGATATTGTGTTTATTGCTTTCTAAACTATAGATGGCATGTGTAGGATCACATTAAAGCATGAAAATGGACTCAAACTAGAGGTTTTAATGAGTTTAGGTGATCCGGATGATGGATTCCGGAGCAAGGTTCGCACCTGCTATCGCGGTTGCTCTGAGAGCCGTGACCAGGTCGCGACACGTCAGGTTGTCGCGTTCTGAAGGCGGTCTATCGTGCCGCCATGACAACAGTAGAATGTTACCATTCGGGCATAAATATAAGTGTATGATTATCTGTTCAGCGTAATTTATGTTATGTGATGATAGTAGGAGGTGCGATCGGGGAGCGTGTGGGGTGTGGTTCATTTAGTATTAATGTGGTTTCACGTGGCTTGTGCGTTGCGCACGTGGTTTCTATGTACGTGGTGTGTAGTTTGATGCCTTCCGTGGATACCTCTTCAGTTGGGAGCCCCAGGTTTTGTGTGAGCCAGCACGTGAGTGCTCGGGGCTTGTCCTAGTACTGGGTACCGATGAGGTCTTGTCGTCTTCCTGGACACCCTCACTCTTGTGTTGAGTAGTACATCCGGCTGAGGGAAGTTGGCAATGGGGCATCGACTAGAGAGAGTTTGTTGTGTTGTCGCTTGTAGCACGCTCGTAGTTGGGGGAGACGGACACCAGTAGACGTACTGGACCCCAGCTAGTCCTATTTTCCAGTGTCTCACTTCAGGGAGCTCGGGCCAGAGTCCCTAAAGGTGTTAGACATGGGCCTACGAGGTGTGTGACTTGCAGGTTGTGGTGATTCAGTTGGACTCCACAGTTCCTTGTACTTTTTTAGTGGAGCGGCAGCTGGACCTTTCGTTCGTGGCTGCGAGACTGAGAGGTAGTCCTGTGTGGTTTTCCGGGTCAGTAACTGGTGTCGCGAACCAGTTGACGTGGCTCGAGTGTGGCATTTTCTCTACAGTAGCTCGTACACTTGTTTGGTGTTGCCGTTTATTTATTAACGATGATTCTTGTTAAGAGGAAAATGGTAAGTTGTACTTACAGTTTTATATCCTGCTGGATAATATTATAAATTGTTAGTATAGCAATTTCTACTTTGCTACTTGTGTTGGTTTGCTCGGTTTTTAGGGAGTTTCCCTACTGAGCCAGTGACACGTGAGGCTCACCCCTACCTCCTACCAGGTGAGGGAGTTCAGGAGACTTCGCACCCGTCGTCCAGTGGAAGGTCAGCACCACCAGCAATGTAATTTTATTTTCATGTTGTTCACCTCGGGGTATGCCCCAAGTTCTGTTGTAGTTTGGCTACAGTTGTGCTATATATGGCTAGTATATTTCATGTAAATATTTATGGGATTGACAAATCTTACAAATGTTTGAATTAGTTCCTTTATATTTCTACGGACTCGTGGTTTGATATCCCTTGCGAGGCTTTGGCCCGTTCGCGGGAGGCGGACTTAAGTCAAGCTTGCTATTAGGCTAGCGGGTCTGAACGGTGAGGACCGTCACAGTTGGTATCAGAGCAAGTTCCGTAAGAATATAAAGGAATTGGAAATACATAGCCATGTCTTTACTGTAGTCCACTGCTGGTAGTGACCCTGATTTTGAATTGATTTCATGTGTATGTTATTGTTGGAATGATATTTGTGCAGGATTAGTAATGGCGGAAAGGAGAGATGTAGGAGGTGGTGGAGAAGGGTCAGGAGAGGATCCTACATAGAGAATGATAGAGAGAATATGGGAAAGTTTAACGGAAATTCGAGTAAGATTGGATCAGCAACCATTGGTACAACCAGCGGTAGTAGTACCACCATTTCTAGAAGAGGCAGTACCAGTAGTTCCAGTTCCACCCCCACCAAGAGTAGAGGTATCTCCTGTAGCACCTGTACAACCGGTAGTTCCAGGGAGACCAATTACTGGAGAGGAGACTACGGTACTTGTGGAGCGGTTTTTGAGGTTGCAGCCCCCTACATATTCAAGAGGTCCCAATCTAGATACAGCGGAGCATTGGATACATGAGATTGAAAGGGTATTTGCAATAATGAGGTGTCCTCAGGAAGATAGAGTGCTTCTTGCAGCATATCAGTTACGAGGGTTTGCACAAGAATGGTGGCGACTGAAGATGCAGACAACTTTTACAGGCAGGATGGAGGACACTATTCCATGGTCAGAATTTTTGTCGGTCTTTAATGATTCCTTCTTCCCAATATAAATTCAGCAGATGAAGAGAGAACAGTTTAGGACACTTCAGCAAGGGAACCTCTCAGTGCTTGAATATCAGATGAGGTTTATAGCCTTGAGCAGGTATGCCCCATATGTAGTGACGGATAACATTATGATGGTAGAATACTTTATTCGAGGTCTGAGGCCAGAATTGCAAGATGCAGTGATCCCATTGATGTGTAGAACAGTGGAAGAGGCAGCCCAGCGAGCAGCAATACTTGAGAGGACTGTTCGTGCCAGGCAGGGGCAGTCTCAGACTGGTGGATTAGGCCCAGGTAGTTTTCGGCATCCGCAATCGACAGGAGGAATCGGTAAGGGGAAAGCACCTTCCGGAGCTTCATCATCATCTGGAATAGGAAAATGGGGCAAGCAGATCAAGAAATTCTTTCAAGGAGGCCGTGGTAGAGGCAGGCAGCAGGGAGGTTTTCAGCAGGATCGTGGTTATAGGTCGCCTATTCCGGAAGAGTCCCAGCAGAGTACGGCAGGGCAGCCGTCGGTACCTTCAACTTTCAGATGTTATAATTGTGGGTAGCCTGGACATTTAGCAAGGAATTGTCTGTATCCTCGAGAGCAGACTTATGGTAGAGGGACTCAACCGCAGCAGCAGCAGCCCTTCTAGCGGTTAGCAGAGTAGGGCAGAGGTTCACCATACCAAAGAGGAGGACGAGGTCGAGTAATGGCTATTACCAGAGCTCAAGCGGAAGCATCCAATCTTATTGAAGGTATTCTACCTTTCTTTGATATTACTGCTAGAGTATTAATTGATCCGGGTGCTTCCCATTCATTTATTTCCAAAGATTTTCTGGATAGTATGGTACTTCCTTTAGAAGAAAAACCTTGTGAGTTGGTAGTGGAAATTCCTTCTGGAGGGTATTTGTTGACCTCTTGCTTTTTAGAAGATGTTTCGATAGTGATTCATGGGAATCGGATGCCAGTAAGATTGTATGCTTTAACATTGAAAGAATATGATGTGATTTTGGGGATGGATTGGTTAGAGGCCTACGGGGCAATGGTTGATTGTAGAAAGAAGAGAGTCAGATTTTGCAGACCTGGTGGTGAGGTGTTGGAATTTCAAGGTATGCCTTTTTACACTCCCAAGTTTATTATTTCTGCTCTTAAAGCAAGAAAGTTAATTAATGCAGGATGTGTAGCGTATCTTGCCTCTATTAGTGTAGTTGAATCTAGTAAATCTGTAGATTCAGTACCTGTGGTTAGAGAATTTACAGATGTATTCCCAGATGAGTTGCCAGGGCTAGCTCCGTGCAGAGAGGTAGACTTCACAATTGAATTGCAACCAGGCAGTTTGCCAATTTCCAAAGCACTGTACAGAATGGCTCCAGCAGAATTGAAAGAGTTGAAAAAGCAATTGCAAGAATTATTGGAAAAAGGTTTTATCAGGCCTAGTCAATCACCTTGGGGAGCGCCAGTGTTATTTGTCAGAAAGAAAGATGGAAGTTTAAGGATGTGTATAGATTACAGGCAGCTGAATAAAGTCACAATTAAGAATAAGTATCCACTTCCTAGAATTGATGATTTATTTGATCAACTGCAGTCAGCTAAAGTATTTTCCAAGATAGATTTGAGATCAGGATATCATCAATTGCGGATCAGAGAAGAAGATATTGAGAAGTCAGCTTTCCGGACTAGATATGGACACTATGAGTTTGTTGTGATGCCTTTTGGATTGACAAATGCACCTGCAGCATTTATGAATTTAATGAATAGAATATTTCATCAATATTTGGATCAGTTTATTGTGGTCTTTATTGATGATATATTGGTTTATTCAGCATCAAAAGAAGAGCATGTAGATCATTTGCGAATTACCTTGCAGATTTTGAGGGATCATCAGCTTTTTGCTAAATTTAACAAATGTGAGTTTTGGTTGAAGGAAATTCAGTTTTTGGGTCATGTGATATCAGGTGAAGGTATTGCGATAGATCAGCCAAAGTTGAGGCAGTAATGAAATAGGAAGAGCCAAGGACTGTGTTTGAAATTAGGAGTTTTCTGGGCTTGGCAGGATATTATAGAAGATTTATTCAAGACTTCTCCAAGATAGCGGCACCGATGACAAGGTTGACAAGAAAGGGTGTTCCTTTTGTGTGGTCTTCGGAGTACAGGCGCAGTTTTGCAGAGCTGAAGAAGAGGTTGACATCAGCACCAGTTTTAGAGATCCCACCGTCGTGGATTTGTTCTATATACAGATGCATCCAAGAGAGGTTTGGGTGTAGTTTTAATGCAGCATAGTAAGGTGGTAGCTTATGCCTCCAGGCAATTGAAGAAGCATGAGGAGAATTACCCTACTCATGATTTAGAGTTGGCAGCGGTGGTGTTTGCATTAAAGATTTGGCGGCATTATTTGTATGGTGAAAGGTTTGAGATTTTTACTGTTCATAAGAGTTTAAAGTACATCTTTTCTAAATAAGATTTGAATCTAAGACAACGCCGATGGATGGAATATTTAAAAGATTATGACTTTAATTTGGCATATCATCCAGGCAGAGCAAATGTGGTAGCAGATGCACTGAGCAGAAAAGTGATTATGAATCAACTTATGATTAGAGAATGGAAACTTTATGAGAATGTGGTGGAAAATTCTTTATATGTGCCAAGCAGTCAGTGTAGAACAGTATTAGCAACTAGTGCAGTAGAGCCTTCTCTTTACTGGCAGATAATAGAGGCACAAAGAGCTGATGCTAATTTAGCAGATATTCTTAGAATGGATGAAGTAAATTTGGGGTGCGATAATGTGGCTAGATTGAAAGGAAGATTGTATGTCCCAGAAGATGCAGAAATTAGACAAAAAGTTTTGAAGGAAGCTCATAGATCAAGGTACACCATCCATCCAGGTAGCACCAAAATGTATCAAGATATGAAGAAGCATTTTTGGTGGCCGCATATGAAGAGAGAAATTGCAGAGTTTATAACTAGATGTGTAGTATGTCAGCAAATAAAAGCAGAGCATCAGAAGCCAGGAGGATTGTTGCAGTCGTTACCTATTCCGCAGGGAAGTGGGATGATATAGCAATGGATTGCCCAGTTCATCAGGTCATAATGCAATATGGGTTTTTGTGGATAGATTGACCAAGGTTTGCAGGTTATTACCAGTTAGCATGCATGGTCAGTTGATAGATTAGTTAAACTGTATTTAGAAAGGATTGTACCTTTGTATGGGATACCAGTTACTATAGTTTTAGATCGAGATCCTCGATTTACTTCAGGTTTTTGGAGAAGTTTGCAAAGAGTTATCGGTACAGAGTTAAGATACAGTTCAGCATATCATCCTCAAACAGATGGGCAGACAGAAAGAACAATTCAGACTATTGAAGATATGTTGAGAGCTTGTTGTCTTGTGTGGGGAGGCATTTGGGAGCGTCATTTGGGTTTGGTTGAGTTTGCTTATAACAACAACTATCATTCAAGTATTGAAATGGCACCCTATGAAGCATTATATGGCAGACCGTGTAGATCACCATTAAATTGCATGAAATAGGTGAGAGACAAGTTTTGGGTCCGGAAATGATTCGTCAATGTGCAGAAACAGTAAGATTCATCCAAGAAAAATTGAAAACAGCCCAAAGTCGTAAGAAAAGTTATGCAGATATTAGACGTAGACCATTGCAATTTGAAGTTGGTGACTTTGTGTTTTTAAAAGTGTCTCCTACTAAAGGTGTATTAAGGTTCAGTAAGAAAGGCAAATTGAGCCCGAGATATGTTGGACCGTTTCAAATAAAAGAAAGGATGGGTGAAGCAGCTTATAAATTAGATTTGCCAGCAGATTTCACTGATGCTCATGATGTGTTTCATGTTTCAATGTTAAGAAAGTATATTAAAGATCCAACCCAAGTTGTTAGTTATCAGAGAGATGATCTGAAGCCAGACATGACAATGCCGAAGTATCCAGTGCAAATTTTAGGCTATAGAACCCAAAAGCTCAGAAACAAAGAAATTGAGTTGGTAAAGGTTAGATGGGAGAACAGGCAAGGTGGCGAGGATACCTGGGAACAAGCAGAAGAAATGAGAAAGGCGTATCCATACTTGTTTGAGTAAGTTTTGTTCTTTTTAGGTGATAGTACTATATGAATTGAATTGAAATTTTGATAGTTGGCTTTTGTTTTAAATTTCGAGGATGAAATTTCTTTTTAGGTGATAGTAATGTAACGTTCTGAACATTCGGATCGCTCTGGATCGTTTCGGATCGTCTTAGTGTGGTCGAGGAGGCCAGTGTATGGCCGATGATGTGTGTGTGGTAGGTGATTTTCGCAGGTTTTGAGGTTTTGCCCAAAGCATTCTCTGTTTCTTGGTTTTTAACGCGACAGTTAAGGGTGTCGCGTTGTGATGGCGACAGTAAGGGGCGTCGCTTTTATGATCGCGACAGCCCATGACACCGCGGGTTTAAGTGAACGTGTGCATGTCTGCCGCGTGTCGCGCGCTAGGCGGATATGCTGGCGTCAGCAGGATTAAGGCGTCGGTCAGAAGGACCGCATTCAAGTCACGGTTAGTTAGGGTGACGCGTTCTTAACTGCGTTGTGTTTTTAAGTAACCCTAGCAGAACAGAGCTGGTGAAAGCTCTGCTCGGCCAAGGGGATTTGCTGTGGGATTTTCGGACGATTCAGTTTGTTAGTGGTCGGCTTGACGAGTTCCTACCGCGAGGACGTTGCGTGGAGTGGAGGGAACATCGTGCGGGCTTTGTTCTTCGCGTTCTTCGCGAAGGTAGGGAGATTTCCTATCGTTTGATCCGTCGATTGTTCGTATGGTGTGGATAATGTGTTTATTGCTTTCTAAACTATAGATGGCATGTGTAGGATCACATTAAAGCATGAAAATGGACTCAAACTACAGGTTTTAATGAGTTTGGGGTGATCCGGATGATGGATTCCGGAGCAGGGTTCACACCTGCTATCGCGGTTGCTTGAGAGCCGCGACCAGGTCACGACACGTCGGGTTGTCGCGTTCTGAAGGTGGTCTATCGTGCCGCCGCGACAACAGCAGAATGTTACCATTCGGGCATAAATATAAGTGTATGATTATTTGTTCAGCGTAATTTATGTTATGTGATGATAGTAGGAGGTGCGCTCGGGGAGCGTGTGGGGTGTGGTTCATTTAGTATTAATGTGGTTTCACGTGGCTTGTGCGTTGCGCACGAGGTTTCTGTGTACGTGGTGTGTAGTTTGACGCCTTCCGTGGATACCTTTCAGTTGGGAGCCCCAGGTTTTGTGTGAGCCAGGCACGTGAGTGCTCGGGGCTTGTCCCGGTACTGGGTACCGATGAGGTCTTGTCGTCTTCCTGGACACCCTCACTCTTGTGTTGAGTAGTATGTCTGGCTGAGGGAAAGATGGCATTGGGACATCGACTAGAGAGAGTTTGTTGTGTTGTCGCTTGTAGCACGCTCGTAGTTGGGGGAGACGGACACCAGTAGACGTACTGGACCCCAGCTAGTCCTGTTTTCCAGTGTCTCACTTTAGGGAGCTCGGGCCAGAGTCCCTAAAGGTGTCAGGCATGGGCCTGCGAGGTGTGTGACTTGCAGGTTGTGGTGATTTAGTTGGACTCCACAATTCCTTGTACTTGTTTAGTGGAGCGGCAGCTGGACCTTTCGTCCGTGGCTGCGAGACTGAGAGGTGGTCCTGTGTGGTTTGTCCGGGTCAGTAACTGGTGTTGCGAAGCAGCTGACGTGGCTCGAGTGTGGCGTTTTCTCTACATTAGCTCATACACTTGTTTGGTGTTGCCGTTTATTTATTTACGATGATTCTTGTTAAGCGGCAAATGGTAAGTTGTACTTACAATTTTATATCCTGCTGGATAATTTTATAAATTGTTTGTATAGCAATTCCTGCTTTGCTACTTGTGTTGGTTTGCTCGGTTTTTAGGGAGTTTCCCTACTGAGCCAGTGACACGTGAGGCTCACCCCTACCTCCTACCAGGTGAGGGAGTTCAGGAGACTTCGCACCCGTCGTCCAGTGTAGGGTCAGCACCACCAGCAGTGTAATTTTATTTTCCTGTTGTTCACCTCGGGGTATGCCCCAAGTTCTATTGTAGTTTGGCTACAGTTGTGCTATGGCTATGTATATTTCATGTAAATATTTATGGGATTGACAAATCTTATAAATGTTTGAATTAGTTCCTTTATATTTCTATGGACTCGAGGTTTGATATCCCTTGCGAGGCTTTGGCCCATTTGCGGGAGGCGGACTCAAGTCAGGTTTGCTATTAGGCTAGCGGGTCTGAACGGTGAGGACCGTCACATACCATATATTCCAAGTGAACCAGATATTCAGAGTGCATCTCAAGTTCCATTATCTCAAGATATGAAAGACTTCATCTCTGAAAAACTGCTTCAATGTCAAACAAGAATCACACAGCAAATAAATACTCAATTTGGTGAGTTGAACCAGCATTTGGATCAGTTGAAGCAACACGTGGACACTAGAATGGATGCCATTGAACAGAGTCATGGTCATCTTCAAAGGCATCTGGATGGCATGGATTATGGTCTAATGCACCTTCGGGATGATTTTCAACATCTTCAAAATTTTTACAATCCTCCCTACCCTACAGATGACAATTTTTTGAACTTTCCATCTCATGTTGTTCAGAGTCCCTGTCGTCCCACTCCTCCGAGGGATGACAATCCTTAGACATTACATGTATACGAAGAATTTTCTTTTGAAAGGAACAAATGTTCAGTAGAAATATGAAGTGGTCGTCTTTTGAATTATCTGTGTATGATGTATGGTATCACAACCACATGTAATGAATGGTCAATATTTTGAATGAAATTAACTTTTGTTTCCTTCATGACTTATTGTACTTTCCATCCTGTTGAATATTAATCACAAATATGTACATATGCCCAAATTTTGGAATGAAATGAGCAGTTCTTGTCAACAACCAAGGATATAGCTGTCGACAACCAGTGATCTCCATCAGACAACAAGGTTCTGGCAAAACAGTAGTTGTCGACACCAAGGGTACAACTGTCGACAACCAAGGATCTCCATGATACAAAAAGGTTCTGGCAAAACCAAAAGTAGCAGTACATGTCGACACCAAAGATGTATCTGTCGACAACCCAATAAAACAGTGTTCACAAAGTTATCTGTGAGCTCATTTACAAGAAGTATGTACATTTAGATTCATGTATTGCATTTACAAAGATATCGGTGACCTCATTTACTAGAGGGTGAACATCCAGCTCAATTGCCTTACAAAAAATGACAAAGTTAAAATTGTCATAGATGACACAAACATCATTAAATGTCTTCCTATATCATTGGGTTTCTACAGGTCCTTCTGTTATGGCCTTCTTGCTTGCATCTTGAGCAAATGTATATGTGTTCCGCTTCACCTCTTGATGGTATTCGTTTCTTCCTCAGCCATCTGGGCAATCTCTTTGTAATCGGCGGCTTCACTTGAATTATCTGTGTATGATGTATGGCATCACAGCCACATGTAATGAATGATCAATATTTTGAATGAAATTAACTTTTGTTTCCTTCATGACTTATTGTACTTTCCATCCTGTTGAATGTTAATCACAAATATGTACATATGCTCAAACTTTTGAATGAAATGAGCAGTTCTTGTCGACAACCAATGATATAGCTGTCGACAACCAGTGATCTCCATCAGACAACAAGGTTCTGGCAACACAGTAGTTGTCGACACCAAGGGTACAGCTGTCGACAACCAAGGATCTCCATGATACAAAAAGGTTCTGGCAAAACCAAAAGAAGCAGTACTTGTCGACACCAAAGATGTATCTGTCGACAACCCAATAAAACAGTGTTCACAAAGTTATCTGTGAGCTCATTTACAAGAAGTATGTACATTTAGATTCATGTATTGCATTTACAAAGATATCTGTGACCTCATTTACAAGAGGGAGAACATCCAGTTGAATTGCCTTACAAAAAATGACGAAGTTAGAATTGTCATAGACGACACAAACATCATTAAATGTCTTCCTGTATCATTGGGTTTCTACAGGTCCTTCTGTTATGGCCTTCTTGCTTGCATCTTGAGCAAATGTATATGTGTTCCGCTTCACCTCTTGATCGTATTCATTTCTTGCTCGGCCGTCCGGGCAATCTCTTTGTAATCGGCGGCTTCACTTGAATATCATTGATGTTCATACATGGCATGTCATTGTTATTTACGTGGTTAACTGTTGTTGCATAGGCCGCCCTATAAGTGTTGGTTGTATAGAATGGAGACACATGATCATATAAAGCTTTATGAGTACATGCTATAGCTGCACATGCATATTCACATGGGATCTTGAGAAGTTGCCACTTATGGCAAGAACATGTCCATTCTGGGATCTTGACAACATATGTTTTGTTGCCATTCACCACCTCAAAGAGTCGGCCATCGGAAGGAATGACAGAGTTTTGCCTTGCATTGGACATTATCTTGGCCAAGACTTTCTCAATATTAGGACATAGGGTCGTCTCCCAATTTGCAGCTTCTATTCTTCTCCTCCCTCCCATTTCCATAATTTGACGGCGTATAGTCTCCACCATTTGAAGAATGGGAAAGCCACGTGCCGATTTGATCCAAGCATTAAAAGACTGCTAGATTGGAGTACATTGGCCATACTTGAAAACAGTTAGACAAGTACGTCAAAAGTTATAGGAACAACTGCTTGGAGACAGGTACATTAAATGAACGTAAGTAGTTACATACTATCAAAGTGACACATGTACCTTTCTCCAGGAAATTGAGTGTTTGCCCAATGTTCAACATCATTTCTGAGGATCCAGTCCCTTGCTTCTGGGGATTTTCATTCCATTTCCGTCAATGCAGCTACATATTCACTTTCATTTAGTACAAATGCAACCTTGTTGAGTGTCTTCACCATACTATCTTTAAGGGCTTTTCGGTATCTTGCTGCAGCTTCAGTCATAAAGTTTGCGTTAATGTGCCTTAGACAATATCCATGATGGTCCAATGGAAATATTTCAGGAACCGCTTCCTTCAAACCTTTTGCTCTATCTGAGATGAACACTGTCAGTCTCTCAATGAGAATAGCTTTCTTGAGGTTGTTTAAGAACCATTTCCAATTTTCATATGTCTCCGAGTCCGCTATAGCGAATGCAATTGTGAAAAGCTCGTCATTTCCATTTAATGCACTTGCTGCAAGAATGACACCTTGCATTTTATCAGTGATATGTGATCCATCGAGAAAAATCAAAGGTCGGCAACCAACCTCATAACCATATGCACAGGCGGCAAAACATAGAAAATATGATTTAAATCGATGAGTCTCCTCATCCTACTACCAAATCTATGATACTTCCGAGATTCGTTTCCATTACTCTTTCGGTGTACCAACGAAGCATATCATAACTTGTTCGTACATCTCCATGCAAATCTCATACGGCAACTTCCCTACCGCACCAAGCTTGATGGTATGGCACACGCACTCCATAGTCACTAGCAATGTCTTTTACCATATCACATGGACCGTATTATGGAGTGTGTGCCATTTTTTTCTTCACTAGCTCAGCTATCCATTTTTTTGATGTCCTTGGATGATGTTGGCTCTTCAAATCACAGCCACATGTGTGGACATTATTCATTGTCTTAATCGCAAAATCAAGTCCATCTCCCAACAATGATGTATGGACCCGCCATGGACAACCTTGTCCTTTGCATCTTGCAGTAACACGACTCTGATCATTCTTAATATAAAACCAGTCAAAACCTCGATGCACAACATAGTTTGTCAGTTCTGTCTAAAAGTGAGCTTTGTCACTAAATATTTGCCCCGTACTAGTTAATGCATGAGCCCACAATTCACTTCTCAGAACTACATGTGAGCTGCCACCTTCACATTCTGTGTATTGTGTGTATATTTCAAGGCAACTGTTATTTGTATTGCTAGCATCTGCTTCTTTTGTACTTACTGTAATCAATGGTGATGATCTGGAAAGTTAGCAGAGTTACAAAGTTAGAAAATTTAAGGAGTGTACACATACTTAAAAATGCACATATGTAACTATGTAACTGTAATCTTCTCAAGTAGGAATTACATTCTGGTCATACATTGTAAGTAACATGTGCGTATCTGTAATCTTCCCCAGCAGGGTCCATTATAGTGCTTTCGTTATTAACCACATGCATGATAATGATAGGGTTGGTGGCATGTTCTTTATGAATGTCATACATGATGTCCACGTCCCCATCTTCACACAATGGGCAATACGTATCTGTAAGACTGGGGAGACAGTACTTGATGATCCATCTTCGGCCGGATAATGACCAACGACGGAAGATTTGGGCACGATGTTCGTCCAGCTTCATTCCGCAGAACACGTAGAAGACAAAGGAGTCCTGGCCAAACGAACACGAGCTGGAATCTTCTCCATTTATCCCTCACATTCACACTCTTCCAGTAGATGGCTGGAGGAGTAAGCAGAGGAAGGGAAATGGGGAGTGCCGTTTTTCCTATTAAGTCTTTGTATAAATGGGAGTGGTGTTTCGGCGGGAAAGCGGGTTCTCTCTCTCCACTGTCGCCGTCAACAGTCATTTCAATTATAAATTACCATCATGCCTTCGAACGCCATAGTCTTTTCGGAATCCGTTGTTTCTGTCATGCAAAAATAGGTAACTCCTGTCCTACACACTTTTCTACCACACACGATTGTGTCGCTCCTCTCCCTGCTGCACGATCAAACCAACGGAGGTAGCATTCGCGAGGAGAGAGTTTTCATCTGATAAGGCGAGATGGAGTAATCAGCATCCGCCCGGTGAAACAGCGCAGCGGCGGAAAGGGAAGCAGAAGCGTGTCTCGGCAGCGGACGAACCGCTGCAAGCCTTAATAGATCGAACCCGTCAAGAAGAAACATGCAGGTAATTTAGTTTTGTGTTTGTGGAGAAGTCTCATTACCCGTAAAGGATTCTCCATAGGTTATCTTGTTGTATTATTTCAATTACAAAACCAGGAAAGATTCATACATGCATCACATTTTCTCATTTTAACTCTCACCTATTGCAGCAGAAAGGGGAAGGCGTTGAAGACGTTGGCCACACAAAGAAGAAAGTACAACATTCTCTACAGAACAACAACGAGAAGGAGAAGAAGGGGATGAGGAAACACAACAGATGAAGAAGGAGAAGAGGAAGGTAGGCTACTTCATAAGTGTGTAACAGTTAAACACTTATTCTTAAGTATGTAAGTATGTAAGTAATAAAAAATAAATTAGTATGAATACTTGTACTTCATCATCAGGTTAGGTAGTAAACATGGCAGTATTATTACTAATTTAAATAAATTTTATAAAGGCAGTGTAAATAATAAGGTAGCCTAAGTGTGTAACTGTGTAACAGTTACACACTTATTTCGTAAGTCTGTAACAACACAACTTGTTTGTCGACAACTACTGTTTGAAAAACAGTAGTTGTCGACAGCTGAAAATTGTTTGTCGAAAGGTATTGGTTCATTCCTTAGTTGTCGAAAGTAAGTACCAGCACATAACTTATATGTTTGCATATCTTCTCAGATATCTCCGATCTACCATTTCTGCGGATCAGGAAGCCCAAATTAAAAGCAAGAAAATGAAGGTCAGACTATCAGCCAGACAAGCACAGCACAGAAGCAAGAAGAAGAGCAGAAGCTAGCAGCAGCATCAATGCAGCAAAACACCCTCCCAAACTTCACAAAAATAATCATTCTCTCACTGAAATTAGAAGTATGCTTAGACAAAATCACGATTGAAGTGAGAAAAGAAGACAGAAAAATATAGAAAAAATTAGAAAATTGTCTAAGCGAAAGGGAAGAGAAGAAGAAAAGGAGAAGGTGGGAAGAGATGAAGAGGAAAAGGAAGGACAGGTGATGGTGGACAGGACCAAGGAGGAGGGAGGTCAAGAGGTGGATAGGTCTAAGGAGGAGGGAGGTAAAGAGGTGGACGTGATGTCCACAGAGAAGGAGAAAGGAGGAGAGGAACATGAGGAGCTCTCCATCATGGAGGAGGAAGGCAGAGAAGAAGCGCCAAAGGAAGGATGTGGGCCAGGACATGGACACTATCATGCAGACCCAAGATGCACTGGTGAGAATATGTGCCTCCCACAGCAATTTCAAAGATGCCTCCAGCAGGGGAGAAGAAGAGAAAGGTGGTAAAAGCCATCTCATCCTCGTCGCTGACAAGGAGGGTGAAGAAGGACGAAGGACCAAGTCACAGTCCGCTTTATTCAAGGTAGATAAGTAATTCTGTAACCTGACAATTATGTTTCTATGTGACCATTTAATTTTCATATTGTGTAACAAAACAATTGTGTAACCAAACCATTGTGTAATAAACATATTTCTGGTAAGTGCTTAAGTCATGTATATTATGGAAGGACTTGGACAACGAATTTGATGGAAGGAAGAAGAAGAAGGTGCAGGATGTTCGCATCAATTGCCTTCCTAGGAAACCCAATTAACCTAGGCATGTCACCATCAAGCATGTTCCATTGTTTCTGCTTTGGTTATTTCATAAACTTTCGTTATGCATGTGTTTCTCATGTATTTCTCATAATTCAGTTTGCCTAGTTTGAAGTCCATCGAGATTATCGTGGATGAAATGAACTTGCTACAGATGAGGTTCGGGTTATTGACAACTTCCTAGATACCACCAGAGTTGATGGGTAATAAACTTTACACTATTATGAAAAAGGGGACACAGTTACATCAACTACCATTATAAACATGTTTGTTGCATCATGTAGTGACAATATCTACGAACCAAAGAAGGATGGCCGGGGGGCCTATCTCAACCTAGAGCACATGATCTCCCTCTTGTTTGGAAAACAGTTAGAATCTACTATAGTCGATATGTTCCTTCTTCTATTGCGAACAAAAAAAGATGATCAACCATACGAATATTATCAATATGATTGTCTGCCTGCCTATGGCAAGGTTTGTGGTCCATTCATAGTATTTCTGACTCCCTTCACCATTTAAAATGAACAGATGACTGATATAATATTGTGCTCCTTACTTTATAATAGGGATGGATAATGGGATGGAGCCGAAATGGAAAAAGGAAGGAATACTGGAGTACATTCTAAAACACTGCAGCCACCTGTAGAAGACAAAGACATGGTCTTCTCCCCGATGCATTTCATAAATCATGGGCATTGCTGGTCATCAACATGAGAACTAAACAATATGAACTTTATGACTCAATGATCCAGCATCCCAAAAATGATTTCCACAACTATGTAAGTGCCCGTACTCCTCCATACAATCAGTTAAATTCTGATTCATCTAATTCTGGCAAGGGGTTCTATATATGCAGGAAGTTGATGTTCACTTATGTATATATTTTTTTTTACTGTAGGTGCAATTTCTAAAAGAAGGTTTTCTTCAAATTCTTGGCCTGTGCACTATATGCAAATATATGGAATGCTTACAACAAGAATGTAATCGGTTTGCCATTCTCCCAGTTAACTGTGTTCACACATGTATATAATCCCATTATAGTCTACACAAAATATTTCTATATTCTCATTCATTTATATTCACATAGGCTCATATGGACTTAATGCGGGGAAACTGCATCAGCCATTATTCAAGGTCAACGGGGAGAAAGAAAACAGAAGCATCGGTGAAGCTGCAGTTGAAATAATTGTTTCATTATCGGATGAGGCATAAACATTGCCATGCCATCATTAACTTGAAAACAAATGTCATCTCTTTATTAACTTTCAAACAATGTTCCTATCCTACTTTATTTGCAAATGATACCAACATCACAGTCTTTAAGTGATGATGAATTTGTATGTATGTATGTAAGTGTTTAAGTACATGCTTCTATATATGTTTGATTAAGAAAAATTCCGTTCCCAAATGTCTTGGATGTTTGGAAATCTGTAAGCATGTAGGTCCGCCTAAATACAAATTGCATTCGGTACGTAAGTGACAATATCTATCATTAAAGCCAAATGTCTCTGTTGTTTGGAAACAATAGCAATCACAACATCATTACATTCACCGAGTACTCACTTAAAAAAGTCATAAGAATACTCCAACCAGTGCTTAAAAAGGAAACACGAACTCAAACACTGTGTCCACGGGTCCCATTTCTAAAATATTGACGCTTCCGAATTGTCGGTTTTGTACATTCTCCAAACACGTAATTGGACGAACATGATACATACGCCTCTTCCTACAATTTGACGTACTCGGTCCAGACTGGCCTGATGAACGAACTGCTGTACACCTACAAAAAAACACATCGTATCATTACAAACAACGATGATATTCACACACAAAACTAAAAAGAGAACATGTACAAGCTTACCCTTCTTTGCAAGCAACCTGCATTAGCACATATTTCTCATTCTCTTCCCATTCTTATGCAATGAACGATAACCTCTATGTCATCATTCACATTTAAGCAAACGTGATATTTGACTTCTCCAGGTAACTGGTACTTAATACACCAATGAGGACCATTCAAATTCCATCTTTGGAATATCGTTCCCTTATTTCGATATTCCCATATCATCTTCAACATAAAAATGAATGAATCGTTCCCAAATGCACATCGAGCAGGAATCATTCCCAAATTTCTTGAATCAAATAAGCCTGAGATGAACATGAGTTAACATATGTAGTTTTCAACTGGTTGTTACGGAGTTCCACAGTTAGGCAGTTAAGATATGTAAGTACTTGAGAACATGGTAAATACTTTGAAACATAAATAGGTAGACACTTGCGTACAAAAAAACATTTGGTAATCACATAATTACACAGTTAATATATGTAATTCTTCATCAGTTACACAGTTACACAGTTGCTTACAAAGTTGTTACAGAGTTAGACAGTTAAGATATGTAAGTACTTGAGAACATGATAAATACTTTGAAATATAAATAGGTAGACACTTACATACCAAAAACATTTGGTAATCATATAATTAGACAGTTAATATATGTAAGTCTTCATCAGGTACACATTTACACAGTTGCTTACAAAGTTGTTACAGAGTTACACAGTTAAGATATGTAAGTACTTGAGAACATGTTCAAGAAATAGAAATATAAATATGTAGACACTTACATACAAAAAACATTTGGTAATCACATAATTACACATTTAATATATGTAATTCTTCATCAGTTACACAGTTACTTACAAAGTTGTTAAAGAGTTACACAGTTAAGATATGTAAGTACTCGACAAACTTGTTCAAGAATTAGAAATACAAATAGTTAGACACTTATGTACAAAAAAATAGTTGGTAATGACAATTAAAAAGTTAATGTATGTTACTATTTTTTAACCAAGAACGAAAATGGATGAAACATTCTTGGCAAAAAAAGATCTGGCGACTAGGGATGTGGATATACAGAGGTCAAAGGGGATCGGTGGAACCAATATGTATCGGAACGACAAGAAAAACTCACCTACACGGGGGATAGAAGGAAGGAAGTGAGAATCAGTTAGAATCTCTGCGCTCCTCTTCGCAGCGCACCCAAATGGCAACCCTGGTGTCCTCTTCGCAGCGCTCCCAAACAACAGGTCTCCTCTTCGCAGCGGACAAGCACGGGGCATGCTGGTCTGCAATGCCGCGGCGAGAAGGTTTCCGCCATTGCCTCCTCCTTCGAAAGGCATTAAAGTCGAACAGGTCATGGGTGGTGGGCTGGGGGTAGAATGGGTAATGGACACAAGAGGAAAACGTCCGTTAAGCGCCCAGGGACTGGAAAATAAGTCCCGCATAAAGCAGGGACCGGGCATCCAGGGGAAACCTGACAGGGATGGGGAAATAATGGTTCGCCCCTCCCAGGGACGAATAATTAATTCTCCCTAAACTTTAACAAGTAAAACTATAGTAATGGGCCTAATTAGGGGTCCATAAAAGAATTATTGGCCCAAAATAGGAGTTAGAATAAGAGAATAATTGGAAATTACTATTTAATTCGTAATGTCCATTACCCCCTTACTTAAATAAAGATCATAATTATCTAAACTTGTGTCTTATCACTACCCTAACAAGTTAATCACATTTTCTCAAGTCTATCTCAACCAAATTAGAGTTCGGAAGGCTTAAGAGATGAAGATTAACATGAAAACTCCGAATTTATAAGAGTTAGAGTTGTATTAGAAAATAGGAAGACAATTTCTATATATACACCCAAAATCCCCTCATGGCCAACCCTATAGCCATCTGAAGTTTCTCTTGGACGTGAAGGGAAGGTCAAAGGAGGAGGATCTCGTGGGCAGAAGGTTCTCTAGGCATTCTATAAGAAGTTCTTCACTTTCTAGCCCTAAATCTCAATTTCGTACAAATGTAGGTATTCTAAAAAAAAAAATCTAATTAATTCTCTCCATAGGTATTTTTTCTTGTCACAAACATATGATACATACGTTTTCCCTAATTTTCATCATGCTATTCAAGAGTATTTTGATCTCAAAGTGCATGAACATGCATGTATCCGACCTTCTATTCTTCCTCTCAAAACATGTGCAATCAATGTCTACCTATCTATTTCATGATTTTTGCGTGTTTATAAGTATGTTTTCTTTGTTTTAAAACAGCTTTGGCAATTTTTCATGCACTATACTTCAAGATTTAAGCATTTTTTTTGCCCCTATGTCGCGAACGGGCTTTCTGTGTGTAAGCGTAGTAGCCCTGGTGACTGCGTCCAGAATGCGACGACACAATACACCGCGTTCTGAATGCGGCACACTACCCTATTATGTTCACTTAAGCGTAGCGCGTCTCATCCCAAGATGGCATTATTAACGCGACGTTCCACCCCGTTGAGTTTTGACTGTCTATCCAGAACCCTATTTTGAATCGTGAATTGTGCACTTAAACTTGGAAACTTGGCTTTTAATAGGTATTTGATCCATCTAAAGTTGTCCTATGATAAATCAACATAATAATGAAGTTCATGCAATTAAGTATAATGATTTCTTAATCTCTTCATGATGTTTTTTATTTTACCTTATGTTATCTCGTATAACCATCCATTAAACCTTAACTTGGGTCATCATCATGTTGGTGGCTATAAAAGAATTACATTATCACAATTCCTAATATAATTTAAATTGGTTGAACATGAAGAATATAAAATAACAAGAATTTATATACATGATTTGTACTCGTTTCTATCGTTGTTTTGGAGCACCGTTTCAAGTTCTTCTTGACGATGTTAGAACCCCCTCTCGAGTAATCCTCTTGCTGGACTGGAACCCCTTCACCATTGCCTCCGTAACTTTCTGTGGGTCTTGAATTCCTCTAGGATGCCGAACTGGTTATACCATCAACACCGGAACACTTTTAGGGACCATGCTGGACTTGTACGATATGATCCAACCAGCCACCATATTTTCTCTATTAATGCACCCTCTATCCTTAAACGTTCTTAATTCGGCAGATAGGATGACCGCATCTTTACTGTTAACCTGCCAGACCCTTTGACCACGTTCTTGTCACATCCAGGAGGCAGGCCCCATCCTCTACCAAGCTGCCAGAACCACAGTGTTATGTCTGCAATGGTTACTATCGAGACTTTTATGTGTTGTTTCTCTTGCATACCCAATATTTTTCTAGATAGTGCAGAAACACGCATCTAGTCATTTCTCTCTCATCTATTCTCTTTCTCTCATGACAAACTCATCTACACTTCTCGTCTTTTTCTTGGTACTTTATATGGCAATTAACTGATTGTTTAGATAATACATATAATTAATGCTAGCAATATAAACGAACTGGTCTTTTCCTAGGAGGTGCACCCAAAAGTGTTATTTGCTCGTGGAAGTTTATTGACGAGGGTGTTTGGCATTACACTCAAGTGCTATACATCTCGATTAATCTATGACAATCAATTCATGTTATTTACAAAAATGTGCTATTACAATGATTGTGCTATTTACCCCGGTGGGTATCTACTCTTAATATTCCCAATTCACACTCTTGCTATACATGTTACTAGTCATTGCTCTATACTTAGACATTTTGCTCATTATTACTTGTTATCGCCATGCTATTGTTGTATATCATGACTCGACATGCATATTGTTATCGCCATGCTATTGCTCAATATCATGACTCGACATGCATCTTGTTGTTACTCTGCCTATTAACATGTTAATTACTTAAAGCATTACATGATTCATGAGATATAAGTCCAACTGAGAGTTATCGTTCATCAAGTGTTATTTATTATTTCTCAGGTAAGCTAACTAATGTTACACACAACAATGGGGATGAACAAAAGTGATGAGCGATCTGACGTCATCTTAGTAGAGTTGTCATAACGTCATAGTATAGTAGAGTCTAGTTAGTTGCTTTTAGTTTCTTTCCAATGTAATAGTGTCATAATGGGCACTATGTAATAGCTCCAAATTAGTGGTTGGACATAGTGATTTGATTATCAATGAAATGTACAGTTTGTATTATTCCAACTATAGTCTTTAGTTGCTCTGACTTACACGATTGCTCGATATTTTATATATTATGTGTATCTATTCACGTTCCTGATTTATTTCACTACTAAATTGGGGGTGTGGAATTAATTGTTTCAAAATTGGCTATCTTATAAATAAACCATTTAATTAAGGTGAACTAATTATTGAGGTTAAAGTTATTAGATTTTAAGCATTAAACTTGGTATGGGTTAATTATGTGTAAAGACAAAATTTCGTAATTCTTATTTTATGATGGGCAAAATTATAAATTATATGAGAAATATAATTGATTGCCTCAAGTATGGTCCATTGTGAAAAACGACCATTTCCCCTTCGTGTGAATGACTGAGGATGAGCCCGACAGTGACACAAGCCAAAAATATAGAATTATAACCTACACACATGCGTAGTGAGAGATCATTGTAGGTAGCCAATCCATATTTCAGTCCACCTAAAACTCTCATGTCTTTTTATGGAGACCACCCTTGAGACTCTAGTGGTAAACCTTGGGGTTGATACACAAAAAGGAATCCCGAGGAAAGAGATACTCGAGGACATCCTGAGACACCGCTACCCCTCTCCTTCTTCTCGACCTCTTCACCTCTTCTCCACTCTCTCTCTCTCTCTCTCTCTCTCTCTCCTCTCTCTCTCTCTCTCTCTCTCTCTCTCTCTCTCTCTCTCTCTCTCTCTCTCCAGTGTGTGTGAGGGACTGCCTTGCTTATTGTCACCTTATGTCTATTCCAAGCTTGCATTCACTACAGGAAAATCAGGCTTTACTTACGTAAACACACTATAAGTAGAGAACCGAAAATCGTAAGCATAGCCTTCGCTTACGGTGTTACCCTACGATAGGGTTTCGCCGGCTAAGGTCCGACGGCAAAGGACTATGGCTATGGTGTTTTAAACGCCGTAAGTCTAGAACTTTACTTACGGTGTTTGTAGTCGTAAGTAACACCATAAGGATATCCTCTTTCCCCTATGGCTATGTAAACCATAGTCATATTTTTTGTAAGGATAGACTCAGTTACGGCTGCATAGATCCCTACGGCTATGTGAAACCATAAGCATGTTTCCCTATGGCCACGTACACCATAAGCATCTTTTTTTCAGCAAAAAAAAATAGTAATGTATTCAAATGCATCCACATTCACCAACATTTAGAGATCCACATCACATACATTTGGATCCACATTCACATACTGGTGGGATACACAATACATATAATTGGATCCACATTCACAAACATTTGGATCAACACATACACATCCACATTTAGATCCACACATTCACATTTGGACCCATACATACACAAACATTTGGATCAACACATACACATCCACATTTAGATCCACACATTCAACACCTTCACATAAAATTTAGGTCCATATTCACATTGACATCTACACACACATTCACACCCACTCATTCACAATACACAACACATTATAAATATAAAACACATTAAAGTTTAACAAACAATGATGTTGGTGAAAGTAAATCATTACATCAAACATCAAATGCATCAAATTGTTCACATTCACATACTGGTGCTAAAGATCTGTTCAGAAGAGGAAGTTAATTGTTAGTAAATCAAATTGTTCACATGTGATGGGAGGAGATTTGTGATTTTTCCAAATCAACTTGCTTTCTCCTTGGACTAAGACAGGTTGCAGTAGACGAACTGCAAGAGCAACACTAAATGAGGTAAGAAAATTGAATTAAGTGACATTAAGCAACAATATGTGTTTTGTGGTCAATAAGTACTGTCTGAGGATATGTATAACAAAAGAAATACTATGCATAATAAAAAATGGGCCAAAGAAGAAAATTTCTCAACATTAAATTGATCTCAAGATCTGCTTAGTTGTGAAGAGGTGATTGATTAGCAAGCTTCCCCTGGACTTCCTTTTCCTACTGATTTGGTTGGGAGGCTATTTCATCTATCATGATTCCTTGAGCTAGTGGACCTTGTTCAGAGATGTAACCATCTATCTCCATATCAACTTGCTGCTTAAGATTTTGTTCAAATTCCTACTCAAAGTTCTCTTTATTTGATTTTCGATCTCCATCACTGGATGCCTTATGGACTGAGATGTAACCATCGATCTCCATCACTAAATTTCTATCTAACGTCTTGAAGTTCTTGAGTTACCGACAATGAGACAGGACTAGAAGTAGATGTCTCCCCCTTAGAAGATGGAGAGGGTGTGCTAGAAATGTCTCTGCTCACCCCCTTAGATGAGGAGGATGAACTAGTTAAGTCTCCACTCTCCCCCTCAGATGATGAGGAGGTTCCTTATGCTTTTTCACTATTGGTCTCGATAACTATTCTTCTTGTTTTGGATTCAAAAGAGGGAGTTGATCTATGTCTTTTTCTGCCCCATCTTATATAGTCATATTTAAATCTACTTCTACTCAGATTATCACAGGTAAACAATGTGCATGGCTCATTTCTTTCCCCAACTACGTTGACCTTGTGCTTCCTTAAATGAGTGTGATCAGATTTCCATATGGCCAGCCATATGCCATAATTTGTAACATGCTTCATTCTTTTGTTCAAGTTGCACTGCACATAATCAAATAATCATATCTATATGATGCTCTGACTAGAGACACTATTAACTTTTATTTTTTTTTAGAGTTTGGCCATTAATGCTCGGCTGAGGGAAGGAAGTCACCTTAGCACATGGCAGTGGGCCCCCCCTGTTTGTGAGGGGGACAGCTCGACCAAAGCATTAAACATTTCTGAAAGATGAAATAAATATTAGAAGATGTTGAAAATAAGGAATGTAGAAGGCTGAGAAGAATGTTTGACATAAATAGTGTAGTTCAAATGTTTTAGGTGTATTTGGGTTGCTCTACAGAATGTAAAAAATTTGGATACTTGCCCAAAAGGGTGGAGGTGAAGATCAATTATCCTCAAGCTCAACCTGTTACATGTAAAAAATTTAAATAACATCAGAGTTGACAATTAGCAACATATAAATAAGAATGAGATTAATATAAATAAACTTATATATTCTCTAAACCATATTATGTGACTCCCAACAACATCGTTCATATTTTTTCTATCTGCATCTTTGATAAACAAAGATGCAGTCGGGTCATGGGCTATGAGTATAGAAATCTCATAGTACTCACCACATTATCATTATCATTAGACATTAGAATGCCACTGGCAACTACCTGTCCAGAGAAGTTGAGGATCCTCACCCTCCTGCCGGCCAATGAATCCTGTTAAAAAATTTGGATATAGATGTTAGATTTCACACAAATATTTGTAATATACATGCATTCCAACATATTAAATCAGTTAGATTTTGTTTACCTTTTTCCTTTGAGCATGACAAACACTTGCAGAACTCTGCACAAGTATAGGTAGATTGTCAACATTAAGCAATTTTAATATTGAAGTATGTCAACAGATTCTCATAACCTCATTATTGCCACCAGACTCAATTTTCTTCATTCTTTCTTCGAGAGCATCAATTTGTTGTTTTAGGCTTTCATTGTCCTGACGCAGCTTTTGTTCACTTCTTGAACCCCACAAGCTCTTTGAGGTAGGACCCATGCCTATGCCACAGACTCTTCTAGTTCTGTCCCTTCCTAGAACTTGCTCATAAGCGTCCCCCACGCTTGCAATTGAGCTTGATATACTTGATTGCTGCATCAGCTTAATGTCTTGAATTTTATCCTACAATTTTAAAGAAAAAACAATCAAGATGAATACAATCAATATTCCAGCACTCTCATAAAGAGAATTATATCAACATTAGAATATCCATACATAATGAGAATTATGTCAACATTAGAATATCCATACATAATGAGAATTATGTCAACAATAGACTACTAACAAAATGAATTAATTATACAATCATTGCAGCACTCTCTTGATTAACTAGACCGCCAGCTTTCTTCATACGGGTCCTTATGAACAAGTCCCCACGATCAAGAGTGGCCCCAGTTTTTAGAAACTACAACATTGTACACAAGTTAACTTAGACATAAACAAAATTATTTTGAATGGATCAACATAGATGCTATGATGAGTATATATGTTACCTCCCCGTGGTATATGTCAGCAAAACATTTACTACTAGCGCAGTGAAAAAATGTGTGTTTGGACTTATTTTGCTTGTTTGTTTCACTGCGTTTCTACAAATCAAAATGACAACTGTTAGAATAATTATGGAGTATCACTATATTTAGACTAATTGTAATCCAATTCCAATTACCTTGAATTCTTCTAAAGACCATATCTGAACAAGTTTTTTCCATTATTCTTCAACTACACTTGTGTCTGAACATGCAAAGTGTTGTTGCGCTTTTTAATATGGCGTGAAGAACTTCATCCTCAAATCATACTTCCAAGACCTCCATTTCTGATCTAGATCCTTCATTACAAAATCACGCAAGCTGATGGGAATATCAAATTTTCTCTACATTTTTAAAATAAAAAGTTAGATGTAATCAAGTGGAATAGAAAATAAAACAAAGACATGTATTACTCATTACATCACTTGGATAATATCACAAACATCTTCCTTGTTGCATGATGGCACTAGTCTCCAAGAAATGCAATCGATCAGCAGTTTATCCACCATCCTTGCCACAGTGCCCAAAAATTGTTTCAGTAGCTACCCCCCCCCCCCCCCTTCTAGTTGTTGCCCCAAGTGATTAACTTTTGCTGGTATGCGTTCATTGCTTTGCAATCCATGTACAGATCTTAACATTTTTGGGCCTCTCGTAACCACCTTAGAAGTGGAAGCAGACTGAGCATCTATGTGAATTCTTTTCCCTTGCAGGTCCTTCCTAAATTTTTCATACTCTTCTCTTAAGAACTAATCAACTGTGAGCTGAAAAAAATAAAACATTGAAGATATTCAACCATTGAACAAATTAAGTACATATGTAGTGTGAAAAAAGAACAATTAAAGTTATTCAACTTACAAAAGATGGGTAGTCATCTGTGCCAAAGGATGCAGGAGCAGCGAGTATGAAACAGAATATGAAATAAAGAACCATGAATCCACATTTTGTGTTTTCCATGTGTTGGGCCACCTACATCATTAAAGATATTAATGATACATTTATTCATAATAGATATACAATTCAAACACTCTAAATTAAAAAGATTACCTTCGGCACATGTAGATCAATTACTTTCAGTTCATCGGCTACTGCTCTCATCTCCTTCCCTTCATATGCAATCTTTAAGAAACTACACCATCATACCAAATATCTTTTTTATACATATATATGTTTCAAAAAGAACATATAAAACATAGAAGATATTACTTTTTCAACTCATTTTCGATCCTAGTTAGGTTCCCCCATGTGAAGGGAGTCAAGGAGCATAAGGAACGACATGTCATTATCCCCTTTGTTACATATGACTACAAGCTGCCAATGATTCCTACAAATGAACAAAAAAATAAACAATGTTGGTTTGTTACTGGATCATTATTGGATACTTAATAGGTAAAACAATTTAGACTTACCATATACAGATTGGAAGTAGAGAGTATGACTTCTCCAACAAAGAATTTTTCTGTACAATTGATTTAATTCTATTTACACCATCATATGTCAATCTACAAAAGTTAAACCACAAACTGTCGAATATCTCGAAATGCTTTAAAAGCATTGATGGAATGACACCCCACAAATACCTGCAAGTTTAAAGGAATTTAAAACACAACAGACATACTATATTGGTAAAGCATTCTAGCCTTGGAAAAATATTAAAGAAAACTAAAATCACAAAAATACTCACTCAACATGTTCTTGAAATATTAATGTGTCCAACATCTCGCCCTCCCCTTCATACACTTCTTTTATTGTTTTCTTTTTTGCCTTTTTCGCATCGGTACTTTCTGATGGCCCCATTCACTTCTTTGGTAAATCCTCTTTTTCTTGTTTAAAGTCCACCACTGTAAATCCCTTCCTTCGGCCACTTCAAATTGTAAACAACATGAAAAAAAAACAATTAACATATTCAGTCAGAAAAATTAAACATATGGTTACATGTTTGATGTTGTAGCCTTTTCAACTTTTCAACTGCAATATTAACAATAAATTGAGAGAGGGCAAAAATTAAACTATACATTTGCATTACCATATCTGGAAGAAAGAGAGACATGTCAACAAAAAAAGGTTTACAATAGCAAGATGCATGCACTAAATATCATGGACAAAGATAAATTTAATTTTTCACAAGACAAGAAGCAGAACAAAAACCAACCAAAAAAATAATAAATGCTATGGAAATGGATATGAAAACAGAAGATTTGATAAAACTACCAAATATCATCCCCTCCTCCTCGTGGTACCAAACTGTGAATGAAATCTTAGTTTCATATGGCTCCTCTTTAAAAAAAATACCATATGCATAGTCTCAAAGCAATTTTTGAAAGAAAGCTTATCAGCTTCATTTCATAGTGTAGCCTGAACTCTTACCCACAGGCTTTGAGCGTTTATCTGTCCCTTCCATTGAGACATATACCTGTCATTTAATTTTACATACCAAGGGGAAAATATATCCTGATTTTAAAAAAAGTATCAGAGAACAGCAAAAGACCAATATCCTAATTCAAAATCAAGAAGATATTATAAGTATAGGTACATATGTCTTCAAATTGGGATCTCTACACCATCAATGTCGTCTCTCTCCCATGTGATGTTTTTGTCATAAAAAAAGCAACATCATCATCAATGTTTACATCTTTTGCATCATTTTCAGTAATTTCTTCATTTTGCATGTCGAAGTAATTTCTCGGCTTTGTTTTCCTCACAACATACCATCCTTCCATTTTGGGATCTTCCACATACCATACTTGTTCCACTTGAGAGGCCAAAACATATGGTTCACTTGTACGTAATTTATAGTTTAGGTTGACCAATGTGAAACCTTCTTCTTTAATTACCCCTCGCTAAATATCAACCCAGTCACACTTGAAAAGTAATACCTTTCTTCGATCGTAATGGTTCAACTCTAATATTTCTTGAAGAACACCATAATATGTCACCTGATCTCGGATAGGAGCGTTGTCTTTAACACTGTAAAAACTTGAAGTTTTTGTAGACATAACAACCCCACTATTTTGTGTCTTCCTATGAAGTTCAATATGTCGAGTTTGAAAATGGAACCCATTTACTAAACATACGTTAAACTTCTTCCCCACATTCAATGGTCGATCTTTCAGCACAATTTTGTTTGCATCTAACCCATGATTGTACTTGCCTTGTAAAGAGATAACCTAAAAAAAAAAAGGTTACATGTTGGTTATCATTAAAAAAATGTCATGTAGACTAAAATAATATATGGAAGCGTTTACTTACCTTGCACTTAAACCAATCTGGAAACTGTAATGTATGACATTGCTCAATTTCCATTTCACTTGCTCGTGGTCTTGTTTTCCGTATTTCTTCAAGATGCATACTACATACAAAATGTGGACAATACATTAACGATATGGTATTGAGAAAGAATACATTAATGGGTTGTCATTTGACTTACCTTACGTAAGGAGATATGTCCTCACAATTAAATAGTACATAGAGATGAGCTTGGTTTAACTCATTATTGCTAAGATGACAAGCAGTTCCACAACCTAAACATCGACCATTTCTTGAAAAATATCCCATCCTTTTTGTGTCAATTCTTCAACCCCTTCATCTTCATTTCTTGAAGGCTGGTTAAGCCAGGTCTGAACATCATCGTCTAGATATCTCGAAGAAAAGATAAGAGTCTCCTCTGCTATATACCCTTCTGCCATTGACCCCTCTGGACGTGCCCTATTACGTACATAGGACTTAAGTCTCACCAAAAACCTAGTGGAGATTCAAAATGAAATCAAGTATTATTAGCAATAGTGTACAACCATCAGACACAAGTATAAGATTAATGCAAACCTTTCAATAGGGTACATCCATCTATACTGAACTGGGCTAGCAGGCCTTGCTTCGTCAGGTAAGTGGATGAGAAGATGTACCATTATATCAAAAAAGCTTGGCAGGAAGATCATCTCCAATCGACACAATATGTTTGCATTTTCTTGTCTAAGCTTATAGAAATCTCTTGACGATGAAGTCTTGGAACATATTAGAGAAAAAAAAATACCATACATCATTAATTGTAGATCTCAGCTCCTTTTGTGTCACTCCCCTCATTGCTACTGGAAACAATTGTTGTATGAGGACATGACAATCATGACTTTTTAAACCCCAAATTTTCTTACGATCATTGGGATTTACATGCTTTGATATGTTTGATGCATAGCCATCTGGAAGTTTCACAGTTTTCAAAACCTTGCAAATTGTATCCTTCTCCATCTTGCTCAAAGTGAACATGGTAGGTGGCAATAGCAATCTGTTAGAATCCAGAGTTTGAGGTTGAAGAGTGGCCCTTATACCCAAATGTTGGAGATCATGTCGAGCTTTCAAACCATCTTTTGTTTTGGCATCAACATCTAATAAAGTTCCAATATTACTATCACAAACATTCTTCTAGATATGCATGACATCAAGATTATGTCTCAATAGTAAGGACTTCCAATATGGTAAGTAAAAAAAATTGTTTTTCTTCTTCCAATAGGTATGACACTCAAGAGTGGATGATGATGTTGCAGCATTCGTCTGTTTTCTTTTCACCCCCACTTTAAATTTGGGAACATTCCCAAATATAAATTTAAGTGGATGCAACTACTTAAGTATATCAACCCTAGATAACACACTTGGTCTGGCTCTTATTTCTTCTTTTCTATCAAACCTTCGTTTCATAGAACAACACTTATGACCCACTCCTAACCATCGACGATGATTAGTGTAACAAAATTTTCTACTGCCTTTTTAACCACAAAGATGATGTATCTGCATTACATGTAGGGCAAGCTAATCGGCCCTTAGTGCTCTAACTAGATAGATAACCATATGCAGAAAAATCGTTAATCGTCCAAAGTAGTGCAGCACACATAGAAAATATTTCACGCTTATAAGCATCGAATGTTTCGACTCCATGCCAAAGAATATGTAATTCTTCAATAATTGGCTGAAGATAGACATCACTAACATTTCCCGGACCTTTAGGACCTGGAATGAGTAACGACACAAAAATACTTTGTGCCTTCATACACAACCATGGGGGTAAGTTGTATGGTGTCAACAACACAAGCCATGTACTATGACTCGTACTCATTACCCCAAAGTGGTTGAAACCATCACTTGCCAAGCCTAGGCGCATATTATGATGTTCTAAACCAAAACCATCAATCGCGTCTAACCCCTTCCAACAAGGGGAATCAGTCGGGTGCCTTAGAATGCCATCTTCTTGGCGTTCATCACTATGCCAACACATGGTTGCAGATGATTTACTACAAGTGTATAATTTTTGCAGTCTTGGAATCAATGGAAAATGCCAAAGAACTTTCTTTGTAACCTTAATCTTGTTTTTATGATCACTTCTTTCAGTTCCTTACATCCATCTAGATTCTCCACATTTAGGACAATGATCATAAGACTCATACTCTTTCCGGTACAAAATACAATCAATAGGACATGCATCAATCTTGTGATAATCATATCCCACTTTACCAATGATTTTTTTTTCAATTCATAGAACGTAGCTGGCAACACATCACCTTCTGGAAGAGCCTCTTTCAACAGCTTCAGAAGCATGTCGAAAGATTTGTTGCTCATTTTGCCTCTGCATTTTATGTTGAACAATCTGACTATAAATGAAAGCTTGTTGAATGTTTTGCAACCAGGGTACAAAGGCCGTTCAACATCTGCCAACAACTGTTGAAATTCACCATACTCTCCTTTATTATCATCCATTGACTTCACTTCTGCATGTTTCAAATTTTCCTCACCAATAACATCCTCCAACATCAAATGTAGACCAACATCCTTCGGATGTGTTATGCGTGCAAAATTCGTGGACATTTGCCTGGAAGAAGAACTACTCCCATGGAACTCCCAAAATTGTTTGTCTTTAATTACTCCATAATGAAACAAATTTGTCTTACTATTTCCTTTTCATGTCTCAAGAGGCATACACACTACACACTCCAAACAAGGACATTTAATCTTTGTTGATGGAGCAGAGTGAGCAGAAGCAACTTGAATGTATGAGTCAACTCCATCCATATATTCCTTTGTATTATTCAATTTATCCATCCAACTCCAATCCGTAATGTCTCACTACAAAAAAAGGCTCATTTACATTATATTCAGCATACTATAAATAAATTCTACTATGATCAATTGTAACACAATTAAGTGCATAATCCACATATGATAAATAATTTTAATTTTATTGTGAAGTTACTTGTGCACTGAAATAGATACAGAGTGTTTTGTGATTCATGGTTTCATGATTCATGAATCTTTTTCAATGGGCATGAAGAAACTGTGACAAATATCAATAAGGGTGAGAGGGAGCTAAAATCAGATGCTTTCTGACAATATCCTCAAAGATTCATATACAGATCAGCAGCTACTTGAAATAATCGATCTATCATAAGAACAAAGAGAAAGAAAGTAGAAGGGAATTAAATTGTCATGGTTCAAAGTGCCTTACAAAAGATTTTGACCTGGAAACACTCATCAGTCTCTTACAAAGAGTACAAAAGATTTGTCCTGCAAAACTGTTGCAAGATTTCCAATGAATTATCTAACAACAGGACAAGAAGTTTCAACGTGACACCATTTGGTGGAGTACGAACTATAGATGTTCGGATCATCAAAACACAAGTGTACTCGTAGAATGGTCAAATTAGGCAAACATGTATTCATGGTAGCTGCTATTTTATATAAGGCTGTAAAGATTTTATATAAGGCTGTAAAGTGCTTAAGTGCGTAGAATTACTTGGAAATAGGAGTCCAGCACCACAATGAAATCCAAACAAAAACAATTTCTACAGCACATGAGAAAGTTATTACTATGAAAGGATAGGGAACAACAACGCACAAGGTAGAGTACGTGGGGCTTCATCATGCCCCATCAAAGATTAAAAGAGAAAAAAATAAGGTAAGCAACCAGAAAAAAAAAAAAAAGATGAGGGAAGAACAAGAAAATGTGATCTTGAGGCATCTGCCAATATTGTAATATCCCCATTCCTTTCACCCGCGCAAACAGACCGCACAGAAGGCGAAGCGCATGCCGGAGGGGAAAGAAAAAACAAGAGAAAGGGCAGAGAGAGGAATCCACAAAGGAATAAATCAACCACATATACCAATGAAAAACCTGTGACAAATTGCCAAGAGATATTTTTCCTCTAATCAAACATTAAGTTATTTTCGTAGGTAATCTTTGAGGATATTTGTCCCCAGAGAATGTGTACGGTCATCCCCTCCATCCCCCTCCCAATGCCAAGTCTGGCACCCCATTCCCCCCAATATGTTGCCCCCTCCACCACCCCCCACCACCCCACAACCATCAGCAGCACCCCTCCCCCCTCAAATCCAACACATCCCTTGTCGCCGCACCTCCTCCCCGCCAGTCATCCCCTCCATCTCCCTCACAATCCGACTCCCCCTCACGTCCACCACCAACCCCGGCCTGTCGGCGCCCCTCCACCTCCAATCACCAGTCCGGTGACCGCCTGCTCCCAACCGCCGACAAGTCCCCAAATCGAGTGAGAATGATAATGTAGTTACGTGCGAAAGAGGGGTAGGGTACGAACGTTGCCTGCTACCGCCGTGATATGTAGGGAGGATATTTTTTCTGGAATCCAATATTTTCTCTCCTCAGACAAGTCTCACCTTAGGCTGGATGGATTCAACAATCCCCCCTCCAGTATTATAGGAAAGATTATGCCTTGCTATAGTGGATTCCACACAAAGATTAAACTACTCAAATAGTAGCCATCCCCACCAAGCCCTTGCATTTGTTGTCCTTTCCTTTTGGTGAGACCTTCAACATCATGTCTGATGAATTCCTCTTTGTATGGATCTTCTCCAGCTGCAAGAGGTTCTTCTCAATAACATCTCAAATCCAGTGAGACCGAACATCAACATGGTTTGTTCTTGTGTAATAAGTTGAATGCTTTGCTAAGTGTATAGCACTCATACTATCAGAATTCAACATATAAGCCTCCTAACTAAGGCCTATATCTTGGAGAAATTCTCAACCACAATATCTTCTTGCATGCTTCTGTAGGTGCAATATGCTCTACTTTTATACTATATAGGGCAACACACATCTGCAATCTAGACTACCATGAAATAGCTCCCCTGCAAATGTAAATACATAATTAGATGTGGACTTTCTAGATTCCAAATCTCCTCCCATATCTGAATCCAATAATCCTTGTATCCCTGGCTTAAAATCACCAAAATAAAAACAATGGTTTCATGTGCGCCTAAGATACCATAGAATCCACTTCACTACTTCCAAGTGTTTAGAATCCACGTTACTGGTTCCTAGTGTTCTATACCTGAATTAGACAAGTATCTACTTACCTCACCAACTGCATAGGCTAAATCACAACATGTGCATACCATGGCATACATGAGATTCCCCACTAATGAGGCATATGATATCTTATCCATGATGTAACCAAAACAACTAGAATAACTAATAATAAGTAATGAGTTAATGGGAGCAAGAACATGATGACATTAAGTACAACATCTAGCAAATCTCATGAACATGTATCAATTACAAAAAGATAGAATTGGCCATATCACGAGTAAATATCTTTCCTAATACAACCACATTTGAATGCTGGTGTTAGACAGAGTTCATTTTGAATCAGAGACACATGGCTGGTTGGATCGTCTCATATAGGTCCAGCAAGATTCTAGGAGGTGTATATATAGATGGTTATGTTACAACCTGCTCAGCGTCCTTGAGGATTTTTTGGCTAGCAATGGCTTTAGCGAAGGAGTTCTAGTCTGACAAGTGGAATACTCATAAAAGGGTTCTCACGATGTCAAGAGGGTGTGGAAACAATTTGCTCAGTGTCATAGAACTTTCACGGTAGACGGGGCAACAAGAACAATATTCAAACATCAGTGTAAAATGAGTACAATTCAAGTATTATTAATAAAGGATTTTTATTTCACGATCATCATGTATTATGATTATTAATATGATTTCATGGTTATCAACATGGTGATGACCAGAAAGATTTAAGGGTTTTCTTGAGGGCTATATATATATATATATATATATATATATATATGGGTACATGAAGATAACTGGGTACATGAAAGATAACTTAAACTTATTAAAAGAGATTACATCACATTTATTCAACTGTTAGGATGTTTTAACATTGATCTATCATTAACAATAAACATATGTGTTGAACCTATCATCTCCATATATTCCTATGTTTTAGTGATGACAACACTTTTAATAATTATCAAATATTTAAAATAAATAATGATAACAAAAACTCTAGTTTTATGTGATTAACATTTATTTTTCATTAAGTCTGTCAGCAGCAAGTAAAGGTACGTCTCTAAGGATTAATATCAATGTAAGTATCTCAAACACACATTCTTAAAGTTATTCATTATTTTTCTAAGTACATATCAATGATAGAATAAGATTCATACCAATTGATGTTAAACTACACATCGATTCAAGAATAAATGTTTTTAATTGTTCTATTCATTCATGAATAAAATACTTCAATCGATTGATGTTTAAGTGTTCTTCCGATTAGAGAACAAAAGTATTTTTCTGATTAGAGAACAAGTGTTCCTATCGATTACTGTTTAGTATTACACCGATTAGTGAACACCTTTTCGATTTATGAAGACCGTTCATATTGGTGAACAAGTAGTTGTTACGATTGGTGAATATTTATGTCTCACCATATCCATTGGTGACCAAGTGACCTAACTCATACCGATTAGTGTTATTTCATATTGATTAGTTAACAAATAGCCTTATTCACACCGATTAATGTTCCAATTGGTGAACAAGTGGTCTGATTGATTCAAATTAGCATTATGGATGTTCAGATTACTGACTATCATAGCTTATATTGTATCGATTGGTTAATATATATTGCATATACTTTTGACTTAAGCATGGTAGACTTTCTTACATCGATTTGTGTTACTTGGACTCTGATTGACTTATGTAATGTCAATAACACCGATTTATGAACAAGTGCTTTACAACATATTCCTGTATTGATTGGTTAAGTTGTCTTATTGATTGGTCAGTAGTAGTATTTAACCAGATTCATTTTTATTGCTTACACCTTTGAATCTCCCGGCTGCTCATTTGATTATAAAATTTTGGAGCAAAATCTCTGCTCATCTAAAAGACTCAAATATTAAATGTGCATACAACACTTTTTCAGACCTAGGCTATATGTTCAACCTTGATCATGTCACTGAAAGTTCTTCCATCCCTATCTGATAAAAATGAAGTCTACCCAGAATAGCAGAATGTCAGTTGAAAATGCAGTCTTTTACACAAGGGGTATGGGTGTTGATCGACATATCATTTCTTACCTAACACCCTCCTCTGTGCATTAAATGAGAGTAGGTATCTAGTACTCTTGAAGCAAACTTTTGACACAACAAACACATTGGAAACCTGTATAAGCCGAAGCTAAAGACTCAACGGATCCTTCAACATATATCGTTCATGGAGCTTATAAAAGATGGAGCTTGCGGAACTCAAAGCATATAGAGAATACACATAGTGAGGCAACAACTCTGAAAGAGCAAGCGATCCATATTTCAAGCCTTGTGAAGTTAAGAGAGTTGAGCATCATAGCCATCATCTTCAAGCTTCCTTTTTTTTTTCTCTCTCTCTCTCTCTCTCACTCTTTCTTTGCGCTCCTACTATAAATTTCTATTAGAGAGAATGGTTGTTGGTCTCAGATTAAGCCCTCCTATTGTTAATATTGGGCTTTGTCTAGGGACCCTTTGAAATCTCTTTGAGAATCAGGTTTGTGCAATTGGCTGAAGAGACAACTTGTTGTGCAAGTGGATTTCCCCTTTGTAGAAGGGAAGATCCGAGGTGTTTCGTGGTGTTGTTGTTCCCCTTGATAAAAGGGAGGACCCAAGGTGCTTGGTGGGGTTGTTCCTCTTTGGGTGTGAAGAGAACACCAGCTAGGCTAGTGTGTAAGTGCCCTTAAGGGGACTGTACCCATAGTGATCACCTCAAGTATTCTTGGGGATTGGATGTAGGTCTTCCATTTGGAAGGATCGAATTAGGATAAATCCCTGTGTTATTTGTGTGTGATTGCTTGTGTCTAATTCCTTTATTATTTAACACTAACAATCAATTTTTAACTTTCAAAAGTCCTTAAGCAACTCATTCACCCCTGCTCCAACCTATGGGCTTGCTAACCGAGCCATGAATATGATGGAGTTATGACAGTATTTATAGGGAAATTAGGGTTTTTGACCGACAATCTGAACGTGGCCGATATATGAGTCGCATTCACAAGGTGGTCATATAGCCAAACACATTCAGGTTAAGTGAATGTGGGAGATATAGTGGGTGTATCTAGAACGCTCTTCATGGTAATGGTGTGTTCAAGAGGCGGTCAAAGGTACCGCCTTGTTCATACGTAGTGATTAACCCATGAGTGATATGTCCTGAATAAAACACAAAGATCTCAACGTATAATGCATAAAAAATCATCAAACCACTTTTAAAACCTTCCTAACACGCTTATAAACGTATAGCGATCATGAAGTGACATATAAACAAGGATTGATCGTGTTTTGATCAAAGGACTTTTAAGAACTCATGTGAACTTGAAAATAGAGTCTTTGATCATGAAATACAAGCTTTAAACACTAGAGAAATTGGGAAAACATGTTTCTAGTAGGGGATTAACCTACATAATTAAGGGTTTAATTAGATTTAGTCCATGAGAATATCTACCTTTGAGTGATTTAGAGAGTTTAGGGAAAGAATGTGATAAAGACCAAGACCTCTAGGGTTTCTCCATGCTTTCCTCTTTTCCAGTGGTCCTTCTCTCCTTCAAGTACGTCTCAGTAGTTGTGTGGACAGTCAAAGGGATATTTGGGTGGGTATTTAAAGAGATCGGGCTGTAAGAGCCTCATTCTGATTCTAACTTCACTAC